>OX123190.2:35543636-36743636 GCA_944739405.2 Euclidia mi
ACTTATATATTACATTATTATTATATATTTAAGTATAGGTACTTCCAATGCTTGACTGAACAAACAGTGATGATGACAGCTTTTTGACCGCTACTAGTCTCGATGACAGCTTCACTAGTTTACCGTCACTTGCAGAAACCCTTCAGTTTCAGTTCTCTGACGTACCAAAGAACTTTTATGTAGTCCATATAAATGCTCAAAGTATTCCAGCCCATTTCTCTGATATACTGGCAACCTTTGACTGTAAGAACCTACATGCTATTCTCGTTTCAGAGTCATGGCTAAAACCATGTCTGCCATCAACTTCTTATTCTCTCCCTGGGTTCCATCTAATTAGGAATGATCGTGCGGTCGGTGGTGGTGGTGGTGTTGCTATATACACCACCACCACCGATAAATTCCTAACCGTATAGTAAGCATCTCATCGCAACCACCACCCTCGAACGCCGGCAAGCATCTCTTTTTAGAAGTGGAACTCAATCATTCGAAAGTTCTTCTAGGTGTTTATTATTCCCCTTCATCACGAGTAATTTTTTTTCCTTCTTTCGAACAAATCCTAGAAACTTTAATGCCTTCTTACAGTCACACAATTTTAATGGGAGATTTTAACACCTGTATAATAAAACAGGATACACGTTCAGCCACTCTTAAGCGTATTTTAAATTCCAGTAATTTATCTGTTCTACCTTTTAATACTACACACCACTTCCCAAACTCTGTTCCTTCTCTTCTTGACCTTATTTTTGTTTCATCTTCTACCTTTGTTGCCAAGCATGGTCAATGCTTTGCCGACGCCTTCTCCTACCATAACTTGATCTATCTTTCCTATAAAATACGTCCACCTAAGGCAAAACCGAGGATCATTATGCAGCGCAGTTTCGGTGGAATGGATCGTTTGAAGCTCTGCGACGATGTCAGCAAGATTGATTGGTCTCCTTTGTTTACGACCGACTGTATAGACACTAAAGGGCAAGTTTTTACAAACACATTAACGCAGCTGTACGATAAACATGCGCCTGTCCGTGCCATCAAATTAAAACATCTACTATCGGCTTGGCTGACTGAAGAGATCAAAAACATAATGTCTAAAAAAGCCGCGGCCAAGGCAAGATATAAGTGCCGCCCGACCTCTGTCAACCTGGAAAAATACATAAGTGCAAGAAATCTATGCAATAAGGTGTGTAGGAATGCACAACCCCAACACTTTCACAACTCTGTTGAAAATGGAGATCCGGTTAAAGTCTGGAAATTTCTTAGAACATTGGGAGTTGGTAAGTTACGCAACGAGGAGTTCCCAAAGGATATTAATATCGATGCACTTAATGCACATTTCACGGCTTCGTCCAATTTTGATGGGACCACTAAAACGAATACGTTACAAGATCTTTCACGTATCCCAACGCCCAAATATTCACCTTTCGATTTCGAGCAATTTTCCTGTTGTGATTTTAAAAAGAGCATAGCTTCAATCTGTCAAAACATGATCCTGCCCATCCTTGATGAAATCCTACCTGTCCTCTGTCATATCCTTAATTACTCAGTTGCCACCGGTATCTTTCCATCAGCGTGTAAAGATGCCCAAATAATTCCTTTGCCAAAAAAATCCAAATCTTGTTCTTTTTCTGACTTCCGACCTATGTCCATACTCCCGTTCCTTTCCAAAGACCTTGAACGTCATGTACATACACAACTCTCTTCTTTTATCTCCAAAAACACTCTCCTAAATCCTTTCCAATCCGGTTTTCGTCCTGGTCACAGTACTACCACGGCACTGGTACATATCACTGATGAGATTAGGCTGGGAATGGATTGTGGAAAGCTCACGCTACTGTCCTTACTTGATTTTAGCAATGCATTCAACACCATGGACTTCGATGTCCTGCGTGGCATACTCCGCTCTATTAACATGTCTCCAACGGTGATTGACTGGTTTCGTAGTTACCTGTCTGGGCGCCGACAGCGTATACGCGTTGAGGAATCATACTCTTCATGGAGTAATACGACTGTCGGTGTACCGCAGGGTGGCGTTTTATCTCCGCTACGTTTCGCAATTTTTATAAATTCTATCACCAAACATCTACTTTCGTCCTACCACCTTTACGCAGATGACCTGCAGATACACTCACAGGCACCGCTAGACACTATTTCAAATGCTTTCTCTACCTTTTTTTTTGGCTGGCAACACTGTAAACGTCAGACGTAAAACTACGTAGCTCTGTAATTTTAAAAGTTTTATTTTATTTTAAATGAATATTAAATGCTTGAATATCATTTATGTTATCATACTGTGCATAAAATTGTGAAAGACATTGAGTTTGGTGTTTGAAACCTCGATACGAACAGTTTTTGGCGGACAGATCTTCTACCAGGTGTCAACGGATGGATTTGAAATCATCTTTAAACCCGGGGAGTATCTTACTTATTAACTTACACTCCTCATCACACATTTACTCGGCTCACACCAACGTGAGCTTCGTCCATCACACACTGGCACAGTTTCTGTCTCCTTTTGCTTGACAAGACGTGGAAGCAAAATCGAAGACTGAACAAACGCCCCATACAAACACCTACTACACTTACACTTCACATTTATTTAAGTGTTTATATCTTTAACAAGGCCCCTATATATAATATTCTTATAAGTAATATAATATAAAAATTGATACAAATTAGTAAATTTGCCAAGATTACATTTTTCATTTACTACCTACATATTTTGCCTAATTAATTAAAAATTGAATAACACCTTTACTTTCAATAATATTTTTCCTTTTCTGTTATTTGTCTACTGTCCTTCTAGCTATAAATATTTATTTAAATAAATATATTTATTTATTTATCTATATCTATAAACTCCTACTCATTACTGACTTATCTCTTTTCTGACATCTTGTTTATCTTTCTGTCCATAGGTGTTTGGCGTATCCTTGGCTATGAGCCATTCCACAATGAGCACTATGATGACCCGGAAGGCCACAGCGAAGGATCTAGAGAACAAGCTGAGAATAACCTTTATAGAATTAAAGAAGTGCCAGGAGGAGAACATACAACTACTGAAGGAGCGTGCAGACTGTGAAGAGGACATCAGGATTGTCAACGATAGGGTTTCCAACCTGAAGGCTCAGCTCGCAGAACTCCATATTGAGTATATGGACACACTGGCCCAGCGAGATAGGTTACAGGAGGAAATACATTTATTGACCGCTAGCAATGATGGCCATTCATGGTCTATGAGTCGCATTAGGGAACTTGAAAGCTGTTTAGAACAATCAATAATAAATATTTAATCCCTAGAACAGACTGTTGAGGAATTAAACAGTAGAAAAACTCAGAACCTTTATACAGAGATTGTAGGTACTAGCTTAGGTCACAGATCTACTAAACCATTTAAATTAAACACAAGTGGCCTGAAACGACATAGAAAATATAATAAACTAAACAAACACATTAGGAAACTAATCTTTAGCCTAAAACAATACAAGAAAAATAAAGTAACATCCCAGCAATATAAAGTTTTAGTTTCTGAGCGTTCAGAATTGTTATTAGACTTAGAAAAGTACAACACAGAGTTGATAAATCGTAAAATGCTGTATGATCAACATACTAGGGATCTCAAAGGTCAAATTACCTCTTTACAGTCTCAAATAGATAGGATGAACACCCAATATCAAAATGAGGTTCAGGATTATATTAGGAAATATGATGAGATAGCTCAGGTAGGTAGGCAAAATCTTGAGTATGTGAAAGCTTTGACAAACACCAATACTTGCCTAAATAGCATAAAATCAACCATACCCACTTGTGAGTCTCAGAATATTTTTGATATTGACAAAAGTTATTATTTAGCAAATAATACAACAGATAGGTCTTCCTTAGGTAGGAATGGCACAAATAAAGTTTATATGTTCTCTGATAGGTTAGGTTTAGGCTTAGGTAGTTTAATAAATTGTGAATTGAAACAACACAATATTATTAATTATTGCTATCCAGAGTCTTCTTTTTCACATCTAATTGATAAATTAAATACAACAATATTTGATAGGGAGTCCACAATAATTATCTCATACGGTGATAGTCAAATGGTGACTAAAAAAGATATAATTAATTTAACAGAAGTTATGTTATCGCTTCACAGAACATATGATTGCAAATTTATAAGTATGACTTTGCCTTATGCTTATAGTTTAAATGCTATGATGAATAGACATATTCATGAACATAACTTGATGTTATACAATTTGACATGGCAATATAAGGATTTTATTTTATTTTTTGACATCAATAATTTTATTAATAATTTTACATTGACTAAAGATACTATGTATCTGCCACTATTTTATAAAAGACAAGTTGCTAAATTATTAGCATATTATATACAAAATGACACAGGTACATGTAGGGTTTCCAAGAATTTAGTTTCTGTAAATAGTTCCTATCCTTATAATTCTTCTATTGAGAATACTGACACAAGTTCTTTAAACTTAAGAACAGGACAAAGGGTAGACATATTGAACTGACTGTAGCACATCAAAACATACAAGGTCTATCTGGCAAGGATTTAGAATTAGGTTTATATTTAGAAAATCATAGTATTAAAGTTATGTGCATTACGGAACACTGGCTTAAAGAATACCAGATTAAATTCATAAATAACACACAATACACAGTACACAGTGCCTTCTCTAGGAAACAAGCTATTCATGGTGGATCATTGATTATTGTTTCAAACAGTTTAACATGTAAAGAACGGAAAGACATAGCTAGCTTGTCTATAGAACGCACGGTGGAACTGTCATGCATTGAGCTTGAGCAGCATATTATTATATGTGTATATCGTCCTCCATTAAGTGACTTGAATTTGTTTGAATCTGTTATGGAAGATGCAATTAGTAAAATTAGGAGCAATAAGAAAGGGATTATAGTTTGTGGTGATTTTAATGTTAACATTCTTGAAAATTCAATAATGACTTGTAGATTTTTAAACCTTTTTAGATCATTTAATTTGAAAAATTTATTTCTTGAACCAACTAGAATCACAGCAACATCTTTCACCTGTCTTGATAACATATTTAGTAATTGTATGGTTTCAGATAGAGTAGTTACTTCTGATTTAACTTCGGATCACTGTGCCAATTAGCTAGGTGTGTCAATTAGCTAGGTTTCCATATTACAATGATAGCATGGTACAGAGAGTGTTGGTTAGGCCATTACCTAGGCATAAGTTTAATGAATTCCGGAATAAAGTATTGATTGGAATGAATACTATGAATCCTGACTTAATAGAAATAGATTCGCCAAATAAGAATTTTAACAATTTATTTAATATAGTTAATAACACGTTTCAGAATACTTTTAAGACTAAGGAGAAAGTAATTAAGGAATCTCGAGCTTTTAATGAGTGGGCTACTGCGGGTATTTACAAAAGCAGAGCAGAAATGTATGAGTTGTATGGTATGAAAAAATACAATTCTGATTTAAACTTCACTGAGTATGTTAGAAATTATTCTAAAATATTTAAAAGAGTGTGCAATACAGCTAAAGCTATATTCGTTAGGAATAAAATTAAACAATCTTCGAATAAAGTTAAGGCAACCTGGTGAGCTATTAATGAAACAACAGGTAAGACAACATTAAGAAGTAATAGCTTTAGTCTTCTTGATAATGATAAATTCATTCATAATGACGAAGAAGTCGCACACACATTTAATAACTTTTTTGCTAGAATACCACTTACTACTACTAGAGAATTAAAATCATCAGCTATAGTCGCAGAAAACCTATTAGAGTCTAGTGTAGAAAAATGTGAAGTAATATTTAAATTTCATAGTATTAGTTCTACCGATATTATAAATACTTTTAAGTCTTTAGAGTCTAAAAATACAGGTGATCTCTGGGGCATTTCTGTTAAGGTTTTGACAAGTATAATTGATGTAGTGGCTCCTTATTTAAGCAACTTATTCAATAAGTGTATTAAATCTGGCAGTTTTCCAGATCTTATGAAACATAGTAGAATAATACCTCTGTTCAAATCCGGCAATAATAATAATAATAATAATAATAATAATAATAATTATATCACTTTATTTCGGACACGGGGTCCATATTTCAAAAATTAATTACAAAAGAACATTATAATAAATCAATCAGTATATAAGAAATTAAATTAAATAACAACCATATAACACGTACAATAACATAATCATTAGCATAAAAGTATAATAATATAAAATCATAGCATTTAAAACATTCGGCATAAAAGAAAATCATAATAAAAACATAGAAAATAATCAACTGTAATAGGAGTCAATATAAAGAAACAATAGTTATAAAACAAATAAAAAATAAAATCATACTAGTAAAATCATTCGTGATAAAAATTTAATAGGCATAATTAATGAGGACATAACAAACAATAAATTCATTTATAATTTATGTGGCAATTTTTAACCACTGTCGGTAAAAGTTGGTCAGTAATAATCTTTCGGATAGACTCTTAACAATAGTATTATTACACTTGTCAACCCTGGACATAAAATTCGCGACACGACTTCTCTGAATAGCGTCAAAAGAATTGACTCTCGCCTGAAAAAACATACCGGACGCACTGCAACATCGT
Source organism: Euclidia mi (assembly GCA_944739405.2). Lineage (NCBI taxonomy): Eukaryota > Metazoa > Arthropoda > Insecta > Lepidoptera > Erebidae > Euclidia > Euclidia mi. The sequence continues at coordinate 35,550,253 of OX123190.2, forward strand.
TTTAGTCCGTTTAACTATCTAAAAATGTTATTATAGGCAACCCGAATACTATCGTGTGCTTTTTTGGTGTAGTTAGTCCATAGTTGACAAGTATAGAAAGTCTGACAAAATGCTCGAAATAGTGTCATCCTCACATCCGGGAGGGCTCTAGCAAACTTTCTGATGATCATGTTTCCCACCACACATAAAGCTCTACGTTGACGCTCGATGTCTTTGTCGTCTTTCAAATTTGACGTAACAACGTGACCAAGGTACTTGAAGCTATCTACAATTTTTATAGGCTGACCATTGAGACGGACACATGGGACTATGTCGGAGCCTATGTATGTATAAGACTGATCCTAGTAATTATAGGCCAATATCGATACTACCTGCTTTTAGTAAGATTTTTGAAAAGATCATACTCAAGCAACTACTAAGACATTTTAATCAAAACAGCCTCCTTCATGGTGAGCAATATGGTTTTACCAAGGGTCTTTCGACAACAGATGCAGGAGTAGCGTTACTCAAACATATCTACAGTGCTTGGGAGAATTCCCAAAATGCTGTTGGTGTGTTCTGCGACCTTTCGAAAGCATTCGATTGTGTCTGCCATGAGACGCTCTTGTGCAAGCTTAGACATTACGGCGTCCAGACTAAAGCATTGGATGTCATTAAGTCGTACTTAAGTGACAGGATCCAATGTGTTGAAATAAATGGCTCAAAATCCAGTGGCTTACCTGTTGATTTAGGAGTGCCACAGGGCAGCATCCTAGGGCCTTTTTTGTTTCTTGTTTACATAAACGATTTACCTTTTTACTTGAGAAACATTTGTGACGTTGTACTGTTTGCTGACGATACTTCTTTGATATTTAAAGAAGATAGAACTAAGGAACACTTTAACGAAATAAACAGTGCACTCATTCAAGTGACTAAATGGTTTAATGTAAACAATCTAGTACTGAACGCCAAAAAAACAAAATGTGTTAAGTTTGCTCTGCCTAATGTCAGAAACCTTGGTCCTAACATAGTTTTAAATGACGATGTACTCGAAACAATTGAATCCACATTATTTCTAGGATTAACACTTGATTCGAAGTTACAATGGGGTGCGCATGTTACATATCTCTCAGGGAAACTTAGCTCAGCTGCTTATGCCGTTAAGAAGGTTCGTAGGTTGACCGAAGTCGATACGGCTAGATTGGTTTATTTTAGTTATTTTCATAGTGTTATGTCATATGGCATATTGTTATGGGGTAGAGCTGCTGATATCCAAAATATTTTTATATTGCAGAAACGGGCAGTTAGGGCCATTTACCAGTTAAAGACAAGAGTCTCACTCAAAGAAAAATTTAAAACTACTGGTATTCTTACTGTAGCGTCACAATATATTTATGCCAGTGTTATGCATGTAAGACTAAACATAAATTCTTATAAAATGAATAGTGACAGACACAATATCAAAACTAGAAATAGACATAAATTATGTGTTCCGTATTTTCGTTTGCACAAAACGCATAGCTCTTTTATTGGGCTCAGTATTCGCATATACAATAAATTACCAACTTATATTTTAGACTTGCCATTAAGTTCGTTTCAGGCAGAAGTTAAAAAGAATCTTATAAATAAGGCATATTACAGTTTGAAGGATTATTTTGATGACAGGAGCGCTTGGAAGTAGTTGTTCGCTTTTGACTAGGTCAATAATTAGTAGTTTTATTTTATAGTGTAGTTAATTACGATATTCTCATTTCATACTTTGCATTCATGTTCCACACTTTCATTATAACTTTGCGGATTTGTAAAATGTGGGTAACTCGTGGTCATGGGCTAACTAATAGGTTGTCGATTGCTTTGGTTTCATAATACCGTTACTTTCTGCTTCATTCGCTTCTACCATAGTTCTGACCATGTTCGCGAGTTGCCTACATTAAAAAGACGTAAGTGGATGCTCCTGTTTCACCATATTTACTTTGGGAGGCTTACCATATGAACATCATTTCCTGCTTGAGTATGATATTAATAGCTACTAAAAATTTTACTAGTAGATGTCTACAATGTGAAACAGTTGCAGCTCCTTACAAAAATAAAATGTACCACCATTATATTTATTTGAAAAGAGTGGCCATGAGTTTTATTGCCCGTTCTTTCTCGTGGTTCTACCTATTGCATTGCGAACGTGGCAGTAAATGTAAATGTAGAATCATTAAGTAATTAACTTAAATTTTGACGTTCATAAGCGTCACTTTGTGGCCTAGATGAATAAATGATTTTGATTTTGATTTTTTGATTTACCATAAACAGGGACTTGGCGCAAATTTGTGAGTGGAGCAAAAATTATGGACTAAAATGAAATCCAACCAAAACCCAGATCATTCTGATTGGTAGTTCTAGGATGATTTCTAAGGTCAATCCGTCACAACTCCCTGAGCTTCAATTTGATGGAAACATCTTACCAATAACAGACAGTGTGAAAAATCTGGGAATTTATTTAGATAAGACTCTATCCTGGGGATGTCAGGTGCAGGAAACCAGTCGGAAATTGTTTGCTTCGGCGGGAACGTTGCGCAGGTTGCGAAACTTTCTGCCCATAACCACCAAAATTGCGCTTGCACAATCAGTGCTTCTTCCAATACTCGATTATGCCGATGTCAGCTATCTTGATCTCAATGAGGAGAAACTTGAGCGTCTCCAAAACTTTTGTATTGGATTTATATTTGGTTTACGCAAATATGATCATGTATCTGAATTTCGTAGCAGGCTCAAGTGGCTTCCAATTCGCTTTCGCAGGAATACTCATATTCTAATATTACTTTATAATGTATTGTTCAATCCTAACAATCCCCTGTATCTCAAAGAACGGTTTAAGTTCCTTCATGACACACATACAAAGTGCCTGAGGTCATCAGAGGATCTGCGATTGCAGATGCCAACGCATTCCACAAACTTCTTTGATAAATCCTTTTCAGTTCAGGCTGTACGTTTGTGGAATGCGCTGCCAGTTGAGATTAGACGAGCAAAATCACTGAACATCTTTAAAAAGATGTTAAAACAGCACTATTTGTCATGATGATAGCATTATTGTCCATAACTTTTTATTAGACTATAATATTATGTATCTTATTATATTTATATATATATATATATATATATATACACATATATTCGTATATAATTGTGTATATATATATGTATTATATGTATTGCATATATATACTGCAATTTTTTTAATTAGTACAAAAATTTAACACAGCACTAAGTATCTTTAACTGATCATATTTATGTAGTTAAAAAATAAAAACACTAAGTCCCAAAACTGTCTCAAAACTGTCCACAAAATACGTGATAATTGGTAAATGCAATACTAATACTATGACCGGCCAGAGTACTACGAGTATCATAGTAAAATGAACCATTGATAAGTTCCCCTTCCCCCCACCCCTCTGCGCCTGCGCCACGCCCCGACGATGCGACAAACGGTACTAAATTGCTAGCAAAAGTGAGCGTATCTAATTTCGTTGCAAAAGTTAATTGTTTGTCTACGTTTGCCCGACGCGATGGCCTATCATATCAGTTCATATCACGGGAGTATGTAGCTATGCTTCGTGCGTACTTTTTGAGTGGAAAAATCGCGAGTGCAGCTGTGTACCCATGGACATCTTATTTTGAGTGTACAAAAGTGATCCGGTCAGTGTCAAACAATTAAAACAGTGCATATTGGATGCTTTTGACAACGGTGGTGGACATTTCGAAGGACAATGGAAATACTTGTAAGTTTAGTAAATAATACGTACTTAAGTAAATAATAATTTGATGCGGGCGGCTCAAAATCGGTCTGTGTTGTCCACACACATTGAGGAAGGTCTATGTCCAGCAGTGGACGTCTCTAGGCTGACATGATGATGATAAAATAATATTTGTAAATAGCAGATGATTTTAACTTCATAAATACGCCATAATTACTCTTTTCTTTTAGTCCAGAACACCTTCTTTTATTTTGATATTTGTTTGCTTTCTAATTACATACCCCCGTATTTAATTACTTGTTAAACGATAAATTTTACCGGTCCTAAGCCCGAATGAAGTATGAAGGAGAGGGTAGAATTAACAAAATTAAAAAATAACTACCTACATTTATAATTTTTCTTCATTTTATTTTCTATGGCTACCTACATCATAAGTGCGACAGAGAGAATGCGAATAAGCAGGATGGAATATAATCAATGAATTAGTGAATGGATTGTAAAATATGACTATGATTTAAGTGAGATTTTCTACAATAAACAAATGATAAAAACTTTGTTCTTTATTGATATTATGAAATTCTTACGTCACATATATGATAATAATATCTTCGCTAATCTGTCCTTAAAGTTTTTGTTCTAATTAAAAAGTAGCGGTATATATGTAGTGTATATATAATATATTATACAATATGTATGTCAACGTACCTATTTAGTAGGTATTTATTTTATGTATACTATGCGAAAAATATATTTGTCAAAAAATTCTATACTACACCATCGAATACTTTTGGCTCCTTCTACAGTCATAAGTCCATTCCTAATGGTTGCCTGGAAGAAATTGCTGTATGCGATAAGGCCGCCAATTGTGCATTTCTTGTTTGTGCTCCTTCAATGTATGTTTTCCTTATGTGGTGTACAATAAAGATTTATCTAATCCAATCTAATCTAAGCTAGAAATAATTTGTTGAACAAGTTTAACAAAAATGCCCCATAAGTCAACAGATTTTTTAATGTTGAGCGTCTTGAATACCTTCAGTATTGGTGTCAATATATTTAAAATTAAAGATTCTTTGATTTGATTGCTTCAATATAAGGATTTGGCTAAAGCTGTCCTCTTGAAAACCTTTGAATAATTTCTAACATATTGAATAAATTCAGGATTAAAATTGTATTTCTTTATACCATATAGATCATACAACCTAGCTCTACTTTTGTATATACCTACTGTTGCCCAATCACAAACATTTACTTTACTTCACAAATTCATATACACTTTACTTCACTACTCACACGAGGATTACTTCCTTCATAAACAGTGAGTTTAGCTTTGACTAAGCTTAGAAACTGGGAATGATACGGCTTTATGCCATGAAACGTAGACGAGCTAAGTTGACAGATTCAGATTCACTAACCCGAACGTAATAGTTCCTTTGCCATTTTAGTGCTCTTCAAATTTTTTAAGAAAACATGTTATAGCTCGTCTACTTTTCATGGCATAAAGCCCTATTGTTTTCAGTTTCTAAGCTTAGTCAAAGCTAAGTACACTCACTCTTTATGAAGGAAGTAATCCTCGTGTGAGTAGTGAAGTAAAGTGTATATGAATTTGTGAAATGATGGTAATTTACGTTTAAATTACTAACGAAGAAAATTTACGAGTAATCGTAAATTTTTTGTAGGTCTTGTATCCGTAGACTGTGTTGGCACTTAAAGCGCTACAAAAAGGAAAAAGGAGTCAATAATTTTCCAACTCTTCCAATAAACTTATGATCAAATTAATTCAGGACTGCTTTTTTTTGGCACAAATCAATCCACACATGTCAAAACTCGGCGCCTTCTTTGGTATCTTCATATTCAACAAGTGACTTTTCTGAACCTGGCTACATAGATCATACAGTGGGAATGAGGGTGAGAATAGTCATAACAAATTTGGAATATGAAAATACCGACTTCTGTGTTGTCAACATGTATGTGATAACCAAAATATGTGTAAAACTGTATCTACACCACAAGAATTGAGCCAATTTTCGCATTGACAACACAAAAATTGCCAATTATTCTTTAGTGGAGACAGTTTTAAGTGTAATAGTAGAATATCCTATAAGCTAGCTCTACATTTATGAAAATTGAAACCTAAAGTATTATTAGCATAATAGCACAACATTTTTACTTGTTTACGTACTAGTGAAATTAAAATTATGAAAGTTCTTGCGTGTAAAACTTAGAAATAATTTTTGTGTAAGTTAATTAACCTCCACTCGTCCAGTACCTAACTATGAGCTTTAGCGTTGTGACAATTCGGTATTTATGCGGCGTCGGTGCGGCGTCGGTGCAGCGTCGGCGCGGTGGCGATGCGGTTTTGATGTGAATACACAGTATTGCGGTGCGGCACCGGTGCGGGTCCGGCGTCGTATACAGGAAGCCTAAGGGTCAGCGCGGACGAGGCACAATATTTTGACGTCATCATTGTCTTAGCATTATCCTGATTGCATTCAAATTTGGCGCCAGGATCTCGCTTTCTAGTCTAACCGGACAAAATAGTTCCTTACTGCCATCCGACTTCCGCAACCGAAATGGATAGCTACATTCCATGGCTTAGACAAGTATCAGTTTATTCAAGGATAGTAACGCCAAAGATCTTTAATGACAGCTGGACCAAAGAATTAACGTAATGGCACGGGGCAAGTGATAATTAGCAAATTAAATTCGAGCATATCTTCGAAATCTCAGTGGCTCACGCCGTGAGTTTGGGTTCGGCAATGGCATTCTGTTGGTATCTTTACTAGGCTAGACTTCCCTCCTGGCAAATTTTTATGGTCTAGTAATAGATCACGTACAGTTGTACAAAATAATGGACATGAGGTACTAAAAATACAGTGTGGTGTGCAACCCTTTTTTTTATACATTATTTATTCGTCGGTCAAATGCACCTCGTCTACGCAGGCCCTAAAAATAAGAGTAGTCTGTTATTGGTATCGATTAGGTATATTAAATTCTTTCAACGAATTCTTGTAGATTATTTTCCACTCAGCTAGATAAAAACGAAGTCTAGTGTACTCTAATACGTTGTTATCTAGTACATTAGGTCTATCGATGTTTTCATATATCAGTTCAACAGATTGCTAGACAATCTGCTGTTTTAGCTTTTTCTTTTTTTTACCTAAACTGGTGTTGTTTATTGTGACAAAAACAAACTTATGTCATTCATCAAAAAGTAACTAAGTCTTAAAATACTATACAAAGAAATATATAAAGAACATACAAATAAATATATACAGAACGAAATGAAAATAATTTAGAGGGCGTCATGAAATTCATCCACACCGCCGTCGACTGGAAACGTGCCCAGAACGCTGGCAGCATTGCCACGTTGTATGGCGATGCTTAACTTCTGGGCCAAACACAACCCAGCCTTCTGGTCACGCGAGGCGTCGACCAGTCTCTTTGCGAGGTCTCTAAAAAGAGATCTCGCACTTGGACCCCATGACCCCAACGTTTCGACCCCAAACGGCTCAAATACGTAATCCCCTACTAGGTTTACGTATTTGCACCAGTTGAGGGTCTTCACTGTAGCAGCAGCAGCGCCCGCACAACCCGCTGTGCTAGGAAGATGTGATGGCGCGAGGGTATCGACACACGTTGCGTCCCATACCAAGGGCCTAACCAACTTCCATGGCAGTAAAGATATACCGTCTGGTCTTTTTCCGTCCTCGTCGTCTGAGGTTCAAGGTGAACTGGAACGCCAGCGGTGACAAGAGCCCGACGGAGAATGTAATTAAGGTTGCCGTGTCGTGAAATACGACCTTCGCTACAGCTGCATGACAGGCCATGGTGACCAAGGCTGTCGACAGCCTCTCCACAGTGACAGCGACGTGGAGTAACACATGGTGCGCCTAAACGGAGGCAAAAGGCGATGCGGAAGGTCGTATCGTCTAACATGGTACCTATGTTGGACGATGGCAGTACTTGAAGCCAGAGGCCCGACTCCAATTCTGCCACAGCCAGTAGACGAACACGCTTTGCAGCATTAGACGATGTGCTAAGAAGGTTTTCTCGTATTCTGCTGCAAAGCGGCCTATCCCACTGCCTCTGAGAGGATATGTTTCAGGGTACTTAGTGCTTGGACAAGCTCTTCTCCAAGCATTCATGGCATCGGTCTAACACGGCACCCCAGAATCGATCAGTGTTGGTGCAAAGATTTTCCTGGTCAATTCTTCAGTGCCATGGACTGAGGATAGGTATGCTGGTAGGCTAACATTGGAAATTTTGCGAACGCCGAGGCCGCCAAAACGTAGAGGTAAGGACGCCTGTAGCCACAATCGGTAATTCAGTGCTATATTCAAAATCTTACTAAGAGTATTTTGATAATTTTGGCCATTTCAATGTACTCAGTAGGGTCGAATTTTTCCAAAAAGGCGTAGCTCGAATAGCGTGGGTAAATTTAGGCACGAAAAGACAATATTGAATTATAGTGAAAAGTGTTATTAGTGTTTGCTACCGTCGATCCTTGTAAAGAACTTCGTGTTACATGTCTGATGATTGGAACTATTCTTGCCGCTCTATCTTGGATTCACGTAAATTCTTAAAATTTATGGCTGAGACTTGTTAAAAACTGCTTCACGTAGAGGCATAAACCACAGATAACTACGATTCTAAGACCTTTCTCTTGCTTTATTTTTACAGTGATCCATTAAGTCTTCTGTTATCATTAGCATTCGTTGAAACAAGTCGGTCCTTATTAAAAAGAAAATAAAGAATTCAGCATTTTTCCCAAATACAGGCAACCAACCATTGTAATCAGTTGTATGAGTTATGTTTAGCTGTAGTCGTAATTAATGTTTTGATCCAGACCTTTGCAACAAAAAAACTAGGATTTCTTTTGTGTCTATACAAAGCTTAATGAGTGAGCCCCAACGGAGATCTCATAAATATTTTCGTCAGCCTAAATAAAAACCGCCTTTTTATTTAGAAATAAAGACAACAATATTATTTACCTCATTGTGCCAGTTGTTCTTTGGCAATCATTCTTAGATTATTTGGTAAACCACCAAGGAATGGTTTCACCATGTCTGAAAAACACGCGCATGTAGTGTCGCGTACCAAAGATTTCAGCATGTTCTGTAAAATGTTCTTATACCGATTGACATCAATATATTATATAAAAAAAAAATTGGTTGCCTGTAAAGTCGGTATACGGGCGAAAGTTTTACGTGACAACGACTTTGAGTGGTAAAATAATTTTAATGTGAATATTCATTCGTATAGTAGGAAGAAGGATGAAAGACGCGTGCCTTTCACTTTTTATGTCTGTCTCTCTCGCTCTTAGGCGGGACGCGTGCCTCTCACTCGCTCTCATTGTGAGCGCATAACGTGAGCGGAGCGTAACGCAGTTTCTTGAAGTGTCACCCGGCAAACCAATTTATAAGACGTTGTCACGTCAAAAAACAGCAGAAGCTAAGAAAAATATCCCGATAAGCGGCAATAGGCTCACCACCTATTACGTGGGATCAAAACACTGGCGAAAAGTGGGCGTTTAATATGACTCTGCCTACCCCTTCGGGGAAACGGCGTGAGTCTATGTATGTATGTATGTAGCAGAAGCTAGGATCGATACCATTACTCGAAATTATGTTACTAATTGCAAAAAGATTTTGATTGATACTTTATTTATATGTGTAATCCTTTATTTATGTAGCAAATGTATGACAACATATTTCCAATTTCTACTCTCCTTTCATCGTCTAATTTTTTGTCTCTAGAATAACTTGAAGAGCCCATTTGTCATGCTTCAGAAATCCCTTATAAGTGGCAATACCCTTATATTCAACGATTGGGTTTGTGAACCCAAACCCTAAGCACACCTACCTAATGTATCAAGCATTTTAGACAGAAAGCACAAGTCTTGGACAAAAAAGTTAAGGGAGAGATAAGAGATCATCGCTAGGTTGGAGATTTGATGTATGGAGCCCCAAAAAGAGTAATTATTATTTAAAACTTTATCGTTAGCACCCCTAGATTGGGGATCTGTCCCTTCATTAAATGTATGCAACCTTGTCTACTTAAAATGTTTGTGGAGTAAAATGACTTTTACAGCTAAGTCTGCGCCAAGTCTGTGTCTGACAAAAAACGATTTTTTAATCTACGATTTAATATCCAGCCAAATCACCAAGCTACTGTGGATATCTGATTCTTTGCGATGTAATTGTTTAAGTTATTGAAAATAATACTTTTCTTAATTAACTAAATAGTATATTCAAGAGAGGTATAACTATTTTGCCGAGAAAATAGGGACAAAAAAATAAAATATTAGATTTAAATGTTACATAACATCCAATTCGCATGCTTTAAGTATTTGGGTCTTAGCTGATGGTGATAAAGCAACAGCCGTTTTAGTAGCTCACAAAGGTTTAACCATACGGTGTTTAGTATTACAGCACGGTTAGATTTATTAGCACTGCGAAATAAACTTAACAGTTACCCGCACCGGTAAAGTATACTAATAATTATAAGACGGTTCGTGTATATTACATGAAGTTTTATGCGGTCACGTCATCTGGCGACCAAGAGTTCAGCAGTTATTAAATGTATTACTTGCACTGGGAATGCCGGCTGGTAAACAAGGTAATGAAATCATACATGCATTCTAATTTAGTCATGTAATCATAGTTCTTATGTAATCATGTTACGGGTACGCGTTATGGTTAGGCAGCGATTGTTTTCTGGCGTTACCAATGGGATGCCATGCAGATGGTTGAAACTCATGGCAGGCACCTTTAATTTTCGAATTTGTGTGCGTATTCAATTGCTAATTATTGCTGGCCCAAGCCTCCGCGAGCACTGGGTCCTGGCTTTTATAGACTTTACGGGCATTTGGTACCCTAAAATATACTGACACTTGTCTCAGCCATGGAATATTGCTGTCTTTGGGTTGCGGAGGCTAAAAGTCACTCTTTAGAAAAGCTAATGCAAAAATCTGGTTAGACTCTAGAGCTGATCCCGGGATAACGCCAGGAGCATGATGATGATATGATGATATCACGCGCCACGTGGGCCATATATTGATACTTACATACGACAGCCAGTAGATGATTGATATGTGTAGTAGTTCATATATAGGGCGGATCTGGAAACCAACAGCTGTTTAGCAGAAGTTTTGTATGTATGTTATTGACCCAAATAAACACATTTATGACTTGCTTTCATTTCAGAAAATAGTAACAGTTTATTAGACCCAGGTATTGCATTTCGATCTCATAATTAGCGCACCATTTATTACAACCATATTCCATGGTAAAGCATATCGGGTTTATTAACACAATATAACATTTCTTCCATCATCATAACCGTAATAAACACCAAACATCTCGCGTCACTACCGCAATATACATCGTGGCTGTATTATAATATTTACGATGAATGTTAATCATGCGGAGTCGCGGGTGGCCGGCCGTTCACATGCCGTAATTAATTTGACGACCATATTGTTTCTCGTGTCCTGTAAATTATACCGTATGTACAGTCACGAGCATAAATATATTACTATGGGCAGATGATCAAAAATATCTGTTCCAAGAATGAGTTCAATAATATCTGTCTGCACGTACGCAGCAAAAATATCTGATGTTATCAGGCAGCATAATAAAGTGGCATCAAAATGATGTGATGAAAATGCAAAAGCATAAATATGTGACGTTTCAGGTGGCAAAATGTTCCGACCCCCGTGGAGAGCAAATATATGTATCGTTTTCTTTTCCTGTAATTTGCATTGATTCCGCCCTAAAAGCATAAATATGTGACATCAACTAAGTGGCAATAATATCTGACATTATTTTATCTTCAATTTAATTTAAAATTCATACGAAATAATTAAAAAAGTAAATGTTTTTTTACATTGTTTTAATATAGGCTGTCGTTTTATACTATTTTTGTTTAAACATATCCAATATCACGACCGAATTAAATTATTTATTAATTGTAGTGAGTAGATCTATTCTATCTACGGCTTACGAGTAATAGTTTAGGAATAGGGTATCCGACTGCCTAGTCAAATCAGTTACTTTTTGTCATCTGGTGAAACGCTAGTTTTGTATTTTATCAACTGCTGTACTTTTTTATGGTTGTATTTATATGAAATTTGCAGTAAGAGCAAAATTAAAATTTAAGAATTTATAGTGGTGATTTGAAACAATCTTTTGATAAATGCTAATTCGCAATTTATTTTTAATATAGTCCGATCCCCTTTTGTTTTTATAGTAATATATCGGACCTTACTTATTTTTTGGATTTCATTAGATTGGCGATGAGTTATCGAACAGTATCCATGTATGAAGATATACATGGATATTATTCAATGCACATATTCCATTCATTGCTCTTGAATATCTCGTGAGTGGTTTAAAGGTTACTATTCAAAGAGAGGCCTTAAAATTCATCAATTTGCCTTCAGAGATTTAAATGATTGAATCCCACTGAGAATCTGTGGAGTTAAATGTTTCAAAAATAGGATCCAACTCTGGCTGGAACTCATGATTTTCTACGTTGTCACACCTTTGACATTTGGGAGTCACTCCGAGGCTCGCAAGTGTGTGCTAATACAGTTCTACAATGCAAGAGAGGCTACAGGAAGTAATGATGCAAATAGTGGATTTACTTTATTTTAATTCATTATGTATAATTAGATGTCACCGGCAGATAACTTTATGAAGGTCGTTGGGCATATCTGACCCGCTTTGCGAACAGTGGCGGACATTAACTAAAATAGTTTTAAACAAAGCGGATTAATATGACTTTTCATTGCATATAATTGTTTGATTAAAAGTCGTTGGAGAAAAGTGTACAGGATCCTTTAAAAAAGAAAACAAACTGTATCAAAGGTTTTTATTTCATCTTATAAAGGCATAAAAAAAATATCGAAATGAGCTAAAGTTTAGAGATATGTCGCTGTCTCTTTCGCACATTGAACAGAATTTTTTCGTATGCTAGCGATATGGGCGCAGCTATTTAATGTACATTAAATAGCTGCGCCCATATCGCTAGCATTGTTTAATATGTGTCTTGGGCCATACACCAGGAAGCAACAGACGCGACCGCTGCCTTTTTAAATGATCTTAGGATTGCTTTGGATCAAATTGAATAAAATTATTTTAATGAATTAGCATTTCATTTTTTTTTATTGTCGCGGCCGCGACTTCGTCGGCCCCATTCAGTGATCCCGGAAGAATATCGGGATAAAAAGTAGCCTATAACCTTTCTCTTGAATGTGGCTATTACACACAAAAAGGTTTTTTCAAATCGGATCAGTAGTTTCAGAGATAAAGAGGACGGATTTATACAAAAATAACACTTGAACTTTTTTAAGATTCCCGTAGCTCACATTAATGCGACTAATGCCATGGTAAATGAGAGCCATAGATACACTCTGCTATATTTCGTTTGTGTCCGCCATGGGTATGGTTTCCATACTAAGGTGCCCATTTTCCTCTACTAGAAAATTCTAAACGAGAGATAAATTGTATTATTTTACGCCCATATTTTCGCAAATTTATGCATTTGCGACATCTCGTGGTAAATTTATAAACTAACGGATATCCATTCGTAAGATTCTAAACGGTTCAATCAATCACAGAAATTTCGCATTAATTTTACGCTTCTTTAACATACGGCAAATAAAATACTGCTCTCTGATTGGTCAGTCGGTGATTATGAATGTCGGCATAAATTGAACTTAATAGGTTATGTTAGGTTTTCTTGTGACCCTAAAAAACAGAAAAATAGGAGCCTCGTGAAGCATGGTTCTGTTAACTTAGGCTCATAAACATCGCTAAAGTTCCAGTTTACTCGTTAAAGTGGCGAACAATGGCGGTGGAGAGGAAGGATAAAAACACGTGACTTATTCAACCAATCAGAGCGCACATGGCGTTTGGTAATTGCTTACTTATTATTTTACGCGTGAATTCGTAACTTAAGCCATTTACGAAAAGAACAATGGCAGAATTTGGTCTGGGTTTGTTGTGGCGACCTTAAACTTCATATGAACAAAACAAATTGTTTTTTTTTTCTACGATTTTTAATATTTTCACTTTGTCTTCTTAAAGCTGGAGTATTTTATGATGATAAAAAGCATTCCAATTGATTACCAATACTTTATTATTTGATTGTTGCCATAGACAATGGTGTGACAGGAATAGACTTGAGTGCTATATCCGTATCGATTATTAAATAAGTAATCGATACGATCAACTTTTATAGAGTTGGTTTGGTTTAAAATGCAGTTATTTAATATTTATTCAACATTATATCAATAAGCTAATATTTTTGAAGCAAAACAATGTTTAAATCAAATAAAAACGTCAAAGCATCGTTTTAAAGTTGTATCGATTTTACATAAAATCGATTTAAAATGTGCAGCTCTGCTTTTGTCTTTGGCTGTGACAGTTGGATGCTACAAAATACTTCCGCGTTTTGATGTCAATCTGACAAATGTCATTTGATAATTCAAACGTTCCTACCTACATTGCTTAACTTTCATACTATAACTTTCCTTTTACCTACATTGTTCATTCTTAAATAAAAATTCAAACACCGATATCTTCTTTTTCCACCTTTCCTGAGTGAAAATAGAATCATTTATAGACTCTGTTACTTACGCCAAATTTTTTGATATATTTTTTTATTACTATTCGCTTCAATTTAATTTCAGACATTTTGATGTATGGAGATCTGCCATTGTCCTTTGGGCGTAAAATAATACAATTTATCTCTCGTTTAGAATCCTACGAAAGTTTATACATTTCTTAGGAAATTTATAAATTTGCGATTCTTGTCATTCTCTGGTGACATATATACTCGCTTAAATTCATTATTTTATTAATTTGATTAGGCAAATAAAAATATATATATTTATAACGTGTTTTTGTTCATATTCTTTGCCTGGCAAAATACATAATACTAATATTATTCAATAAAAAAAAATTGCCCATTTTACCGGCGCTATACATAATATCAAATATTTTATTGTTTATAAATTGTAAGTCAGATATTATTGCCACCTAGTTGGTGTCACATATTAATGCTTTTAGGGCGGAATCAATGCAAATTACACAAATAGAAAACGTAACATATAAATCGATTGCTCTGCACAAGGCATCATAACATTTTGCCACCTGTCACATCAGATATTTATGCTTCGACATTGTCATCACATCATTTTGATGCCACTTTATTATGCTGCCTAACAATATTAGATATTTTTGCTGCGTACGTGCAGACAGATATTATTGAACTCATTCTTAGGACAGATATTTTTGCTAATCTGCCCATAGTAATATATTTATGCTCGTGACTGTACGTTTCATTGAAATAATCTTTTTTGTTAACATTTCGTTGTGGATACATATTTTAATTCGGTTGCAAAACGATTTTGTTCGACCGTAGTTGGTAGCCTTTTGATGTTGTTTATGTTTATAGTCGTGACGTGGTTATGAGCCGATCGTTAGAAAATTAATAGATGCGGCTAGGGTTTACGGTGTGCCTTTTACTACTGTCACAGTATAAAGACATAATTAGTAGTTTGACGCCTTTGATCTCGAAGAAAAAGCCGACAACGTCTAGACAAGGGTAAGGAGGCTAGGAGGCTGCCACATGTAAACTACTTATTAACTAACTTATTCAAACACCGTCTATTTATTTTAGAAAAATATTACCAATGCTACGCTACATGAATATTATAGTGTAAATCACTTATTTATTGTTTTACAATAATTAACGATAAATAATTATTATAAAACAGTTTCGATTTTTTCGCGCGGTGACAGATTTGCATACAAAGTGTCAGTCAGCACCTATTTCATCCCGTAGGTGTCGTGGGAGGCGGTTAAGGATATAAAACATTTTTCAGATATCGTTATCGTACAAACCAAGTTAAAATAAAGTGATTGACATAGCGGTGGTTTAATGGATGGGTAACCATGGGATCAGCTTGCAGAGCCTATGTTATCGATATGAAGTATTTAGCAGATATTTTTTCGAGCAAACTACGTTAAGGTAAAGCAATAGACATCACGGTCATTTTATTGATGGGTGACCGGGCTATGAGATTACGGAGAACATGTGTGGGGTTTATAAAAAGGGGCCAAAATATGGTTATTTTTGAGCTAGGATGCGCCGTTACCAAGATACATAATAATATGTGATAGGTACTTACCTAATACGAATGCATTGTAGGTACTTATTGCATGAAATTAAAATATATCACACTTGAATCGAATATTAACTTACAACGCATATTTTCTTACGTCTGCCATGTTGTTTATGTACAATAATTACTTCCTTTTTCTGCGATTTGGTCAGACATGAGATATTGTAAAAAGTTAGTAGATTAGTAGGAACGTGCACATTATTTGAAGTGGTTATATATATAGTTACATACATTTCAAAATAATATAAATAATTATAATTAGTGAAATTTTCTTTATTGGTATAAGTAAATTGATTGAAATCTTTAAACATCATAAAGAATTGCAATGTCTCACAGCACAAGTCGTATGCACCATCTTAATTAATATTCATAAGCTAATAAATAAGTAACGAACAAAAAACAAGCACGCGCCAGCCCCCAAAAACATGTACCTAGTTACGAACTAAGGCGATATACGTAACTAGATACCGCTCTTCCCGCGTCTCACCTCTTGCCGCACGATTGACCCCTCTAGACGCGTTCGTCAAACGACTGTATGGATTAGTAGACTGTGCTACTGTTAAGTGTCGTCCCGTGGGGCGATCAAACGCAGAATGCTCGGCGAAGAGCTAAGCAACGAGAAAAGCGCAATACAAGTTGTGACAATAGTAGTAAAAAATGGTAATACCCTCCTCAGTAAAACGTACAATCAAACATATTTTTTGTACTTATATACTGCTTTTGAAGTATTTTATTTCATCTGTATGTTGTAGAACATGAATAACGTGGCAATTGAGCTTTTATTTCGCGTCGAAAAAGAGTCTGTTGTGTTATAAAAGATACAATTTTGGAACAATAGTCTCAATTGAATGATATTTGTATATTCAAGAAAACAATATGTGAAGTCTATTTTAGTTAAATATTACAGATTGGTATATATTTTGTTTGTTGCTATATATTTGGATATAAAATGTTGAATCAGATCTAGTGAATAATAATCACAACTAAACAAAATTATGTATATTGCTTACTTTCCATTATTTACTTTGTCTTTATTAGAGAGAGATGGAGCAAATAATATACGTCAGATTCAGTTTCACAGCTTCTCTTAGTTGTTTTATGTGTCACACGTCGAGACGTGACAACTAAAAAAACATAACAAAGTTTTTTATCGCATTTTATGTTCGTAAAATATATCTATTTTAGGTGTGAATGTATCATAAAATGTTTTCTTATAAATTTCCAAGGAAATTTATAAATTTGCGGTTCTTATTTTCCGGCGATATATATATATATTATTATGTGCAAATTATATATTAAATAAATTGTGTTCTGTTGATGGATATACGGCCGAAACCACGGGTAAAACTAGTCTTCTAATAAAATGGCACTGTGTTCTCCTTTTAGCAAATCCCATAAGACTTTCAACTCGTTCGTAGACATAACCTGTGTTAGGCTGTTCGCCAAATGGTCTGGAAGCGCACGAGTCGCCGCCTCCAGTGAAGCTTTTTGTAGGTCGGTCACTTACTATATATTTGAATCTTCAGCGGTTTTGACATTATTAAATATTTGCAGTTGCTTGTATCTACATTACATATTTTCAAGTTTTATTAGTTATAAAATAGAAAATTACTCCCATTGTAAGAACCAATGTATTTGAAAGAAAGCTAATACCTCATTTTAGCTTTTTAATACTGCCGTGCTTGTGATAAACACAGTAAGTGCCTTGAATACAGTTTAGAGAAAAACGCGCTCAAAGTTTTTTCTTTATTTTTAGCATTTCTGCCTTAATATAGATAAAATCTAAGTTCTTACAAACGTATAACATAAATATAGGCATGTTTTATAGGTGATCTATTTTATTTTTTAATTACATGTAATAAATGTGTTGTAAATCTTAAAAATATATTTATGTTAACTAATGAAGAAAATAAATAAAAACATTTTCTTATTATTATTACAGTAAGTGTGTGACTTACTGTAACTATCTTTAGTTGTAGGTACATACTGTAACAATGATTATGAAATAAGATAAATGTTTAAATAGAATAACAAATATGATATTTTTTGCTTACAGTAACTTAGGCACTTACTGTAATTATAGCTAGAAGAAATATGTAAAATTACAGCATCCCTCATAAAGCAACGACACCAACTTTAATTACATTTTTCTTAATTATTTGTACGAAAATGAAACATATCTAATGTTATGAAATCACAGTTTAATAAAACAAGTACAAATAACTTTGTGAAACTAGAACATTTTAAAATCAGTTCTATTATTTAATTATTTATAGCATTAAAAATGGCTTAACATAGCCAAAGGTAATCATTCGTATTTGTACAAAACTTCTTCGTGCATGAAACAATATTAAACAAACTAACACGTTTAAAGTTTTTCCATAAAACTCTTATTAAACTATTAGTTGTACTTCTTTGTACACAACAAAAAACATAAAAAGACAAAGGCACTTTAATTTCTGATAAGGCTTATTTACCTTTCAGAACGAGAAAGAAAAATTGAAATCTTTATATAAATTATGAGATCTTAGTTACACTAACTAAACCAAATTCGTCTTACAAATTATTCTTCATCAGTCCTATAATTAATTTAATTAGTTTTATAACCTATTTGTAGAAGTTTAAAAATACCTTAAAAGTCTTTTGAATTACTAGTAAAATGTAGACTTACAAATATATTTTCCAAAGTTACAATAAGAAAGTTTAAGGGTTGTCTATTGTTTACCCGAAGATTATATACCATAATCTCATATTCCCGAATTTCATTTAGGTACCCAAATTTCATTTGCCCGAATGTTTTGTTTGCCCTAAAAGACATGACATAGGTACTTTTAATTGCCCGAAACTTAGATACCATAAGATACGAGTGCCATACGTATTGTTTTTCATATTTTTAATTGTAATAATAATAATTAAACGCCATAATGATTATTAGACATAATATTTAAATGAGTACGTATCAAAATCCCGTATTTTAAAATACCGAATTTTAAAATACCGATGGATGAAATCCCGATAATTGAAACGCCGAATGGTTGTTTGGTCGAAAGTTTAAAATCCCGAAGTTTTAAATCCCGAAAAATAAATTAAATATATATATATAATATATATATATATATATATATATATATATATATATATTTAAATCGCGGAAGACTTCTTGCGTCATTTCAAAGTCGAACCTTGTGGCGTCCACCACTGTCAATGAGATTTCAATTGTTATTTGTGCGAATATAGGTACACTTTAGTCATGTGAATTCAATTATCAATAAGAAATTTTGATTAAACATGAAATGAAGATATTCAATTTCAAATAATTCTCGCTGGTTTCTGGCGTCCGTTCATGATGGAAATAATGTCACGCACTGTATATTTCTGTATATGTTCTATGTGTATTACAGATTATCCTGCATCCATCTAAATTTAAGTTTATATCGCATCCGTATATTTTCCTGTATTTAATATAAGCATTCCATTAATTAAATGACTTCCTACTACATTAGAGGTTATATTGATACCGAATATTTATTCTGTATATAGTCCATATATTGTGTTGAGAATGCTGCTTCCTCCTAAACTGATATATTTATCGATACCGTAACCTCTCGTGTTCCAGCCGTCATGACCGTTTCGAATGGTACCTACCATTAGTTGCTATATTTGATCTCACAACTATATACTAAAGAACTGTTGCTCAAGTTGTTGTTCTTTTTACGTGTAATGTTTTTGTTGAAATCTAACTTCTTTTTGAACACCTACCCGTACTCCCAACCATGAGTTCGCACCTGCATCCCCACTTATGTACTCCACCCGTGAACCCCCCCCGTGCCCTCACCAGTGAACCCCCACCCTTGTCTTCACCCGTAAACCCCCACCCGTGTCCTCACCTGTGAACCCCAACCTATGCCCTCCACCCGTGAAACCCCACCCCCCGGGCCGCGACTTATGCACCTCCACCCGTGCTCCTCGCCGGTCCCTTCCCGGTGCCTGCCCGTTCCCTACCCTGATCCTACCCTACGAGTACTTCTAGATAGCCAAAAATATTTGAATCTAGTAGGGACATAAACTGAATTCCGAATTCTAAACCGCAAAGTTATCTTGGTGGAGTAATTAATACCTAATCCACGTACTACAAAGGTTCACAAACTTATTTGTATAGATTCTAAAATATGAAAACTAGACCAAAATTAAAAAGGTACATTTGTTTGAGTTTTTCCTAAAGGTTTAAGGATTTTTTATTTTTTTAGGCTTAATGATAATGATCATCAAAATTACAAGTTTAGCAAAAAATAGCGCGCCAATTACGACTCTGTTCTCGTAATCAGTAGGTACATACTTTATTGTATTTTGCAAAAGTAATGAGTCTACGTCGAGTTGTGAAAGAGGAAAATATAAATTTGTAATTGTTTTAACTTATATTCACACGTCTAATTTTATTAAATATATTCATTAATTACATAACACCGTCTCTTATTTATTATCTCATAGAAAGGGGATGGAAAGTAGAGTATATGGTTTGAGAGCAGATTATTTTTTCCTCGGGCAATGTATTTTGAACCCCTCGCTGCGCTCAGGATTCTACGTTAGAATCCTTCGCTTCGCTCGTGGTTCAAAGTAGCGCCCTCGCCGTAAAAATACCATTTTGCTCCCTTGTCATACAATGTACTATTCTTATAAAGATTTTTTCTTGATAATGAAATGTTCAGATGTCTAGCTTTATCCAGAACGAAGTTACAGAGACTTGAAAATGGCCTGAATGGCTTCGGTAAAAGTAAAACTAACGACTGAGCTTTTTTGCTCGACTTTTTTGGGTTCAATGCCGTGCACCCTGATTAAATACGAGCGTTATCCAGGATAAAAAAAGCTTATTACAGTCATAATTGAGTTGGCATTTTTGTTTTAACCATATCGATGTACTCGTACTGCCTGATGTTAAGGGGCTTCTAAACGGGCCATATTTTTCGGCCATTCATGGCTGCATTATTAGCAATTAATTGCTCAGCCATCACAAAAATATTTTTTTGCAATCAATGGCTGAGCAAGTAATGGCTGGGCAATTTGTTGAAATATGTCTGATACAGTATGGCCGGTTATGTAGACTTCTAAACGGGATACACAATCGGGCAACAATGGCCGACGAAGTTACAAAATACTACAACATCAACGTCAACATGACGTGTGATGACAACATAACCAAATGAATATAGCCATAATCACGACGTCATTCGCAGCAAACTTCATGTCGCGTAGAAAAGGATATACTATGTCATAACTATAGAGTGCGACTGAAACAACAATAGAAACTAGCCGGGCAATATTGCAGAATATCGACAGCTCAGCGATCGTCCGGCAACCCCTCAAAACAATGTCGGCCACATGTGGCTACACCAAAAATGTTTGGCTATATGGCCAGGATATTACAGCAATACTGCATAGTCTGGCCGGGATAGCTAGCAATGTTGCCAGCCACTGTGTTGCAGCCACATATTGCGGAAAAATGTTGCCCGTTTAGAAGCACCTAAATATGTTGTCGAGGTTGTAGCACACTAACGCAGAAGATACCTGCCTACCTATTTACTCGAGATTGGATAACCTTCTTCTCGCGTCGGTTTCCTCAATGCTGAGGGTCGTGACCACCTCGTGGAAAGAGTCTATTGCGGACCACTTCCTGCCATCTATTCCTATCTGCTACTGAGTGGAGAGCGATCCGCACGACTCTTAACACCACGGTACGCGATACCGTGGTGTTAAGAGTCGTGCGGATCTGGTCGATCCAACGTATTGGGCTTCTGCCTCTCGGTCTTTTCACTTCCACTTTGCCAGTGATTATTAACTTTTCCAAGTTATCATTGTCTTTCCTCGCAATGTGCCTGAAGTACTTTAGAACTCTGCGCAGGCAGATGGTGGAAAGCCTCGTCTGGATCTTGAGGTCCTGTATGATCGATACGTTCGTGCGGTGTGCTGTCCAGGGGATGTCCAGCATCTTCCTCCAGCACCACATCTCGAAAGCATCAGTGCGATCACGGTCATCTTTCTTCAAGTACCATGTGTCTGCGCCATACAAGAATATGGAGAACACCAGAGTGCATACAAGATTCATCTCGGTTTTCAGAGAGATATTCTTGACATATCTTTGACAGCAGTGCCATGGCTCCTTTTGCCATCCCGAACCTTCTTCGCACCTCAGATTCACAAGAACCATTATTACTAATGTTTGAACCCAGGTATATAAAGCTGTTAACCGTCTCTAAATTGAGTGACCCAGTGGGCTCAAGCTTGCCTGTGCGATCTATGACCATGATCTTCGTTTTGAACCTGTTTATAGAGAGACCTAGTTCACTGCTGATGCGCTCCATCCTATCCAGTTATGTGATCATCTCGGCGTCATCTGACGCTAGCAAGGCGGTGTCGTCTGCATAACGCAAATTACAGATTTTGCGTCCACCAACGGTGATGCCTCCCTCCCAGCTATCGGAAGTACGCCTCACTATATATTCACCGTTTATATTGAATAGCATGGGTGAAAGGACGCAGCCATATCAAACTCCTTTTTCAAAACTGGATGGTTTAGATTTCGTGATGTCTATCCTCACCACACTTGGTTCTTGTGATATAATGATTGCAGAAGTGCAATCAAGTGATGAGGTACACTCAGTTCTGATAAGATCCTCCATAGAAAAATTATGTATGTACGGATTTGGTGGACCAATCTACAAGTGGATAAAATCATACTTAAGCTATCGTGACTCCAAGGTTGTATTGAATGGCTTCAAATCATCCACACGCTCCATAACTTCAGGAATGCCTCAAGGATCACACTTAGGGCCATTATTATTTAATATGTTTATCAATGACCAGAAATGCCGGACTGCTTTCACCCCTGCCCTGCTATTCGCATATGAGATTAAAATCTTTAAGCCTGTAGAGTCACTTAATGAGGCCCTTCTTCTTCAGAAAGATCTGTCTATATGGTGTCAAAACAATGGTATGCAATTGAATCCAAATAAATGTCAGTTTATGAAGTTTACTCGTGAGATTGACCAAATAACATCAAAATACTCGATCAACGGCGTAGAATTAAATGAATGTGATTGTGTTAGAGATTTAGGCGTTTTGTTAGACAAAAAGTTAACCTTTGTACCTCATTTGGAAATGATCATTAGGAAAGCATCTGGATCTCTGGGCTATATTGTAAGTGGGCTATATTGTGCCTCATACAACATTTTTGTCATACAATAGTTTTGTGAGAAGTCATTTAGAATACTGTAGTGTAGTTTGGCGACCGCATTATGCCGTTCATATTTTCAGGCTAGAAAGAATTCAAAAAAGATTTCTGTGGCACTTGTCGCCCCCGCGTTTCCCAAGAATGGTTTCTTATCAGGATAAACTTAAAAAATACAGAATAGAAACTTGATGAAAAATTGACTGTACACAACTCCTTCACAGAATAAATTTTAGAGTGCCATACAAATATCCTAGAGTATACATCAGTCTCCTTTATCCGCCACCCAGAAAAACTGTTTCAGGCTCTACCTCTCCTGTCCCTCGCATGTGCAAGCTACTTAACCTCTGCAATCACGGTGTTGAAATATTTGCTGATTATCTTACTAAATATCGCAAAACTATAAAATGTTATACTTTCTTATAAATGTATTTCTGTATGCTTGGCGAATTTTTGTATCAGGAAAAGGTATGCCATGTAAAAAAAAAACTGAACTTTAATCCGTACTTTTTTAACTTGTTATTAGTAATTAAGTATTACTAATAACAAGTTAAAAAAGTACGGATTACAGTTCAGTTTTTTTTCCTTATGTTTGTTATTGTAAGTGGAAGTGGTGTTTGCTTATAATTGGATGTAACTGTTACTCTAGATTGTAAGATGTTTATAATATTTGCTTGTATGACTGTTACAATTGTTAGCAAACCTAAATAAATAAAAATAGACAGTCCCAGTTGACACAGTCAAATGCCTTACTATAGTCGACGAAGCACATTATTTTATTTTATAACTTTATGCACAAAATTTGTACAGAGGCGGACTTAATGCCGAAGGCATTATCTCCCAGTCAACCTTTGGGTGATGCAGAGAAACATGTAATAGGTGCATTTCTTAAATTAAAAAGCAAGAAGAATAAAAAAAAACCTACTATGAAATAATATATACCTAATATACATACTTATACATACCATAAATATATACTTTATATATATTAATAAACACAATAATATATATTTTATAATTCTAATAAATATATACATATAATATAAAATAAATAAACTATAAAATACCTATGACGATTCAGTTAGTGCATCTAAATAATTCTGCCGGACTCTGGTTTTAAACGTGAAACGGTTAGTGGACATCCTGATATCAAGAGGGAGGGCATTCCAGACATTATGACATGTGTGTCGAACTCGTAGCATTTTTCCACAATTTGCCTGACGTTTAATATTTGTACACGCGTGCCTTTTCCCTTGACAAAACCGGCCTGTTCTTGCGGGACCTGCCAGTCAAGATAATATCGGACCCGGTTGTTTATGATGTCTAACACGACTTTGCTTGCATGACAAATTAAAGCGAGTGTGCGATAATTGTCACATTTTTTGGTCGAACCTTTTTTATGGGCCTTGGGCCACTTGCCGTTCCACTATACGTGGTTGCAGATGTTGTGCAGTGTGTCAACACCTTTTTCACCCAGAGCCTTCAACACTTTAGCTGTAATTTGATCCAGACCTGGCGCTTTGTTAGTTTTTAACGATCCAATGGCCGTTATTATCTCCGATCTTAGGATGTCGGGTTCCAGGTGCAATTAAGCCCATATGGATAACCTAGACGTCTGAATGTTTAATACCTAACTAAGAGAATATCGTATGACGAGGTACATTTCCAAATTTCATTTAAATCGTACTAGTAGTTTAAGAATTATATTGCAAGTCAAAGTTATTTGATTTATAATCCACTTGAAGAAGGAGGTTATCAATTCGACTGTATGTTTTTTTGTATATTTATTTCGCGGATTACTCCGCCAATAAGGAACCGTTTTCAATGGTTCTTTTTTTCATAGGTCATACTTCAATGTTGGTCCCTTTCAAATTTTATCGAAATCAGCTGAGCTGTTTTTGAAAAATTAAGAATAATCAAAAAAATATATATAATTATACAACTCAAAACAAAATAAGGGCCACTAAGATTTTTTGCTGTACCATGAAAACAATAAAGACAATTGTTTAACTTATGTAACTACAAAATAATGTTATTGGTTATAAAGTTATAATATAGGCTAACAATTGTTTAAAATAATGATCAGGAATTGCTTTTTAAGTCCGTAATGAAATTGCCATATTGAATGAAAAACATGAACAAAAGAAATCACCGAAAAAATACAAAATACTGTTCTTGTCACTTTTGTTTCTTTTTTTTAGTAACGAGTATGTCCTCCTCTCTTAGCAATACACTCCAGAAGCCTTGTGTGCATACACTGGATCAAATTCCTCACTTTTTCATCTGGAATCTCTTCCCAGGCACGTTTTAAAGCGTCAATCAGCTGCTGTTGTTTGTAGACCCCTTGTTCATTCACTCTAACCCTTCGTTTCAATTGGTCCCACAATTGCTCGATTGGAATTAAATCCGGGCTGTTAGCTGGCCATGGTAATACCTCAATATGAGACCCTTCTAGGACAGTTTGAGTCGATCGAGCTGTGTGTGCACGGGTATTGTCTTGCTTCAGGATGAATCCAGGCCCCACTCGCTGTGCAAATGGGATCACTTGAGGCCTGATGACATCCTCGATGTAACGTTCGGCAGTTACGGTACCCGCATTTAAAATGGTGAAATGGAGCTCGGTTTTACCGTATAAACTAATCCCATCCCAAAGCATTACGTTGGGACCACCAAAACGGTCAACTTCGTGGATGCAGGACTCCGTAAACCACTCGCCGCGTGGTCTCCACATCCTAACACGCCGATCATCATTGAAAAATTTTACTTTGTCTGTAAAAAGCACCTTGCCCCACTGATTAATCCCCCAGTTCAAATACTGACGGGAGAATCTTAAACGGTTTGCACGTTGAACCCTGGTCAGAGGAATTAGAACAACTCGTCGTCTTGACATTTGCTGGTCTTCGTGCAATCGATTACGTATAGTTTGATCACTGACACGGGTATAGGTAAATTCACGAAAGTTGACCACAAATGGCGGCCGTCGCGCATATGTACATTCGTACACCAACGGCGTTGCTCCATTCTTGACGCATTTAGGGAATGCGTCAAGAACGGAGCCACGCCATTGGCACTCCACCCGCGCCTCACCCCGCATCTCCATGGGGACCTAAAAATGATTTCTGCGCAGTGGTCATCTTTCGTGAATTTACCTATACCCGTTGTCAGCCGTAGGCGGTGTTGTAACTTACGGCCCGTAACTGTACGATCACGACGAGCACTTAGTTGAATGTACCGATCCTCGTGCGCCGTTGTTACACGAACTCTACCTGAACCGGGTCGCGTATTTACAAAGCCTATATTATTTGAGTCACGAGTCAGACTCTAATAGAATAGCTTTTGTTTATGCATATTACACGACAATACCTAATCTATCTCAGTAAAAAAATTGTCTCAAATGGATTAGATTTTTGCCTTGATATTTTCAAAGAAAATACACGTACAAAACCTAGTACAGTATGATTCATATTCACTCAAATAGATAAGCCTTTGTCAAGATATTTTCAAACATGGTTTTGGTTTTTTAGGTGCGACTGTATGTAATTCAAGTAACTAAATAGGTTATGTGAGGTTCTCTTTTGACCCTTAACCCAAAAATAGTTTATTAAAAACTATTTAATTGGACATAAAGTCTATTTACTGATATAATATAATATAAACTAAGTTGACGGAGCCCTGCTTCGCAGGGCTCCTATTTTTGGGTTAAGGGTCAAAAGAGAACCTAACATAACCTATTTAGTTACTTGAATTACTTACATACAGTCGCACCTAACCAACCAAAACTAGGCACTAGGCACATTGTGTTCCCAAACCTAGACCCAAATTAAATAGCATTTGTTGCTGCAATGTTAGAATGAATTTATCCTACAAAGTCTACGCGATTTCGGTTAATTTCTGTACTAGAATAGACTAGGGTTTCGTCAAATTTTTGTCAAACAAAAGCTAAGCCAGTTCAGTTTGCACTTTCAATCTAATGGTATAGGCTTTGTAAATACGCAACCGGGTCTCCTGGCAGCACTGCCGGTCTCTAGGAAGCGATTCCATACATTTTGGACAGCTCTTCAAGAAAATCCCAACTGCAAACCCACGTAACGATGAGAACGGCCTTCTTGAATCATAGTAATGGCTCTGGTTGCCGTAATTGTATCCATGTGCCTTCGTAATGGTGGCATGATTAACGGGAGATGATAAATGAATCAATTAAAATTGAAAAGTAAAACTTTTTTCCTAAAATAACCGAGACAAGTTAGGAAGACAATCGAAGAAAAACTTAAGAATAACATTTAATTTCTTTTTCTTGGAATGATGACCAATACTTTTCAAATTATGAACACAAACCAGCATAAAAGAGATCAAACACCAAAGAGTTCGTAATATCAATATAATGCCACTTATCAGTCACTTTCAGTTTACTAAGGTGCACCTAAATGTAAATAAACTAGTGGCCCTTATTTTGTTTTGAGTAGTATATACAACTCGAGTGAACTATTCGAATTTTGTACACGATTAAAATCGGTTGTGTGTCATATTTGGTGAAAAATAATTAGTCACCGTCAACTGACCCACTCACTCCACGATCATCATAGCAGGTAAGACGAGTAAAAAAATATATAAAGACAACCAGTGGATATCGGGCGAGGCATCAAAGGAAGCAACCAGAAAATAATAAGGGACGTATAGGCCGCGCCATACAAGTTGGTGAATGTGAAGTTAGCTACAAGCTGCGCAATATCCAATCAACGCGGAGCTTCCGCGTTGATTGGATATTGCGCAGCTTGTAGCTTATTTAACATCCGCCAACATGTGTGGCGCGACCTATAACCAAGGTGGCATCAAGGGAAGTAACCAAGGGCCATCAAGGGGCCCAACTAAGGAAGCATCAAAAAGAAAGGAATTGTATCGGTAATACCATCAAGCTTTATTTTTACCGAGTTATTAAGTACAATATTAAGACCATAATCATAAAATTACAAATTTTTTCGCGATTCAATCAAGTCAATCAAGACTACACTAGACTACTACACTAGACATATTTTTGTTGTAAATTTGAACTAAACAAACAAATAAACTGGTCAAGCTAAATGAAACCGTAAAATATGCGTAAAAAATTTTGAGGTAAAAAGTAGGTTTTCTTACAAATGCACCCTTTCACTTAAAGAAGGAATGTTGTTACATCGTTTGATAGTTATGTTTATAATTGTCAATTATATGAAGGTAAAGCTTTTGTTGATAGCTTTACCTAATTCAGCAAAAAATTGTTTTATTGAAGGAAGTACGAGTTACGTAGACAAAACATACACTACATTTCTTGGTATATTTTCAAGAAATATAATATTTCTTTTTTGCCGTGTGATCTTCTCGTGGGTGTCGTAAGAGGTGACTAAGGGATAATACGATGCAAATACCATCTTTGCGTAGAGACGGAAAACTCGACATCAAACCCTATACGACTGCCTCGTTGGTCTCGCGGCATAAATGTGCGCGTGGGATCGGGAGAAACACGAAATTCTCAGAAGCAGCACGGAGTCTGGAAATGTGCCCGGTACGGCAATAGGCTCGCCCCTTATTACGTGGGACTAAAGAATATCTGGCGAAAAGTGGGTGTAGAAATACACCTCTGCCTACCCCTTCGGGGATAAAAGGCGTGACGATATGTATGTATGTATGTTTAATATTTACTCTCAGCTTACAATTTGATTACAAGTTATTTACTTAATAAGTTATTTACTTAATAAGTTATTTACTTAATAAGTTATTTACTTAATAAGTTATTTACTTAATAAGTTATTTACTTAATAAGTTATTTACTTAATAAGTTATTTACTTAAAAATACTCATTCACCTATTACCTATTAATCATTTTAATTGAACTTTATGATACTAGTTACTTGCAAATGAAAGTAACCTGGCACTTCTTTTCATGTTGCTGGTTATTTTACTTCCACTTCAAACAAAATTACGCTGCGGGCCTCTAACAGGTTGCAACCCGCGTGCTAACTCCACCCCCTCACACTAGCCATCTCCGTATTTGCGCCGTTTTGTTGGACGCAATTAAATCGGTAATTTGAATCGATAAAAACTTTTTATTATACTGAATAAGAATTACGGAAGCAATATTATCGGCATGATGTATGTAACCTAAATAATGAATATACGCCATTAATATACATCTCTCAGTAGCGGCCTCTAAAATTCGCGCGGCGCACTGCGGAACTAAAAAATACGCCGAAATTCACTCTCGTTACAAAACTACGTCCATGCCAATATTTCACCCATGCATTGTACTGATCTTTTGATGGCTCCTGGCTGAATTTGAGAGATGGTCAATCTTACGTCCGTATACAGGACGCAACAAGTCAGTCGGACGCAACATCATCGGTAAAAACCGCCATGTAGGACGCAATATCAACATGGGGATGTAAATATATATATATATATATATCAACAGCTAGTGCCTGCGGTTAGGTGCGACGAACTCATCATCATCAGCCTTTAATAGTCCACTGCTGGACTAGGCCTCTCCTTTGAAAGGAGTAATTGGCCTACTATACCACGCTGGCCAAGTGGGTTGGTATAGGGTTTGTATCAAGTTTTCTTTCTCTTACAGTGCTGTTCTCTGCATGATATACTCCCTCTGTTCTCCCTCGGCTCTTACGACACCCATGGGATGATATGGGGTGGTGACAATTCGTATTCTTAATCCGTCACCACACGGACAACGACGCGACGAACTAAACGCCATAAAAATCTTAAAATATATACAGTAAGTAATGCACTTACCTTATTTGTTCTAGACAAGTCTACACATAATATGAGGTATTCCTAAACATAATCACAGTAAGTTCCACTTGCTGTTGTTATGCTAAGGTAATGCAATAGTATGTTTTATTTCAATTACTTAATATAGTAACGATAAGTGCCACTTACTGTTAATATGTTTAAGTCATACTTAGTGTAATAAAATCGTAACTTTATAATACTTATAGTAAGATTGCTTACTGTAGTAAAACCTAGGTAAATTGATTTAACTTTATGCAAAAATAAACCGTATGTGCCCATACTGCATTCATAATAAGTGCACCTTGGCGCCTATCGTGTCTTACTGTAATTATGCTTAATCTTATTTCTTGATGTAAGCCACATTTTGAAATTCTGAATATACAGAATTGTAGATCTCGATCTCTACTTTCTGAATATGTACTTAGCTCAATATCGACAAAAATGTGACTTACTGTGATTATCGTATGGGCGGCAGAATAGTTTGCAATACTCTCATCTAAATGAGTTTTCTTTTCAACACTAAAGATTTGATTAAACTTCTTTGTCGGTCTCACCATTATTCGATGTGCACAGTAAACTCAACAGGAATTAAAACATTACTAGTTTAAAACCTGAAAAAGGACAGATTTATATCGCTTTATATTTAAGGAACATGGCTTGATTGAGGTCTCTTTTCGGCTGTTAAGCATTTCTAAACTCCTGTCTAAGCTCTTTATTAAAATAACATACTAATCCCGTTTTACAACCTAGGTGCGTAACAACAATGTATTGTATTGGAACATATAAAGTGTTGTTTCATATGATAATCGAACTCGATACATTCAGCGTAGCTTTTTTTTATAGTATTAGGCGACAAACGAGCAAACGGATCGTCTGATGGTAAGCAATTACCGCCGCCCGCCCATGGACACAAGCAACATCAAAGGAGTCACAAGTGCGTTGCCGCCTTAGGGGTCGGGGAAAGGGATAGGATGAGGAGTGGGATGAGGTAGAAGGAATTATAGGGGATAGGGCCTCTGGCACTCTCACTCGCCTAACGAAACGCAACAGTTTAAGTACTGTTACTTTACGTCGATTTTCTGTGAGAGGGTAGTACTTCCCCGGTCGAGCCGGCCCATTCATGCTGAAATCAGCAAGTCTCTACTACCTGTTATGACGGTTCTAAACGTAAGACCGATGGTTTATATAAGTGAAAACAGATTTTCAGCGGTAACGAATTCATAAATCTTCTGTAGGTTACATTTATATTACACTCCATATAAAATAGGTTAGCATGAATTTAGATTGTGATATTTATCCTCCATTCATAATTTAATTTCCTGTTGATAATGAAGCGCCAACATAGTAATTATTAAAGACATATTTTATCACAAGATAAACAAAATAGAAACACAAAATCGCTGTGCGTGTTTCCCTAATTTCACCTTTCATCATACACAGATCGAAAGTTTCAGAACTACAAATTTAAACTGATATAATAAAGCTAAAAAGTTTGTTTATTTGAACGCGCTGCTCTCGAGCTTCCAAGCAAATTAGTTGTCTATGAATTTATGATATTTACTAAAACGAGGAAGGCTAAACAGCTTTTATCATCACGCTACGATCCTTAAAAGCTGAACCAGAAGGGTAAATAGCGTTATTTTTCCTTCTGGTTAGTATCACGGGAGAGCGATATGATACTCTGTAGGCGAGGTGTGGCGGGTGAAACCGCGGTGCACGACTAGTTCTGATACATATACCTACGCTTTATACAAATTTATCACTTGCCGAAAGAGAAAAAAAGGAACGGTATGACAGGACAGATTTAATATATTGCGTAGTGTGTATCCGGTCGCTTCGTGTGCGGCGCGCGCACCGATTCCTTCACGGCTTATGTATTAGCGAGGGAAATTAGTACTGCGACATCAGGGACAACTGCCCAACGCTGGGCTCAGAAAATAGATTTGTGATTAATACACCTAATTTATTTTGTTGAAAGCGAATTTTGTTATATGTGTGGGTGGTTTATGGTGTCCGTTTGTTGCTTTGACATTTGATTTTGAGCGTTGATGATACGTTGTTTGGAGCGGGAATGTTATGGTGTTTTATATAATTTGAAAATTAGTTTGATAATTTTATTATTATATTAATGCATAGTTCTGAATGTCTGAAAGATTGTGGTTTTGATAGGATTAAAATTCTATTAATTGATTGATTTGGTAAAATAAAGCACGGTTTTGGTTTTGGATTGATAAAGTGTTTTATCAACTTACCAGTAATCACTTAAAAGAGAGTGATGATTTTGAGCTACATGCAATGAACATAATTCTCTACTATGATATTGCAGCAGCTGGGTTTCAAGGACATTTTACATTATCATTATAATATTACCGTTAGGGATGTTTAACCCCTTGTATGCCGGAACGCAGATCTACGCGAGACACAATAGCTTTTTCATTGTGTCTGGCATTCCGGCATACAAGAGGTTAATATCACGACTGCCAAAATTTATAACATGGTTGACTGGACACGGCGTTCATACTGTTCATTGATCGATTTGCGAAGCCAAGTCATTCACAACTACCATTAGAGTTGTAACCGTTGCGTCGGCGATCGTTACATATGAATATTATACTGTACATGCATTCGTAAATAATAAAGAGGAATTATTGATTTTAATCTTTGGTCTGCCTCGATCACCTACATATTGAGAGATTTTCAAGTTGTGGATCTACGTATTAAGTATCGTTTGCGTAAACAATGATATGGAATAGTAGAGGCAATTTCTACGCCTGAAAGTTATTTATAATGTCCTTAAAGTATGCTTGACAAACCCTACTGCGTCGTAGTGATCTATGGATTATATTATCCTTCTCATACTAAAAGATTACCAAAAAAATTGGTTTCACTGTCTATGCAGACATGTCTTAAGATAAGCTTATTCACTAGCAAACACTTTCAAACAAATTGAAATATCCGGCACTATTCTTATAGGACTTCCCCCTTGACTACATTAGAACTACAAGTCTATGAACTCGAATAACAGTAGCGAACATAAGTACCTAAAAGTAAGACCTTTACATCGCAAATTTCTCTTTAAAAATACCCCCGTTATGTTCCAGATACAAGTACACCCCACAGAGACAG
This sequence comes from Euclidia mi, assembly GCA_944739405.2. Lineage (NCBI taxonomy): Eukaryota > Metazoa > Arthropoda > Insecta > Lepidoptera > Erebidae > Euclidia > Euclidia mi. The sequence continues at coordinate 35,583,296 of OX123190.2, forward strand.
CGTCGCGCAACCCATTCACTCTCAAGTTCCTACAAAAAGTCACAAGAAAACGACTAGGCTCTATCCAATCGGTAGCTACGTTGAGTGAAACGGGGTCGGATGGCAGGCTTGTTAATTTTACGTCTTACGGGAATGAGGACACTCGGCAAACGATCGCATGGTGCCGCTAAGTACCACATGATTCTTGAATCCTTTCTCATAGCGCTTAGAGGACATTGATACATTATGTTATAAGGCTTTGTTTTGTGAGAATAGTTTGCCTTAATAGTTTAAGCAGGTCTTAGTGTTCTGTTGATAGTTACACGATATTGTTTTACTGTCCTGCTCCTTAGATTGTAGATTTTATTGTAGATTTTACAGTTTAGTTTACCTTTCTCCAGCATTTTGGTTGGTTTTTCAGCAGTGATAGTAAGAACTGGTAGTCAAATCAATGTCATATTTTTTAAGCGAGTTTGTTTTTCTCGATAAGAATCTTGTAAACTTGATTTGCTTGATTCATCTTTGTAGTCATCCTATTTCATTTTCCTCTTTTAAACTACTCAAGCACTCAATTTGTGTCGAGATCGAGCCGAGGGTCTCAAAGGCGTACTTTTCAGAGCTGAACACTGTATCAATGACAACCAGTCATTTACCTGTAGTTTCTGTTACCAAAAAGCCGAATTTATTGAAAACTCGTCTCTTGTAAAAAATCCCGTAATTAGTCACGACAAATCAAAAACATTTCGGCTAGCAATTAGGTATTCTAAATGTCGATAAGCCGAGGCCTACACTAAAAGTCACAAAGATAAATATACGACCCGACGTAAATTAGGACGTCAACAGAAAATGCTTATAAATCTAAATAGAGCGTTCATGAAGTTTCATTCTGAAGATGATTGTTAAATTCTTACTAGCTATGTCTAACTTCGAGCTAAGTTTAAGTTATTAAAATAATGAAGATATTGTACAGAAATGGTTAGTACATAGCAAGTCGCGGCTATTATTATATTGAGCATTAAATTTGGCAAGATTAAGTCAATCTTTAGCTTATTTTGCTTTGTGATGGCTCCTGTTTCTTTAGTGACGTAGCAAGGTCTTATGTAAAATTCTTACTAGCTATGTCTAACTTCGAGCTAAGTTTAAGTTATTAAAATAATGAAGATATTGTACAGAAATGGTTAGTACATAGCAAGTCGCGGCTATTATTATATTGAGCATTAAATTTGGCAAGATTAAGTCAATCTTTAGCTTATTTTGCTTTGTGATGGCTCCTGTTTCTTTAGTGACGTAGCAAGGTCTTATGTAAGGTAACCGCCGGTCCGATTACTAAAAAAACAATTAATACAAATTAGTGCAGAAGTAACTCAAAAGAAATTATGAGTTAGTATAGCTAAGCATAACTTCAATATTATATACAGTGTGTCACAACACCCATCACCAAACCGAAGTCTACTCGTTTTGGACATCATGCCAAGTCATACTAAGCAAAAATAATACCTGGGAAACGAACATTTTTTTTTAAGTTGACACATTTTTTAAGCCGCAATTAAAAGTGCATGCGTGCAATGTTCGAAATACTTATTTATCCAAGGGTGCATAGGATATCTATAGAACACATTGCCAGGGTAAATTCATCGCTTTTATACCTAAAAAAAAAATTATAGTAACTTTGAGCCTCAATATCTCCTGAACTAACATAACTTCCCTTTCTTTTTACACCCTGTATATTATTTTAATAGCTGCATATGGTCCTTATGGATCCACCACCTTTAGATTATTTTGAATTTTAAAGAGAAAACAGTTTGCTGTCCATCTAACTAACGACTCTAGCGGCAAAATTTAGAAGTCGTCTATGTACCACTCTTTCACAGATCACTACTATTCTTGACACTTTTGACAGCTATCTAAACAATTACCACCATAATCTCGAAGCAAAGTTGTATTGTAAGCTGTCAAAAGTGTCGACAACTTCGAAATTTCGCCGCTAGAGGCGCGCGGATAATGTTTGCATCGCCAATAAACAATTGTCGAACGAACTCTATAAATTTTTTTTTGTGTCTGTAAAACCATTTGACCTCCATGTCCATTTTGCAGAAAATCAAACTGGCTATTATTTTTTGTGGTATGTTAAAAGGAGATAGTATATGTTCGGCGTCCACCTACTGCGGGTAATATGTATGCTTTGCATATTATGTAATACATGTAGTTTTAGCTCATAGTTTGTTACAAGCTAGTGGAGTAGTGCGAGTCGGACTATGGTACTTTACACACGGTCGTACGATACTAAAATATTAATATTAATTTGTATACACCTTGTGTGTTTCAAATGCTCTACGCATATAATCGATCCGTTTCGATATCTATATAATCGATCGTTTTATTGTGCTTTGTGATATATAGGAAAGAATAGATAAATAAGTAATTTAAAGGCACAGGAATTGATTAACATTTAGATGTTATGTTTCAGTAGTAGTACCTACTCGAGTAGGCAAGAGCGTATAATTATTAAACTATTTCTTTTTTGAAAATTTGAACCTCCTACTTACATAAGTTGGATGGTCTAAAATTAAACGTCAAACATGTCTAAGGGGTATCTGACTCTTGGTTCTAAACAATAGCTTTCTCAGAAATACGTTTGTTTGGGCCCCTAGGGCTGCGAACTTTGAAGCTAGATTGGTCAGTACTGTTACACTCAATCGTTTGTTTGCTACATCGCTTTGACCATAATGTTAGAGCCACAACACAGATGTTGCATGTTGATATTTGCTCGGCAGCATTACTGCCCTACAGAGATCTTTGAACACGTGATCACCTCACGGTCTCACAACATACCCGCCACGAAATTGCTCTCACGATTGTTGCATACGAAAATGATTCCTATGGTGTGCGTACTAGCACAAAACAGCGGTATTATAAAAGTTTTCACGGCGTATATAGACGAGACAACTCGTCACGTGCAGACTGCCCAATGCTGCAGGATATTGAGTCTTATTGTCAGCCAGTTAGGGTGTTTTGATTAAAGGCACGTGCTTTGTGAAGAGCAAAGTAATATTGGTGTAGGTGTAGCAGCCGCCGGCACTATTATGGGGGGTCAATAGCTGTATCCGTCCGCGATCGATGCCGGAAGCCGCTCGCCAGTACCTACCGGAAGTAGCGATGCCTGTCGACGGGCGAATTTGTTTTTTGACTGACAATGGGGGGAGGGGGAGGAACGGTTTGTCGTGTACCCGGCTAAAACAATTTTGGAGCTTGCTGCGACAGTTCGCCTGTTATTTTTACTTATTAGCGTTAATCCGCTTTTGTTTGACAAGTGTTAATTATGTAGTGACACATGGTGTTAAAATACGCATGGAGAGTCAGCATTGTACAGTTGTTGAGCGGTGTGCGATATTGCGACAATTATATCGCGACAGGTGCATTTAAGCGTTGGCTTTAATTTAAGTATTTATGAGAGGTAGTTATCGAGTATTGGATATGAATATAATCATTTGTGTTTGGCTGCTACTTGAGGTTGTTGTGTAAATTGGCTATTATTAGTGAAACAATAAACTTTATTTTAAATTGAATATGATTTTCTGCTTCTTTTTTTTTGGAAGTATTTACGTCTACGTAAGTAATCGGCATCTGGATTCCCACAGATTTTGCGTGGTATGTACTTAAATTTTTTGGTTGTTTCTTATGTCTGTGGAGTGAATGTTTGTTGAGACCTTCGCATACAGGTGTTGATCCTAATAATAATATATAATCAGCACTGTTTATAAACTGTCACACTGCTGGGCACGGGCCTCTTCTCACCGTGAGAAAAATGAGGCCATAGTCCACCATGTTGGTCAAGTGCGGGTTGGCGTTCGAATATTGTTGTTAGTCTATACACATAAATAAAATTGGAGTGTCTGTTTGCAATATTAAAATAACTACTTTTTATTTAATGCATATGGATGTATACACGGTACATATACCGAAATGACATTTATTACAATTTTTGTCTGTCTGTCTGTCTGTCGGTCGGTGTGTCTGTCTGTCTGTCTGTCTGTTTGTTCTTGCTAATCTTTGGAACGCACTATGGTTCGTCTAGAACAAGCTAGCTAGACAAAATTATTTTATTTGATTTTTATGTCTAGATGCGGTTAATAAGCAAAGATATAAGGTTTTTGGTACTTTTTTCAAGGCAGTTTGTCATTTGAGCTGGTATCATGAAAAAAAAAACATTTATCGGGCATATGTGTATAATATATTTTTTGAACATTTTATAAAGTGATTTATCCCTCGACGTCGCTATAAAATCTAATAACAGATGCATAAAATATCTAAGAACTAAATCTATTACTCATTATCATCACTATCATCAGATGAATCATCCATTGAATAGTCATGATCGTGAGGGGCAGAACTATGAAAAGTAGAAATCATATTAACATTTTGTTCCTTACAGCTAGGTGGGACAATTAAATCTAATACTTCAGTTGGAAGCGTACCTATTTTCTTCCGAGGAACTTCTCGTAAACCGTTTATTACAGGGTCAGATGTTATCAATAACATATTAAGTAAATCTCTATTCGTAGCCTCCCGTGATCGCTTTCGTGTGTTGTGCTCACGAAATCTTCTGCAGTCCTTATTCCGAGCTTCCTGTGCTTCCTCGGAAAGCTGGCCTATAGGTAGAAGGGACGATCTAATTACTTCGCCACTGTGCAAAAGTATTTTGTGGACAGTAGCGGGCATGTAATACCATGAATAGAGATTTACATAAAGTTGTCTAGTTTCTTGAGCTAAGTTAACGAATTTTTCAATATTTATATCATATCCCGATGATAAAGTGCGAAGTAGTATGCCAAATTTTTGTATTAGTGAAACATCTAACCCTGTAATATCGGCACTAGCCTCGGGATTTCCAAAAAATCTTCGCGCGGTGTTCCCGTCATTAGTGTTACCGAACCCTGGTTTTGGTTTGTCTACAATCAAGCCCATTTCGCTTTTAAATCGTTTTTTAATGTCATCTGAACGTTGTTTCACACTAGCTTTGTCTTCGGCTGTTCTTAACTGCCATTTTTTTATATTTAGTCGATAGCTAATGTGAAGCAAGCATTCAAAGCACCTTATCCAAGCGTGCAACGTAGACAAACCAAAACCAAGATTATCTTTGTCCGCAGCAAACTCTTTTGACAGATCATTCATCATTGTTGGAGTTGCCCCACAAATAAAACATTTTTGTGAGGAAGAAGTTTCGGTCAGAGCATTGCAAACTTTTCCGTCAATCATTGTTAAAAGCATAACATGTGTGACAGATACTTCGGTCTCCATCACCTTGCAGGTTGTCGGCAATAAAGCGTTTATCTCTTCTAAAACCTTATTGGTTTCCGAAATCGTAAAATCTTTCGTTTCCTTAGAAAAGATAAACTTTATTGGCCGACAATACATTGTAGAACAGGGCCGAGGATTCTGCCACACAATATTACCACTTTCATCTTTCAATTGAAGAGGAACGAAAGAAAATACAAATAAAAACTCGTCACTATCGTCACAATTAGTGAATTTTTGTTTGTACATACTATGACCGGAACTTCCATCACAACCCCATTTACTGATTAATGTGAATGACGTGCAAGGTAACAGACTATGAACAACTTCTTGTTGTGCTGAAACTAAACGTTCGGCAGTCTTATCAAGAATTGCCTGAACTTTGATTTCAGCATGCGTTTCATTGACTGTAATTTGTTCACCTGACGGGTAGCAGGCTATTTTAGCCTTTCTAACACTGTACATTGACGGAAACACCTTATGTCCAGCTTTAATACTCCACTTCCGAGTCTGCTTATAGCTATGGCTACTTGATTTACTATCAACGTAGTACGCTAAAGCTTCCTCACTTGTTAAACTCCTTGGGGCACTTTCTTCACTCGTGGTCTTGGTTATTGAAGGATCACTAGTCACATCTTTAATTTGACGTGCTACACTTCTCTGACCCGAGATTCGAGCTGACACTTCAGCGGCGTAAATTAATTCACTAGCACTTCTGGACTGTAATAGATCGTCTACACGTCGTCTCTTCGTTTTGAGACTAGAATGTTCAAAGTCTTTAGTAGGTCTTCCGGGTCCCGGTTCTCCAGATGTAGTTGGCAGAGATAAATAAACGGACACATCGAAAGATATGTCAAGACCCTCCAGCCACGTCGAATACTTTTGTAGGAATCGCTCTCGATTTCTTCCACAGCTGCTCCACTTTTCAGCAAATTTCGTTGAATATCTTGAGATTAGTACTTTAATATCTCGCAGAGACTGCTCCGTAACACCATCAAAATTATATCTCAAAGATATAAACCGAAAGAGCTCCTCATTCCGCGTTTCCTTCGGGTGTTTCAGCCATTCTTCGAAAAAATCCATTCTTGAGACGGTAAAAACTGTTGAAAGAAAAAAATAAATAAAAATTAGTTGTGCAAATATATCGCAATGAATTTTTTTACGTATAACTACTAGACACTTATGAGAATCGTATATGATAGGTTCTACGGTGGGGACAAGTGGGGACATGTTATTATTTGACCGATGAATTTGAAAAAATGAGTAAAAAAGTGGGTGAAAATTCAAACATTTCATTTTATAAGACTAAAGAATGAAGTTCCCATGTTGAAAATGAAATAAAATATAACTACTTACCCTTACGTATACAATCCATCACAAAAACACTTTCACAAATTTCTTTTAGTGACATAAACAATGCTATCAAATATGATGTAAAAATGCAAATGAATGCCCTTTAAATAGTCAACATCTTATAAACATACCTTAATGACGCTCTTAATGAGGGTAGTATTGATAATTAATAGGTGTAATCCTCAATGTATAGGGGTAATGAGTTCGTAATAGTAATTAACTTCCAGGAATTTAAGAGTTGTTTTTGTCTAGCTAGCTTGTTCTAGACGAACCATAGTGGAACGGCTGGACCGATTTTGACGAGACTTTCACTGGCAGATAGCTGATGTACCAAGGAGTAACTTAGGCTATAAATTAACCGAGTACGCGAAGTAGTTTCCTCAGGAAGCGGGTGAAACCGCGGGAAACAGCTAGTATTGACATATTTTAGATACATACATACATAGACTCACGCCTGTTTCCCGGAGGGGTAGGCAGAGACTACGGAACGCCATTTGCAACGATCCTGACATATCTCTCTTGCTTCACTCACTCCCATCAAATTTCTCATGCATGCTCTTCAGTTAAGCGTACTTTTAACCTGTCCTTTTTTTAGGATGTCTCCAATCTGGTCAGAGTACGTCCGTCTAGGTCTTCCTCTTCCTCCTGTCCCATTCATACTTGACTCATATCACTTCTTGGTGAGTCTTTCGTCATCCATCCTCTCCATGTGTCCAAGCCATTTTAGCATACCTTTCTCAATAGTTGTTACTACATCTTCTTTTACCCTACATCACTCTGTTATTATACAATTCTTTACTCTGTCGTTCAAAGACACTCCACACATACTTCTTAGTGCTCTCATTTCTACGGCATTTATTCTACTTTCATGTCTATTGTGCCATACCCAACTCTCACTACCATACATAAGTGTAGGTACTAACACCCCTCTATGCACAGGCGAACGTGCTTTTTTGGACACATTTTGACTGTTCATAAAAGCCTTCAAAGCTCCATTCATTCTATTACCTGCATTAACTCTTCTTTCAATATCTTCTTCATTCTTACCATTCCTAGTAAAAAGCGTACCTAAATATACAAAATCATTCACTTGCTCCACACGTTGTCCGTCGATCAAAACATTACAAGCCGTAAGACATTCCTCCTTTTCAAAAACCATAACTTTCGTATTGCTCACATTCACTTTCATTCCTTTCCTCCCTAAAGCACCATGCATGATTGCCACCATCTCCTGCAACTCCTCCGCTCAAGACGCAAGTATTATCTGATCATCAGCATAAAGGAGGCATTTGACAAGTAACTCATTCATCCTTAATCCACAGTCGCTATTTTTCAAATCTTGCTAACAACTGTCCATGAAGAGGTTGAACAGCCACGGCGACGCTACACATCGCTGTCTAACACCTGTCTCGATGGTAAACCAATCAGTGTACGACCCATTTATCCCCTCGACGAAGGTTCTAAACAAATGCCTAACTAATATTCCTAATTTTTTTTTGTAGATTCACGCCTGTATCCCTGAAGGGGTAGGCAGAGGTGTAATATGACACCCACATTTTGCCGTGGATTTTAAGGTCCCACGTAATAGGGGGCGAGCCTATTGCCGTACTGATAGATACTATACTGGACCGTAGAATTTCCTAACAGAAAAACCCAATAACACTTTGCGCGACCCGGAAATCAAACCCGAGACCTTCCAACCCTACGCGCACATTTATACCGCGAGATCAACAAGGCAGCCTAATTAATTACTTACTACATAATTAAACAAGTCAAAGAGAGAAAAATAAACACTGTCTTCAAAGATACATTCACAAGACACAACATTGTCTCACGCAAATATATTAAAGTAAGGGCGCTCCTCCGATTAGCACGAAAGTATTGTAGCTCCGTGTTAAAATTAAATCAAAAATAGTTATAATGTGTAAATTACCTAAAATGTGACATAAATTGACAGCTTTAGTGATAATACTCAACATATAGTGAAATCTCCAATGAACATTGACTATTAGTGCAATAATTCGTGACAAAAACAAACAAAGTGCAATGAACTGGTGAAAATACGATTTGAAGTAAATCTTTGATAAATAAGTATCACTAATGCAGCACTGACAAGAATACAAATAGAAGGCTATTGTGAGTACAAAGACGTGAATTATAAGAAATTAAATGCTAATTTACTTATAAAACTGTGAAAATAACATTGACGAAGTTCGTTTTTTATTTGAAATCTATGATCATCTAGTGTCAGATAGCTGAACTACTTGATAACTGACACTATTTATTAAATGAGAGAAGTACAGCAATTGAGTAAGAGAGGGCACCACTAATTATTCACAATCTTACACACAGATGTCACTTGTACCCACGAAGAAAATAATAAAACAATACCTACATTGAAAAGTAACAAGCGGTCAATAATTTCGCAACTAGACAGTAGCTAACTGGTAGCGCATTAGAAGTACGCACGACTTAAGATTTATGGCTGCACGATCGAATCCCGCCAACCTAGAAGACTTTTTATGATTGAAAGATTATTTAGACATTTAGTTTAATAATTATAATAACAAATTGACAAATTGATAAATTATAATTCATATAATACATTATTAATTAATTATAATATTATAAATAATAAATATTATAAAACTACTGCAAATTATCATTAACTTAACATTATGGATGAAAATGTAACAGTAAGAAACCGTACAAGAACGAAATCACTGAATGATTCAAGTACTTCATCCTTATTTGACTGCACTATGACAAGCCTTCCGGACGACACTCAGTCCCAAGATTGTATGACTATAAGAGAATTGAATGAGACTATTAAAAAACTGTCCTGTGAATTACAATCTGCTCATCAAGAAATAGATAATTTAACGTGCGAAAATATACAACTTAAATCAGAATTGACAAAGGCAAATAAAACTGTCGAATTATACAAAAAAGTAACTGTAGCAAGTCCAAGGCTTACGCCACGAATAGACCGTAAAAAGAAAAATAAAGAATCTTTGAACAGCCCGCTGATCCTACCAAGAAATATAAATATAATAAATGATAATGCTTCGGACAAGAATGAAACCATTAAAAAGTTTGAGGAGGGAAGTAAAGATGCCAGCAATAATGTTAATAAACAAAAATTTATAGGAAGAGGAAAAGTTACTAAAAAACGAAAACTCTGTATTCTAACCAATTGCAGTGTAAAAGGAAGATTACACGATATTGAATACACATTCGCTGAACAGTTTAACTTCTGTCGCTACATCACACAAAACTGTGGCGTATTGCAAATGATAGCAGATATTAAAACCAAACTGCAATACTACACTACCAACGACTATTGTATAATCCTTATTGGAGAACATGATTTTAAGAAAACCGTAAATTGTCCCGACCTTGTAAAATCAATTCAGGAATGTTTACAACATGTATCTCATACAAATATAATATTATGTGTTCCAACGTACATATGCGGAGCCCCCATATATAATTATAAAATAGAGATGTTTAATCACTTACTATCCATGAATGTGCAATACTACAAATATGCATATATATTTGACTCCAATTATAATCTCTCACATGACATGTTTTCTTACATATCTGGTAAAATAAGCAATAATGGCCTGCAGAATATATATAAAAATGTTATGCAACGTATACTTGTCGACTTGACTACATTTTCATACAACATGGACACTAAATGTGACACTGCAATATCGCCAACTGCAGTGAATTTTGCGGATGACGCTCGATCTGCTATACCCAACTCACATACTAGTGATGAGCATATAATTACAGAACAATCTGAATCATTTTTTCGTAAAATCTAACCATTTAAACATATTGCACCAAAACATTAATGGCGTTATAAGTAAGTCAGATCTTTTAACTCTAAATCTTAATTATCTTCAAGAAAAAGGTAGCTTGGCTGAAATAGTATGTTTAACCGAGCACAATATGTTAAAAGGTGACACCAAATTACTGTTCATAGAAAATTACGTACTTGCAGCCTCATTCTGTCGTAAAAACCGTCGCGGCGGTGCCTGTATATTGGTTCACAATCATAATGAGTTTAAGACTTTAAATTCTATAGAAAGATATGGCGTTTCTGGTATTATTGAATGCTGTGCTATTGAACTTACATTACATAGTCTAATAGTAGTATGTATTTACAGACCACCACGAAACAATACACAAAATATTGATGACTTTTTTGCTATACTTGACGATATACTTGTTACATTATGCTTCACTAAGAAAAAAATAGTTATATGTGGCGATTTTAACATAAACACGTTACAAAAGAGCAAATTAACTAACATGCTAAATCAAACAATCTTAGGTTATAACCTTAAGTTAGCCATTAATGAGCCTACACGCCTTGCAAGTGGTACTTGTTTAGACAACTTTATACATAATATTAGGGGGAGTAAGTACACAGTTTTCGAATTTGCTCTGTCTGATCATTCAAGCCAAATGTTAACATGCAAGGTCAAACAAACGTGTTCTCTGTCATATTGGTTAGTAAAAAGTAGAGATTACAATAAAGAAAACATAAAAAAGTTCAATCAATGTTTACAATCAATTACATTTAACGAAGTTTACAAAACGACTGATCCAAATTACGCATTCGACTATTTTCACGATTTATTTATTTTATTTTATAATCTATGTTTTCCACATATATTAACAAAAAGAACACCTCGCAAAAAGCCTGCCTGGATCTCAAAAGGTATTAAGATATGTGCAAAACAAAAAAGACATTTACTTTGGCAATATAGAAAACATCCGACATTACACAACAGAAATTTGTTCAAATGTTATACAAAACGTTTAAACAAAATTATAAAGTTAACACAAAAGGCACAAAATAACTATAAAATCGAAACAGCTTCAAATAAATGTAGAGCTACGTGGTCGATCATCAATTATAATAACAAAAATATTATTAAAGAAGAAATCAGACATATTAACAAAAATGGCGTGATCATTGATAACCCGAAAGATATCGCAGAGTTATTTAATAATTATTTCATAGGTGGAGATAACAGTAACCTAAGAACTAATAACTTTAAGTATAAACTACCAAATTCTTATAACTCATTATTTATGAACCCAACTACTCCTTTCGAAATTAATAATATTATTAATTCATTGAAAAATACAAAGAGCACAGGCTATGATGACGTTAGCACAAAGATATTAAAAAATGTGTTAACCACTATTGCACCCGTTTTATCATACATAGTGAATTTAAGCGTATCTGCTGGAATATTTCCAAATAAATTAAAAAAGACTGTAGTTAAACCAGTATTTAAGAAAAATGACAAGAGCGATGTTGCAAATTATAGGCCGATAGCGCTCATACCGACATTTTCAAAAATTTTTGAGAAAGTCATAAGTCATAGTCTTAATGATTTCTTTGAAAAAAATAAAATATTTACAGAGAAACAAGTCGGCTTTCGCAAGAATAAAAGCATTAACCTAGCTGTCTTTAATTTTCTACAAAGTATAATGTCAGGTCTTAACAATAAGCACTTAGTATCTGCTCTTTACATGGATTTAACTAAAGCTTTTGACTATGTTAATCACGGCATCCTCTTAAATAAATTAGAAGCATATGGAGTTCGGGGAAATGTTCTCAATCTCCTAAAATCGTATTTAATAAATCGCCAACAATGTACACAAATTACTCGCATTTGCCAAAAAACTCATAGACAAATAGTACATTCTTCTCCATATAGTGAAGTAACTCAAGGAGTTCCTCAGGGAAGTATTCTCGGGCCCTTGTTGTTTATTGTCTATATTAATGACTTACCAAACTATATAAATCAAGACATGGTATTATTTGCAGACGATAGCACAGTGATGTTTAGAAGTTCAAGTACAAATCAAATGATATCTGACATAAATCAAACACTACACATAATAATTCAATGGTTATCAAATAATAATTTATTAATTAATCTGAATAAAACCAATTTAATGACATTTAGAAATAGGAATAATAATTTAATAAATCTTAATATAAGCTACAATGGACAACAAATTGATTTAGTTGAAAATGTAAAATTTTTAGGTCTCAATCTTGACTCAAAATTAAATTGGAAATCTCAAGTAGAAGATATTTGTACCAAACTCCACCAATTTTCTTATGCCCTGTATAGACTAGGATCAGTTGTGAATCAGTCTGCTGTCATCGCTGCGTATCATGGTTACGTAGAATCAGTACTAAGGTATGGTGTTATCTTTTGGGGTAACTCGGTGGACAATGTGATGTTATTTAGAGCCCAGAAGAGATGTATAAGGGCCATTGTGAAGTTGAAACAGACAGATAGCTGTAAACCCTTTTTTATGAGTTTGAAACTATTAACACTTCCATGCCTCTATATCTATGAGATCGCTGTCTTTGTTATAACTCATAATTATTTATTTGAACGCTTAAATAGTAAGCGTAATAATCACAAAGTATGTTTTCCATCAAACAAAACAGCGCAATTTAGCAATAGTGTATTCTGTATGGCCCCTCGAATTTATAACCATTTACCCTTAAACATATTAAGATGCTCCAACATAAATAAATTTAAAGCATTATTGAAACAATTTCTTATTAATAAGGCATACTACAGTATTAAAGAATTTCTCGAAGACAAATATGATATTTAATGATTTGTTGTGACATGTAACCAAATTGACTTTCCATTTATAATAATATAACCTTGATTGACTTATTTGATTGTATTAATTTTAATTTTATTTTTTTTGACATGTGTACTTTATATATAACTAGAATATAATATTATTATCTCAATAGTTTTTATATAACCATAATAAAATAATATATGATGAACATTGCATGCCAAATGGCAGAATATAGCTGCACTAATGTTTGTTCTGTGACTGACAAAAACCCATGTAAACATCTATGTATCACCTATATTCGCAATAAATTATTTGAATTTGAATTTGAATTTGAATTTGAAGTTTAATAACACTAATAACCCTTGAATATTAATACAAATATTTTCAATTAATTAATAACGCTCTCTGTTACCTATCCAAGAATTAATTTATAACATTAGAAGCTCTAAAAGTCAATACTGGTAGTAATATAGAACGGTTTTTCTAAGTTAATGAAAAATAACGCAGCTATTGTGATTTAGTAGCCTATAACGATAATGGCAACGAACGTTTCGGGCAAATTAAAACACAAATTATTGTATAGTAGCAATTTAGGCTTTTGTGCCGGCCGGTGATGTACATATCTAGTGGTACTGGTAGTTTATACATAGATTTCCAGGAATGTCAGCGGCCCGATGTCCCTTTTAAAAACAGTGAATGAGCGGTTAGTACCTATCCAAATGCTAAAATACGAATGTGTGTTAGTTCGTTTTTCCTTATTTTACTTCGCAACGGAGCGATGTTATGATATGATTTTTGTGTGTGGAGAAAGTTAAGAGGCTGGAGAGTATTTCTTTTTTTGCCACATACCAACTCTCCTAACGGCGGAGCAGCAGGGGAAATCTAGTAGAGTTCACAACACTCAATGCAAGAACAAACTCGAGTCTGCCTTGGAAGCATGACATGTCTGTTAACTATAGTCATTCAATAAAATTATGTAGTGGTGATATTCTGCCGAATAGGGGTTCATACTAACACCGCATTTATTCATACCCATTTGTTCCAAAGCCTATTCTAGTTTAAAGGTAATAAAGCCTTAGGTAAGTTGCCTATCATATGCCCCTAGATTGACTCAGTAGAACTTATTCACTTCAAATTCCAATATAATTGTAAAGTTATGCGTACTAGTAGCGATATACGGGTCATGTCACTCTTCATACAGGTCATAGTTTACATACTGCTTACTGCAAATTTACTAGTCTGTGTAAATTTGCAGTTAAACTCTAAAGATAAACTTAACTAAAATAAAAAACAAATACAGTTTTTATTATCACTACATAGTACATAGTATAAAACAAAGTCTGTCTTCTGTCTGTCTGTCCCTATGTATTCTTAAAACTTTAATACTACGCAACGGATTTTAATGCGGTTTTTTTTAATAGATAGAATGATATACATATAATAATTTTCAAAAGTCTTATTGTTTTTGGAATATTCGGTCATTTGATTTTGAGGTATTCAAGCAAAAGGGATAAACAGAGATAACTAATACCATAGAGTCGATAGTTTTCTCTCATTTCAAAACTGTCATTGTGCCTTTGGGTTCAGCATTTGCGTTGTGGTGAAGGTATTCAGTAGACCGCTCTATTATTTCCCTAGAGGAACAGTAGGCGAGTTTATTTCAGTTATCAGTGGGAAGCAAGTGGGGTTCAACTCATTGTTGTTTGCCCTGCAGATCGATGGGTCTAATCTACGCAGCCACGTAACTCTGTTTGCTAGTTCGGGGTAGAGATTGTTTATAGTGTGTGTATAGGATGTTACAGTGCTTGTGGTGGATAGTTTGCACGTGGATACTAGAGAGTTGAGGCGTACTGGTTTTACGTAATGCTAGTATCTTAGAATAATGTTATTTTGAAATTGTAGTTTAGATTTTGCCTATTGCTTCGCCCACATGGGTCCCAGTTATCGCGATTAAAAGCACCCTATGTATCAATTTGATGTTTAAGATACATTACTGCAAAATGTTATCAAGTGAAGATTATGTCTTAGCAGTTTTTGAGCGGCAGAGTCTAACATCCATTCTCACAAACATTTGTATTTGTAATAATAGTAAAGTTGCTGTTGTTACTGGCTGTTTGTTACTGTAAAAACCGGCCAAGTGCGTGTCGGGCCTTGCGCAATGTAGGGTTCCGTAGTTGCCCATAATGACTTGCTGCAAAGGGTATTAATGTACAACAAATCCGACTGTTTCTTTTGCCAAAAAAATAATTTTAATAACACTATTATAAGAACCTAAGTTTTGTTTAGAAAAATACTAGGTATGTATCCAGTTATGTATTGTAAACATAAAATGTGGTTTCCAAGATATACTACTACTATACATACGTAGTACCGTAGTACATTACATACCAAAGTATGTATATCTTTAAGAAGCCAGCGCGCCCAATGTAAACTCACAGAAATAGGTATTTATAAGTTAACCGACGATTACTTGTAAACTAGTGATATCTACTTGGCCGTGATAGTTTTCCTTTTAAATTCGTTATATGTACTGCATTTGTGATATTTTTCACCTCTTCCAAATTAATAGATTAGCCGGCAGAGGGGGGGGACACTTGAGTCTAACAATTTTTTTCACTTCAAAGCTTGATATTTGACAAACCAATCGCTTGATCGAAAAATGATTGGTACTCAATAAAAAAAAATCAGCTTTCTAGCACCAGGCGTCTTTGAGTTAGGCTGCGGACGGAAAGTCGGACGGACATGACGAAACTATAAGGGTTCCTTGTGGACTACGGAACCCTAAAAAGGTAAAGAATACTAAATCTTGAGATTAACAGAAGGAGTATTACCATCTCGGAGTAGTCAGAAATTACAATGTGATTTCATGTGAAAGTCCTAGATTTGTTCATAAATCTTAGTATTAACCACAGTTCGGAGTAATTTTAAAAGTACCACTGTTACTTAAAAGTTAATCACTCTCTTTCTTTCTATTTTGTATAATTAATCTTAATAATCAAAATAAAAAGAAATGCGCAAATGCGCAAAAGGTGAATATTTTCGTTACAGGATCCTAACAGTTCACTTCTACGTCTGTCCTAAACGTGTTATAACACCATAAAAATTATATATATAAGTAAGTAAATATTTAACGTCTAAATACCGATGGTCGATACAGTCCTACTGCGAAATATCTGTGGCGAGCCCAATAGCTCTCTGTATACCGACAAACCCTTCACAGCCCGGGGCCGTACTTACGGTTGTAGTGCCGTTGGTCACTTTCACTTCTGCAAAGGTCACTTTACTATTAGTTTCATCGCCACTTTTGTTTATCCGGCTTGAAATTAGAAGTAGGAATTGTGCTCCATTAGCGACAAAAGAGAATATATAAGTATACAGCTTGCCAAAAGGTACGTATGTATTTATATTCACAGTGGCGTCACTCTAACTAACTAGTAAGAAGAGATGAATATAAAAGGAGGCACTGGTAAGAGATATTGATGTACATAGACTCACGTCTGTTTCCCCGAAGGAGTAGGCAGAGGCATATTAAACGCCCACTTTTCGCCAGTGTTTTGATCCCACATAATAGGTGGCGAGCCTATTGCCGCTTATCGAGATATTTTGTTTGCCAGAGACTCGTCCATTGATCAGCAGGTGCACCACTTGGAGGTGAGGTTGGCTTGGGACCCTAAGTTCTTGGTGGGAACCCTATGCACATATAAATAAAGCATATCTCTGAAATCGCTGAAACTCTGAAGGCTGCCTAGTTGGTCTAGCGGCATAAATGTGCGCGTGGGATTGGGAGGTCTCGGGTTCGATTCCCGGGTCGGGCAAAGTGTTATTAGGTTTTTCCGTTAGAAAATTCTCAGTAGCAACACGGAGTCTGGTAATGTGCCCCGTACGGCAATAGGCTCGCCCCCTATTGCGTGGGACCTAAAAATTCATGGCAAAATGTGGGTGTAATATTACACCTCTGCCTGCCCCTTCGGGGATACAGGCATGAGTCTATAAAAAAAAATTTCCGAAAACAAGGCGTAAAAAATAATTAAGTGATGAGCATGTATTGGCTGCGCGTATGAGATGGGATATCCGTAACTATGTGCGATATTATAATATGGGTTGGCAGAGTTTATCTGCCAACCGATCTTATAATATTACGTTAGTCACGGTTAGTTACGGATTATTCGTAGTGTTTCTGTACTAGTAAATAACTAACACCACACTATTTAATCCTTGTACTAAGTGATTGCTAGATAATTAATTTGTTTAATGGGGAGTCAGGGATTATAAGAGCGCTAGACTTCATATAAAATTTCACAGCTACCCCATTATTTAGGGATTTAGTTCATTCCGTACAATATTCTTGGTTATAGATGGATAAAGCTTTTAAACTGTTCTTTGATGGAGAATTGGGGCGTAAGGGACATTGAATTGCTTCTCGTTAAGAGGGATACAATTTATAACAGAGCAATCACTTGATTTTTGGTGGTCTATTCGTACTGCTGCGTATTTAATTATGTAAAATAGTATATTTTTAGAAATATGGCTAGAGATTCTTTGTTAGTTAGAGAAAACCCATCACAATAAATAGAAGGCTACACGTCCTATCACTCATAAATTTAATATTTTTTTAATGAACGAATGATGGCGTAGTGCTAAGACTATAGAATAAAAGGCAGACAGAGCGCGCGGAACACTTGCGTGAGGCCACTTAAGCAAATACAAAATTGAAAAGCGAATACAAACTCGACTCAGTGCGCTGCGAAGCATCGCACAGTTCACACGCCACGATCGATCCAGCTTTTAAATTCATAAAATGCCGTCTTGCGTTTTTAAACATTGTAAAAGTTGTTTCTAAAAGCAAATACGGGATGATGGAATATATTCTTACAGATAACTATGGATTATTTGACCGTTTTATAATATTATTTCGATAAAATTCGTATTTCTGCAAAAAATATGTAAGTGTTGCCAGTTTACGTCGACACCGTTTTCCCTGAATTAGGAAAAATGCACTTGTCAATTGATTATGTAGGTAATAATGATTGTCATGTTAATGAAAAATACATTAACGTATTGTAAAAGTATATTGTAGATTAGAGATGGTGAATATAACTATCAACCATTAAAATTAACTGATAAAAATTTTCAACCGTATGATATGATAAATAAAATCAACCGACGACGCGCGGCGCGGCCGTCGACGCGCCACGCGCCAACTCGGATTTGTTTCCAAGAAATAATATCTAGGTAGTAGGTACATCAATTAACTACGATGAAATTTGCACTTAACTGTCATTGCTTTAAGATGCATGTTGCATTAACATAACCTATCCCATACATCCCTACGTTCGTAAGTACCTAGTCAACATTTGTTTTTGATAATAATGAATGTGATTGGTTGATTTTAAACACCTGAATGATATTCGAATATTTTTAACATTAACTTGCTGAGGTTTAGTGTTAGTTTTTGATAATAATGAATGTGATTGGTTGATTTTAAACACCTGAATGACATTCGAATATGTGTTTTATCATTAACTAGCTGGGGTTTAGTGTTACTTTAATATTTTATTCTGATGGAACGAAACAGTAATTTCATTCAATAATTTTGTAGAATATTGAGTGATTGAGTGAGATTAGTTGATGTCACGCGTTCTAAGTGCGAGTTACGAAATACAGATCTGTGTTGACTTTAGCTGACTAGTGTGTTATTGTTATTGTTGTTTGTTAACGAATATTATAGGGAACTAAGTGTTTAATATTAAACACAAGTGTGTGTGAAGTGTGAACGTTTAGTGCAAGTAGGTAGTAACTTTAAACGGGTAAAATTTATACCTACCTACCTAGTGTCTTTAATAGTCTTTATGGACAAGCTCTGCAACGAACGTTAAGTTTGTTGAGACCTAATAATACCAACATACCACAAAAATAGTGACATTAGCTAGACAGTCCTAAGCCTGTTAAAGTATGAAGGAAAGTATATTCATTGAATTAGTTGAAACTAACGCAGATCTAGCAATATCAACTTCGTTATGGCTTTATGTTATTAGAATAAAAATTAACTAATATTTTCAACCATTAAAATTAACAGTTAATTTTTTTTATCAAATAACTTTTAACAAATAAATAAATTCAACCACTTAGCCCATCTCTATTGTAGATTATATTTTTTCTTATAAATATACTAATAGGATTTCCATTAGTATATACATTGTTTTGAGTTCGATCCCCAAACGATCCAAATATTCGTGTACACGCGGCTACTTGTCAAGCTATACACTTTGACCTTTGTACTGTTGTTAGACCTTTGTACCGTTCTTATGGCGTAGGGAATAAGTATCAAAATCGTACTTCGACTATTTAGCTTGACTTGGCGCCGTGTGTACATTAAGTACAGAAACAGAAATTATTGATTGTAGCCATTATTTATTTTTAATTGCAATTTTTTTTGGTTACGATTTATGACTATGATATTCATAATTTATTGTATGCATGACAAAATGTTTTTAGCTAATTAATATTTATGACGCAAGCCTATCTATTTATTTCTCAATTTACGAATAAAATTAGTTAAAACTTACTCGGAGCCTACATTTTTTAAGAAATGTATTTATAAAAGCATACTTTAATGGTATCTTTTATTTGAATAATTTTCACAACAGCATTACATATTAAAAGCATTAATTAAATCTATGGTAAATTCTTTAAAACCACAAACGAATATAAAATATTACCTATGTAATATTTTTATATTCGTTTGCAAAAACTATATGCAAAATAGTGGGAGATTATTCATAATCTGGCAACTTTACACACACATAGACGCGCGCACAGTGCCAGTCGCCAAATGTCACGCACACATAGCTGTCAACGTGCCTCACTTAGTTGGACGAATACGCTACATCTGGTTCTTGTTTGTTAAATCTGTGGCGTAGTGATTCAAGTGCCTTGCCACTTAATACAGTTGTGGATTCCAAAAGAGATAACACTGCGTAATCCACAAACTATTATTTCGTACCGGCGGGTTCTATATGTCCATTGCTTGAATGTTTGACCAGTTTGACCGTTCTCCGCGATATAAAATTATGAATATAATTATAAGGTAGGTATATAAATTTATATTATATACAGAAAACGAACGTACAACCCCTATAGCCACTCAACCCAACCGCAAACTTACACCACTATGCCACCAAGAAGTTCGTCCCAAACAAATCGACAGATTCACCAACATTGCACCGTGTTAGTTCAGAGGTCGTACTATTTACACAGATGCGTATGTCTCCATTAGTGAGCATTTTCTTGGACGGCTCCGTACTGGCCGACTGAGCAAACAAGACGTACTTAAGTCGTTACGTCGGGATTTCGCACTTACTAATGATCAGCATACTGCTTAATTTTGTATTTATTTGCAAGTGCTGCGCAAATCGGCTGCGAATTGGTCTGCTTGATAATTTAGTTTGGATGGAGCAATATTCAAGTCATCGTCTCGTTGCCATTAGTTGAGTCCTCACAAGAAATTTACCAGTTTAGGCAACAATATTGTTTTCCTGCCTTAAACCTTGGACGTATGCCTTAAACCTTGTTAGTATGGCGTGAATGCAAAGATACACTTAGATTGACATAGATACACAGAAGTTTTAATATTCTAAAGGTGCAAACATAAGCAACACAACAGAAGTGGGAGTCCAAAAACGTTTATGTTCTAAATAACGCAGCAATGAACAAAGTTCAGAATGTTCATGGTCCCTATAATTTGCTACTCACTTCTGATGCCTCGTAACAATTGGATAAAAAAGTAACTTGAGCAGAAAATGTCCTTACGGCCGGCCCTTCACTTGCAACTTTTCAAACCCGCCGAAACTCCACCCGAAGTACGTTACACGGGCTGAATATTAAAACCTTTGTAGCTTTTTTCATGCATAGGTATTAAAGACTCTTAAAAACACAGTTCTTTTCCGCTACTCGTCAAAACTGGGCGTTCAAAGAAAAGTGACTTAATTTTCTCTGCCTTACAATACCTTAAACCTGCACTCCAAATTCTACCTTAAGACCTAATTCACAGAGTTGATATTTAACAAGGTGTGAGAGGAACATAAGTTTTCTGATTATATAAGCCGTCTTGGTGCTAAGTGACGGTTAATGAGGTGTGACATTTGGTTGGAGAAGAGTTTAGCGATACAGGGCGTCGTTTGACCCAAATTTTGGCACTTGACGGTCCACTTTGGTGTTTTAAGAACCCAATTTTGCACTAGCCTCGTAATGGTATAGCGGAACCATTAATCACAAAACTCGCTGGTATGTGGATACGTACGTTTTAAATAAATAATGAGTTCTAAATGACTACTGGGACCGAGAGCAGTAGGTATTCGTTGCTACGTAATATATTGTTAAATCCTGAACTGGGTCGTTGTGTTTTTTCTCCTAAATGTGCCGTATTTACTGAGCTAGTTTCTTTTAAGGATATTTATTGATGCTGTAGGACGTTTTCTGTTTTTTTTTTAAAGGCACCCGTAATCACAGGGTGTTGAGCATAGTTCCTCCGACGTAGTCAGAGTCCTTGTAAAGCGCCTTTCATTCGTCTCTGTCATAATAGCTTCTTGGATGGGACAATTCATCATCAGCCCTGTATATAAACTGTCCCACTGCTCGGCACGGGCCTCTTCTCACTATGAGAAGGGTAAGGCCATAGTCCACCACGCTGGCCAAGTGCGGGTTGGGACAATTGGGGTACTTTAATATTAAGTTTCAATTTACAATTTATATACAGTTTTTCTTATGCTATCTTAAGTACTAGCTTACAATAAAATACAAATATAATTAAATTTCAATAAAATACAACTTTTGTGCGCAAGTGCTGTAAAGCAGGCCGCGCACAAAAAGATTTTTCAGGGTGTCGGAAGGTCATATTTCGCCAAATAGGATTCTACACCCTGCTCTATCTATTTCTGTGCACGACCTGCTCCACAACACCCGTGCAGTACAATAGAAATCTGTCTCTAGTTTTTGAATTTGCCATAAGAGAGTGAAGGGTGTCCTCTCTTATGGCTTCCCCCATTTCTGTCTCCGCCTTTAATCGTGCTACTCCGTGGATGGGACAGTGGCAGAGTATATGCGGATCCGACTCTATGGTGCCCGGCACACAGGGACACGACGGGTTATCTTTACACTTGAAACGATGCAAGTATTCGGAGAACCCGCCGTGCCCAGTTAACAATTGGCTCGTCAAACTTTTTATTGGTATCTTGCGAACAATCTTGTATGCATAACGAGCGTCAGGTAAAAAGAGCTTTGTTATCGAGGCTGTCTCGCCTTCCCGGTATCTCCTGTTCCATTCCTCAAGCGTGCCCTGACGAATGACACGCTTGACGAATGAAACAGGGCAGAGATCGTAGTCGGGCTTTTTCTTCGGATTTTTCGCGGCCTCCTTCGCGAGCTGGTCGGCTCTCTCATTTCCCTCCAACCCTGCGTGTGCCTTAATCCAGAACAAGGAGACATCCTTGTTCTGAAGTGTACATTTCTTCAGAATGTCCCTTGTCTTCACCGCTAGGGGGTGAAGGGAGTCCCGGTTGGTAATGGTAAAGAGAGCCGCCATACTGTCGCTGTAGACCCCAAAGCTGTTTTCCCTACTCTGCGAGACAACCCCGATCGCCCTACTCAAAGCCAGTAGTTCGGCCTGGTAGACGGTCAGTACGATGGCAAAGCAAACTTGAGGGCTCTGGTTTCGGTCTCACCATTCCACACGGATAGCGCAGCACCGACCCTGCCCTCAATCTTGCTGCCATCGGTGAAAATTTTGACCACGTAGTCACTATTATTACAATATTGTTCCTCGTCTACCAAGGTCCCGAACTCCAGGCTGGCGCGCTCCGCGGGATGTGGTGCGTTAATTGCAGAGGTCATCCGCTCGACCTCCATGTCCCCGAGCCATGGCATGGGGTCTCCTCTCTTGGGGACGTTAGTCTTTATCCTCCTGAACTCCTCATCTACAGTAGCTATGCGGGTGTACATCTCTTCCGATACTGACGCCATGCGGGACTGCACCTCTTCCGATACTACTGACGCCATGCGAGTCTGCATCTCTTCCTCAATGGTAGTCACGCGAGATTGCACTTCACCGATACACATCTCCATCTCGGCGATCTTACGAGCGTTCTCCGATATATAACGGCGAATCTCATCCTGGCTCTCCATTATCTCGCTGAGTTGTTGCGAGTTTTGCTGTAATGACCGCTCGAGTCGAGATTCGAGTTGCTGCAAGTTTTGCTGGAGTTCGGATTTGAGCTGCTGCGAGTTTTGCTCGAGTCGAGATTCGAGTCGCTGCGAGTTTTCCTGGAGCGACTGTTGGAATAGTGCAGCGAGGTCTGCGAAAGATAGCGGGTTAGCTGCGCTTGCGGACGTAAATACCCCTCCTTCGGAGCCACCTCCTTGGAGGAGGTGAGGCTCCTTCGAAGGAGCTTCCCTAACCACGACTTCTGGGTTAGAGTCACCTTGTTTTTGAGCGAAAGCCCTCGCACGTGTCGCAGGCCCTTCCCTCGCACAGTGTTTTATTTTATCTCAAAATGACCACCTCCCTGATTATTAGTGAATCAGATAGAGCTTTTTATTCTTATTGCGAGAGTAAAACTCCCACGAATCCATCTTAACTAGTTTAGGAGATATCGGAGGTAAAACTTTTTACCCATATTTTGAAAAAAATAATTAAAAAGATATTTAAAACAATATTTCATCTAAACTTTTACAGTTGCGTTATTTTATTAACTACATTTTAAAAGGTCTTGTTTTTCTCTATGTTACGAGTCCTTTATGACTGCTCTAGACCGCGTAGGAACCGAGAAATCAGCGATTTTGTGATTTTCGTTTTTATTTTTTTTGCCCATGTTCCTCAGTATTAGAATCTGCAATTTGCTTTAAAAAAGAGGTAATAAGGTAGACTAACAATACAAAAAAAAACAACAATTAATTCCGTGGAATCTCGGAAATATTAAGATTTACCTGAACTTACCCGAACCCGGGTAAATACCCGATTTTTTTTTAGTGTAGTAATTTTTTTTAATTTAACATAGGTTGTTGGGTACGTTTACGAGAACTGCCTTTATTTGTGTTTTTAGTTAGTTAACTAACTAATTTTGTCGAGTGATAGGTAATATGGTGCGGGAAGGAGTCCACCCTCGAAAGGCAATCGCTGAAACCCCGTACATACATATTACTCTGGAGGACACGGGGGTGAGGCACTATGGAGCCCTCAAAGACTCATAGTGCCACTTTGCCTCAGCACGGCTTGACCCACCGTGCTGAGGGATGTCACTCCGAGCTCCGATCGGATGACTTAATGCAATGAGGGCGCTAACCCTCATGTTGGTTGGCGAGTGGCAAGTGAAGCTACGGATTGCGCCGAAGCCGGTCCTTCACATGCTCCGGAAGAGACCGCAAATACACGAGGAGTACACCAAGACCCAGATCCTCCATTAACCAGATTACAGGCTTTTAATATTTTTATTCAAGAGAGCAAAAAAATAAATGGACGATTGGGTAGGCCAACGGATCTAAGTTAACCCGAGAGGGTAGGTTTGATGTCATTAACTCTTGCAAAACATTTGAATTCTCCACTTTCCAATGCTCAAGAGGAAAAATTTGCAATGGCTATAGTATTATTTACTTGTAAAGCAGAACAAAAATTCATGACTTGTAAAAGCAATTTCTCCCATTTCGTGAAAAAGAACAAAGACTGGTTGAAGAAATCATTTATTTTCATCTATAAATGATTTGTTCAACCAGTCTTTGTTCTTTAGTTGTTGTTCCTTGCATTAAGTCATCCGATCGGAGCTCGGAGTGACTTCCCTCAGCACGGTGGTTCAAGCCGTGCTGAGGCAAAGTGGCACTATGAGTCTTTGACGGCTCCATAGTGCCTCACCCCCGTGTCCTCCAGAGTAATATCGTCGTTGATACTGCAATACCGCGTAACTAACAGTGGATAATACCGCGGAAGTACAAAAGTATCAAATTTTTGATTGTGCGGCAGTGAGCTAACGATGCCAATTGGCTACGGAACACATTCACAGTTCGGCGTATCGCTCATTCAATATGTGAGCAATCACAACTGGTTAAAACCGCGTGAACGAACCTGTCAGAATAATTTGACCAATACCGCGTATTCTCACGATCATAACAAGAAGACGTATTGTTTTTGTGTGGTGTTCCGGCAAATAAAAGGTTTTTTTATAGTATTTTATAGTAATACGAAGCAAAGTAGGCAACGTCTTAGAAGAAGATTATCAGCGTCATATTGAACTCAAGAACATGGCTCGAGAGGAAAATAACATGGATAAACAAGCAGCAAGAAATGGAATCATTCGCACTGTGACTGCTGATTTACAAGCTGTAACACTATGTCCCTATTTGACGGGTAGTGCTCTCTATTTCAAAACCAAGTTGGCAGTGCATAATTTCACTGTCTACAATCTTGGAACAGACGATGTCAAATGCTATTGGTTTGATGAAATCACTTGTGACTTACCTACGCTTCTTTTTTTGTGGATTACGTAACAAATCTGTTAGATGAAGATGCAAAAAATGTAGTAATATGGACTGATGGTTGCACATCGCAAAATAGAAATAGTA
Organism: Euclidia mi; assembly: GCA_944739405.2. Taxonomy (NCBI): domain Eukaryota; kingdom Metazoa; phylum Arthropoda; class Insecta; order Lepidoptera; family Erebidae; genus Euclidia; species Euclidia mi. Next base: position 35,609,177 of record OX123190.2, read on the forward strand.
TCGTTTCTAATGCGCTTCTTAGACTAGCCATGGATAAGAATATTACAATAACACAAAAATACCTCGAAAGGGGACACACACTGATGGAGGTGGACTCTGTCCATTCTCTCGTCGAGAGAAAGTTAAAAAACAGAAATATTTTTGCCATCGCAGTATGCAACACTAACTAAACAAGCAAGAAAGAAACCCTCTCCATACAGAGTCATTCAACCGGTTCATACTTTTTCAAGGACTATTGGATTAAAGAATATCAAGTTTATGACTCCATACGACCTGGTCGTACTGCTGGCGATGATTTTGTGGTGGACCTGCGAGTATTAAAATATAATCCTTATGGGTCTATTCTGTATAAAAAACATTTCAAAGATGACTTAACCCTATTGCCACGAAGAACACGAAATATCATAACACTTGCAAATAGTATTCCATTGCTATTTTCATCTAGAGTGCTAATATTAGAAAGCAAATATCTGAACTTACAGCAACTAAAAAACGTCATCCCCGTTGATTGTCATCAGTTTTATGATAACTTACTTTTTAAGAAAAATAATCCATTATTTTTGAAAGACCCTTTCTTGGATTAATCACTTTTTGATGTTCCTATTATTTCATTATTTTGTTTTGATACACGTCTCTTTCATTTTGTTTGACTATTTACAGCCTTTAATTATTTGATTTGTTATTTTTACCAAAGCTAAAATGATGAGACTGTGATTACTTAAGTAAATACAACTTCTTTATATTAATATTAATTCTGTTTTATTCTCCCTCCAATTCCGCGTAAATGCCAAAAAGCTCAAATATCAAATGCAACATAAAATGAAAAACAGCGTAAGTGTATTTGCTAGCTAAATCTTGACTGGATTAAGTTAAATAATAATATATAAGGTAACTAATACATATTTCTAAATAGCTGAAAGTTCAGACACGTATTTGATAAGTACAGCAGAAGTTATTTAGTTTTTTCACTCTCCTGTAAAATTTGCCATATCGAAGTTACGCGGTATTGTCTGTTGTTAGTTACGCGGTATTGCAGTATCAGCGACATGTACGGGGTTTCAGCGATTGCCTTTCGAGGGTGGACTCCTTCCCGCACCATATTACCTATCACTCGACAAAATTAGTTAGTTAACTAACTAAAAACACAAATAAAGGCAGTTCTCGTAAACGTACCCAACAACCTAGGTTAATTTAAAAAAATTACTACACTAAAAAAAAATCGGGTATTTACCCGGGTTTGGGTAAGTTCGGGTAAATCTTAATATTTCCGAGATTCCACGGAATTAATTGTTGTTTTTTTGTGTTGGTAGTATACCTTATTACCTCTTATTTAAAGCAAATTGCAGATTCTAATACTGAGGAACATGGGCAAAAAAAATAAAAACGAAAATCACAAAATCGCTGATTTCTCGGTTCCTACGCGGTCTAGAGCAGTCATAAAGGACTCGTAACATAGAGAAAAACAAGACCTTTTAAAATGTAGTTAATAAAATAAAGCAACTGTAAAAGTTTAGATGAAATATTTTTTAAAATATTTTTTTTATTATTTTTTCAAAATATGGGTAAAAAGTTTTACCTCCGATATCTCCTAAACTAGTTAGGATGGATTCGTGGGAGTTTTACTCTCGCAATAAGAATAAAAAGCTCTATCTGATTCACTAATAATCAGGGAGGTGGTCATTTTGAGATAAAATAAAACACTGTGCCTCGGCATGACTGGTATCTTTAAACCTTCCAATCTCACTTCTGACACCAATTGTTACGGACGGGGTAACGGGATTGGAAGGAAACACCGAGTAGCACTGATGACACTTTATTCAGCTTCACACACACGACGCGTCGTTCGATTTCGACGCAGACAACACCAACACTAACGTCTTTTGCACTGCACTTCACTGCACTACACTTTCACTTAACTTTATTTCACTACTACTTCTTTTTTCCTTTAACTTCTTCCTTTTCTTTTCCACTTTATCACTTCTCGACTTAAACTGGCGCTTAGCGCGTTTACACCGCCTTGTATACCCCTAGGAATGTTCTAGATTCACCAATGTCGATTGTCTTTTCATTATTCAATTGTTTTTCTATCTCCTCTCTCTTTTTAACCTTTCCATTCCTTCCTGAAGTTTCTAGAATTTTCCAATCTTTATTCGAAATATTTAAATTTGTTTTCCATCTCCTGTCTCTTTTTAACCTTTCCATTCCTTCCTGAAGTTTCTAGATTTTTCAAATTTTTACTTGAAATATTTAAATAATCTTTTTTTAAATATTTGCCAAATATTCATAAACATTTTCCCAATTTCATAAAAACCATAATCCACATAACTGTTAAGACTGGGATTTGAACCCACGCCCCCAGAACGTGAACGGAATGTATTATCCGCACGGCCATCGCCTTATTGTCAATGACTGGTGAATTTGGCGAACACTTGACAGAGTGTATACGTCATCGAACTAAAAACTCATTTCCAAATAATAAAATAGTCTTCAACCTCTTTGCCAATAAATTATTGTGTTTGATGACCGGCTAGTTTGTAGTGTAGACGTCAGTAGTCCTTGGCGACTGTAGTGATGACATTTTGACATGACACCGGCCGTCACAATATTTTTTTTCATAGACTCACGCCTGTATCCCCGATGGGGTAGGCAGAGGTGTAGCATTACACCCACATTTCGCCATGAATTTTTCTCATCATCAGCCTTTGATAGTCCACTGCTGGACTAGGCCTCTCCTTTGAAAGGAGGAATTGGCCTACTATACCACGCTGGCCAAGCGGGTTTTTATAGGGTTTGTATCAAGTTTTCCTTCTTTTACAGTGTTGTTCTCTGCATACTATGCTCCCTCTGTCGGCTCTTACGACACCCATGGGATGATATGGGGTGGTGACAATTCGTATTTCTTAATCCGTCACCACACGAAATTTTTAGGTCCCACGTAATAGGGGGCGAGCCTATTGCCGTTACCGGGCACATCACCAGACTCTGTGCTGCCATTGAGAATTCGGAAAAACCCGACCCGGGAACAGAACCCGGGACCTCTCATCTTTCAAATTCAAATTCAAATTCAAATGTTTATTTGTATAAATGTGGTGTACAACAGGTGTTATAGAACAATTTGGATCCAACATTAACCATTTCAAATATATGGCATACAAATAATAATATACATTCAATTACAATGAAATTTTAACCTTATTTGATATAAATTCTACAAAATTCTAACTACACTAAGACTTACATTTTAAATATTCATCTACGGTGTAAAAACACTTTTCACACAACCAGCGCAAAAGTTGAGCTTTAAATTTATTCATCGATAATTCTTTAACTCGTTGTGGTAAATGGTTGTAAATTCGTACCGCCATTGCATAACTGTTTCGACTACATTGATCTGTTCTTATTGCAGGAAGTACAAGTTTATTTGGATAACGAGTATTGAAATTACAACTATCTTTGTTATAAGAAAATAAATCATCATTGGATTTTACAAAAACACACATTTCATACACATACAGACACGGAACAGTTAGAAGTGACATTTTACGAAATAAAGGTTTGCAAGTTTCCCAAGGAGCTTTATTACACATACTTCGTATACATTGCTTTTGGGCAACAAATACCCTGTTTATATTTACAGAATTTCCCCAAAGCACAATGCCGTATCTTATATTGGACACAACGAAACCGTGATAAGCTTTTAAGGCTGTTTGTATGTTAGTTATTTTTGCTAGGCGCCATAGCGCATAGGCAAATCTATTTATTCGATTACTTATTTTTTCTACATGTGCTTTCCAATTGCATTTGTCGTCTAAGGTTATGCCTAAGAAAGAGAACTCTGTAACTTCTTTCAACATTTGTCCATTGTAATTTAAATTTATATCAAGTTTCTTAGCGCCTCTATTATGGAATTGCATATATTTTGTTTTATCTATATTTACACTTAAATTATTGTTGCGTAACCAGTTAATTGTATTACATATAGTTTTATTAAGCATGTCATTGTAGTTGCTGTTTACATTATTTTTATTAGGTACCAGTACGGATATATCGTCCGCATAAAGAATACATTTATGTTCTATTATAGAGGGAAGATCATTAATATAAAGAATAAATAGAAGTGGACCTAATATGCTTCCCTGGGGAACACCGACTGTATTGTGCCTTAGATTTGATTTAGTAGATATTTCTTTTTGCTTTGAATTAACATTTATGATCTCCACAAATTGTGTTCTATCACTCAAATAACTTTTTAGCCAGTTCTGTGCAATGCCACGTACGCCGTATAGTTCACATTTACTTAATAACAAATTATGTGACACAAAATCAAATGCCTTACTCATGTCAAAGAACAAAGCTGTTACATTGGTTCTTGAATTAGTATTGTCCACTATACTTTTTACAAGTTTAAATGTAGCCAATGTAGTAGACTTTCCTTTCAAAAATCCATGTTGTTCCGGACACAAAACTTAGAAATCGTTCAGAAAAGATATCAATCTATTGTACATTATTTTTTCAAACACTTTCGCTAATGTAGGAATAAGAGCAATAGGCCGGTAATTGCTTGTGATTTTCTTGTCGCCTTTTTTGTACAAGGGTTTAATTACCGTTGTTTTCAATTTATCAGGAAACTTACCTTGTGTTAGAGACAGATTTATTATATACACTAATACTGGTGCAATGATTTTACTACATGCTTTAAGAAGGTTTGTAGGAAATTGGTCATAGCCCACCGAAGGCGTATTTTTAAGCAATCGTATTAATTTTTGAACCTCTATGATGTCGGTAGGGACTAAGAAAATACTGGCGTTGTTTGACTTAATTTGTATATTTTTCTGTTTGATTTCGTATTGTTGTTGAGAGTTATCCGCCATATTGGTAAAATTAACAAAGTAATCGTTAAATATGTTTGAAATCTTATGAGGATCATCTATTATTTCATTGTTATGTACTATTTGCGATATTGTTCTTGTGGTAATGCTTGGCTTTATATTATTATTTATAATTTTCCAAGACGCTTTACAAATATTTGACGAATTGGTTACGTAGGTTTCATTACTTAGTCTTTGCGCAGTTGTAATACATTTTCTAAGAAGCTTTTTATATTGAGAATAAAGTGTCTTACTCGACTGTGTCCCAGCCCTATAATTCTTATAACGCAGTTTGCGCTTTGTTTCAGAATATATTCTTATACCTTTTGATATCCAAGAATTACACTTTGTTTTGTTACATATTTTAACACTATATGTGGGAAAGCATAAATTAAAAAACAATAAAAGATTATCGTAAAATGCATTGAAAGCAAGATCAGTATCAGTTTCAGCAAAGGTATCCGACCATGAGAGTTGCTCCAAACAGTGCAGGAATTTATCCATGTTGTCTTTGTGCATATCTCTTTTAATTTTAAAAACAAAGGATGACGGAGAGCTTTTATTTTCTACCGGAAAGGAAATTAACTGTCCTGTGTTATGATCGGAGAGCTCTAGCGGTAATACAGTTCCAGCTGCGTCAGAAATGTTACTCAATATTTGATCAATGCAACTGTTGAGTCTAGTGGGAATGGTTATGTGAATAATGAAATTATAATTTAGAGTAATCCTACGAAACTCAGTGAGTGCTTCACAATTTTTTAAAAGGTCTATATTGAAATCGCCAGTTATAATTATCCTTTTATTAGTTTTATTGCGAATTTTGATCATTAGTGACTCTAGTTTACGAAGAAATATATAAGGGTAGTAATTAGGTATGCGATAAATACAAATTATGATACATCTGTATTTGGGTATTTCTATACCACACGATTCAAAGGTAAGCTCAGCTGTGAGTTCTTTTAGAAATGTTACTTTTGTAAATTCAATATAATTTCTACAGAAAATACATACACCTCCTCTGCGTTGTTTGGTCCTTGAAAATGAGTTAGCAAGGTTAAAACCATTCAAGTGCATATTTATTTCCTCACCTGACTTCAAAAAGCTTTCACTTACGCATAGGACATCAATGTATATACCCTTTTTTGATAAATTCTCAAGTGTAATCTGTAATAATTCCCTTTTACTTAAAATGCCAGCGATATTTTGGTGAAGAATAGAAAATTTATGAAAATTATTACTTACGAAAAAAATTACTTACACTTTTCATACAATTATCTGGGTTTACATTACTAATTTTGGGTATATTATTAGTAGAATCTTTGGAAATAGTCGAAAAATATTTGTGTAATTTTGTCTGTACCAATGTTTTATAATTTACATTCTGCTTTGGTGGAAAGTTATTAGCAATAGTTTCCCGACTGCAAATATAATTAGAGCTTGATTGCAAAACTTGCATACCTGTTTTTCCTGTGTTAAAATTGAGATACAAATGCTCATAATCTATACTGTCTATAGTCAAATTAAGTATGTTACAAGTATCATACATTAAATTATCATAATACCTGTTATTCCTTATAAAATGACAATTCGGTATATTTTGACAAATTAATTGAATTTCGTTGTTTAATTTATATTCATTAAGAAATTTATTTTTGATAAAATTAAGTACCAAGACAGTATTACCAGCAAGTTTTTTTAAAGAAGCTATTAGTTCTAATAAGAGAGGCATAGGTCTACAATCGTTCTCGCCTACACAAATAATTATTTTGTCACCACAACTAATATCAACCTTTTCGATTTGTTGCAACACGTGCTCTGACGATGCAAAAGGATTTGTAAACCCCATAATATTATATTTTTGATACTTCCTGTTAGCCCTAGTGCGAATCAAAGTAGAAGCGAGGCCGACGCACTGTTGTGTGCCAAAAATCAATATTTTTCGAAGAGATGGCTCTGCTGTTGTTGTTGAAATTGTGTCAAACTTGGCTAAGTTTTTATCCAAACAAGGTTTCTTACATAATTTAGTGTACGAGGAGTCTTCTTTCACAGTCTTGTGACTTTCGGATATTATATTCTTAACCTTTTCATCTTGAGAAGAGATTACCTTTCCAGTAGATTTCGGTGTAATATTTGGAATACAAGAGGATGAAGGACTTTTGTGTACATCTTGTTCGTTGACTGTAACATTATGTGTAATGTTTTCTAAAGTTAAACGACGTCGTTTTAATTTTTTACTGCTTGAACTTATGGGACTTTTACACAGCTTCTTCAGTATATCTATTTCACGGTATAAATTGGAGACTTGTTTTTTTAAGTCATTGTTTTCAATTATTGTAGTTTCAAGTTCATTCTGTGTGGTATCTAAATTAGCCTTGAGACTATTTATTTCACTCATAAGGTCGTGAACAATATCTAGATGTATGTATGTAGATAAATCCAAGCTTTTAGCTAAATCCTCTTCTACGCTGCTGTCTAAACTGCCACATTTTTCTATGCTATCACAGGACTTTGTTCTTGCAATCCTAAGACGTCTGAATGTTATGTTGTTTTCCTGTTCCATCTTAAGTTTTTGTGGAATCAAAGCTAGTGAAGCGCCCTCTCGTGTGTATCGTTATAACTGTTCAAATATCAGTGTAACTTTTTGTTATTAGATGTCACTACTGTCACAAGCTTGTATTTGTAACAAATAATATTTATTCCATATCTTTAAGCAGATAATGTTTGGTAGTTTGTTTATTATATTTTTCAAATAACTTTATGAAATAGATTGTTATCACAAAATCTCGAAAAGTCGCGCACTGCGCCGCAGAGGTTTGAAACCCCAACCAGCCAAAGATACTTGTGCAAAATTGAACGCCTAATCCGCTACGCCACGAGTTCTTAACTTTAAATTGCGAAATAGGTAACCAGTTGATGCAATTTTATAAACGATTGAACGATAAAGCAATAGGGTTCAAATTTCAATACTTTTAAATATTCCGGTGGCGGTTTACTGTTCAAATCACGATATGAGTCACTTTTCACTTGTTTTTAAATTTAGTTAGAAATGTTGTTTTCATATCACTGCACTATTTTAACGTTGTTTTAAGTATTTATAGCATTAGTTATTGAATTTTAGATTGATGAAATGTTTTGTATACTATTTATTTTTAAACACTGCACTTGTTTTTGAGTATGTAAGTTTTACACTTATATTTATATATTTCACTGAACGTAGCTTTTCACCAACAATTGATGACAATTATTAGATATATAGGATCTAATTAATCGTATTTATGGGTTATAAAGTACGATATTACAATTTAAATCAATAAATAAACACGGAGCCGATGTTTACTTGGCAACTACCGCCATCTACCTATGCATATATCTGCATATATATCTGCATCTGTATATATCTGCAGTCGCATACGCTATCCACTGGACCTCGGAGGCAGTCCTATCCACTGGATCACGGAGGAAGTCTTAGTAATTAATACTCATATTAAAAATCTACAATATTTTGTCAGTGATATTTACGTTGCCGCCTGAATTGGCACAGCCTCTTAAGAGTTATTCCATCTTATTGTTGTGTGTTGTTATGTCTTACACTCCTTACATATAGCGCCTATGGGTCCTGGAGATAACGATTATATACAAAACCAGCTTTTCTGAACAGTCCCATTGCAAAATTCATACACCTTCCTCTCCTTTAGGCTTCTCTATGAAAATAGATTAAATCCATAAAAATAATACTTACCATAACAACATGACGAAGATCCGAACAGTTTCAGAAAAGCGGTAAACATGTGTGTCAACGCCATAGAGTAGATCTTAAGCTATGTTCAACGTACTTTTGCCGCCTTTATACTTACTTGTCAATATTACTGGCTGTACACGAGTAAATTTTAACGATCTGATACATTCCCAATATCACAAGGATACAAGTAACTAGATATTTTAGCGACAAAAATCTTTCCATAACCCAGAAAGTAGATATCCAATCAAATATTTATATGAAGTTCAAATAATTCTTTTCCCAATAATGTAAACAACTATTACGGTTTCTTTTCCAATAAGGAAAAAAGGTTAAACGATCAAAGGCCAAGAGCACACTGAGCACACTACAGTGGGTAGTTGTGTGATAATAATCTATCTCTGCCAATAGTCACCTTATTAATGGCGTTGAAAGACAAACGTATTGGATGTACAATAGAACAAACATCGCGTTGTTTGCGTGCCAAGCTGTTCAGGTTCTATAAAGCAGTATGATGTAAACACCGCTTTATAATAAAACTCATGGAAATGTGAATGACTAGAAGTGCCTACTTTGCTGTTGTAACTAATTTTGTGCCATTATTTTTTTAGGGTACAAATTCGATGTAAGGAGTCTCATCATTGGTAGACTTTGTGTTCAACTGTAAGGTTTGCCTACATCTATATATGTCAATGTTTACTTGCCTAATCAACATCAGCAATCAAAAGTTGACGACATTGTATGACAGTATTTATATTTTAAGTAATTTCTGCTGTTTTAGTGAAACTTATGTGGCAGCTGGTTGTAATAAAATATGTGCCCTTTCTTTTTTCTTTTCTGCCTTCTATGGGGTTCAGGCGTTCTGGCTTTACCCACTAAAATCTCCGCGGTGTCCGTCGCAAATCACGTTAAACAAACTTTGCCGGTGCTTGCAGTACAAAAGTAATAGTTATGTAGATATTCTAATATATATACCTACTAGGTACCAACTAACCTTTTGCAGTAAATATTTTGATTTTCATTATTGAGTCCTATTATTTGAACTAAACCATTATGTATTATTTTACTACTGGCATAAAGCTTTAAGCATTACTCGACTTAATGTGTGTGCGCGGGACTTGTACCTTTCATCATCATCATCATCAGCCTGTATCAGTCCACTTCTGGACCTATCCTATGACGCGCAAATGAGCTCGGTCAGCTTTCCTCTTCCAATCCCTGCCTGATGCCCTTCGAATATCATCGACTCACCTAGCTACGGGACGCTCTACACTATGTTTGCCGTGTACCTATGACTTCTTATATCTACTCGTACACTTCAACCAATGTGTTACCGACACTTCTGGATTCTATTGGTACTTTGAACAACGATATTGCCAATTTGACAACAAACCAACGCCGACAAACAATAACACAGGTCACATATCGTCGCACATAAATATAAAACAATCACAGCATATCTAGCGACAAACATAACATCGGTGTGAGTCATTTCTGTCCAGTAATTGATGACACGCAATAATTCATCATTTGTGTGGAGTCTCACGCTATCCGGACGACGTGGACTCCGCACACTTAAGCCCAGACATACACCACACCACTGCTCATATTGCGCAGCTTCCAGAAATTTCACGTCAAATATTCTTTCAGAATAAACCTCTTTCTATCGAAAGCCACATTCACGCTGGCTGTTAATCAGTCATGATACGGAAAATTTGAAAAGGAACATATTTTAAAGAAAATTTTACTCAAATTCAAGCGCATAGCAGCAGTGTGAATATTTCCTTACTTTTCTCGCTTATGGAACAAATATATGATACCAGCGTGTTCAGGAAAGGGAATCCGACAGCACATATCTTTTTATTTAGAACAAAATAAGTTTCCTTTTTCTCTGCGATGGATTGTTGCGGTCTAATGATCTGGATTTATCGCGCCCTATCTACTGTATATAGAAGCTTTTGTAACATGTCGTTACAAAGTTTTCGCGTATTTCCCGTCAGGTTCAATAGCAACCTACATTTCGAAGGTGTTAAGGGGATTTTTAAAACTACAGCTCCGGGCAGGGCTTGAAAACGTTACCAATTCACATTAAAAATAACGTTAATTAACGGTATTTCAAAGAGATACCTGGCATACCGGTACGATTTGGTAGCGTTATTTAGTAGCATAACGTAATAATAGCGGTAAAAAAATTACGTTAAAAATAACGGTATTATTAAATTTTTACTAAAATTACCGGTAACAAGTTCACGGTATAGTTTGCCCGCCGCCGCCCGCCGCGACTGTACGGTGCAGCGATGCGGCGGTGGCGGAGGCGCGGGTGGTACCTACGTGGCCACGCGCGCGCTTTCCGACTCTGTTGCCATTTCGTTTATCGTCTTGCCAACTCTCACGCGCTTAGTTTAATCTAAATTATATATATAGAAAACTACTGTTATAGTTCTCACTTCTTATTATTACATTTCCTTTATTAAGTTTTAACGTTTAGGGTGAAGTCACACTGCAACGTTGCGTTGCGACGTTTTCTTTGCAAGATTGGACGTGGCACCTAATAATGCAGGTTAATGTCAACTTTGCGACGACACAACACAACGCAACGGAGCAGTGGCTTCGCTCTAATTGTTTTATTTATTTTATTTATAGACTCACGCCTTTATCCTCAAAGGGATAGGCAGAGGTGTAATATTACACCCACATTTCGCCATGAATGTTTAGGTCCCACGTAATGGGGGGCGAGCCTATTGCCGTTACCGGGCACATCATCAGACTCCGGGCTGCTTCTGAGAATTCGGAAAAACCCAGTAACACTTTGCCCGACCCGGGAATCGAACCCGGGCCTTCCTATCAGCAGTCGCATACGCTATCCACTGGACCACGGAGGCTGTCAATTGTTTACATAGGTAACTAATTGTTTATATTTTTAAATATTTTAACAAAAACTTTTTATTTAAAAATATAAAAGTAAGTTGAAGTCCAGAGATAGAAGACCCCTAGATAAACCTGAACAACCCCTCTAGGGGTCCTCTATCTCTGGACTTCTGCTTACCATACTTACGACAACCTGTATAGTCAAACTTGATAGGAACAAGAAAACAAAGTTATTTTCTGCTCTCTCATAATTAACGACACCTGATCACCGCACTAATTTAATTTCATCGTTACCAACACAATCATTAAATATAACACAATCTGAATAGGCCTTCTCGGAGGTGGATTCTGTAACCGATATAGCTATTTATTTGATCTCACATTTACCATCTGTAACCATTTCAGCTACTTCTTTGTCCGCATATTTATCTTCTTGCTTAATTTTTCTCTCCATTTTCGTCTTTATTGCCGCTTTAAGCGCCGCGTCTATTTCGAATTGGTTATTCCGTTTTTCCGACGCAAATACATCAGGTAACATACTTCGCTTTGCTGAAATAAAACGGAAAATAATTGAATTTAAATACTACGTACGCTTAAATAACATTTGCTTCATAAAATATTCAATGGTAATATAATTTTACTGAATTTACCCATTTTGAAGCTGAAGAAAAAGTTTCAGTCAGATTCGCGAGACGCACTGTACGTGACGGGTGGAAAACCAACCATGTAAACGTGGGATACTCAGAGAGTGTTGCAACACTAAGAATACGATGGCATTATCACACACATTGTAAAATATGTCATTATGTCATATTATGGGCTAATAGGTTGTCGATTGTTTTGGTTTCATATACCGTTACTTTCTGCTTCATTCACGTCTACCATAGTTCTGACCATGTTCGCGAGTTGCCTACATTAAAAAGACGTAAGTGGATGCTCCTCTTTCACCATATTTACTTTGGGAGGCTTACCATATGAACATCATTTACTGCTTGTTGCAGCTCCTTACAAAAATAAAATGTACCATCATTATATTTGTTTGAAAAGAGTGGCCCTGAGTTTTATTGCCCGTTCTTTCTCGTGGTTCTACCTATTGCATTGCGAACGTGGCAGTAAATGTAAATGTAGAATCATTAAGTAATTAATTTAAATGTTGACGTTCATAAGCGTCACTTTGTGGCCTAGATGAAGAAATGACTTTGACTTTGAATTTATGAACCTTTGCACTAGAACATGGCACTTATCGTGACAGTTTAAAAATAGCAGTAATTAAACCAATCCATAAACAACATAGCACATCAGATTTAACGACTTATAGACCTATTGCCCTTATGCCTATATTTTTGAAAGTGTTTGAGAAAGTTATTTACGAGTGTCTATATAACTTCTTTGAAACGAATGATTTGTTCACAATTTGTCTGTATGGTTTTAGGAGAAACCAATCGATAAATTTGGCAGTATACAATTTTAAAAAGTTGATGAAAGATCTCCAATAATTGCACTCTTTATGAAGCTTTCGACCATGTCAATTATAAAATCCTATTAGATAAATTATACATACATACATACATAGACTCACGCCTGTTTCCCGGAGGGGTAGGCAGAGACTACGGAACGCCATTTGCAACGATCCTGACATACCTCACTTGTTTCACTCACTCCCATTAAGTTTCTCATGCATGCTCTTCTGTTAAGGGTACTGCTGACTTGTCCTTTTGTCAGGATGTCTCCAATCTGGTCAGAGAACGTCCGCCTAGGTCTTCCCCTTTGTCCTGTCCCATTCACACTTGCCTTATATATCTTCTTTGTCAGTCTATCGTCATCCATCCTCTCCATGTGCCCAAACCATCTTAACATGCCTTTCTCAATGCTTGTCACTACATCTTCTTTTACCCCACACCACTCTCTTATCACACAACTCTTTACTCTGTCGGTCAAAGACACACCACATATACTTCTCAGTACTCACATTTCTACAGCATTTATTCTACTTTCAAATCTCTTCTGCCATACCCAACTTTCACTACCATACAAAAAGGTAGGCACTAACACACCTCTATGTACAGCCAAACGTGCCTTATTGGAGACGTTTTGACTGTTCATAAACGCTTTCAGAGCTCCATTCACACTATTACCAACATTAACTCTCCTTTCAATATCTGCTCCATTCTTACCATCTCTTGTAAACAACGTACCTAAGTAAACAAACTCATTCACTTGTTCCACTCGCTGTCCATCGATCAAAACATTACAAGCCGTAACGCATTCCTCCTTTTCAAAAACCATAACTTTCGTTTTACTTACATTCACTTTCATTCCTTTCCTCTCTAACGCAGCATGCATGATTGCTACCATCTCCTGCAACTCCTCCGCTGAAGATGTAAGTATTACCTGATCATCAGCATAAAGGAGGCATTTGACGAGTAACCCATTCATCCTTAATCCGCAGTCACTATGTTTTAAATCTTGCAAACAACTGTCCATGAAGAGGTTAAACAGCCACGGCGACGCTACACATCACTGTCTAACACCTGTGTTGATGGTAAACCAGTCAGTGTATGCTCCGTTTATCCTCACACAAGCTCTAGAATCCTCATAAAGGGATTGCAGAGCTCGAATGAGGCTGCTGTTCACCCCATATATCGACAGCACCGAACAGATTTCATTCCTTACCACTATATCGTAAGCCTTTTCCAAATCCACGAATGCGCAATAGACCTTTTGACCTTTGGCCAAAAACTTTTCGGCTATGCTTCGCAAGGAAAAAACCTGATCCGTGCATCCCATACCCTTTCGGAATCCCGCTTGTACATCCCATATTTTCTTGTCGGTTACTTCCATAATTCTTTCAATAAGTACCTTTGCATACAATTTGCCAACAATGCTGAGAAGGCTAATGCCTCTATAGTTTTTGCAGTCTTGTTGCGAGCCTTTTCCTTTAAAAATAGGCACAATTACAGCTTTGGCCCAGTCATTAGGTAGTCGGCCGGTGCTCCAGCACAAGTTATATAACCGCTGCAACTGACTAACTATGATGCCCTGTCCAGCCTTCAGCATTTCGACTGTAATCCTATCATATCCTGCAGCCTTACCTACTTTCATACTTCCCAGTGCCTTCAAAATCTCATCCACGCCAATAACGCTTTCATCATTGCTATCATTACCATTTATTTCAGCTATCGGTGTCTCTATCACCGTTCTTTCAAATAAACTTTCAAAATACTCTTTCCAGCTTTTCAGCACGCACGATTCACCATTTACTATCTTTCCATTCTCATCTCTGATGGATGTGTGTTCTGAGGATTGAGTTCTTCCTTCTTAGATAAGTTATATACATATGGTGTTCGGGGCAATGTCCACAAACTTCTTGAATCATACTTTACTAACAGAAGACAGTATACGGAAGTATAAAGACTCACTTTTCCAAGTAAAATTGAAGAAACATATCACTCTAAAGAAAAAGATGTGCTGTCAGGTGTCCCTCAAGGTAGTATATTGGGTCCTCTATTATTTATCATTTATATCAATCACATGCCAAAAATAATTACCCATAATATGACATTATTTGCCGACGACAGCACCATATTATTTATTAATGAAAATTTATCAAATTTAGAATATGACATTAATACATCTTTAAAAATAACAATAGAACGGCTCAGAGAGAGTAATTTAAAAATTAATTTAAGTAAAACAAAAATAATGTATTTTAAGCCACGTAATAGAAGAGAAAATTGTTTCAATGTATCCTGCCATTTATTTTAATGATATGGTTATGATTTATATTTCCAATATATACTTAATCTGGCATAAATGTATCCCATTTGTTGACGTATTTCAATAATTGTCAATGTCATCAATGTACATCTATATTACTTATATATTATGACAGAATAAATGTACCTAATTATTGTACCTACGCGTAAATAGCGGGACATAGCATGTTCAAATAACCAAACATTCTAACTTATGTACCTATGTAACACATTAAATCTTTTTGAATTTGAATTATGCTTCTTTGGTTTCGTAAAGGGATTGTCACCAAGTAGCCAGTCAAGAAAAAGCTCGCGATCAAAATCTTGCCCCCGCTTCTAGGTCGCTTTACTTTGGTAGGCGTTGATTCATTTTGAAACACCCAAACCGTCGACTGGCGCTTTGTTGCTGGATCGTATTGATAAATCCAGGATTCAACACCTGTAGCGATGTCGTAAACCCGCCGAGACGAGCCTGCCTCAAATTTGTCTATCGTATGCACGTGTAGAATCTCGTGAAGAAGCTTCCTGATCCAATCTGCAGTATATGCTGAATCTCTTGGTATGTAACTCGTTTATTGTCTTGGATCAAATTTTTTACTGCTAGGACGTTTTCTTCCGCAACAGCCGTCAAAGGGCGACCACTTCTTTCTTCATCCCCCAAAGTTAGTCGACCGCGCTTAAATTCATTATACTAACGATACACGGTTGCCTTCATCCATGAATGCCATTTGAAGACTATCGTACAATTCGTCTGGTTTTAGGGGACGAATCGTACTATAGACGGAATCGTACAAGAACGTACCTATTTTTACTTATAAGTAATCATATTTTTAAATAAATTATAATTGGCCAGTCTCACATAGTATACATAAAAACTTTTTCTCGCAATACTTTCTGAGTGACCTGGTATACAAGAACAAACAAAACTCAGGATAGTAAGTAGACTATTAAACACGCAAATAGTCGTACGGCACAGTCTAGCGTCGAAGTAGTCTCACATTCTTTTGCAATTGGACGAGAGTGACGGTAACAAAACTAAGTCATATCGATAAAATTTTCGATACCGCACCTTTTACCGTTACGTAATTTTAACGGTAAAATGTGCCAGAATTAACGTTAATTTTGATAACGTTATTTCTTAGTTAACGATATCTGCATCAAAAGACTGTAACGATACCAAATTTTTAACGGTATTTCAAGCCCTGGCTCCGGGTGTATTTGAACTTTACTCACTGGTGAACGAAAAACATTTTCTTCTGAATTTAGATTAAAAAACAATATTAAAACATTAATATTAAACTAAGTAAGATTTCACAAGCTTGACATGCGATAGATTCGTCAAATACATCTGCTTTAAGAATAAAATAATAAATAGCTAGTCTGGCCGTTGCAGTTAGAAAAATAAACAGCAGCTGCCGGGAAGAAAGATGTTTCAATAGGAATGTAGGACGTCGGCTACTCACTAGATGGACAGATGAACTAGTTAACATGGTGATCAGCATATTGATCACTAAGGAAAAGGGGGAAATAATTTCGATAAGTGTATTTATAAATCTCAAACAGTAACATATATGTAGCTTGATGAATGTATTTAAAAAAAATTGTTGATTCCTTTGATGGTAAAAGCCGCAGAAGTGGAAGGATATCCGAAATGATTTTCAAATAGTTTTAATTAGTTGGGCAGTGAATTTGTTGGGCTTATAAACGTTTATATTGAGCATTACTTAACATAAAGTGAAAAAAAGATATACGCTTCACCTGATCGTATGCGAATTTTACAGCCCGTGGGAACTTGCATCACCCTGAGTTTTCAAATAGTGTTTAGGTGAGTTCCATGCACATTCCATGGAGCAATCAACAGTTAATATCGATGTTATAGCACAATACCTTATAATATCTGCTATATCTTGTAGTAACAATCTAAACATTACCACGATCTGATTTGAGAGGAGCTTTTTATTCAAAACTGAGCAATTTTCAGCAGTGTGACAGAGTTACATATAATATATCACAAATGTTTCAGGTCTCGATGAAATAGTAAGTACCTGTGAATACTTCAAAACAAACCTAATAAATAATAGCCCTGACTGAAGTCACATTGTAAAAATATCCATCCAGTCCCAGATGTCGAGAACACCTACAAATAATAAAGTCTAAAAGCGAGTCGCACTCGCTTTTAGACTTTATTATTTGTAGGTCAACCTTAAATGTTTTCATGTGTAAACTAGACATGAAAACATTTAAAATAAATATAAAAACTCATCAATTATTATAATTAGTTAAATGCCAGCGACTCTACATTTACTTTGATATTTATAGTCGGATTCGGCTAGACATGCCGACCTAGTAACTTTCAGAATCAAGGCCAATAATATTTTTATAAAGACCCTACTTTTTTAGATAATTTCCTTTATAAAATCACGATCTTTATAAAGCCAGTCTTAAAATGAGTGCGTAAAACATATTCCAAATAAATGAAGCAAAATTTCGTTGATAGCTTCTCATTTTCACCTTGAATTAACTGTCAAATGCAATTTCCATAAATAGATCACTTTTTATATTAGATCCGTCGGGCGAAGACAGCCTTCATAAAAATGGAAAATCGATTTAATGGATGTGTTTGGCAGGTAATAGTCTTTATAGAGTTGTCAAGTGACTCATCGGATAATGAATAGGTGTGCAGTAATCCATTACTGTAACAGTAGTCGTGTTGGTACGTTTATAGGATATAAAGGGTGTAGTGGATAGTGTAAACACTCCATTATTGCACAGTGAGCGGTGTGCTGTTGACATTTCAACTACAGGGTGTACCAGCAGCTTGTCGCGCTTCACTTCATTGCATACACAGAACGAAACGTACACGAAACCGAAATGTTTTTGAAAGCTGGGACGTTATTTTCTACAATTTGTGTTTTTATTTATATTTCTCTGTTGTTTAGGTCTGTTTGAATACTTATGATCTTATGTATATTTTGGGTACATATTCTAAATAAATGATAATGCCTGTGATGTGAGACCATATTTATGTGAGGATGTACTAGCTGGTATAGAATAGCTGCTGGTAGTAATAGTGTTGATGCTAAATACTGAAACTTGTCATGAAGCTATAGGTATATGGCGATTGCTGTAATAATAATTATACCTAGTCTTGCCATAAATATTGTAACAAAGAAAAAAATTACAAAAAAATATATTATTTTTACAGTGTGTTATTTATATACATAAATGTAAAATAATTTAAAAAGCTTATTCGAAGTGGTCTCCATTGGCTGCAATACAGTCCTTTAAACGTTGAGGCCAGTTATCAATAGAAGTACGCACTCTTTCCATTCGAAAATTCTTCACTGCCAATCGTATGGTTTGTTTTAGGGACTCCAAATTATCGTGGCGTTTAGAGCAAGCCGTACTCTCTAAACCTGACCATTAATCATAATCAAGCGGATTAAGATTGGGACTAGACGCGACGGATTCAGCTCTGATGAAGTCCGAAACGTACGCTTCCAACCAAGACTGCGTGGACCGAGCTTTATGACCCGGTGCCGAGTCTTGCTGGAAGGACCATACTTGGTATTTGAACATGGTGTTGTTAAGGGGCTTAACTACCTTCTCAAGAATGGTATTTTGATACACTTGTGCCGATGTATTGATACCTTTTTCACCAAAATATGGCTCAGTCACTCCTTCATAGCTAACACCCCACCAAACCATCACTGAAGTCGGATAATGCCCACTTTGCAGTCTGTCGACTAATTGGAAGCTTCCTTAGAGCTTTGAGCATAAATACGGTCATTTCTTTTATTTGTTAAAATGTTGCTCAATTTAAAAAAAAAATCATCAGTAAACAAATTTTTTTTGTAACCTCCCTTTGCATACCGCTTCAGTAGTTGCTTCGATTTTACCACCCTATTCTTTTTTAAATTATCAGTTAAAAAAATGACCAGTGCGTCTCTTATAGGCTGTAAGTACTAAATCATCTTTTAAAATACGCGACATGGTTCTAGGTGCTATCTTCATCTCCGGAGATAAAATCTTTTGCTTTCGGACAGGATTTCTTCGAATTCTTTCCCTACGTGGACGGCCAGGTCTTTTTCGGTCACAAACAGAGGAGGTCTCATTGTACCTATTAATAGACGGGTACACAAACATTTGACTAATACCAAGTGTATAGAGAGTTTTAAAAATTGCTTTTGGCTCCATACCTACTTTGTGTAATGCAATCACAGCAATTCGGTTCTCTTTATCACCCCACTCCATTTTAATATCGTAAAATATTGTACAATGTATTGGCGCCAAAACGAAAAAAACACAATAAACAATCGTATAAAAATGACAGATTCCAAATTCAAATGTAATATTTTTTTTATTGTAACAGTATTTATGGCCAGACTAAGTATACTACGGGTTTCATTCAGCTCGATACCAATACTTTAAAATATAGATAAAAGTATCAATTTGAAAGTTTCTATCCGTTTGAATACGCGTGCCATTGGTAACAAAAATACGGCATTCAATAATACTCGTCTTACATAAAGTATATTTCTAGTTTTCTAAGTCATTAGGTCTCAAAGTTATCGGCTTACCTAAGTTTATTCCTTTGAAAAGTTCTTGAACAAGAGTTCTAAGCTTTGTAATATATTTTTGTGTAACTTATTTGTGGTGTCTACTTCAAATGTTTGAAGGTGTATAGTTATATAATTTGAATGTCTTGAGACATGGTCATCTAACCCTAAACAGGGCCGAGTTTGTACTAAGGCAGCCAGATAACTGATTAATATTATTACATACATCCAAAGTGTGGGTATTACACCCAGACATAGAGAAAGGCGTCGGGACGTGACGACCCCACCGCCCACTGAGGGAGTTACTCTGACGAGTAGATACCTGTCATAGTATCTCCTACAGTGCAAGCAGTCAACCGACAGATGGCGGTCAAATCATCCGAACCTGGCGGAAGTAAATCCCAAGTTGCTAGATGGGCAGCAGCGTCCAGCACTAAAAACTTCCGCCACTGCGATCACCAATACGCCTGCCAAGCGTGGCGATTATGGCAAATAGATGAACCACACCAGTAAAAACCGGCCTCTAGTCCCCGGCGGCCCCGCTAGTCCTGGTTATGGTAGCGGCCATGGTAACGGCGGGGCAAGGGGTGCGAAGAATCTCCGGAAGAGATCGGGCTACCACCACCAACGACAATTGGCCCTGGCAACACTGAACACGCGCACACTGCGGACCGACGAGAAGATTGTAGAGCTGGAAGAAGAATTCAGCAAGTTGCGATGGGATATCATAGGCCTATCTGAAGTCCGAAGACAGGGGGAGGACTCGATAGTTCTCAATTCCGGCAACTTGCTCTTTTACCGGGAGGGCGACCAACAGTCTCAAGGTGGTGTCGGGTTCATCGTCCACAAATCTCTCGTGACCAACGTGGTAAATATCGGGAGTGTGTCGAGCAGGGTAGCGTACCTTATACTCAGAATATCCAAGCGGTATTCGCTGAAGGTCATACAGGTATACGCTCCGACGTCGACGCACCCCGATGAGGAGATGGAGGCCATGTACGAGGACATATCTCGGGCTATACATGGCTTCAAAACCCATTACACCGTTGTCATGGGAGATTTTAACGCGAAACTGGGCAAACGTGACGGTGATGAGCTGAGAGTGGGGCAATTTGGTTATGGCCATCGGAATTCCCGGGGTCACTTGCTGGCTAGCTTTATGGAGAAGGAAGGCCTCTATATGATGAATTCCTTCTTCAATAAGCGAGAACGCCGCAAGTGGACCTGGGTAAGTCCAGACGGTGCCACCAAAAATGAGATCGACTTTATCATGTCGACGAAGAGGCAGATATTCAATGATGTCTCCGTGATCAATTCACTTAAAGTGGGGAGCGATCACCGAATGGTAAGAGGCACATTGAATATCTGTACAAGCCTCGAACGGTCGAGGTTGATAAAGTCCACGCTCCGACCGGCACCAGTTCATATCCAAAACCCCGAGAGCTTGAGCCGTAGATGTGGACGAGTACAGTAACGATCTTTTTTGCGTTAATCAGTATTCTGAACAAAAGTTCTTTATATCTGATTATAAAGATTGATAGGGCGTTGTTTGAGGCAGCGGAATGCAGCCTAGAAGCCTATTCATTATATATATATATATATATACTATATTATATTATCAGACATAAATGTAAGCTGAAAAATCAATAATCTTTTTACTGATCCCATCGAATTCGGCGACATTTTTGTCTGCTACAACCACTTTATTGAATATTTCATCGTATATCCAGCAACCCATTTACTATATTGTGCAAACTATAACATTAATGTTTGTCCAACTGTATCTATCAACATTTCAATTTCTGCGGCCACATTTCTACGAGGGTATTTCATACTGCACTCGGCAATAAAAGAGCACATAAATATTTGATGTTGTGCAAAGATGTAATACACATATATTCTTACATAGTAATATTGTTATATGGACCGCTCACACTAAGACGCTGAGCAAAGATGCGGTCAGGACACACCCTACTTGAAAGCTCTCACACAACCATTTAAGTTTGGCCCATCTTAACCGAACAATCTCCTGTAAACTCTAACCAAATTAACTCTTCGAGAGCGGTGGAGGAGACCAACCTACACTAGCCATCCTGCAAGACATGACCACTTGAACGAGCCTTATTTGATTTTTGATATTCTGTATATACCTATAGTGGCCCACTGGTTAAAAGATCCGGTAGTACCCTTTAATGTGACAGTTTTACTCTTGAAAGTATCTTGAAACTCATTATTTACTATTCCAAAAAGTGAATTATAAATTGTATTTGGATTTTCTGAGTTCAAAATTGAGGGATTAAGTTTAGCGATAATATTGTTTTTTAGTACATAGTACATAAATAAAATCGTGTAATGATTTTAGCCGCGCTCTTTATTTTGTTCCTGCATACTGTTATGCAACTATTTGCTTAACTAATAATATATTTATTACTTTTTTTTAATTTTCACCAATTTGTATATGACGTTTCGTTTGATTTCAGACAAGTATTTCCATAGACCCGTTGGAAATAATGTGTAGATTAACATTATCTATCGTAGAAATACGATTTCACAGGTTTTTAGCAGTGCTTATCTTGTTTAGAAAGCGTTTTTCTGACGATGAACTACGTGTCTACTATAGAATAAGACTATTCTTTATATAATAAGACTACTTTCACGAATGACCAAGTCAATACCAGACCGTCGCGTAGAAACTTCGTCTTCCATACACCGCCGTTCTAATTCTAGTTAGGGTAGAAACTAATTGGCCAAAACCTTACAACACATGTTCTTAACGTTTACTAATTTCAATATAAATATTCAGATGAAAGGAGTATTCATTAAATAATGCCAAAAGCAACAGCTAGTCGGTCTGTTTCCTTTAAAAACAAAGTAACAAGCTTAAGTCTACGTATTAGAATGAATATGTATGTATGTTGACTATGTTTATATGAAATGAATGAAATATCTCATGTTAATGATGTCAAAATACATATAATGTTTGCAAGACACGCACCACCATTAATATCTAGTATATCCAGTCCGTGTGGTGACGGATTAAGAATACGCTATGTCACCACCCCATATCATCCCATGAGTGTCGTAAGAGCCGACAGAGGAAGCATATTATGCAGATAACAGCACTGTAAGAGAAGGAAAACTTGATACAAACCCTATACCAACCCGTTTAGCCAGCGTGGTATAGTAGGCCAATTCCTCCTTTCAAAGGAGAGGCCTAGTCCAGCAGTGGACTGTTTAAGGCTGATGATGATGATGATGATATCCAGCCTTACATATACAAAAAATTGGGCAAGTGCGAGTCGGACTCGCGCACGAAGGGTTGTTCCATACCATCATCTATAAAAGAAAATCACGTTTGTTGTATGTATACTTAAATATTTTTTAAGTTTCTACCTGTTTATTGAGATAAAAATTACGTTTGTTGTATGGGAACCCCCCTTTATTATTAACTTTTTTTATATTTAATTATTTATTTTGAAGTATAATATACAACTACATATTCTGTGAAAATTTTATGCGTCTACCTGTTACCGTTAGTAATTTTGAGCAAAAATACGAAAAAAAAAACGTTTATTGTATGGGACCTCCCCTTTATATTTTTTTTTTATTTTTAGTATTTATTGTTATAGCGGCAACCAAAATACATAATTGGTGAAAATTTCAGCTTTCTAGCTATCACGGTTTATGAGATACAGCCTGGTGACAGACAGACAGACAGATTGCGGGCGCTTAGTAATAGGGTCCCGTTTTTTACCTTTTAGGTACGTAACCCTAAAAATGAAATCCACTGTAAAAATTAAATATATTCGAATTCGTTTCTATTAAAATACTTGTCAATATTTTGAATATAGTTTAAAACCTAAACCCATGACACAAAGGGATTCTAGGACAATTTTTGTACAACCTGACCTTAAAGCTAAAAGGGAATTCCCGGGGTCACTTGCTGGCTAGCTTTATGCAGAAGGAAGGACTCTATATGATGAACTCCTTCTTCAAGAAGCGAGAATGCCGCAAGTGGACCTGGGTAAGTCCAGACGGTGCAACCAAAAATGAGATCGACTTTATCATGTCGACGAAGAGGCAGATATTCAATGATGTCTCCGTGATCAATTCACTTAAAGTGGGGAGCGATCACCGAATGGTAAGAGGCACATTGAATATCTGTACAAGCCTCGAACGGTCGAGGTTGATAAAGTCCACGCTCCGACCGGCACCAGTTCATATCCAAAACCCCGAGAGCTTTCAGCTCGAACTCAAGAACCGTTTCGAATGCCTGGGCGAATGCGTAGATGTGGACGAGTACAGTAACGGGTTCGTGGATGCTGTCCATACAACAGGGGCTAAATTCTTTAAGCCCCAGAAAAGCAAGAGAACCAGCAAGATCTCGGGTCCGACCCTCGAGCTGTTAGAGGAAAGGCGCAAGATGGTTCTGCTATCCTCCGACGACATGCCGAAATATCGGCACCTCAACAGACAGATCTCTAAGTCTCTGACTCGTGATCTCCGCCAATACAACACAAAATGTGTTCGTGAGGCGATCGAGCAGAATAAGGGATCCAAAGTGTTCCAGAGGGATCTGTCTGTTGGGCAGAGTCAGCTGACAAAGCTGAAGACGAAGGATGGCAGAATCGTATCGTCCAAGCCTGAGCTCTTGGAGGAGATCGAAAGGTCCTATGGACAGCTATACACGACAACGCAACAACCCGCAAGTACTCTAGCGTCAGACCCTAGAGCTGGATTGACCCGACACTATACCGAAGATATCCCGGACGTCAGCATGCACGAGATTAGTGTGGCTCTCAAACAGCTCAAAAACAACAAGGCGCCGGGTGATGACGGAATTACGAGCGAGCTTCTGAAGGCTGGCGGTGCACCCGCTAGAGAAGCCCTTCAGAAGCTATTTAATTCCGTCATTCTCGAGGGTAAAACGCCACAGGCGTGGCACAGAGGTGTGGTGGTGCTTTTCTTTAAGAAAGGGGATAAAACCCTCTTAAAGTACTACAGACCCATCACACTTCTGAGCCACGTCTACAAGCTGTTTTCGAGGGTCATCACGAATCGTCTCGAGATCAAACTTGACGACGAGTACCATAGACCACATACATACGCTGCGGCAGGTTATACAGAAGTCCGAGGAGTATAACCAGCCCCTATGCTTGGCGTTTGTGGACTATGAGAAAGCCTTCGATTCGATCGAAACCTGGGCGGTGCTACAGTCTCTCCAACGGTGCCGGATTGACTACCGATATATCGAAGTGCTGAAGTGCTTGTTTGAAAACGCCACTATGTCAGTCCGCCTCCAGGACCAGAGTTCGAAACCTATTCAACTCCAGCGAGGAGTGAGACAGGGGGATGTCATATCCCCGAAACTGTTTATCACTGCGCTGGAGGATGTTTTCAAGCTTCTGGACTGGAATGGACTCGGCATCAACATCAACGGCGAGTACATCACTCACCTTCGATTCGCAGACGATATCGTAGTTTTGGCTGAGACCATGGAAGACCTAGGCACAACGCTCGATGGCCTCTGTAGAGTCTCCCAACAAGTAGGTCTTAAGATGAACATGGACAAGACGAAAATCATGTCGAACGTCCATGTTGTACCTGCTCCTATTCAGGTTGGGAACTCTACGCTCGAAGTTGTCGACAAGTATATCTACCTGGGACAAGTAGTCCAATTAGGTAGGTCCAACTTCGAGAAGGAGGTCAATCGTCGAATCCAACTCGGTTGGGCAGCGTTCGGGAAGCTGCGACATATCTTCTCGTCCGATATACCGCAATGTCTCAAGACGTAAGTCTTTGACCAGTGTGTGTTGCCAGTAATGACTTACGGATCAGAGTCGTGGTCGCTCACTATGGGCCTTATCAGAAGGCTCAAGGTCACTCAGAGGGGGATGGAGAGAGCTATGCTTGGAGTTTCCCTGCGAGATCGAATCAGAAATGAGGAGATCCGCAGTAGAACCAAAGTCGCCAACATAGCTCTCCGGATAGCCAAGCTGAAGTGGCAGTGGGCAGGGCACATAGCTCGAAGAACCGATGGCCGTTGGGGCAGAAAGGTTCTGGAGTGGCGGCCACGTACCGGACGACGCAGCAGAGGTAGGCCCCCCCGCGAGGTGGACCGACGGCGGTTGGATGCGGCCGGCTCAATACCGGTCTGTGTGGAGAACCTTGGGGGAGGCCTATGTCCAGCAGTGGACGTCGTTTGGCTGATATGATGATAGAGAAAGGTCATGGTCATAACACAAAGCTCACGATGGGAATCGAACCCACGAATCTTGTCTTATCAGTCAGGGTACCTGCAACCACTTTACCAACAGGCTAGGCAAATATTCTACTATGCGAGTTTTTAGCATCTAGTTAGTAATGAAGCAAAATGGCTAGGATAAGAATAAGTCTATAAACAAAAGCTTGTAATGAGTGACCAGCTATTCCGTAGATAGATGCCAGTCATCTTCTGTTCACTGTTCAGACAGGTTCGCTTCTTGTTCATCCTGTAGATAAGTTGGTCGAAACACGTTTTGTACACATCATGACGCTACTAATTCATTAGTATTTTTTTATGCCTTCCTACCCGACAACTTACCTACGACTAATTAGATATAGACTTGGTGTTATATTTTAAGAAGGTATTAAGGGCCAGTTTGTATATTCGATCTATCCATGGATTCAAAGATTCGAGCTACATGTTTGACATATTTTGTATGGAGCTTATGTTAAAAAATAATCTAATATCTCAAAAAAATGGGTAGTTCAAATATTGGATTCAGTGGTTAGTCTTTACCTGTACCTGGTTATAACAACTTGTACAGGTTTCACCTAAATAGGCACAAATAAAGCTACACTTTAGAGCCTTCACCGATACGGGCAGGAACACGCGAACTTCAAGAAGTTTTTTAATTAAAACTTTAGGTGGTCACGTATTTTTTCCGTATCCACAAAAATCTTCAAACTACATATTTTTTGTCAAGTTGGTTTCAAACCAGACCATTATTTAGATTATATATTGTGAAAGTCAAACTTCCAATTACTTAAAGTTGAAATTACTTTGTTTATTTGAAACTAGTGTTTCCCTGCGATCGGGTTTTCGGAATTAAAATTAGTTGGTAGCAGGTATTACTGATAATCCAGGGGATACGTAAATATTTTCGGCCTTTACAGCAAACAATCCTTGTTGGCGGTAACAACAATGTCGGCCAATCTATCGGTAATTACAAACGAATTTAGGTTTAATTACCTACCTACATCTATTTGAAAACTATAAAAGTAAGTAACATAATACAATTGTTTTGATATAGGTATATAAGCAATTCCATTTATAACTTTACCATATTTTTGAAGACGTGCAATGTAATGTAATATGTAACAATTATATGACATATACTCGTAAAGTTTCCTTTTCCTTTTGTAAATCGAGTCTTCTATGATGGAATATATATATAATATTGATTTCACATGTATGAAATACGGCAAAAAGGAATTATTTATTTATACTGAGAATATTGAGGTAACTTATACTTTTGTTCTATTATATTACTGTTGGTTGCATACCACCCAGTCACCGACAAGGTGGTTAACAGTATACTGGACCTCAGATCCCCATTGAGATTTGTCTTAGCTAAACCAAATTCGAGTAAATGTGGGGCTGTGGCAGGAAAACGGGAGTAAGTAGGACCACGACTATAGAGAGTAATTGAGACTCCTTGATTTTTTCAAAATTTCATATAGTTTCATTCAAAATAAATAAGTCGGTCTAAATCGTGTACAATTAACTTATTTATGGTATAAATACCTATTTGTTTCCGACTTAAGGTATTTATACCTTAAAGAAGTTAATTGTACGCGATTAAGACCCGCTAATATACTTTGTATGATGTATACAAATCG
Organism: Euclidia mi; assembly: GCA_944739405.2. Classification (NCBI taxonomy): domain Eukaryota; kingdom Metazoa; phylum Arthropoda; class Insecta; order Lepidoptera; family Erebidae; genus Euclidia; species Euclidia mi. Next base: position 35,636,847 of record OX123190.2, read on the forward strand.
CGACAGTTTGAAATCGTTCATATAGTTTCACTAAAACACTTCTTTTCTAAGAGACTGGAATCTGCAATAGTCAGATCTATGTGACATATACCAGGCACCCAATCTACGACAACAGCTACTGTTGTCATACACTTTTGGTGATACTATTTAGAGCATGTTGATAGGTCTGCTCTTGTTTTCACTGTAAAAGTCACTTGAGTTTACAAACTAGCTGGTACTCGTATCGGGGCTTTAATTAACTATATTAATTTATCGGTGACAACGCCAGAGTATTTGCATGATAACCCGTACTGAAGACTTATCGAGTTTTTAAAGTTTGACCTGGGTCTATGTAAATGTACGTATTTCAAGACAGACTTTGAATTCATTAGCATATTTCTAACTCCAAGGGCTATTTAAGTCTTTTGGTTGATAAAATCGAAATCAGTACGATGGTTTATTTAAATAACCATCTCGATTTCATGCGATAAATGGATGGATAAGTTTTTTTGTACAATATTTCCAAATATACATATGGATATACTATTTAGGTTTCATAGTTGTCTTTCACCAAGAGACAGCAGCCGCTCTTTGCTTTTCACAATGTGAAAAGTGGTGACAAATTTTAGGGCAGGTTGAAATTTTCCAAGGAGGAACCGATTTGGTGCTCCACTTATTTCTACGAATTCTCACTAACCAACGAAAATGCGATACTTTTACACGTTTATTAAAAAGTGCACGTAATTAACTTTGTTTATCTCATAGCTGGATACACCAACAGGCGAACCCGGCACTGCGTCAATTAAAAATCGTGTTCACCATTAAATGAGAACGAAGCGTTTGACCCATATTTGAAGTATGTGTAACATTTAACAAGAGGTAGAGCACACACGACCACGACATCATGTGATCTACGACCAGCGATTTCGCAACATTGCAACGTGTATCGCAACATAACAATGTAGTCGATCCTTCATCGCTATTTGGTGATTTCGTTTGATCGCTGTACGATAGGTAGGATTAGAAATCTGGGATTAAATTTAGTTTAGGAAGTACTTAATTTGTAGCCTAAGCTGTGTCAAAGTTTTGTTTTGAACAATGATGATTGTTTTAGAATAAATAGCAAATTGAAATCGGCTATGCATTTTTATTCGAGTTTTAATTATCCCCTTTCTTTCTCTCTCATCCCACTCCTCCTATTTCTTTTGGGTGGCAACGCACTTGTGACTTCTTTGGTGTTGCTTGTGTCCATGAGCGACGGTAATCACTTATGAGAAGTGTAGCATGTGTATTTCAGCCTTAATATCTGTGTCATGACGAGAGATTCGCGCTTGAAGCTGGCGATTTACGTGATTTATATACAAAATATTTTTTAAGGTAGAGTTAAACATACAAAATCGGGCAAACGTAAATTGGACATAGAAATATAATCAGAGGTTTGCAGAAATGTTTATTCTAAGATTAACTGAAGTATTAAAGTATCTAGATCTGTAGGTAGTGCTTTAGCCTTGTATAGTTCTCGCTATGAGTGATATGGAGTTAATATGTTTTTTGGAAGAATTGAGAAAACGTAGATTTTTTTATATATATACACACGTCTGTATGTGCTATATTACACCTACATTTCGCCGTATTATGAATTTAAGGTCACTCGTAATAAAGGGAGAGCCTATTGCCGTTACCAGTCTAGACTGAGAAAACTCAGTAACACTTTTGGCCGATCCAAGAATCGAATCGCAGACCGATCAGCAGACGCATACGCTATCCACTATACCACGGAGGCAGTTAGCTGTTACTGAGTTTTAGTTTTGGTAGATTTTTTCATTAAGAAATGAAAGAATAAACTATAACGTCACCGTATCCAATTATAGCTAATAGTTGTCAGATTTACAATTCTTCTTGTTCGTTTTAATAACACTATATTACATCCTACTCCAATAATACTTCTCATGAGAAGAGGCCTGTTGCGAGCAGTGGAACAGATTATACATATGATGATGATGACTAATATATTAAATGTGAAATTGAGTGAGAATGGATGGATACTTGTTCCTTATTCATGCAAGAACCACTAAATGGGTGTTGCTAAAACTTTGCATTAAAACAGCTTCTAGGTATATTAGAAAAGCATGTAGGCTACCTTTTCTCTCAATAACCTACACTCACGCCGGCAATATTGCGGGCAAAGACTAGTCTGTTAACAAAAAGAAAGAAAGATTAATTAGAATCCATTGTATAACAGTTAGTAATTCATGAACATAACCTGTTTCGAGTAAAGATCAACAGTGAGCGCTAGTTGTTCGCAAGACTACTTTTAGAACAAACAGGAACTATTACAAACATTGTTGATATTTAATAACTACGTTACAGTTTACCACGAGGAGAATCGCCTTGTCTAGGGGTGAATACAATTTCGACGGTAAAAAAATATTTATTATCAATGTTTCTTACTGATTTATGTTGCAGCTGCTACGCAGATTATACAATATCAATGTACATAGGTCCAATATCAAAATATTGCATTCAACATTTTCCAAAGCGTGTAGAGGGGGTTTCCAAATTACGACTATGCATCCAAAAACCTTAGCAAAGAAGGGCGCTAGCGTGAAGATTTTGATTTGCCTAAATGCGTCTATAATTACTGATTGCAGATAAATCTGAGTAGACCATGCTGAACAGCTCAAGGCGCATCTAACAAAACGTATATAACTGTCATTTACAATAGAAGCATTCCCTTATTATAGCTACGCAAACAAAATTAAAGCTACGAAAAAAACGAATATTTTCATCGCTTCACGATATCAAATGAAAGCCTATGACAGTTAACTTAATGATACTTAAAAGGCAACAAGTTTACGCCTACTTATTTTCCTTCGGATTGATCTTCTTTATAAAGCAGACAGAATTCAATAAAGCTTTTATGCTTTAATGCTTGTATGAATGATGAAAACATGGTTGTTTGCTCGAGTGAATGACAGTAATTGAACTTCAATGTGTGTAGCTCCAGGCTTAAATGATTATTTCAATAGATATTGTATTGTGAATCAAATTGTTTTGAAAATTATTTAAATGTGTAAATTGTATGAATTAATGATTAAATGCTTAGGTTTTACTTATTTGTTGCAGACTTTTCACATAAGCATTTCTTGAGCGTTTGTCAGCTAAAGATACCCATTGTATTTTAATCACTTAATGCTAAATAAAATTCATATTGAGCTCTGAAAGGAAAAGATAATAAAATGTAATTGACAAAGCTTTTTACATTTTATTTTATAATTATATGCATAAGCTTACTTAAATTGTAATTATGGGTAGCTGCGTTTTTCCAAAAAACAAACTTATGTTATAAACTAATGTAATGGTGTTGCTGGCTACACCAAATTAATTAATAATATATAGTCCTTAGGCCGCATACTTGTTTCCACATGTGTTTGTCTTATCGCTACGATGGCGCCAACGTTCTGCAATTAGTAAACTCATAAATTCTAAGAGGTTGACAAATTTATAAGAGTTATGTGACAGGCATATAAGTAAAGAAATAGCCATGAAATGTGAGAAAATATTGGCACTGTAGTGTTCACATGCGGTGTAGTTGAGGATCATAAAAAAAGGGATCAACGATAAGAAAAGGACCTTGTCAGGTAGTAAGGATTCGAGAGGCGTTGCGTTGGTTGTGTTTGACTGGACGGTCGGATCTTAGGAGGCGGGGCCAGTCGGGTCCCAGGACAGCGTGACGTGGTAGTGGGGGTGTTGGATGGGACAGTCAATGTGGGGACGCGGAACCGGAGCGGATCTCGGACAGTCAGTCTTAGGACGCGGAAGAGGCCAGTTCACGGGAACGCTCTAGCGTGGTGTTTCAGACAGTTGGTCTTTTGGCGCGAGAGAGATCGGACCTGGCCTAGCGCGTAAGAGGTTCGGTGTTGGTCGATAATTAGTGCTTAGTGATATCGAAGAACAAGGCGAGCGGCTTCAAGAGAAGGTGATCAGCACAGGGCAAGGGGTAAGTTTGGCAGTGACGCAGCTAATAGTCCGGTGAGTGTCTGTTATTCACTTTACTGTAATTTATTGCATGAACTGTATAACATTAATAACTCTGTTGTGTATCTATGTCTATATCACACCATATATATATATACCAGGCTGACTAAAATATAAAGTTCTCTATGAGATATTGTACATAGTTATATTATCAATAACCGCGTGTACCATTAGTAGTGGTTCGTACCTTGTTGATGATGGATGTAAAGACGAGCGATGTATGATGGGAGTCTCCGTATTTGCGATCAGGTGGTAGAATGCAGGACTTTCACAATCGCTGTCTAAACCTGCGTACAGGCCAGTACATAGCAGCTGACAAGGTTTTAAAGAGCGAAAGAAGAGCCACCTGTCGGTCACGCGGTAGCAGTAAGACCTAATGCGGCTAACCTAGCGGCGATTGTAACGAGAGCTTCCCCGCAAACTATGCGCGATGGCTTAATATGTTTTAATTGACTATGTTTGTATGGGCTTCAACGTTGTGACTTGCGGCAAGGAGGCGTTTTGTGACATCAGTTCTGAGACTGTTACTGTACGTTCAATACTATACACTGGATATCGCTGAAATACTCGGCGCCGATAATACTATATGACTAATATACCTGGATCATGTTCTCCGTCTCCCTGGAGCTGCCGTCTCTGAGATACGCTGCCTTGTACTCAAGTACCAATATGTGAAGCATGAATATATGGAGAGTGATTTTGTGATGACAAACCAATACTAATGTATCGCTGTCTTTAGTATTTTGATGACCACTTTCATTCAATTATAAGCGTTTACGTTTGGTAAATGCTGTCAGTAGAGGAATATAGAGGAAGGGACGAATTCCATAGTTCCTGCGCGGGCGTAGGGGCGCGGGAACCCTGGCAACAAATTGCTTGGCTGGCATCTAAACCCAGTTATTAAGAAAACTAAAATTTTAATCAGCCTGGGGTCCATAGGATTCCGTTACACTAAGATAGACAGGACTCAGAAACTGGCTGCCCTGGCACAAAATGAAAAGGACCTCTATTAAGTCAACTGTAATAGATTAATTATTTTTTTGCATTGTGTTATAGTAATGGTAAATAGTCCGATATCCGCTAATGCAAACGTTAAGAGGATACATAATTAGAAAATTTTCCTCATGGGGACAAAAATTTTCAGGTTATTTGATTCTTGGTATATGAACAACCTTTTCATACAACATTTACCTACACCTTTTTATAAACTATTACAAACATTGCTATAATTTTTTTATGGAAATTTTACAGATTTGTTGACACAAACATATAGTTGCTATAGCGCTGGTATATTCTAGTGCTGTGTTTTATAGCCTTAATCCCTAAATTAAAATAATCTAGATTGTTCTGGCCGATTCACAACGGCATTCAATATTCGATCTATAGATAGATCTGTAGATTTTAGATTCGTTTTTGGCATAAGCCCCATACAAAATATGTCAGACACGAATCTCGAATCTCAAAATCCATGTATGGATCGAATATTGAAAATGGCCGTCAGACTGCATGTATGAAGTTGGTGTTCAGTCGATCACATAGCTGCCGAACTCCGCCAAGTCTTGTAGGTTTCTATCCACATGAGACTACACTATGTATGATCCAGAGATTATCAGATTATTGTATTGAGGCTGAATGTGGTATCCGTCGATTCAATGTTTGTAAAGTTCCTCGCGACACAGGATTTATTCCTATTGTAGGAATTGTCTTATGTCCAAAATTATAGAGTTTGCGCGTACCGCAAAATAAACGAGTACTTTACTTTTATATTGTTATATTTATATAATATTCAAAAACAAGTTTATATTTTATATTTTAATCTTTAGCGAAGTAGTTACCGTATACCGAGTCTAAGAATACTTATTACTAAACGGTTCAGAAAGAAGTAAAATATACTAGGAATCGCATATTCTGAGAACACAGGTTTTCCAATAGCATTTATTTGAGATTTATCCATAGGTAATGCAGTTGTACGAAGTAGTTCCATGTATCTGGGGTAAATCGTAATAAAATATACAATATACTCATAGTTACTGTAAAGTGTATGGTTTCAGCCGTTTTAAGTATGCTACATATACAAGTAGCGAATAGTAGAACAAATAGACTGAACTCATTATCTTTATGTGGTAGGTAATGTTTTCTAAAATAAGCCTATGGAAGTTTTAATTTTTCTTACAGTTTTCTTGAGTAATCTTTTAGTCTATGGTCTATCTTTATTAAGTAAAGAAAAGGTGTTTTATTTCTTTAGGACCTAGTGCAGTTGTACGAAGTAGTTCCATGTATCTTGGGTATATCGTAATAAAATATACAATATACTCATAGTTACTGTAAAGTGTATGGTTTCAGCCGTTTTAAGTATGCTACATATACAAGTAGCGAATAGTAGAACAAATAGACTGAACTCATTATCTATATGTGTTAGGTAATGTTTTCTAAAATAAGCCTATGGAAGTTTTAATTTTTCTTACAGTTTCCTTAAGTAAACTTTTAGTCTAAGGTCTATCTTTATTAAGTAAAGAAAAGGTGTTTTATTTCTATAGGACCTACTTGTGAGTTAACATAATGAAGTATTAAGAAGTTGATCAATTGTAAAATTTATATTATTGACTTCAAGTAGATAACTTGAAACTATCACCGTTACTTCTAAGTTTCACTTTTGTACGTCTTAAAACAAAAAGTTATAACATACCAATATAAATTTAAATAATAGTCAACAACAAATCTTTAAGGACATAGTGGTGGAATGCTCAGCGCTGGTATACAACTGAGATTAATTTAACTGTCTTTCTCTTTACCCAGCTATTCTTTCCACAGATAGATAGAGAATCAAATATTTTACAACCAACGTGTATAAAAAGCTTTTATTTATAGACCCAATAACTTCTCAGCTGAACACATAATCTCCCATCAGTAATTATTACTATTTCTATAATATTCATACGACTATTGACATCACCAATATAGAAAGTATACAACAAGGACCAATACAGCAATTACTCGCCAAGCCGTTACGTACGTACTCGTATGACGAGTCGGAAACTAAACAAGAATAGTCTCTCGTAGCCTAGCTTCCTGCTTACTTCCGTGGCATGTTCGGTAGCCATAAGCGGTCGCATCGTGGTCGCGCTTAGCTTGCGCCCGCCTGGGGACGCTTGACATGAATTAAAAATACATGCTGCATTAGTGCACCAATGGCAGCCGTGCACATGTGAAATGGGACCGGGAGCCTCGCAAACTGCGCCATGAACTGTCTTTGATCTGTTAATGGTTTCGTATAGCTGATGACATTCCTCTGTCAAGAATATGAAGGTATTTGTATGAGATATTTACGTTTTGATTTGTGAAACAGATATTCAAAAAATTGTACCTACTAACGCATAAACTATATTATTATATCAATGTGGAAGGCGTATCTATCACTCAATCTAAGGGATATGCCGAGAAAACTACGTGCATTCGATATCGAAATACAAAAACCTATTTATAAATACTTGAAAAAAGCTAAGATTAATTTTATTCTAAGTAGTACTCAGTCAATGTGTTTTAATAACTTTGTCGAAGATCACGTGGTTTTTCGGCTATAACTATGTAGTTATAACGATGTATAGTTATAAGTTTATTATATAGGTACCTATATAATAAAATCTATTTAAAATATGTCGATTACCCAAATTTGGATGTTATGTTTACTACATTAACAATTATTAAATAGTAAAAGCTTAGTACATAATATTGATATTTGTCGAGGAATAATAGCTTATTTTGTCCAAGTTGTAGTGCTTTAATATTTGATATTGGCAATTCAGATTTAATGGAAGAGAGCCAGAAAGAAGCCATAGTTTGGACGGTTTTCCCATTAAAATTTACGTTTATTAAATTTAAAGCAAAATGTGTTTGATAAATTTTAAGCTTGATAATTTGTTGATTATTTTATTCTAATCAACCATTATATATCTAATACATTTCCAACTAGTACATAGATTACTAACCTATTTTTTGAAAGGATCACGAATGAAACTATTTATAAAACTTTATGTATATAATGTACTCACACTGCAGTGCAGTATATTTTGAAAATCTATTCTATGGCACTGGTATTTGAATCCACTCAGGCTTGAAAGACGCAATATATTCAAACATAATGTAATAAAGATTGAAGTTATTGTCATCTACCGGTCACATTTCAGCATGCAGAATCCATCTGCATAAGCACATAAAAAAACTAGCACAGTCGTGCATGTCATACTATACACAATTTAAAAAAAAAGAGAGGACTGCACAGGCTGGCAAATATTACAAATCTACAAGGACTCAAACTATATGCGGCTGCCTTTAATTATCTATCCATCTACAACACCTTAGTGCCTTCTCCACACCCATAATAATGAACTGGCAGTAAAAATACGACGGATACGGGGTAGGGTATATGAAAAACGCTTACAAAGACTGCTGAAAAAAATTAAGCACCTTGGCTGTGGCGCGTGGGTCAACAAAGATAATTTCCCCGCAATAAATTGAAGGAGCGCTTCGTGGTTAATTACCATACCTGGGTTCCGCAGATAGAGAACAAAAATCAGCGGAAACGCGGAGATAAGCCTGCTATAACGGAGACTTTAAAATAAATTAGCACTCACTCAATAAACCGATGAACTCCGTGTTGTACTGTTTGGATTAGTTTGCTTGAGGTAAACATAAAGATAGCTTAAATAGGCGTGCGGTTGTCTGAAATATATTCTATCCTTTCTTAGCTAGCTTGTGAGGTCAACAGTTAAAATAGAAGAGTAATCTAATTAGTTATAAAGAATAATTATTCATTTTTGACAAAATTATTGGCCAATAACAAAATTTCTTAAAAATCCCAAATATAACCCTAGGAAATGGAATCATGTGTAGGAAATAGGATAAAAGTTTGTTTGGATCATATTGTTTAATTTGAATCTTATCTTGTATTATAATTAGGTATAATTATACTATATAAAGCTGGGCCAAATGAAGCTTATACGCGCGCGAGGATAGAGACATTCCAATTTGAAAAAAGATAAAATTACATACATTTCATTTTAACATAGACTAATGATTGGTCTCGCTCTACTCTACTAGACGGAGCCCTCATACATGTAAAATGAGGCAGAAAAACCATGCGAACTGGCATGGTTGAGCCTATCACACTGACAGCCATGTGTCAGGTGCATATATCCACCAAATTAATTACGGAAATAATTCGCTGTACAATGCCAAGTTGCGCTTTTATCCGGAGTAAAAATAATTCAGCAAAAAATAATAAGGTCTCTGGTATCACATACTATCTGTAAAATAAGAATAATTTTGAAATTTCAACATAAAATTACAAAAAACCGAAAACGCCATTCAGTGTTGCTGCTAGTACAAGAATCAACTTCCCCACAGTTGAGAGAGAGATTTTATTTTTCAGAGATTTTCATTATGTGAATCTATAGTTATTGTATTTCGTTATTTTTTACTATTTCTTTTATCTAACCTATTTATTATATATTTTACCTTTTTCTATATTATTTTATGTTTATACCTTTACAAATAAGGTGAAAAATGTTAGTTGTTAGAAACTGAACACCTTTCCCAAGAAACACGATTTACGTAATTACATGTATAATTAAGTGTATAAGATTATTGTTTTATTCAAAGTAGTTTTCACGACTATTCATGTTAAATTAATAATGCGTAACTAAATTTATATGGACTAAGTAGTAGCATGGAAATAGAAAGCACTGTTTTGAAAATACCTTATTTTCTCTATGGTTATTTCTAATAATAATTTGCAAAATACTATAAGTACATAAAACAAACCATCATAATAAAATGAGACCTAATCATTGGATAATATACCCACGATTTTTCTCTTAAAGGAACTTACGCGGTGCGCCTAACCTATACACAAATATATTGATGCTTTTAATGGATTGTAATTTTTTAATAACTTATCCACTAGACCACAGGATAAAATATTTTCCCATTTACTTTTGTTTGACACACAATGTCAAAATGAGTGACCTATTTTTCTTAGGCAGCGCGGTGTCTAGTATAGCGAAGCGATACCAATCATTTGTCTAAGGATTTTAATTTCTTAAAGTCAAAGTGAAAATCCTAACATAGTGAAAATTTTACATCATTGGGTTGAACAGTGCCTGAGAGCAATAGGTGTCTACAATTTCTTTGTAGCTACTTATTTCTACAGATATTTAAATGCTGTTTTGCTCGTTGGAAATGTTATGTCTAGCATCGGAGTGCTACATTATTTAATATCAAATATTGGAAGACTCTTCATTAACAATAAAGCCATTATCCACCTAGTATTATTCCAGTTGCAAGGGTCCGCTTACTAGGCTAACCGGAATTGACCAAGTCTTACCCTTTCTACACATCAAATCAATAGACTCATAACTTCGAAAAGTCAGTGGTGCGCGCCGTGGACTATAACCCGATACCCTCCGTATGGCAGCCTGTTGGTATCTCTACTGGTCTATCGCTGCCTATATATACATTGCATATAAAATTTGCTTTTATGAATGCGCTGATCTCAGTACTTTCTTAACCCTATTTAAAAATAATTTTCTCCAGCGCTATATATGTATACCCGAAGAGGCGGAAGCGTAGACTTAAACCACCTGACACAGATCTACACATAAGACCTCATAAGTGTACATTTCCCACATAATAATATAAGCACAACATTAAGTGCCAAGATGTGCTTTTCTGTCCGCAGTCCCCACTCGAAAACCTTTCTTTCGCAAATGTTGTTCGTTTCCGCATTGTACCGCTTGTTAGAGCCACTTCAATTTACTATAACAGATGCTATGACTTACGGTAAAATATAATAGTAGCGTATGTTTATACTGAGTATATTTTGTATGTAAATTTGATATAATTTTCAGTTAGTGTGTATATTTCTATTAGTTAAGTTCTTTAAACTGTTAATTTAATCTTAGCGTAGTTTAACTAATTTCACAATAGTACCTACGTAAAACACAATAGTTCGAAACTAAGGCCTTGAGCTAGTTATTTTAGTTTTGCACTTTATGTAAATGAGTAGTTGTTTGTTTTCCATTACACAATGACCTTTACTATGAAATTTGAGAGCTGATGACAATAATCGCTTAATTACACACGTTTGGGCTAAAGACCGTAATAAAATCGAAAAATTGCTATTTTTACTTGATTTACTACTGTAAATCGTATACGTTTGCACAAATTAAACTCATTTGATACGAAACTTAGTTGTCTCTCGCAAATGTCGACAGTCGGTACATTTCTACATGTTCTCAACATACAAATAGCGAGTACACTATAGTCACTAAGAAATTAAAAAATAATTATCTATTTTGAGTATATAGAACTCACTTGAGCATTATTATCTCTAGCAGAGCATATCGCTATTCCCACGTTATATAAACAGTGTTTTCTTTTTACGAGTTTCGAACGGGTCTAAGAAAAAGGTCTTGTGATCTGAAAAGGGGTAAAAGACTTTTCGTGTGTTGAAGTTTCCGTCGTACATTATTATATAGAGGTTTAAGTATTTATTCATAACCTTGGTTATTGCGTTACAGTTCACGGTATGATGTATGACGGTGATGTGATGGACGACCGAGGGTGTGATGCATCATAATCACTTAGCCACGACGAGATGCCGGTTACTATGCACGCTCCGTATTTGCTTATAGAAATTTCAATATGGAGTATACTTATGAATTATTTATTATAAAGATTTCATGTGGAGTGACGTATTCAATAACTTATGCAGTTTTTGGTGATCTTTGTCGCTGTAGGAATGCAAGCTAGATATGCTTTCCAATTACTGATTGAGTTTGTTTAACGCGTTTCGTACTCTAAATTAGTCTAATATGATAAGAAATGGACGAAGAAAATAAATAAAGACAAAAAAATTGACACCTATTTGTTTGGCTTAAGACAAATTTAGGGCATAGAAGTCGTTAATCTATCTTTGGTGAGTACCTATTTCATGTATACAAGGTTGGTTTTTATAAGAGCTTTGGGAGTAAAATGACCAAAGCATTTTAATAAAAAGGACACTACGGTCGCTTTTTAAAACGATAATAGGTCTAATAAAGACCCACTATAAAATAAAAGAAAATTCGTTTGTCCTGATATAGTAATTACATTTCGGGACAAATGAATTTTCAATACTTGCATATTTATGGCATAAACTAATGGTTTCAATTCATTTCGATGCCTGGGGGTTGACTTTTAAGAAACGGTTACATTTTGTCAACGTCTAGCAATCCTTTTAAGTAAAAATTAAAGGCTAATATTGCACATTTACTACACTAGTCGATAACCATAGAACGTAATGATGTTGACCAGCTCCATTGCGACTAAGCAGTAAAGCACATAACAAACGCAAAGAAAACGCCCCAGTATACCCTCTGCAAGCGCCTTCAAGCACACATTGTAACCTACTTACGTCACTATTTTAATCCTACCCGGGATACGAAGTTATTGAGCACCATATTTTTCTTCAGTCTAGATTAACTGTAAGCGCATTTGCAATACATATTATTTTCCCGATACACACAGTCCTGTATCATTTTACAATGCAGAGAACAAATGTAAAATCGAAGCCAATCTTGTATCCGATTTTCACCGTCTCTGGGAATCTGCACTCTGTTAGAAATTATTCGCTTTTTCAAATGTATTTTCCACTGAAATCCAATGACTACAATTTCGTAGCGTGTGTTCGCCTTGCAACTGATATTCTAATAATGTAACTGAGAATTTAATTCCGAAGGCTGCTCAGAAAATAATAGGAGCGGTTTTCGTATGTAATTTAATATGATCTATGTTTCGTCTTTGTGAGGATAACTAAGATTTTAATATACACATATTGCTATGTGATATTGAAGAGGGTATAGTAGTAAAATTAATGCAGGTTGTTTTAAAATCTGCTGTAGAAAAATAATAAGCTGAAAAGTTAGTGTGCGCGTGCATATTGTAGCAGCGCACTTTGTGACCGGCGAGAGTAACCGGTGACCGTGCCCGACGCTCTACCAATTTAAATTTATTCCGTGCTTCTCGGCCGCATCGTTAAAGTCAAGGGCGTGCTTAGTGCCAGAACCCATTAACTTAATATATGGGTATGAGCAATCGGCTTTTTGTTATATTCCCTAGTCAAACGTTACTCGTTCTCATTCCTAATTGCTAAATTGCTCGTATTACACAAGCCGTTACTGTCAATGGGAAAACGGAATAATCAGTGTCGTTTAACTCCTTTTAATATGAACCGTTTGTTTGTGTATGTAACACGAATGTATATCAAACATATTGTATTGTAACTCGTTGTATGCAAACTGAATATTTTTATTTATTGTAACATTTTTTATCGTGTGAATTTTAAATGTATATGTAGGCAGTAATTACAATGTTTGTTGATTCAAAACTTGAATGTAAATAAGAGGACAGTTGGGTGATGTTTGTGTCGGGTTGATTGCCTCTATCGGACTGAGCTCAGCATACATCTGTTTTCCAACATATGTAAATTTTCAACAAGCCTTTTCGATTCGACGGACGCGTCCAATTCGCTGGTGGAATGGAAGAGAAATTGGAAAAATCGCCGTGAGCCATGTATGAATCCCTCCGTACAGATGAAATAATACCATTGTGGGCATGAAATTACTTCGCCTGCTCTTAATTGTGTGATGTTTAGTTTGTAGATTTTGTTTGCTTACTTATTTAAAGACTGGGCAAGCTCTGTGGTGGTTATGGGAAAACAAAAAGATTATGCTTGCAGCGTTAATAAACGTAAATACATAAACGTAACTTACTCCATAGTTCTTTTAAGATTATGTAGTGTAAAAAAAATAGTAGTAATGTTGGAGTATAATTACGTAATGTTTATAAATCCTAGGGCAACGTCAAAGGCGGCGTCAACATATGTGGTTTTGTGGTCACTGCGTTTGTCTTTTACAGAGCGCTGGGGAACGTGTCGTAAAAGAAAAAAGAACTTTATGATTTATTAACACGCACTACTGGGCCACTTGATACTATTAGATGTTTTGGTCCTTTCTTCTTTATATAAAGTTCAAATTTTTGTGCATACAGGTTTCTAAATAAAATATATTTTGAAAATGTTCGTAGTTCATCACCATGCGTCTTTATTTATGTTTTAAGTTCCAAAACACTGGGTTTTAGAGTAGAATAATAAAAATATATGTTTATGGAAAGCCATGTGAATTAAACAATCTTAAGTAAATAGTCTAACTGTAGAACGGCTATGCCTAATTTAATTATGTGCTCATCATCATTCTCCGAGCGTTATCCCAGTTTCAATCTGGAGTCCGCTTACTAGACTAACCAGATTTAGCTGGATATTAGCTTTTCCTCAGAGCGACTGCCTGTCGGACCTCCGCTACTCGAAGGGATAGCGATATTCCATGGTTTAGACTAGTGTGTTTATGTATAAGGTACAGCTGACGACTATAACGACTATCAAAGAACATCATGACAGGCGGGACCGACGGCTTAGCTTGCTCTCCGAGGCACGGGGCAAGCGATAATTAACAATTCAATACGCACTTAACTACGAAAAGTCATTGGTGCGCGCCGTGGATTCGAACCCGATACCCTCTGCATGGCAGTCTGTTGGTATCTCAACTACGGTAGGCTATTGCTGCCTTCAATTTTATTTCCTTGCTCTTTGGTGGATTAAAAACTTCATTAACAATGATTGAAGTATTAGAAAACACTAAATCACATCAGTAAGTTACTGACTTGATTTTGTGTTTTACTTTTAATTTGAATTAGTTTTGTCTGTGCATTGAATTAGGTTACTCAAATGATTTTATTGTGTTTGTAAAAATAAATTGGACGCCACAAGTACCATGTTCTAGCAAATAAACTTATTATTATTATTTCTGTGCAACATACGTAATGAAACTTAGAGCAATACTATTGTTCATGTTCGACTTATGTAATGATAATTCACGAAAATTTTGTTATCAATCGTAATTGTATTTTGAAAATATGTTCGGATACTTATTAGTCAGTGCCGAAAAAACTGCTGATGGGACTTAGGTGAATATTGACAAACAGATTGATTTAAACAGTTAATAAGTCATATTTATTTCGGTGTAACCGCTAGTTTCTAACCTCAAAGGATACTTTACCACCCCAACAAAAGACAATAAAATAAACAAGACATTAATTTAAATGTAAAAATAAGGTGCTTTTCTTTCTCCTTTATGGTCATTCAATTTCATGTTACATAATTTCGTCGGAAAGCAACCTATGCGTGTCTCAGCCACCGCCGGCATAAGCAACATACTGCAACTTGTTATTAAAATTAATAAGAGAAGACAGCACGAAGAATGTTCATGTTCCACACGATAATGTATTTTAAAGAAATATGGAAGTTTGCTATGCGAAGCATCTCTTGTTAGTCTAGGAAGAAAATGGAGAGATTATTGCGCTGTAATAAATTTGTAATGCTTGTTCATTGTAAGTTACCTCGAGACTAACGCTTTTATAGACAAAAGCTACAGATTACACTTAGAAAAGAAAACGTCCTATGGTGGGGGAGACTGCAGCACCATTTGTGAATCACACAAAATGTTGTCACGTATAGGAATCTAACACATGACACTCCACGTAGTGCCGAGCCGCGAGGCGACCGTGCAGTCAAACATCATATGAGTTGCCATGTTTAAGTGCTCATGTAAAAGTAAATACTTTTTTAAGAACCTATGACATTATATATATTAACCATGTTTGCTGTTTTTTATGTTATGTAACGTTTGATTTTTATTGGTTGCAGGTAATTCGCCAGATTTTGAGATGATTATGGTAACAGCTATTACCGATCTTTTTTTTTTGACTATTTGAGTTATAAGCGGTGCAGTTAATGTGTCAATGGTCCTGGGATTAATTTCAGTATAACTGTAGAATAAGAATGTAAAAACATGGTTATGAAAAGTATGATAATGAATAGTACGATTCAACCTGAAAGTTATTCCGAGTATAATAAAGATCATCAAGAGCGCACCTACGATGCAGTGACACACGTGAGCCGTTAATTAAAAACAGGCAATTACCAGTTAAGCATTTAAAATGGAAATTGTCACATGTCACGCTTTTCTTAATTTGTTGCCTACACCAGGTATAAATACTGTACACAGTCAAGTCATACAAAGCACCACATAGCCCCGGAACAATAGTTTGGGGATCAGGCAGTGTTGTCTAGTGTGGGGTACGAAACTACGGTATTCAATGTAGTGTTGAATGGTGGAATTACTGCACAAACCACTTCACCATAATTATGTAGGTATAGTCTTTTATTATATAGCATATTTTTTTGGACATTCTCAATAGTCAATGCAACGAATGCTTCCAATTTGATCCCTACTGGTAACAAAGAACCGCCAACTATTGTTTCAGATGTGGTTGACTTTTTATCTGTATTTTCCTATCTTTTATAGAGGGAGTATTATATAAAAAAAAGGTTAATACCTGCAAAGCTTCCACCGAAAATCGGCTTACTTCAGGTTAATTTTAAAATATAAGCAATGCATTGTAGGGATTCATTATTATATAATAAATAGCAAATTATAAGTGACGAGTGAGAGCTACAATATAACGAAGAACGAAGATAGAGATGACGGCATACCGGCAAGTGTAATGCAGTGAAATCAAAAAGTAAAACCCTTTTTAGTGTGCCCCCTACAGAAGGAAGGCAAGGAAGGCTACCTAAGGAACATGCTGAATTTCAGCTTTTAATGCCCTGTATTTCCGATTGATTTCCGATGTCAGTCATTCAGTAACGAATAAATAATGTTTGATTGTTGTTAATAACTATATCTACAATTTATGTTTATTTAAGGTTAGGTATTTGCCAAATATCTATAAAAAAAAAAAAAAGAAATATCTGGCCTATTACATACATTTTGTAAAATTCTGAAAGACCGCTGATGATCATACCAATCTTTTTTCTACTAGAGAAACATTGTTCCGAGCATCAGCTATATTAGGTAACTTGAACCCACGGATATTTCTACCACACAACGTAAACTAACAGTTTGACAATATTTGCATTGCGACCATAATTGATGGTCGCCTACAAACCAAATCTTTTCGAACAATTTGTTACATGAACTTTCTTTGTTTAAGTTCCCAACCGTGGAATATACCCTTAGGTAATGTAATAGACAAATCTGAGCTAGTTTGAGTTATTGGTGAGCAAATTTTCGGAATGCCCCGTGGTTGTTTAAAAACCTGTTTAGTTTATCAGCTCTATTAAATAAGAGAACTTTAATAGTCGGTTTTGACGTGTAATATGTCCATTTTAAATGTGGGATAGTGTTTGTTTCTTTGTTTTTTCCTTAATTCTAAAACGAAGCAAGGGTTCTATGTGACTATTGGCATGGAGATAGTTGAAAGGCTGGAGTGTGACAAAGGCTTCTTTAAATAGAGGGCGGATCAAGTTGTGGGCTTCAGCTAGTATATAATGTATAATTTATGAAAACTTTCATTGATAGCTAGGCGCTAAGGAGGCTATGGGACTCCACGATTTCAAGCAAACATTTATATCGTTTCAATTACGAATCTGCTTATTGTTTGTGTAGTGAACATTTTCTTAAAACATTTGAAGAGCACTAAAATGGCAAAGGAACTATTACGTTCGGGTTAGTGAATCTGAATTTGTCAACTTAGCTCGTCTACTTTCCATGACATAAAGCCGTATCGTTTCCAGTTTCTAAGCTTAGTCAAAGCTAAGTACACTCACTCTTTTTGAAGGAAGTAATCCTCGTGTGAGTAGGAAAGTAAAGTGTATATGACTTTGTGAAATGATGGTAATTTAGGTTTAAAAGTTAGGTAATTTTTTGTATGTCTTGTATCCGTAGACTGAGTTGGCACTTAAAGTGCTTCAAAAAGGAAAAGGAGTCAATAATTTTTCAAAGCTTCCAATAAACTTATGAGCAAATTAATTCAGGGTTTCAGGACTGTATTTTTTTTTGGCACAAACCAATTCTCAAATGTCCAAACTCGGCGCTTTCTTTGGTATCTTCATGTTCAACAAGTGACTTTTCTGAACCTGAATGAGGGCGAGAATTGTCATAAAAAATCATTTCTGTCCATCCAAAGGTTGCCTGGAAGAGATCGCTTTTAGCGATAAGGCCGCCATTTGTACATGCTTTAGTATAAGCCAATTCACAAAATGTGTACTGTTCAATATTATTTGATGTACAATAAAGAGTATAATATCTATCTTTCTAAAAAATTTGGAATATGAAAATGCCGACTTCTGTGTTGTCAACATGTATGTGGTAACCAAAATATGTGTAAAACTGCATCTGCACCATAAGAATTGAGCCAATTTTCGCTTTGACAACACAAAAATTGCTAATTATTCTTTGATGGAGACACAGTTTTAAATGCAATAGTCGAACATCCTATTAGCCAGCCCTAGATTTATGAAAATTGAAACCTAAAGTATTATTAGCATAATAGCCCAACAATTTTACTTGTTTCTATAGTAGTTAAATTAAAATTATGAAAGTTTATGCGTGTAAAACTTAGAAATATTTTTGTGTAAGTTAATTAACCTCCACTCGTCCAGTACCTAACTAAGAGCTAGCCCCTCCCATTCTAATTAAAAGCCTGTAGTTAGCAGTGCCTGTAATAGTTCAATTTAAAAACGAGGCAGAAATTATATAATTAAGACGTAAATAAGTTTTTCATTTCTGTTATTTATGTAAGTGGCAGTAGTCTAGTGATTATGTCTTTAGGTTTACGATCTAGAGCACGCCAGTTAAATTCTACTTATTGTATGACTGATGTGAACATTCCTAGCAAAACACTAATTCCCACTTGGATTTCAGGTGAGCAATGCAGGTAGTGATTAGCCCTAAACATGTGTGGACAGCAACTGATTAGTGCTAGTGCACTATAATATCTCTCACAATATTTACTAATCGCTGGTTACTTGAACTCTCTCTAATTAAAGTGGAAATTAGCCTTAAGATAAAGTCACAGCCAAGGACCAATATAGCTAAACAAAAGGGACATTATAGTTGTAAACAAACAGGTATAATGATTAAAAAAGCTGTAAAATAAATATTTCCCAAATTTAATTTGCAGTTTTTCCTAGAAGACACAATTATTCGTTAAATTTCTTGATGCATGAATTTGAAATTCATTGAAGTCTCTGGTCCACGAAAATGATTTGAAAATGTTATTTGTAATCATATTTGTATAGAATTGGATTAGTTCGATAGGCTCCAGCCATAGGCGAAGCGAATTGAATGATAACAGAATGGCTGGTACAGTGAACTGGTAATGTAGGTACATATTTTCATATTTGTAAATACCATACCTATATGCGATTTTTTTACAATATTCATTTTCGAGCTATTATTTTTTATTTGGACAGGACAAACCTTTGAAAGTCAATTATATTTGTTCTGTGTCTGAATATAATTTAATGGCTATCCCTACTATAATATTATAAATTCGAAAGTGTGTATGTATGTATGTATGTTCCGTTTTAACGCTAAACCGGCTGAACCGATTTGGTTGAAATTTTATATAAAGATAGATTGGACCATGGAGACGGACATAGGCTACCATAAGTTGCAAAAAATAACTGGGAGGGATTGTTGGGAGGGTAGAAATTAGTACGTCACAATTTTACCTCTTGGAAGTAAGAACGCATGCGCTGTAATAATTGAGTGCGCATGTGCTATCGTCTATCACTGTCAGTACTGTCACGTCATACTTAATGTCATATTGTGCACGGTGATTACATTGTTCGCATATATTATTATAAACTAATAATAATATACTTGCACGGTGATTACATTGTTCGCATATATTATTATAAACTAATAATTATATACTACGCTTAAACGGCTCAAACGATTTTCTCAACTTATATTATAAATGCGAAAGTTTTCATAGATATACATGTACTGGACATGTATTGGTACACGGTTTTGACATTTGTCTGTAGGCAAGGTGATGTTATTATGTACCTTTCAGTAGATAATGTTATAGACACTGACCGAGTTACTTTGTACCCCATATTTTTTCTGAAGCTTTAGAGTACTCAGGAGTGTTTTCACACAAATTGAGACTGAAAGTAGATTTATGTTATTTACCCCGAATTTAACGCGTGCGAAGCCCCGGGCATAAGCTAGGTTATTATATATTTAAGAATATTATGCATGTGGGTATTTAAAACAGTTCATTTAAAACTTACAATAAGTGCCTAAGTTTGTTTAATGACCAGTTATGTCTTTGCGACCTGGTTCCAAAAAACTCTGAATCAGTTTGAAACAAGATTACCTTGTGAGAGTATATAGGCTGTTATTATTATCGTGATTTTAATATTGATGCAAGTGACTGTACAAAAATATTGAGACTGAATCATGTCCATACTGTGCGTTGAGTGTGAATTTGATATTTTGTAAGCCTTTAACGATTCAGTTTTCGAGAATACTACTCATCCTTTAAAATTGACGAGCCTAAAGGGGTTGAAGCGTTACTTATGAAGTTGAGATATTATTATATGGCTGATAGACACCTTATACAAAGTCTAAAGTGAAAAAGGACATTAAAAGTAAACATTATAAAACCTTCGTAAATAATGTATCTAAAATTCAAAGATCTATTTCGGTTGAGTCTTATCTCCTTTTATAAATAACAGAAAGGCTAACATGCCTTAATAATGGTAAAGAATGTAAGGATCATATTTATCGTATGTTAGATGTGGCGGATCAAATCACTTTAAGGGTCAGCGCGGACGAGGCACAATATTTTGACGCAATTTTTCATCATCATCATTGTCTTAGCATTATCCTGATTGCATTCAAATTTGGCGCCAGGATCTCGCTTTCTAGTCTAACCGGACAAAATAGTTCCTTACTGCCATCTGACTTCCGCAACCGAAATGGATAGCTATATTCCATGGTTTAGACAAGTATCAGTTTATTCAAGGATAGTAACGCCAAAGATCTTTAATGACAGCTGGACCGAAGAATTAACGTAATGGCACGGGGCAAGTGATAATTAGCAAATTAAATTCGAGCATATCTTCGAAATCTCAGTGGCTCACTCCGTGAGTTTGGGTTCGGCAATGGCATTCTGTTGGTATCTTTACTAGGCTAGACTTCCCTCCTGGCAAATTTCTTATGGTCTAGTAATAGATCACTTACAGTTGTACAAAATAATGGACATGAGGTACTAAAAATACAGTGTGGTGTGCAACCCGTTTTTTGTACATTATTTATTCGTCGGTCAAATGCACCTCGTCTACGCAGGCCCTAAAAATAAGAGTAGTCTGTTATTGGAATCGATTAGGTATATTAAATTCTTTCAACGAATTCTTGTAGATTATTTTCCACTCAGCTAGATAAAAAAGTAGTCTAGTGTACTCTAATACGTTGTTATCTAGTACATTAGGTCTATCGATTTTTTCATATATCAGTTCAACAGATTGCTAGACAATCTGTGGTATTTATTAGCTTTTTGTTTTTTTTTTTACCTAAACTGGTGTTATTTATTGTGGCAAAAACAAACTTATGTCATTCATCAAAAAGTAACTAAGTCTTAAAATACTATACAAAGAAACATATACAGAACATACAAATAAATATATACAGAACGAAAAGAAAATAATTTAGAAAGCGTCATGAAATTCATCCACATCGCCGTCAACTGGCAGCATTGCCAAGATGTATGGCGATACTTAACTTCTGGGCCAAACACAACCCAGCCTTCTGGTCACGCGAGGCGTTGACTAGTCTCTTTGCGAGGTCTCTAAAAAGAGATCTCGCACTTGGACCACATGGCCCCAACGTTTCGACCCCAAACAGCTCAAATACGTAATCCCCTACTAGTTTTACGTATTTGCGCCAGTTGAGGGTCCTCACTGTAGCAGCAGCAGCGCCCGCACAACCCGCTGTGCCAGGAAGATGTGATGGGGCGAGGATATCGACACACGTTGCGTCCCATACCAAAGGCTTATCCAACTTCCATGGTAGTAATGACATACCGTCTGATCTTTTGCCGTCGTCGCGTACCAGGCCCTGAGGTTCAAGGTGGGCTGGAACGCCAGCGGTGACAAGAGCCCGACGGAGAATGTCATTAAGGTTGGCGTGTCGTGAAATACCTGCGCTACTGCTGCATGACAGGCCATGGTGACCAAAGCTGTCGACAGCCTCTCCACAGTGACATTATGGATGTGGTGTAACACATGGCGCGCCTAAACGGAGGCAAGAGGCAATGCGGAAGGTCGTATAGCCTAGCATAGTACCTATGTTGGAGGATGGCAGCGCTTGAAGCCAGAGGCCCGACTCCAATTCTGCTACAGCCAGTAGACGAGCACGCTCTGCAGCATTAGACGATGTGCTAAGAAGGTTTTCTCGTATTCTGCTGCAAAACGGCCCATTCCACTGCCTCTGAGAGGATATGTTTCATGGTAACTTAGTGCTTGGACAAGCTCTTCTCGAAGCATTCATGGCATTGGTCTTACACGGCATCTCAGAATCGATCAGTGTTAGTGCAAAGGTTTTTCTGGTCAATTCTGCAGTGCCGTGGACCGAGGACACGAATACTGGTAGGCTAACATCGAAAATTTTGCGAACGCCGAGGCCGCCAAAACGTACAAGTAAGGACGCCTGTAGCCACAATCGGTAATTCAGTGCTATATTCAAAATTTGACTAAGAGTATTTTGATAATTTTGTCCATTTCAATGACTACCTAGGCTCGAATTTTTCCAAAAGGCCTAGCTCGAATAGCGTGGGTAAATTTAGGCACGAAAAGACAATACCTAACTATAGTGAAAGCCGAAAGAATGTTAATTTTGAGGAGCCTGTCAGAAATTTCACAAAAATTTTGAATTTTTCATGAATAAATAAACCATAACTTTCGTCTAAAATCGGGGACCCAAGGAGGCGAAGAGAACTTTTTTCAATGTGGCTTATATTGAGAGTCAGAAATTGAAATTTGGAAAGTATAGAGGATTTATTTAAATTATCGTTTATGAAAATTTTACATTTAGTTGGATTAAGGTCTAAGCCTATTGATGAAAATTAAGATTTCAAGAAAGCCAGATCTTAATAAACAGTCTCTACATCGCCTCCTAGGGTGTCATCATCTTTTCGTACGAGATATTATATTTTGAATTTAACTGGCTGATGACTGGGTGAATAGCCTCGAGTGGTCCAAGAGGGCTAATTTGTTGTCAGCTAACGGCGGATTCTAAAAGATTTTCCTGGAAGATCAATTTTGAAGGGTTTCTGTAACACTGCCAAAGAAAACTGAAAATTTTGGGTGTTTCAATTTTAACTTGTGTCAACAAGGTGTCCCGGTTCTCTGAGTTAAAGGTTCTTTCGTTTTCCTTCATGCTTCATGCTTTTTGTTAAATTGAAAAATCATTCTGTAGACAGAAATTGTACAAGTTTACATAGAAAATAATATGATTTTATTATTGAGGTTTGAGATATATTTATTTCTCATAAGAATTATACATTCACTTACATGAGAAAGTTCACAATAATATTACACATGTTGTTCGGCGCACAGTAAAAACAAGTTCACAATAATAAAAAAGTAGGGTAGATACAATTAAACTCAAACCGACCAGACAGACATTCATTAGAATTACACTGAGTACGCGCGACTGGAAGCGGCACTTGATAAAATCATGCATGGATATCGTTATGATTACATTTTTTTAAATTAGTATAGTACATACTGATTTTAGTATAAACTTTTTGT
The DNA here is from genome assembly GCA_944739405.2 of Euclidia mi. Lineage (NCBI taxonomy): Eukaryota > Metazoa > Arthropoda > Insecta > Lepidoptera > Erebidae > Euclidia > Euclidia mi. The sequence goes on from OX123190.2 coordinate 35,660,623, forward strand.
ATGATTGATATTAATTTTAGTTAAGATTTAAAGTTTATTTTATACCTTCTCTTTGCAAGTTATTTTATAGGTGAATGATTAGCAAGTTGTTAATAAATTTGTTTATATAATACCATAGTTATTTCTATATTGTTTATATATAATTATGTATTTACACATTATATTATATTTAAGTATATAATTGAAGTTATTTAAGTTTAGATACCGTTAACTGTATTTTGACCGTTTATATTGATACTCGTATTTTCTTTTTATTATTATGTTATTTGATAAAATAGGTAATGATTTTTAATCTATGTGTTTTATACCTACCACATTTTTCTATGAAGTTATTTTATAAGTGAAATTTTATTACAATGTTTTAGTTTACATTTACACACATCATGTTTACTGATATTTTTTTTCTTTTCAAATATTTTAGTTATTAATGGCATTTTTATAATTTATTTACTTAATAAGTAAAATTTTAGCAATTTTTTAAAAGTAATCATGCTCGTAGTTTTTTGCCTCTTTGATGTTGTTCGGTAATTTGTTATATAATTTAGCACCATTATACATAAGACACTGTTTACCGTAATTTGTTCGTGGTTTATTTAATAAGATGTCATTTACTCTTCTTAGTCTAATTTTTTGTAGGTATCTGATATTTTTTTGTAAAACTTACTTGCGTGTGAAAATCTTGACATGAAATTTTCCTGATTAATATACAGTTGTTATAGGTATATGTTTGTGATATATTCATTATTTTTGTTTTTTTTATATAAAGTGGTGCAAATTTTTGCATGTTGGTGTTTCATAGTCGTAATTAAACAATGTTTTAATTAGTTTATTTTGGGCGATTTGTAATGTTTCCAAATTAGTTTTGGCAGCAACACCCCATATTCCGATAAGGTAATCTATATGTGGTTTTATCAGTGAATTATACACATTGTATCGAACGTTACGAGGTAGACATTGAGTCGTTCTCCTCACTGCCCCGTCAGGCTACTTAATTTATTTTTAATTTTGTCAATATGAGGTTTCCAAGTAAGATGGCTATCTAATATTAATCCTATGTATTTTTTTTAGTTAACTTTGCAAATATTTTGGTTATTGATTGTTAATGGTGGGTATGGTAAGTATTTTTTTGTTTTTAGCTGTGAATACTATATATTTAGTTTTAGATAAATTGATAGTGAGGAGATTGCTCTGAAGCCACATATTTATACGATTCAAATCTCTTTGAGCATCTGTTATAACGGTAGTTATGGAGTGCCCAAAGTAAAATAAGGCTGTATTATCAGCATATTGAGATATGTCTCCTTTAAATCCAATATTTTTGATGTCATTTATATCCTCTTTTCTATGTCATCCTTGCACCATCGGCGAATGAGTTGCAAGAAATGATTGACTGCATGAATGAGAGCTTTAAAGCTAATGGTATGAAAATTAATGCAAGAAAGACGAAAGTGATGGTGTTTGAAAAATATGAAAGTTTGACTGAGTTTAATATTACGATTGAAGATGAAAAAGTAGAGCAAGTAAAAGAATTTGTATATTTGGGTAGCGTGTTTACAAGAGACGGAAGATGTGAAGAAGATATTGAAAGGAGAGTGACTGCGGGCAATCGTGTAAATGGAGCACTGTATGCCTTTATGAACGGCCAGACTGTGCCGAAAGAGGCGCGATTGGCGGTTCATAATGGAGTGCTTGTCCCCACGTTGATGTATGGAAGTGAGAGTTGGGTATGGCAGAAAAGGCATGAAAGTAGAATTAACGCAGTTGAGATGCGATCACTGCGTAGTATGTGTGGGGTGAGACTGATCGATAGAATTCCGAACGTAACTATACGAGAGAGCAGTGGTCTGAAAGAAGATGTCGTGACTAGGATTGAGAAAGGAATGCTAAAGTGGTTTGGACACGTGGAGCGAATGAGTGAAGAAAGAATGACGAATAAGATTTATAAGGCAAATGTGTGTGGGCAAGTCGGTCGCGGCAGACCTCGTCGGACATTCGTCGATCAAATTGGGGACGTCCTAAAAAACGGCCAGGTCCGAAGTACCCGAAACCGGCGAGCATGTATGAAAAGAGTAATGAGTGTAGAGGAAGCGCGTGAGGTTTGTAAGGATAGAAGCAAGTGGCGTTCTGTTGTCTCTGCCTACCCCGACGGGAAAAAGGCGTGAGTATATGTATGTATGTATGTATGTCATTTATATAAACCAGGAAGAGAAGGGGTCCTAAAATAGAGCCTTGTGGGATACCGAAACTTAGTTTTGCTGGTCTACTTTTTGTGCTATCGATTTTAACAACCTGTCTGCGATTTTTGAGGTATGACGCAAAAATATCGTATGCAGTGCCAGTGACACCAATTTCATTTAATTTATTTAATAATATGGTATGACTTATTGTGTCGAATGCCTTTTTAAGATTAATAAACACACCTAGAGAAATTTGTTTTTTATCTATACTTAATTATAATTTTGTTGTAAGATCGATAGTTGGTGAGAGAGTACCAGATTTTGGCCTGAAACCATACTGCTTTTCATACAGAAAATTCTGTTTAGTTAAATAGTCTTCAAGGCGGTTATACAGTACTCTTTCAAACCGCTTGACCGCTAGCGCCAATTCGCCGAATTCACTAGACCGCTCACGTTCTAAACAAAATGTCGCGCCGCCGCTCGCCAGATGGGCGCGCTAACATAAACATTTATTGTTGATAAGTCGGTAACCTGAGTAAGTGATGTTTTTCTTCAACCTTATAAATGACTCTTTCAATTCGTATGAATTCTTTGTTGATATTTACTTTCTAATTTATCATACTTAGCAGCGAACATTGAATATCGCTGAAAAAAACACTTTGTGTATTTTAAACAGGATTATTTTAAAAAGTAAATCGATGACATACATATTTTATGAGTTTTCACTGTAGAGGAATTCTATCTACACCGAATTAAATAAAAAAAAACATGTATCATAGTATTAAAATATTTAATTACACGCATACGATAAGCACGTAATCACGGAGCGCGCGAAACAAAGAGTGGTATTTGACATTATTTTTTCGTTCCGGGTTAACGATTTTAAGACTCGCTTAGTATTTTTAGCATGAAGAAATGTTCAATGATTTGAATAGAACAGAGAAAAAGAATTTAAAACATTACGTAATAGAAAGAAACAGTAAATTCAGACCGAGTATAGCGCTGTAACCAAAAAGGGTAAATAGTCACTTGTGCGCGGTCTACGGAATTTCGAAAAAGGGAGAATAGTCACATGTGCGCGGTCAAGCGGATAAATTTTAGTTAAATTTTAGTTTTTAATTTTATTTTATTGGTAGTACCGAAATAGGGCGATAATTACCTGCGTCAGATTTACTACCGGATTTATGTATAGGTGTAACTTTGGCATTTTTAAGACTGTCAGGGAAGACACCCTTTTCTAAATTTTTATTTATGCAGTTTGTTAGTTCTTCTAGTATTAAGCCCTTAACGCACAATATTGACAATATTGATTTTGTATTTATACCGTCTAAACCTGAACTAGTTTTAGGATTTAAATTATTGATTATTTGTGATATTTCTGCAGTTGAACATAATTTTAAGTGATTTAAGCTAGGTTCTCTTCCAGGAGCGCATACTCTATTTATATTTAGGTTTTTGTTTCTGACAATTCATAGTTATTTGATTTGCTAAAGTTGCACCAATATTTGAGAAAAATCGTTAAAATATTCGCAAATATCATATTGATCGGTGACATATCCAGATCCTGTTTCAATTCTGCTAGGTACATAGGATGTCTTAATTTTATTGCTAGCCAAATTGTTTATGAGACGCCAAATCTTTGAAGGATTGTTTTGAAACTTGTTGAACAAATTTAGGTAGTATGTCCTTTTGGTTGTTTTTGTATAAGTTTAGGTACTTCATTTCTTTTCTGTATAAATTTATCTTTTGCCTTTGTATCATATGGGTTCCTCTTAGTATTTTTCCAAAGTCTATTTCTTTCGTTTATTCCAATCATGATTGTGTTCTTTATCCATTCTTTTCTGGGAGCATTCAAAATTTTACTTTTGGTAATTTTGCTTGCCGCGATACATGCTTTTAGTCGTTCTTCAAGTTTTTCGTAAGAATGTTCTACGTTATCGCTTTCACGCCTTTCTAGAGTTTTGTATAAAGTGTCGTAGTTTATTGCTTCGTATCTCATTTTTCTTAGTGGTTCGTATTGGGACTTCTTGATTTCAAAATAAATGTGTTTATGATCTGACATACACGTCTCGATTATGGCGAAATGTGATTTAAGGTTAGATAAATTAGAACTTATATGATCCATTATTGTTTTTGTATTAACAGTTTCCCTGGTGCAATAATCCTCTTTAATTTTATTTAAAACTTGGTAGCCGTTTTCCCACAGAACTTCTGTATATTTAGATGTCAGCTGATCCGAGTTAAGTAAAATTATATTAAAATCTCCGAATATCAATGTTCTTTTTCGATCGCCTATTTATTTATTTATTTATTTTTATTTATTTGACTTCTTGCACAAAACAATATAATTTGTACAAAGGCGGACTTAATGCCCAGGGCATTCTCTACCAGCCAACCTTTGGGTGGTGCAGAGACGAATCAAGGTGGGTGCTAAAACTGCATGTAAACTACTAATCAAGATACATAAAATATTACGTATAAATATACATATATACATGTAATTTGAACTTATAAAATAAATATAGTACATACCTACAATACATAAATACATATATGAATATTCCTACTTATATACATATGATATACATACACATGAATATACTAGGAAGATTATTCTGCCGATTGTTCGAATAACTGCCGTCGTAAGCTAGCTTTAAAAAGATCACGAGAAGAGGACATCCTAATTTCGAGAGGGAGTGCATTCCACAGAAGAATAGCCTGGATGTAGAAAGACGAGTGAACGAGAGTAGAGGTATGAGAAGGACAAAGAAGAAGAAGATTATTGGTAGAGCGGAGATTTTTATCATGGCTGCTGTAGAGATATTGAAATTGAGAGGATAGATAAGACGGGGCATTCGGAGATGTTAAAATAGAATATAGTGTAGTGAGCGTACGTAGATTACGACGGGCACGGATAGGCAGCCATCGTAATTTAGAGCGGAGAGCGGAAACGTGGTCATATTTACGGATATTGAAAATGAACCGAATGCAATTATTGAGAAGTCGGTCAAGCTTGTTGAGTAGATCTGCATTCAGGTCGAGATAACATACATCACCATAGTCGATAATAGGAAAAATCAAAGTTTGCACAAGCATTTTTTTTAATTTAGTTGGCAAGAAATTCTTAAGGCGATAGAGACATTGCAGTGTTCCGGTGACCTTTTTACTGACACTCGCAATCTGTGCACGCCAGTCAAGAGCAGTATCAAGATGAAGGCCGAGATCCTTTACACTGGGACTGAAAGGTATGACAGATCCATAAAATATAATGGTGGGAAGGGCCTTTTCATCCACTTTGCACGTAATACGTGGGCTTCCTATTAATATAGCATGGCATCTATCGGGATTCACTGACAGGCCAAATCTGTCAGACCAGTTCCGAATCGTGTCAAGATCTCGGTTCACCTCGTTGACAGCAGTGCTGAGATTGTCTACTCTTGCCTGGGCGTAGATCTGAAGATCGTCGGCATACAGATGATACGAACTGTGAAAATTGTAGGTTAGGAGGTTTATAAATAATGAGAAGAGAATAGGAGAAATAATACCGCCTTGAGGAACGCCAGAGTCGATATCACGCCAAGTTGATGAGCGTTCATTTACGCGAACTGACTGCTGTCGTCCTCGAAGATAAGAAGAAAACCATTCCAGCACGTCGGGTGAAATCATATAGTGGGAGAGGACGGCAAGGAGGATATTTTGGCTGACGGTGCCGAAGGCGTTTGAAAAATCTACCAAGACCAAAACTGTGATCTTGGTATCCTCCACGCCCACCCTGACATCGTCAGTCACTTTCAGTAGTGCCGAGACAGTGCTATGGCCGGGTCTGAAACCAGATTGTAGTGGAGAGAGAACATGGTTTTCGGAGACAAACTCGGACAACTGTTTATGAACACATGCCTCAAGCACCTTTGATAGGAAAGGAAGAAGGGAAATAGGTCTGAAATGAGAGGGGAGAGAAGGATTGGAGATTTTTGGCTTTTCGCCACACTGATGGAAACTGTCCGGATTCAAGAGAGAAGTTAAGGATGTGGGTAAGGGGAGTAAGGAGAGAATCTAGGATAGTGGTGACCATAAAACGGCTCACGTTATCATAGCCCACCGCTTTGGATTTAATTGATAGGACAATCTTTTTGTTTTCATCCGACGTAACTGGAGAAAACTTAAAAGGGTTAATATTGGGATGCAATAATCCAGAAATATAAGAAAGAGTTTGACACTTCATCGTGTTGTCCATCTGGTTGGAGGCAGTAAAATGACGATTTATATCGTCCAACTCAATCGTTATAGGAAATTCATCTACCAACCGATGTTTCCCAATGCCAAGACTGCCTAAAACGCTCCAAATACTAGCGGACGAAGAAGAATCTAGATTGTCAAGGATGTGTCGGCGTTTAGCGTTGCGTATCATCTAATTGCAACGATTCCTGGCAGTTTTGAAAGAAGTCCAGTTTATATCACAGCGATCCTTTCGGTATTTCCGAAACGCTCGGTCTCTGCGTCTCATCGCCATACGAACCCCTTCTGTCATCCAAGGTGCCGGAGGTCGCCTTGGTTTAATTTGCTTAATGGGAGCATGAGCGTCATATAACTTGATAACTGCCTCATTAAACAGTTGGACCTTATCGTCGACTGTGCTAGCTTCAACCACATTCGTCCAGACTATCTCCGAAGCATCTAGCCGTAGCCTGTCCATGTCCATGCGAGCTAAACAACGCCTATCAATACTTTGGGTGCAGGTTTAAGAGGCTTAAAGACATAGAAAAGGTAAATGAGGTCATGATGAGAGAAGCCCGGGGCAGGATATTGGCCGTGAGACGAAGCAAGGGAAGGAATAGAGGTAATGATTATGTCTAACCAGGTGTCTTCCCCATTGGGGTTGTGGTGAGTGGCTAGAAGAGATAAGACATGTATCTACATGTCTTACTACACCTTCTCCGTATTCTCTAGTCTGCCAATCTTGGCAGACTTGAGAATACGGAGAAGGTTTAGTGAACGGGAAGAATGATGGGATAGGAGGTCAGTGTTGAAATCGCCCATGATGATGTAATGTGAATACTCAGACCCCAAGGATTCTAAAACCAATTCTAAGTCGGTGAAGTAATTTATGGAAGGTGGACAGTAAACAACCCCAAGAACCAATTTAGTTCCCCTGACCCAAACCTCAATCAAAAGAAATTCCGCTGAACCAGAATATTGACAAGGGGATGAAGAGATGATTTTGTATGGAGAGTTACTGCGCAGATATATCGCTACACCACCCCCTCTCTTATCAATTCGGTCATTCCTAATGAGGACAAAACCTGGGAGAGGGTAGCTTGTAGAGAGAAGATGAGGTTTGAGCCAGCTCTCGGAAATTAGGATGGCGTGAACATTAGTACCAGTAGATACCTGAAACCAGGTCACTAAAGTGGCTAGGTAAACTTTGCGCATTTACATGACATACGTTAAATAAACGGCTTGGACACGCATTGAAATTCTGACGTAAAATGTCACCCAGTTTGAGGTCATCTAATGAGCAAAAGCTTTCATTGTCAGATAATTGAGTGGAATTATTGGCAGAGTAAAAAGAACAATCTTCAGTTAAAGACATAAATAAATAATACTATAAAATACTTATATAAAATAAATTATATATACTTAAACTAAACTAGACAGAAGACTTAAAATATTATTATGCACTGTAATAAAATTTATACCAATATATTTGCTTTGAAAATGTTTCAAAAAAGTTTTTCACATTTGATATGTCTGGTTGCCTATATATAGCGCCAATATCCAAGCAATAGTTTTGCAAGTGAATTCAAAGATAATGGTTACCTTCCAACAAGAGCTCCTCCAGTAATGAGTGCTCTACTACTCTGCCTGTAGTTATGATAATGCGTGTACAAAAATACAAAATACAAAAAATATTTATTTGCGAAAATGTGGTATACAGAGATGTTGTTACAAGTTTAGATCAGCACATTTGCCGTCAAAATTTTACAGCATGCAAATATTTCAAAAGTTTGTTGAATTTTTACAATTTAAATATTCATTTACCGAATAAAAACATTTTGCCATTAACCATCAAAACAATTCGTTCTTAAACTTATTATGAGGTAAATCATGTAAATGTTGCGGTAGATGATTGTAAATGCGTACCGCCATAGAGTAGCTGTTACGGCTGCATACGTCTGTTTTTATTGCAGGAAGAGTAAGTTTATTAGGATATCGCGTATTAAAATTGCAGATATCTCTTTTGGCAGTAAATAAACTTGAGTTATTTTTTACAAAAACACATATCTCGAAAATGTAAAGACAGGGCACAGTTAAAATTGAGAGCTTTTGAAAGAGAGGCTTACAAGTTGTCCAAGGCGTTTAATTGCTCTCACACACTATTTCTGCGCTATGAACAATCTATTTATATTGACTGAGTTGCCCCAAAGTACGATGCCATATCGGAGGTTAGATGCAACAAAGGCATGATTTGCTAGAAGTGCTGTTTGTTTGTTTGAGATTTTTGTTAATCTCCATAGAGCATAAACAAATCTATTGATTTTACTACATGTCTTATCTACGTGAGCTTTCCAGTTACAATAATCATCCAAGATAACACCTAGGAAAGAAATAGTATTAACCTCGGATAGAGTTTGGGTATCATAAGTAAGGTTTAAATTATGTTTTTTTTCTCCTTTATTTCGAAATTGGATGTATCTTGTTTTACTGATATTTACATGAAGGTTATTGCAACTTAACCAGCTTACAATGTCCCTAATAGTTCTATTAAGCTGATCATTATAATCATTGTTAGGGTTAAAAGGCACTATTATTGATATATCGTCGGCATATAAAACGCATTCATGTTTTGTTGCTCGCGGAAGGTCATTGATATACAAGAGGAAGAGAAGCGGGCCGAGTATGCTTCCCTGAGGCACACCTACCTTGTTATATCTTACCCTAGATTTAAAACATAGCTCTTCATTTTTTGAATTAAAATTGGTAACTTCTACAAATTGTGTCCTGTTGCTTAGGTAGCTTTTAAGCCAGTCATGGGCAGATCCGCGTATGCCATATCGTTCACATTTTTGCAGTAATAACTCATGCGATACAAAGTCGAACGCCTTGCTCATGTCAAAGAAGATTGCAGTGACAGGTGATTTAGCGTTTACATGACTTATTATTTTGTTTACAAGTTTAAATGCGGCTAAAGTAGTGGATTTGCCTTTTAGGAACCCATGTTGTTCTGGACAGAGTAGTTTATATTTGTTTATGAAAGATAACAATCTATTATACATAACCTTTTCGAATAATTTGGCTATGCAAGGAATTAATGCAATTGGGCGATAGTTGCTGACATCATTTTTATCACCTTTTTTGTGAAGGGGTTTTATCACAGTTTTTTTTAGTCTATCGGGGAATGTACCTTGAACAAGAGACAAATTAATAATATAATAATAAAAACTGGAGCAATTAATTTGCTACAAGATTTAAACATGTTTGTGGGAAAGTGGTCATAGCCCACAGAAGGGGTATCTTTGAGCGAAGAAATTAATTTTTGAACCTCTTCCACGTCAGTTGGATATAAAAACATGCTTAAATCATTTATTTGAACGGCAGTATTTTAGTCTTATTTTTACACTCATTATAACTGTCGGTTATATTGGTCATACCTATAAAGTAGTCATTGAATATATTTGCAATTTTCTCTGGATTCTGTATATTCAATTGATTATGTAATAATTGTGGAATAACCCTTGTTGTATAATTTGGTCGTGTACTTTCATTTATTACTTTCCAAGACGCTTTACAAGTATTTGAAGCCTTACGCACGAATTTTTCATTACACAGTTTTTGAGCGGTAGTAATACATTTTCTAAAAATTTTATTATATTGATAATATTTTGCTTTATTCGATTGATTTCCAGATCTATAGCATGTAAATCTTAATTTACGTTTAGTTTCAGTAGCTTTCCGTATCCCTTTTGTGACCCAGGAAGTACTTTTTACTTTATTACATACTTTTAGACGAACAATTGGAAAGCATAAATTAAAAAAGAGCAATAAATCATCATGAAAAATGTTAAAAGCTAAATTAGTATCATATTGAGGTAGGCATTCAGACCACGAAAGTTCCTTGAGACAGTTTAAAAATATCTTAATATATTCATTGTGATAATCCCTTTTAGTTCTGAAAAAGAAGGATGATGGTATACCTTTATTTTCTATTGGAAATGAAAGAAATTGACCTGTGTTATGATCAGAAAGATGTAGAGGCAGTACACCACCAGAGGCTGTGGGTATATTACTTAATATCTGATCTATACAACTATTCAACCTAGTGGGCTCCTTAATGTGAATATTAAAGTTGTAGTTTTGGACAATTCTAAGAAATTCAGCAAGTGTTTCACTATGTTTTAATAGGTCTAAGTTGAAATCACCACAAATGATTATCTTTTTCTTTGTTTTATTGCGTAATTTCGTCATTAAAACCTCCAACTTTCGAAGAAAAATATTTGGACAATAATTAGGTATTCGATATATACAATTTATTATGCAGTTATATAGAGCGATCTCAATCCCACAACATTCAAAAGTAAGTTCACTAGAAATCTCATCCAGATATGAGACTTTTTTAAACTCAATATAGTTTCTACAAAAAATACAAACTCCACCTCTCCTTTGTTTAGCTCTTGAGAAGGAGTTGGCAAGTGTAAAGTTATTAAGATGCATGCTAACTTCATCGCCTACTTTCAAGAAACTTTCATATATACACACTATGTCAATATACAAGCCTGTTTTAGATAGATCATCCAGAGTTATCTGCAATAAGTCTCTTTTACTTAGGATCCCTGCAATGTTTTGGTGGAGGATGGTTATAGTGTTCTTTTTGTTATTGACGAAAAAACTTAGACAGATTATCATTTAGACTTTCAGGCGATGTGTTATGCTGTACAGAACTGTTATTTTTAGAGCGCAAACATTTGGAAATTTTATGAAAATATTCAGTTATTGTAGTCTCAATTATTTTTGTCTTAGATTTGACATTGTACTTTGGTGCAGAGTTTCGAGATATATTTTTTTTATTTATAGGGCACTTGTAGTTTGACTTATTGATTATTTCAGTATTCGAAACTTCTGAGCATTTTGTCTGTGTTTTAAAATTCAAATACATGTTATCATAGTCGATACAATCTATAATATAGTTAAGTTTGTTACAAGTGTCATGTAATTGGTTTCTATAAACTTTACTGTTCCTTACAAAGTGGCAATTAGGCAGATTTCTACAAATTAATTCAATCTCATTGTTAACTTACATTCATTTAGAAAAATATTTTTTACAACATTTAATACCAAAACCGTACAGTTATTGTTTTGAAGTTTCTTTAAACTAGCCATTAATTCAAAAAATATACCAACAGGATTTGAATCATTTTCTCCAACACAAATAATAATTTTATCACCAGAGGAATAATTTGAGTGTCGAATATCTTGTAAGATTTGTTCTGAGGAAGCAAATGGCTTTGTTAACCCAGAGATATGGTAATTCTGGTACATAGTGTTCATTCTGTTTTTAATCAGTGCAGATGCTAGACCTACACATTGTTGAGAACCATAGATTACAATTTTATTGCGTAACAATACTTTGCTAAACAAATTAAATTTACTTGACTTCTGATTATTATAACTAACATAATTTTTGGTAGTTTTTTCCTTAATATTATTATGGTTTTCCTCTATCGTTGGTGTTGTTGAGACTTCAGTTGACTCCTGAGTGAAACAGTGTGCTTGGGTATGGTCCACTGGATGGTCTATGTCCAGACCGAGTTGAGTGCAGCTTATGTTCATAATATCTTGAAAGTCACTCTGAATCGGTGTGCGTGATATCATATCGTTAGCACGACGTCTTGATGTGTTGGACTTATTCTTTTTAGAAGAGGATTTAGTGTTTATAGGGGTCTGACTACAAATTTTCTTCAACTGAGCAATAATTTGATCTTTTTCCATATTTTTCTTAGCTAAATATTGATTTTCCATAACGATATTTTCAATTTCAGCATGTGCACTACCTAGTTCTGATTTTAATTTCTGTATCTGTAATTTTGCGTCATCCAACTCATTACAGAAGGCAGTAGATAAATCAGGCAAGCTTTTTGCATGTTGATCAGAGCCAGTTGAAGCAAAAGACAAATCCATGCTTTCAGTTGATTTTTGTACTCGTTTATTACGCAATGTTACATTGCCGTAATCCATCTTTCAAGAAATTAATATAAATCCAATTTGAAATACCAGTAGTGTCCTCTCGTTGACAGTTATGGAAGCGAGCCTCGAGGGAGTATCAGTGTTGCTCGTAATATTTTCAAGATGGCGCTATAAGTGATCAATGCACCAGATCGAGTAAAATCTTTGTCTGTAGATGGAACGCAACTGTCAACAATAAGTACAGTCCATTCACAGTTCTTTTACCTCTAGCTGTTAGATTGGCCAACCTGGGCGTTGTGTTGCTATATTCGGTATATAATACTCCCATTTTAAATATACCTACATTATTGCTAAAAATGTACTTATTTTTTTATTGCCTAAGCGATCGTATTAAATATTTGGAAGTTATGTTTGTAACAAAACCTCTTGATATTGGCATGGCTATATGCATGTACATTTATTTTCTTACGAAATAACTAATTTCCTATGAAGATAAATAGTTATAATAAAAATGTTGTCTATGTAATATAATAAAGGTAAACGCATCATAATTACGCCAACGTGAGGTTCTAATTATCAAATACAAAAACTGCAAATTTAATTTTCATATTAATTTTGAATAAGAATGATGTGGGTGTAATATTACACCTCTGCCTACCCCTGCATGGAAACAGGCGTGAGTCTATAAGAATGATCCATGTGGACAGCCAATGTTATGATGATTCGTAACTGCTGTCATGTTGGTTCCCTCTTGTCCTAAAGGACAATGGCAGATCTCCATACATCAAAATGTCTGAAATTAAATTGAAGCGTACAGTAATAAAAAATATATCAAAAAATTTGGCGTAAGTAACTGAGTCTATAAATGATTCTATTTTCTTTCAGGAAAGGTGGAAAAAGAAGATATCGGCGTTTGAATTTTTAGTTAAGAATGAACAATGTAGGTAAAAGGAAAGTTATAGTATGAAAGTTATACAATGTAGGTAGGTACGTTTGAATTATCAAAACGCGGAAGTATTTTGTAGCATCTAAAGGCGCACGCAAACTGTTCGGACGCGACTTACTGTCGCGACAGTAAGTCGCGACACATAGTGTGCACACCCTTTCGGACGCGGCTTTCTGTCGCGTCCGCGTCCGATACAACCATAGACACGCCATGCTGTCTATGCGATACACTATGGCTAGGTAGGAGCATATTTTCTTAATTCAGGGCACTAGCAGTTAGCACTGTTAGATTATATTATTGGTAGATCTTGAAGTAAAGCAAAACTGTTGAATTGAAAGTAAATTTAACATTTTTTGACTATATTCGGTATAAAATAACTATTAAGGCCATACCATGGACAATATACGGATGACAGTAAACGTCCGCGGACGTTTGTAAACGTCCGCGGACGTTAACTGTCATTTTCCCAGATTGCTATCGGACGTCTGAACGCTCAAGGTCACGTCCGCGACAGACGTCCGATAGTGTGCACACTTGAATGGATTTTCCTTGTCCAGATACCCTTCTGTCGCGACAGTAAGTCGCGACAGTAAGTTGCGACAGATAGTTTGTGCGGGCCTTTACTGTCACAGCCAAAGACAAAAGCAGAGCTGCACATTTTAAATCGATTGTATGTGAAATCGATACAATATTAAAACGATGCTGTGACGTTTTTATTTGATTTAAACGTTGTTTTGCTTCAAAAATATTAGTTTATTGATATAATGTTGATTAAATATTAAATAACTGCATTTTAAACCAAACCAACTCTATAAATGTCGATCGTATCGATTACTTATTTAATAATCGATACGGATATAGCACTCACGTCTATGCCTGTCACAACATTGTCTATGGCAACAATCAAATAATAAAGTATTCGTAATCAATTGGAATGCTTTTTATCATCATAAAATACTCCAGCTTTAACGAGACAAAGTGAAAATATTAAAAATCGTAGAAAAATAAAACAATTTGTTTTGTTCATATGAAGTTTAAGGTCGCCACAACAAACCCAGACCAAATTCTGCCATTGTTCTTTTTGCTTGTGACTCGCCTTTTAATGAGACTCCACATAAGTTCAATTGCGTTTAGCTCGCAGTGGTATGGCGGTAATCTAACCACTTTGCGGCCATGAGCTTCAAGCATTTGAATTTTTGAAGCATTTCCACTAATGTTGGGTAAAATGTTATGCACGGGTAACATTCCTGTCATCACAGAGTACAATTCCAACATAAAGAAAATAAACACCGACATCTGTCAGAGGTAAAATAACTGTGAACGGACTGTACCCAATAACCTGTGGTATTAAAATAAACGTCAGTTGATTGAAAATGCCTGCATTGTTATTGTTTTTGAATGTCGTAGGAAAAAAAACGGCCAGTATTTCTCAGTATACAAATTATCATGTGAAAAGTTTCGTTTTTAGTGTGCAAGGTGTAAAGTTTTATAACAACAGTTCGTGAAAAACGAGTTTTTGTTCACTTTTAACACATATATGGTGTGTATAATCACTTTATTCACTTAATCACTGGGTGTCATTCACTTGTTTATTTTCACATAAATTATGGTTTCATAAGTGCCACAAACGATATCAATAGTCTTTTGTTGTGTGAAGGTCAGTATTACACATTTTTCGATGTATTTATGTGCGAAAGAATTTATTTATTTATATAATTAACGCGAACCGAACTTATTGGGCTAGTGTTGCCAACTTTTTTTTCAACCAGGTAACCAGGTGTTACTATGTGACTTGCCTCTTCTGCAGACTTTATCGAGTTTTCTGTCAGGATCAATAAGTGCACGATTGTACTAAGATGTCCGACTATACATTTCAATTCGTCCAACTTTCCAGGTTTAACAATACTGCGTGCATTTGCGTAGAAAAACTTAATAGAATTTTGGCTAATTTGGATGTTATTATATTTATGGACTATTTGAAAAGAAGTGCTGCTATCTGTATTCGTCTTTCTGTTTTGTGTCTGTTTTAGTTTTTTGATGGTATTTCCATTATTATTGGCAGTCCTTTTACATATTTGATGGTAAGATTGGTAACACCATTTTCAGATTGTCGTTTGAGCTCATTTTTAAGATTCTTGAGGTATGCTTGCTGTTGGGGTGTTTGGTCAGAGAATATCTTTATATGTCCTTGTTTTATGTTGCCCTTATTTCGCAATATTGACACGTCTGTTTCGGTTGAACCAAAGCATACTTTAAGTGGTCGATTTTTGTCAGTGTTATACTTGCCAATTCTCTATACTTTAGCCGGTTTAGTGTCTATATTAAGTTGCTTAATTAACTTGGTAACTTCTTGAGTATCCATATCAATTCTTTCATCTTTATTGGCTGATGTTGATTCAAGTATACCCGTTATAATAATATTTTTGCTCCTTTTATCTTGTTCATTAATTTCCATGATTATAGTCTCATATTTCACAGTTACAAGTGGTGTTGACAGTGAGCTATTCACAGGGTTCTTGATCATTTTTAGCTCAGAATTTAGTTCTTCAATTCTTTTATCTGTAACTGGGTTTTGGCTTTGCATATTTGAAATATCTGATTTTAAGACGCGTTGCTCCTCGGTAAGCAAATGAATAGACGTCTTTATGTCAGCTACTTATTGTTTTATGGTGCACATATCTCCACTTATTTTATCCATGAAGGCCTGTTGGTTTGCATTTATGGATGAGATCATTGTCATCATTTCAGTAATTTGGTTTCGGATTCCACTTAGTTCTTCCTTTATGAAAGTGTTATCATCGGTGAATTTTCGCTTGTTGTGAAACGTTATTTGAACATTATCGGGTAGCACAGATGGGTCATCACTACTACTAAGATTTGGTTCAGAACCACTTAGGCCACTTCTAGTAGGTGAGTGTACTACGCTCATAATGATCTGTGGTTCAAATGTTGACACCCGACGAACGTTACAATTCACAACTGAGTGAAGAGATCAGAAAATATGACCCGTCTCTTTTGCCCCAGGGGGTGAAGAGTGGTTACCTGGTCGATGCTTGTGTGTGCTCGGGCTACTTCGATGTAAAAGTCACAAGAACGCACTAGTTGTAACAGACTAATTTACAACTTATGTTTAGCACTTTAGGCCTGATATCAGGTTGATAATTCTTTTTAAAAAATTTAATATTGGTTCGGCGATACACCGAAACCGTAGGTTCTAGGCGACTTCGGAAGGATTAATGGAATGGACTGTATTCAAAGGATAGCGGGTTTTAGTCGCCTAGGATTGGAATGGGAGAGATGATTGTGAGTGGGTATAGGATATTCCAAGGATGAAAGGGACTTACCTTGTTCGGCAATCTTGTTCGTCTCAGAAGGGCAGTCTCCTGGTGGTTTCGGGATGAAGCTGCTGGATTCACTTCACTACACAAATCACCTTCACTTGCGATCGGTTTATATATGCGGTAATAACTATAGCGGGAGCGGCGCGGTGATACGGTATCGCGGACGCGTATTTAGCGAAACGAATGTTCTCGAAAGTTCTGGACTGTCTCTCGCGTCGACGTTTCGCGGCGACCAATCCGAGAAAGGCGTGCCCCTTCTTGGGGATGGGATAGAGAGGGATAGAAACAAAAAGCATCGCTTGCATTGGCCAGGCAGCGACCAACCATTGACGTTGATGCGATTAGTTACAGATAGGAAGGTAGATGGCGATACCATATAAGAGAGGATCTGTTGACCTTGAAGAGATGCGTTTTAATTACTTTAACCATGCTTTCCCAACATCCACCGAAATGCGGTGATGCTGGTGGAATAAACTTCCAGTCAATATTATTTATGGAAAGTTCTTCCTGAAGACGAGTACGATATTCTTCCCTGAGAAACTTATAAAGGTCGCGTAAATAAGAGCTTGCGCCCACAAAACAAGTGCCGTTATCCGTGTACAAACACTGTATAGGGCCGCGCCGTGAGAGAAATCGTTTAAGGGCTGCCAGGAATGACACCGTGCTTAAATCTGTCGCAACTTCAATATGCGTAGCGCGCGTCGTTAAGCATGTAAAAATACATATCCAGGCTTTACGGCTTTTAAAACCTCGACCACGCACTGGCGTATACTGCAGTGGTCCTGCGTAATCACAACCGGTGTGTGTAAATGCTTTAGCAACCTGGTTGACGCGCTGGCTAGGGAGATCGGCCATGGGAGGGAAAGTCGGACGCGGACGAAATTTGAAACAGACGTTACATTTATGTATTCTGTGACGAATTATTCGTCGAGCGACTAAAATCCAATACTTATGCCTAAGTAAGGACATAAGCAACTACGGACCGGCATGGAGGTGCTTCTTGTGATAAAAATCAACAAGAAGGTCGACAACATGATCATGTCGCGGCAGAATACAAGGATGTTTGTAGTTATAAGGTTCATCCAAATTTGACAGACGACCCCCAACGCGTATGACGCCGTGTTCATCGAGAAACGGCTTGAGTCTAAGGATAGCGGGAGAACAAGGTACATTGTCTTTTAAATTTTGAATGTCGTTACTAAAATGAACAGCTTGTACAGCTCGTAGTAACTTACATTCTGCGAATTTGATATCAGTACTTGATACAAAAGTCTCATTAGGTAGGTGCCTAAGAAACCTACAGACATAAACGATGGCGCGGAGTAACTTAGACCACGATGACATGCGTAGTGCGAGTGCATAGATGGGAGACTCCGCAACCTCAGCAATCACGGGATAAGAAACAGACTTCCGTTCGGGTACATCTTCGTCTTCCGCACTGTGGTCAAAGGGTTGCATGGGCCATTCTGACGGATCATGGGAGATCCAAGAAGGTCCACGATGCCACAATGGATGATGCAGAAGATTAAGTGGAGTGACACCACGAGACAAGCAATCTGCGGGGTTCTCAATACCCGTGACGTGATTGAAACAAGTAGCAGGAACCAGTTCAATCAATTTGCTAACGCGGTTGGCGACAAAAGTCTGCCAGCGATGAGGAGAAGAATGAATCCAAGCGAGCACTACTTTGGAGTCGGAAAATGCGTATAATTTATTAATGGGGTAGTGGGGCAAAACTGCGTCTTGAACCTTGCGGAGCAACTGAGACAGCAGAAGGGCCGCGCACAACTCCAGTCTCGCAACTGAAATGGTTTTAACAGGCGAGACCTTAGACATGGCACAAACTTACTGCACTGACTGACTTGCAGATATACGACTCCGCCGTAAGCACGCTCGCTGGCGTCAGCGAAACCTATTAAGTTGATGGTGCATCCATCTACCAACCCAAGATGACGCGGAATAGTAACTTGATTGAGCGCGGTAAGCTCAATACAAAACTGGCCCCAAGCGGCGACAATAAGGTCAGGGGGTGTTTCATCCCACTCACACTTTGATAGCCAAAGCTCTTTGATCAAGAGCTTGGCGTACAAAATTGTGGGAGCCACAAAACCCATTATGTCCCATAGTCGAGCCACTGTGGACAGCATAGTGCGTTTGGTGCACTTATCATCTGATGGTGAGACGTCAAACCGAAAACTATCGCAGGATTTGTCCCAGCGTAAACCGAGAACCTTATGCGGTACAGACTTCTCAAACACAATGTCTGGAGAAGCCTTATGAGAATCTGGTATGCGTGCGAGAACCTCCTTAGAGTTGCTTGTCCATTTGACAAGATCAAACTGGCCTTGCTTGGAAAGCTGAATAAGCTCTTCACAAAGCGAAATTGCTAGCGGAGCGGATATGACACTACAGGCAATGTCATCCATATACAAAGCGGAAGTGGCAACAGCCGCTGCGGCGGGAAAGTGATCGCCTTCATCAGCGATCAACTGGCGAACAACTCGTAACGCGTGATATGGGCTAGACTTGAGTCCAAAACAAACACGATTGAACTGATACACAGATAAAGGTTCTTTCTTGTCAAAACGATAAAAGACCCGTTGAAATCTACGGTCAGATTCGTGAACGCCGATATTGAGAAACATTTGGCGGCAGTCAGCTGATAGAGCGATTTGGAAAAGACGAAACTTTATTATGATGTTAAATAAATCACCCTGTAGATTGGGGCCGGCATGCAAAATGTCATTAATCGACTGACCCGATGTAGTCTTACAATTAGCGTCTAAAACCACACGGAGTTTAGTAGAGGTTTTATCTTCGCGAACTACGCCGTGATGCGGGATATAATATGAGGGCAGAGAGTTGCCCTCGTTGTTTACAACTACACTCAAAAAACCTTTATCTATGTAGTCACGAATGAAGTCATTATAGGCGCTGCGTAACTTAGGTGATGCATCAAGTTTACGTTCCAAACAATGGAAACGTCTGAGCGCAGCAGCGTACGAGTCGCCTAACGAATAAGGGTCACCACAGAATGGCAACGCCACAACGTATCTGCCACTGTCGTCACGAACAGTGGTAGCGCGGAAATGCTCTTCACACTCGAGATCTTTACGGCTCATTGAGGGCGGTGGGGTAACCTCTTCCAGCTCCCAAAATCGCTTGAGAAGAGAATCAATATTGTTTTTTTAAAGAACAGAACAATAGCAAGACGTAACGTATTGAGAAGTATGTAATGTAGGTACGGTACCCATAATCACATACCCAAATACCGTCTCAATAGCGGGCGGTAAGTTATTTTGCTCACTACGTACCACTTTAGTAAGTAGCAAGTGCGGGAATATTGCGGCTCCGATCAAAACATCAATGTCTGCCGGATTCGCAAACTCCGAGTCCGCTAGCGGCAATGACTCGAGGTGTGTGAGAAGCGATACGTCCACATTAGCGTTTGGCAATGTGTCCGTAGTACGCTCCACGATAAGCGAAGAAATATTAAAATTAATGTCCCTATCAAAACACGAATGTATTTTAATATCTACGGAACCCTTGCAATGTTTTTCTGATCCTCCTATCCCTCGGATTATTGAGTTCGTATTTTTAAAGTTATTCCATAATCCGAGGCGTTTGAACAATTCTAACCTTATTAAATTGGTCTGAGATGCGCTATCTAGCAGACAACGTACCATGTGCGGCGACCCATTAACATCATATATGATAACTTGCGCTGTCGCTAACAGAACAGTCTTAGACGCCATACATGGCGGCCTAGCACTGCTCTGATCACTACAAGCACGCGAAGGCCGTCCGCGCGTGCGTGCCGCCCGCGCAATGGATGTCGTACACAACGATATCTCATTCTGAATCGTCGGGGACGCAGTTATCGTAGTCTGCACTTGCGACGTAAATGTGTCATGGTTAGCGGCTTGGCTTGACAACTTGTTACCTTTATCGAAGTGAAGCAATGAATGATGTTTTTTATTGCATAAGCGACACTTTGTCTTACTAAAACAATTACTTGTTTTATGTTTTATGCTTAAGCAATTAATGCAAGCTTTGTTATATTTTACGCATTTAAAACGAGCGGTTGCATTCAAATTATCGAAGGCGGGACACTTGTATAGATGGTCGTGCACTATATTACTGCACAGACACTTCTGTGTATTATTACTATTAGATTCTGAGCATGTTACGTAAGATTGTGGATTAGGGACCGAGTTATTATTACTATTTCGCGATTTATTCAACCTTTGTTTGTTGCTGTTAGTGTTAGACGGGCCAGGTGAACCAGACTGCGTATTATGAAATATTCGACACTAATCTTTGATGAACGAAATAAAACTATCTAGTGTAGGTATTTTATTATTGCGTTCCGTCATCTCGAATGCGCGAATTGTATCAGTGTCAAACTTTTTTAAAGCGAGTTGAAGCAACATAAAGTGGGAAAGATCTTCTAATTTTAAGTTCCTAAGAGAATTAACCGCGGTTTCGAAGTTATCAATAAACAGCTGGAAATTCGAGACAGATGCGGCACCGGACAGTTTAAGATTTAAAGCTTGGTCAAAGTAGGTAGACGCTAGGACTTGCGTGTCCTGATATCTATCAAGTAGTGACTGAAATATGACCTGATAATTCTCAGCACTGGGTGTGACACCTGCAAATACGGACTGGGCCTTTGGTGACAGTTTACCTATTAAATAGTACAACCTGTCAGCATCTGTCAGAGAACCATTATCGTGCACTGTAGACTTAAAGCTCGCATAGAATAACGGCCAAATTTCGTATATCTCCGTCAAACGACATAATCTCGATTGGCGGTAATTTCGGCTTGCGGGCAACGGGCTCTGCTGAACATTTACCCTCCAATTGCGATTGTATACGCTTAATAATACAATAAAGATCTTCGAATGAGGTGTACGCCTGTTAGTTCGGTTTTTCATCAGGATTGATAGAAAGTAATCTTGCGTTATAATCGTCTAACAACTTATGAAAATCTGTTCGAATACTATCTACTGTCATACAATAACTGAGTAATGCTTCGCTATTACTGTCAGACATAGATGCGGTTTTTGAGCGTTCATAGATGTTTTGAATGCGCTCAAATAAAATATTGCGTTTTGCTTCTAAGATTGTCATCTCTTTGTCTTCCGAAACGCGTGACTTCGTTTGTTGTTCCATGCTTACGTAAGTATAAGCTAATGAGAACAAAACAAAATAAGAATATCTAATGTACCTAGTATTTTACCTAAGTAGGCTAAGTAGGCAACACTTTAGAGCTATGGAATTAAAAGTTGCTCGAAATATGAGATTTACAAGACAACTATGATAGTTCCAGAAATAATAATTGAGTAAGTAGGTAGCTACATAAAAGTTTACCTACTGATGCGGGCGGAAATAACCATGTGACGGTTATGTGAATATATTAGGAGTATAGCTAGGTGCTATAACTGCCTAGGTATAGCGATATAACGTATAAAAACGTAAATGAATCCGACTCGTATGGATCAAAAAAATGGTTCGGCGATACACCGAAACCGTAGGTTCTAGGCGACTTGGGAAGGATTAATGGAATGGACTGTATTCAAAGGATAGCGGGTTTTAGTCGCCTAGGATTGGAATGGGAGAGATGATTGTGAGTGGGTATAGGATATTCCAAGGATGAAGGGGACTTACCTTGTTCGGCAATCTTGTTCGTCTCAGAAGGGCAGTCTCCTGGTGGTTTCGGGATGAAGCTGCTGGATTCACTTTACTACACAAATCACCTTCACTTGCGATCGGTTTATATATGCGGTAATAACTATAGCGGGAGCGGCGCGGTGATACGGTATCGCGGACGCGTATTTAGCGAAACGAATGTTCTCGAAAGATCTGGACTGTCTCTCGCGTCGACGTTTCGCGGCGACCAATCCGAGAAAGGCGTGCCCCTTCTTGGGGCTGGGATAGAGAGGGATAGAAACAAAAGGCATCGCTTGCATTAACCAAGCAGCGACCAACCATTGACGTTGATGCGATTAGTTACTGATAGGAAGGTAGATGGCGCTACGAAATATATTTTTGCAATACGTCTGTACTGTACGCCGTGAATATTACGTATTTTATTATTACTAGAAAAAGGGACTCAAAACTGCAAACAATCATGTTGTCCCATGTGAGTATCAAACCCACTTACCACGACGAGTATGTGCCGTGCAACCTATATTGTAAAAAAGTAATGTATTTAGTTTATGTTATTGCAGATCATAATTGCCAGTCCCATATCATCGTGTTTTGTAGCGGTAGGACTTGTTCTTATTGTGAGAAGTGTCTTCACTTCCCACAATAAGACTTCACATATGTACTTTGCTGTAGCTTTACTGTATCTTTACCAAATTTAAGTGTTATTGGTGTTTACTACTGTCGATCCTTGTAAAGAACTTCGTGTTACATGTCTGATGATTGGAACAATTCTTTCCGATCTTTCTTGGATTCAAATAAATTCTTAAAATTTATGGCTGATACTTCTTCAAAACTGCTTCACGTAGAG
The DNA here is from genome assembly GCA_944739405.2 of Euclidia mi. Lineage (NCBI taxonomy): Eukaryota > Metazoa > Arthropoda > Insecta > Lepidoptera > Erebidae > Euclidia > Euclidia mi. The sequence continues at coordinate 35,683,786 of OX123190.2, forward strand.
GCATAAACCACAGATAACTACGATCCTAGGACGTTTCTCTTGCTTTATATTTACAGTGATTCATTAAGTCTACTGTTATCATGAGCATTCGTTGAAACAAGTCCTTATTAAAAAGAAAATAAAGAATTCAGCATTTTCCCCAAATACAGGCAACCAACCACTTTAATCAGTTGAATGAGTTATGTTTAGCTGTAGTCGTAATTAATGTTTTGATCCAGACCTCTGTAACAAAATAACTAGGATTTATTTTGTGTCTATACAAAGCTTAATGAGTGAGCCCTAACGGAGAACTCATAAATATTTTCGTCAGCCTAAATAGAAACCGCCTTTTTATTTAGAAATAAAGACAACAATATTATTTACCTCATTGTGCCAGTTGTTTTTTGGCAATCATTCTTAATTTTTTTTTATTCACCATGTCTGAAAAACACGCGTGTGTAGTGTCGCAAACCAAAGATTTCAGAATGTTCTGTAAAATGTTCTTATACCGATTGACATCAATATATATAAAACAGCAGAAGCTAGGATCGATATCATTACTCGAAATTATGTTACTAATTGCAAAAAGATTTTATTCGTGATTTTATTTTATCCCTTATACGATACCCTTTTATTCAACGATTGGGTTTGTGAACCCAAACCCTAAGCTCACCTATCTAATGTATCAAGCATTTTAGACAGAAAGCACAAGCCTTGGACAAAAACGTTAAGGGAGAGATAAGAGATCATCGCTAGGTTTGAGATTTGATGTATGGAGCCCCAAAAAGAGTAATTATTATTTAAAACTTTATCGTTAGCACCTGGGCCCCTAGATTGGGGATCTGTCCCTTCATTAAATGTATGCAACCTTGTCTACTTAAAATGTTTGTGGAGTAAAATGACTTTTACAGCTAAGTCTGCGCCAAGTCTGTGTCTGACAAAAAACGATTTTTTAAAAGTTTTATGCGGTCACGTCATCTGGCGACCAAGAGTTCAGCAGTTATTAAATGTATTCCCTTCCCCCCGGACCGATGAGCAGATCAGTCGTGTATAACTTATCCCTGTTATTTAAATAATTAAAACAAATTCAAATTAAAATAAATCATAATAAATTGCCGTCAAGTACTAGGCGATCATCATCCCAGAAGCGGGCGCCCAAGACAACTCGTGTGGAACGTCAACTACGCGCACGAGCAAACATCTGTACATGTGAGTCAATTATACAATACAACATCTTTAACTACGAGCCTAACAGATCACACACATATACAAACAAGGGGTCAACTTAAACTGGACGGAAAGCTACTTTGTTCCGAACCGTCGATCCACGACCAGTTAACAAGACCCCGTCTCTAGCGGCGGCCGATTAGAAAGTAACGCGTGGAAGAGCGAGAGGACCATACTGCGCAGTAGCAGGGAGTGTGAACGAGACAAATATATTACACTGCATACTAATCTTACACTACTTGCTGCAAGGATTCATTCAACACTTACAATAACTGCTACAAAGTTTCTGCTATCCTGGTAGTGGCGACAATTGTTTGCATTGCTAAAATAATTGTAACTTTTTAGTATCTACCTATCTTTACCCATTCACAACAAAAACAGTATCTAAAGAAAGCTTGTATGCGCAATGCCACTGAAGCATACACCACCAAAATCTGGGAAGCAACTACCGGGGTCTGACACCAATTTAAGCTCTAACGCCGCAAGACACGGAAAATGAGGCATCGAGTCGTGCTTCAAATCTAATGCGGCAGCGCAAACGCCCACACGACGATGAGCTGTCGGTATTTTTGAACGAGGTAAAAGAGAGTATGAATAAACTAAAGAAACAGCAGGATGATCAGTATAACACCCTAATCAGCTCAATACAAGAAATTAAGGATCAAAATAGCGAAATTAAAACATCTATGTCCTATAAATCGAAGCAATATGAAGATATGGAGAAACAGCTGAGAACCATCGAATCAGAAAGAAAGGGATTTTTAGCACACATACAACATCTTGAATTAAAAATAGATTTATTGGAAAAGTCACAGAGATCATCTAGTATTGAGATAAAAATACCCCCTAAAAGCGGCGAAACCAAAGAAGATCTTAAAAATCTAGTCGGTAACATCGGTCAACTTCTTCAAATAGACGTGCAAGATTCAGAAATCCGGGATATCAAAAATATCATCAGGATATAAATAGACCTATTATCGTCGACTTTACCACCACTATACTTAAGGAAAAGTTACTACTCAAGGGCAAGAAATACAATACTGGAAATGTAGGAAATAAGTTAAACACATCTATGTTGAAGATTGCTGGGCCTCCGACACCCGTCTACTTATCTGAAAACTTAACAGCAAAGACTAGAAATTTATTCTTTAAGGCCAGAGAATACGCTAAACAGAATGAATATACTTTCTGCTGGGTTCCCAATGGCAAGATATATCTCAGGAAGAAAGCAGGTGCGTCTCACATCCATATAGATTCAGAACAAGACTTACTTACTCTAAAAGCGCTGGAAACGGCATGACTATCCGTAAAAATATTCTACCTACTGTATACTATATTTACTTGCATGTTCCTAATTATTATTTTGCATATGTTAATTATAATGAACCGTGTACTGTCAAATGTTAACTTTATAAAATCCACACACACACATCATATACACAATTTACCACTCCACATTGATATCACTCACCCAAAGCACACAATACAAACTTTCAACACTACTCTTATGTATAAACCACACTTATCTAGAACTCATATAATACACTCACAATTCGCTTCTATAACAAGTGATGCATACACTTACAATTTATTTAAGCTGTTATATACTTCAAATCAGCGCTTTCCCCTAAACCTAAACAGATACCCAGAACATTTTGCTAACAATACGCTTATTTCACTTATCCACAAATTATGACAACTTTACTTAATATATCTCAGGATATCGACTCAATCTCGGTGTCAGAATCCTTAATCTGCTCTCCAGATCAATTAAAATGTCATATTCAAAAAACTGAGAAATCAAATATAATCCTACACCTAAACATCAGAAGCATAAACTGTAACTTTGATGGCCTAATGTTACTACTTTCGCGGACGGGTACTTCTTTTGATGTAATCGTGCTTACGGAATGTTGGTTGAGCAAAGTAACTAATCTTCCTGTATTGGATGGTTACATGTCCTACTCATCTGGCTATTCAAATCAGAACGATTGTGTGGTGGTTTATATAAAAACTCTCATCTCACACAATACTACAGAACTATTATTCCAGGATGCAAACTGCTTGATAACTACATGCGGACATGAGCTCGCGATCATCTCTATTTACCGCTCTCCTGCTTATCAAGCATTTGACACATTTGTTGAAAGTCTCGATCAGGTTTTAAATTCACTTTCTCATGTAAAAAATTTCGTTCTAATTGGAGATTTAAATATCAATATTACACCACAAGGGAGAGATGCCGTATCAGAGCACCACCTGGAATTAACAGCGTCACATGGACTCTTACCGGGGCATCAATTGCCCACCCGCGGAGAAAACTGTATTGACCACATTATGCTTAGATCTACCAAGCGTTGCGCCACATTTGTTCTCGACTCTTTTATAATCGATCACGCGCCAATCGTTCTCTGTATTTATCATCCTCTGTCTCAACGTAAATACTTGACTTAGTCCACCAGAATAGATTTACCCAACTTGTTACTAGAACTCAAAAATATAGACTTCAGCTCAGTATACTCAACTTCTGATCCAAATGTTGCAGTAGAATCTTTTCTCAACCAATAGGTTGCCATCAAAAAAATAATCAAAATAATCAAATGCCATCAAAAAACACTCAAAGTTTAAAAACACTTCAAATAGGAAAACATGTATAAAACCTTGGATAACACCAGGCCTACTAAGATGCATAAGGCACCGAGATAACTTACACCTTAAAGCAAAATTATCTCCACAGAACACAATGTTAAAAATCACGTACTGTAGATATCGTAACTATTGCAACAATCTCATTAAGAAAGTTAAATCTCAGTACGATAAAAATGAGTTACAAAAAAATAAAAACAATCCCAAGGCGCTGTGGCATAGTATTAAAAATATAACCAACATGGGGACATTAACAAAACCGCCCCTTGAATTACTAAATCTGTCAAACAGCCCTGAAAACTCAGTGAATTCTGTTAACAACTTTTTTGCAGAGATTGGAGAGAACCTGGCTGCCAAAATATGTACACACAGTACTCTAAATCATATACCCCTATTAGGCCACACTAAAAATTCAAAACAAAACAACCAACGCGATTCAATGGCTCTCATAGATACGGATGAATCAGAGATCGACGCAATTCTCGCAGGTTTGTGTAATGATTGTGCAGTTGGCGTGGATGGTATACCAGCATGAGTAATCAAAGCTGCAAGAAATGTACTTGTTCCCCATATCACATACCTATGTAATCTCTGTATTGGTGAGGGTGTCTTCCCCGATCTTTTAAAGAGAGCCCTAATTACTCCAATACACAAGAGTGGAGATAGAGATAGTATCACAAATTGTAGACCAATATCGGTACTTACTACTGTTTCCAAAATACTAGAAAGAGTACTAAACAGAAGGCTTATCGAGTACCTTGAACAAAAAAATCTTATTTCAGAACGACAGTTTGGCTTTAGGAAAGGTAAGTCTACAGAAGATGCCGTACTCGAACTTACGGAAACAGTAGTCAAACACCTTGATAATCAATCAAAAGTTGCTGGTATATTTCTGGACCTCACCAAGGCATTTGATACTGTCTCTATTCCCATACTTGTTTCAAAAATGGAATCTCTGAGAATACGTGGCACTGTCCTAGATATATTCAAAAGCTATCTGACCAACAGAACTCAATATGTCAAAGTTGATATGTTTATGAGTGAAGCAGCCAGTCCTATTTTTGGTATTCCGCAGGGCAGCGTTCTTGGTCCGACTCTCTTCCTCATCTACATAAATAGCCTGTGTACTAAAGCTCTACCTCATTGTAAAATACTAGCGTATGCAGATGACACAGTACTGTTGGTACATGGGAAGAACTGGGAACAAGTGCGTAAATTCAGTGAGGCGGCTCTACGGGAGGTAATGATGTGGCTAAGAAGTAATTTACTGACACTAAATATTCTAAAAACTAAATACATCACTTTCTCCTCTCGGCAAAATTCGCTTCCTCCAGTAGACTCGCTTTGCCTAAAAGCACACTCTTGCAACTCTCAAGTCGAAATATGCAGCTGCGTTCGGTTAGAGCATGTCAACGAATTTAAATACCTAGGCGTCATTTTAGACAGTACATTATCGTGGCAGCTACATATAAACAATTTGGTCGCTAGGGTCAGAAAACTGATGCCAATTTTTAGGAAGCTACGATTCTCAGCTAATCACGAAACACTGATTCTTGTATACTACGCACTCGCACAATCAATACTGTCTTATTGTATATTGGCTTGGGGTGGAATAGGTCCTACTTGCATGATAAGGCTGGAATGCGCGCAGAGAGCAGTGCCTAAAATTATACTTGGTAAGCCAAGACGGTATAGCACTACTGCCCTATACAAAGAAAGTGCAGTTCTTACAGTGAGACAACTCTTCGTTAAGCAACTAATGCTGCGTAAACACAAAAGTCTGCCTTATAACAAGGAGAATGTCAATCGCAAGAACAAAAGAGTCTGTCCTACTGTCACCCACAGAACTGCTTTGGCAGGTCGCCAGTATTATGTATTAAGCACCCGTATCTACAACAGGGCAAATGAGTTAATTAACATCTACAAACTCAACTCAAGGCAAGCCAAACATTGTATTAACATCTGGCTCCAGAGTCTAACATACGCAGAAACAGAAGAACTACTGAAATAAAAATATACAGCTAACATCCAAACACATATACATCATATATATAGACATACATGCATACATACAAACACACACACGCTCACACACACACACACACGCGCGCGCGCGCGCGCACACGCGCACACACACACACACACACACACACACACACACACACACACACACACACACACACGTACACGCACATACGCACACGCACGCACGCACACAAACACACACAGATTTTTTGCATGCCTAATCTTATGTTACTTTTTTGTTTTTAAACCACAATTATTCATTAAAAAAAATTCATTGTCTTATTACAAAAAGCGAATATTGAACTGATGGAAGGCGCTGACAGCCGTCACACAGTTTCTATACTAGTACAGCTGTCAACGTTCATACTTATTAACAGCATTTATTGTAACATGTTTTTCTATACCCTTAAAAACAACCTGTAATGTATTTTTTGGAAACCAATAAATTATTTATTTATTTATTTTATTTATTTATTACTTGCACTGGGAATGCCGGCTGGTAAACAAGGTAATGAAATCATACATGCATTCTAATTTAGTCATGTAATCATAGTTCTTATGTGATCATGTTACGGGTACGTTTTGGTTAGGCAGCGATTGTTTTCTGGCGTTACCAATAGGATGCCATGCAGATGGTTGAAACTCACGGCAGTCACCTTTAATTTTCGAATTTGTGTGCGTATTCAATTGCTAAATATTGCTGGCCCAAGCCTCCGCGAGCACTGCACACGAGGCAGTTGGTACCCTGAAATATACTGACACTTGTCTCAGCCATGGAATATCGCTGTCTTTGGGTTGCGGAGGATAAAGTCACTCTTTAGGACAGCTAATACTCTGCAAAAATCTGGTTACACTCTAGAGCTGATCCCGGGATAACGCCAGGAGCATGATGATGATATGATGATACCACACGTCATGTGGGCCATATATTGATACTTACATACGACAGCCAGTAGATGATTGATATATATGTGTGCTCGGATTGGTTGAATAAGTAGTAGTTCATGAACTACACCCATTTATGTATATACATATAGGTCGGATCTGGAAACCAACAGCTGTTTAGCAGAAGTTTTATATGTATGTTATTGACCCAAATAAACACATTTATGACTTGCTTTCATTTCAGAAAATAGTAACAGTTTATTAGACCCAGGTATTGCATTTCGATCTCATAATTGGCACACCATTTATTACAACCATATTCCACGGTAAAGCAAATCGGGTTTATTAACACAATATACATTTCTTCCGTCATTATAACCGTAGTAAACACCAAACATCTCGCGTCACTACCACAATATATATCGTGGCTGTATTATAATATTTACGATGAGTGTTAATCATAAGGAGTCGCGGGTGGCCGCCCTTCACATGCCGTAATTAATTTGATGACCATATTATTTCTCGTGTCCTATAAATTATACCGTATGTACGTTTCATTGAAATAATCTTTTGTGTTAAAATTTCGTTGTAGATACATATTTGAATTCGGTTGTAAAACGATTTTTTTTTACCGTAGTTGGTAGCCTTTTGATGTTGTTTATGTTTATAGTCGCCGATATGAGCTATGAGCCGATCGTAAGAAAATTACTAGATGCGGCTAGAGTTCACGGTGTGCCTTTTACTACTGTTAATTGTCGTCCCGTGGGAGGATCAAACGCAGAACACTCGGCGAAGAGATAACCAACGAGAAAAACGCAATACAAGTTGTGACAATAGTAGTCAAAAATGGTAATACCCTCCTCAGTAAAACGTACAATCAAATATATTTTTTGTATTTATATACGTAGGCTTTTGAAGTGTTTTATTTCATCTGTATGTTTTAGAACATGAATAACGTGGAAATTGAGCTTTTTTTTCGCCTCGAAAAATAGTCTGTTGTGTCATAAAAGATACAATTTTGGAAAAATGATATTATGTATTTGTATATTCAAGAAAACAATATTTTAGTTCAATATTACACATTTTAAAATATTTTGTTTGTTGCTATATATTTAGATATAAACTGTTGAATCAAATCTAGAGAATACTTATCACAATTAAACAAAATTAAGTCCATTGCTTACTTTCCATTATTTACTTTGTCTTTATTTGTAAGAGATGGAGCAAATAATATACGTCAGAAATCAGTTTCACAGCTTCTCTTAGTTGTTTTATGTGCCACACGTCGAGACGTAACAATTAAATAAACATAACAAAGGCATTTCTCGCCTTTTTTTTATAGACTCACGCCTGTATCCCCGAAGGGGTAGGCAGAGGTGTAATATTACACCCACATTTCGCCAGGAATTTTTAGGTCCCACGTAATAGGGGGCGAGCCTATTGCCGTACCGGGTACATTACCAGACTCCGAGCTGCTACTGAGAATTTCCTAACGGAAAAACCCAATAACACTTTGCCCGACCCGGGAATCGAACCCGAGACCTCCCAATCCCACGCGCACATTTATACCGCGAGATCAACGAGGCATTCGCATTTTGCATTTTATGTTCGTAAAAGATATCTAATTTTAAGTATGAATGTGTCATAAAATGTTTTCTTTTTTGTTTTATATGCATTGTATAATATTATTATGATTAGAATATTATATTATTGTATATGTCACCGGAAAAAAACTATAAAAAATTTATAAAATTTCGTAGGATGCTAAACGCGAGATAAATTGTATTATTTTACGCCCAGATTTTCGGAAATTGATAAATTTATCGAATTCACGCTTAAAATAATAAGTAAAATAGCAATAACCAAACATCATGTGTGCTCGGATTGGTTGAATAAGTCACGTGTTTCATTGTCACGTGTGTCATTGAAGCTTAATTGACGGAGTCCTGCTTCGCAGGGCACCTATTTTTGTGTTCAGGGTCACAAGAAAACCTAACATAACCTATTAAGTTGAACTGACGCCGACCTTCATTTTCACCGACCGAGCAATCAGAGAGCAGTGTGTTATTTGCCGTATTTTAAAGGAGCGTAAAATTAAAAGCTCTTTTGTGATTAGTCGAACCGCTTATAATCTTACAAATGGATATCCGTTAGTTTATAAATTTACCACGAGACGTCGCAAATTTATAAATTCGCGAAAATGCTCGCGTAAAATAGGTAATACAATTTATATCCCGTTAAGATTCCTACGAAAGTTATAACTTTTCAAGTAAATTTATAAATTTGCAGTTCTTATTATTTTCCGGTGATTATAGATACAATATATTACTATGTGCAAATTATGTTATGTTAAATAAATTGTATTTTGTTTATGGATATAAGGCCGCGTAAGGCCAAAACCACGGGTAAAACCAGATTTCTTATAAAATGGCACTGTGCTCTCCTTTTAGCAAATCCCATAAGACTTTCAACTCGTTCTTAGACATAACCTGTGTACGAAGCGTAATTAATGCTTTTCGCCAAATGGTCTGGAAGCGCACGCGTCGCCGCCTCCAGTTAAACTTTTTGTAGGTCGATGTCACTCTATATTTGATTCTTCTGCGGTTTTGACATCATTAAATATTTGCAGTTTGTTGTACCTACACTGTTTTTTCAAGTTTCAATAATTGATAACAATTATAATATAAAAATGAATATTACTCCCATTGTAAGAACCAATGTATTTGATAGAAAGCTAATATCTTATTTCAGCTTTTAATAGTTTGCAATACTCTCATCTAAATGCGTTTTCTTTTCAACACTGAAGATTTGATTAAGCTTCTTTGTCGGTCTCACCATTATTCGATGTGCAAAGTAAACTCAACAGGAATTAAAACATTACTAGTTTAAAACCTGGAATAGGACACTTTTAATATCGATTTATATTTAAGCAACATATCTTGATTGAGGTCTCTTTTCGGCTTTTAAGCATTTCTTAACTCCTGTCTAAGCTCTTTATTAAAATAACATACTAATCCCGTTTTACAACCTAGAAGCGTAACCACACACAATGTGTTGTTTCATATAAAGTGTTGTTTCATATGATAATCGAACTCGCTATATTCAGCATCGCTTTTTTTTATAGTATTAGGCGACAAACGAGCAGACGGATCGCCTGATGGTAAGGAATTACCGCCGCCCATAGACACAAGCAACACCAAAGGAGTCACAAGTGCGTTGCCGCCCTTGGAGTCGGGAAAAGGGATAGGATGAGGAGTGGGAAGAGGTAGAAGGAATTATAGGGGATAGGGCCTCCGGCACTCTCACTCACCGAACGAAACGCAACAGTTTAAGTACTGTTACTTTACGGCGATTTTCTGTGAGAGGGTAGTACATCCCCGGTCGAGCCGGCCCATTTATACTGAAATCAGAAAGGCTCTACTACCTGTCATAACGGTTCTTAACGTAACACCGATGGTTTACATAAGTGAAAACAGTTTTTCAGCGGTAATGAAGTTATAAATCTTCTGTAGGTTACATTTAAATTACACTCTATATAAAATAGGTTAGCATGAATTTAGATTTTGATATTTATCGTCCATTAATAATTTAATTTCCTGTTGATAACGAAGCGCCAACATGGTAATTATTAAAGACATATTTTATCACAAGATAAACAAAATAGAAATACAGAATCGCCGTGCGTGTTTCCCTAATTCAACCTTTCATCATACGCGGATCGAAAGTTTCAGAACTACAAATCTAAACTGATATAATAAAGCTAAAAAGTTTGTTTGTTTGAACGCGCTGCTCTCGAGCTTCCAAGCAAATTAGTACTAGTTGTCTTTGTATTTATGATATTTACTATAATGAGCAAGGCTAAGCTTTTGTCATCACGCTACGATCCTTATAAGCTGAACCAGAAGGGTAAATAGCGTTATTTTTCCTTCTGGTTAGTAGCACGGGAGAGCGATGTGATACTCTGTAGGCGAGGTGTGGCGGGTGAAACCGCGGTGCACGACTAGTTCTGATACATATACGCTTTAGACAAATTTATCACTTGCCGAAAGAGAAAAAAAAGATACGGTATGACAGGACAGATTTTAATATATTGCGTAGTGTTTATCCGGTCGCTTCGTGTGCGGCACGCGCGCCGATTCCTTCACGGCTTATTAGCGAGGAAAATTAGTACTGCGACGTCTGGGACAGCTGCCCAACGCTGGGCTCAGAAAAAAGATTTGTGATGAATACACTTAATTTATTTTGTTGAAAGCGAATTTTGTTATATGTGTGGGTGGTTTATGGAGTCCGTTTGTTGCTTTGACATTTGAATATGAGCGTTGATTTGAAACGTTGTTTGGAGTTTGGTGAAGGGGTGTTGTGTTGTTTTATGTTTATGGATGTAGTTTAAAAATTAAATTTATAATTTTATTATGTTAAAACATACCTCTGAAAGTTTGAAAGATTGTGTTTTTCATTGGATTAGATTTTAGTTTTCTTTATTGTCATTGAATGGAAATACAAGTGATTGATTGGTTTTGATTTGGATTAATAAAGATTCTGTCGATTCACCAGTTATCAATACAGAGAGCGAGAGCTACAGTCTCCATAAAATACCTACGTTTCTGTTTATTTTGGGCTACATGCAAGAAACATATTAGCTACATTTCCTACTATAATACAATAGGTAAAAAGATATTTGTCATTCTCGTTATAATATTACCGTTAGGGCTGATTGATATCTGGACTACAAAAATTTATACCAATGTAAATGCTTAGTGTGTAGCATGGTTGACTGGACGCCGTGTTCATTGATCGATTTGCGAAGCCAAGTCATGCACAACTGCCACCATAGTTCTAACCGCTGCGATAGTTACATATTATAATGTACATAAATTAGTAAATTATCAAAAATGAAATCAACTTTTGATCCGATATTTAGGGTACGCATTGATAGATTTTTATGTTGTATACCTTCGTATTAAGTAGATATCGTTTTGCGTAAACAATGATATGAAAACGTCGAGAGGATTAAAAATAGTACAAAGGCGGACTTAATGCCGTAGGCATTATCTACCAGTCAACCTTTGGGTGATGCAGAGAAACATGTAATAGGTGCAGTTCTTAAATTAAAATGAAAGAAAGGACAGAAACCTACTCATTAATATAAAATATAATATAATATATATACCTACCCAATTTACATACTTACATATCATAAATATAAGTATATTGTTTATAAACTACATGAATATAATTATATTCATTATAAATACATAAATATATATTTTATAATGCCAATAAATTAAATAAGTTATTCATAATATCTTCAAAATATGCTTGACAACTTGTCGCAGTGATCAATTATCCTTCAAAATCAAAAAATAAAAATCAAAATCATTTATTCATTTAGGCCACAAAGTGACACTTATGACTGTCAAAAATTTAAGTTAATTACTAGATGGTTCTACATTTGCAATTTCTACGTTCGCAATGCAATAGGTAGGTAGAACCACGAGAAAGAACGGGCAATATAACTCGTGGCCACTCTTTTTAACTGCCAGTATAATGTTTTTACATGTTATCTTTGTAAGGAGCTGCAACTGTTTCACATTGTGAGTTATCTACAAATGCAAAATTTTAATAGTTATTGATATCGTACTCAAGCAATAAATGATGTTCATTTGGTCAGCCTCCCAAAGTAAATGTGGTGAAACAGGAGCATCAACTTACGTCTTTTGATGTTGGCAACTCGTGAACATGACTGCTCAGAGCTATCGTGTAACAGTATGTCCCGAAAAGTAATAACGGTATATAAACCTGCAGCAATTTACAATCCATTAGTTAACAGTTCATGACCATGGGTTACCCTCACCTTACAAATCCGATAAATTATACTAAAAAGAGTAGGACAAGAATGCAAATGTAGTAAAAAACGAAAATACGGTAATTAACTAAACTGCTTCTTGACCTAATAAACAAAACTTTGGCCTAATAAAAATAATATTTATTTCCAAGCGTACTTGTCGTCAAGATACTCATTTACACTATAGTATGCCTTTAGTATAAGATTATTTTTAACTATTGTCTGAAACGACCTTAACGGCAATTCTAAAATATTAGATGGTATTTTATTATACATTCTTATACTAAGCCCAATAAAAGAGCTATGTGTATTGTGTAAACGGAAATACGGTACACATAATTTGTGCCTGTTCCTAGTATGAATATTGTGTATGTCACTATTCATTTTGTAAGAATTTATATGTTGTCGTACATGCATAACACTGGCATAAATATATTGTGATGCTACAGTAAGAATACCAATATTTTTAAATTTTTCTTTGAGTGATACTCTTGTCTTTAACTGGTAAATGGCCCTAACTGCCCGTTTTTGCAATATAAAAATATTTTCGATGTCAGCAGCCCTACCCCATAATAGTATGCCATATGACATAACACTAAGAAAATAGTAAATATTTTCGATGTCAGCAGCCCTACCCCATAATAGTATGCCATATGACATAACACTAAGAAAATAGTAAATATTTTCGATGTCAGCAGCCCTACCCCATAATAGTATGCCATATGACATAACACTAAGAAAATAGTCGGAGAAAGGAGAAGGAAAACTCCGAAATTAAACCACTCTCTTTGGGGGGATGGGCCTCGTCAGTTTTGGATGGCAACCCGTCTAGGAGAAGGAACACTCCGAAATAAAACCAACATTCAGGGAGCATACCCGAAAACAAACCCCCTATTCGTGGCCAGAGGGCAAGCTGGTCGCAAACGGAGGGTGCATGTGTTGGTGGTCACAGGGCACAGCTGGGATTCCACCTTATCCCCGTAAAGGGCTCTGCGGGGACGGACATTTTAAATCCCTAATGCTTGTGGGAATACTGTGAGAACTGAAAATTATATTTCTCCATACGGCGGCGACGCGGTTCGCAACCCATCACGTCTCGTTTCCCGCGAGGGCGAAAAGCGGCCTACGGAAAGCCGGTTTGCAACATTAAATGTTGGAGGAGGAATGGATGGTAAATTGAATGAAGTATGCTAGATGATGGATGATAGAAAGATTGATGTTCTATGTGTGAATGAGACAAAAGGAAAGGTGGTGGCCCCACCAAGCATGACAGCTACGCGGCTTATTGGTCTGGGGTAGACAGTACCAACAGAGCCTGCAAGGGAGTTGGTTTAATACTGTCTGCGCGAATGAATAAGTGCGTTAAGAAATTTGAATGTGTAAATGCTAGACTATTGTGGATGAGAATGAAAGTAGGACTTACTCGTCTCTTTTTTGTAGGGGTTTACGCCCCGGTCAACATAGTAGCGGGTATGTCACAGCAAGAACAAGACGAAAGGCAGGAATTTTGGGAGAACTTATAGAGCAATCAGAGAGCAGTGTGTTATTTGCCGTATTTTAAAGGAGCGTAAAATTAAAAGCTCTTTTGTGATTAGTCGAACCGCTTATAATCTTACAAATGGATATCCGTTAGTTTATAAATTTACCACGAGACGTCGCAAATTTATAAATTCGCGAAAATGCTCGCGTAAAATAGGTAATACAATTTATATCCCGTTAAGATTCCTACGAAAGTTATAACTTTTCAAGTAAATTTATAAATTTGCAGTTCTTATTATTTTCCGGTGATTATAGATACAATATATTACTATGTGCAAATTATGTTATGTTAAATAAATTGTATTTTGTTTATGGATATAAGGCCGCGTAAGGCCAAAACCACGGGTAAAACCAGATTTCTTATAAAATGGCACTGTGCTCTCCTTTTAGCAAATCCCATAAGACTTTCAACTCGTTCTTAGACATAACCTGTGTACGAAGCGTAATTAATGCTTTTCGCCAAATGGTCTGGAAGCGCACGCGTCGCCGCCTCCAGTTAAACTTTTTGTAGGTCGATGTCACTCTATATTTGATTCTTCTGCGGTTTTGACATCATTAAATATTTGCAGTTTGTTGTACCTACACTGTTTTTTCAAGTTTCAATAATTGATAACAATTATAATATAAAAATGAATATTACTCCCATTGTAAGAACCAATGTATTTGATAGAAAGCTAATATCTTATTTCAGCTTTTAATAGTTTGCAATACTCTCATCTAAATGCGTTTTCTTTTCAACACTGAAGATTTGATTAAGCTTCTTTGTCGGTCTCACCATTATTCGATGTGCAAAGTAAACTCAACAGGAATTAAAACATTACTAGTTTAAAACCTGGAATAGGACACTTTTAATATCGATTTATATTTAAGCAACATATCTTGATTGAGGTCTCTTTTCGGCTTTTAAGCATTTCTTAACTCCTGTCTAAGCTCTTTATTAAAATAACATACTAATCCCGTTTTACAACCTAGAAGCGTAACCACACACAATGTGTTGGAACATATAAAGTGTTGTTTCATATGATAATCGAACTCGCTATATTCAGCATCGCTTTTTTTTATAGTATTAGGCGACAAACGAGCAGACGGATCGCCTGATGGTAAGGAATTACCGCCGCCCATAGACACAAGCAACACCAAAGGAGTCACAAGTGCGTTGCCGCCCTTGGAGTCGGGAAAAGGGATAGGATGAGGAGTGGGAAGAGGTAGAAGGAATTATAGGGGATAGGGCCTCCGGCACTCTCACTCACCGAACGAAACGCAACAGTTTAAGTACTGTTACTTTACGGCGATTTTCTGTGAGAGGGTAGTACATCCCCGGTCGAGCCGGCCCATTTATACTGAAATCAGAAAGGCTCTACTACCTGTCATAACGGTTCTTAACGTAACACCGATGGTTTACATAAGTGAAAACAGTTTTTCAGCGGTAATGAAGTTATAAATCTTCTGTAGGTTACATTTAAATTACACTCTATATAAAATAGGTTAGCATGAATTTAGATTTTGATATTTATCGTCCATTAATAATTTAATTTCCTGTTGATAACGAAGCGCCAACATGGTAATTATTAAAGACATATTTTATCACAAGATAAACAAAATAGAAATACAGAATCGCCGTGCGTGTTTCCCTAATTCAACCTTTCATCATACGCGGATCGAAAGTTTCAGAACTACAAATCTAAACTGATATAATAAAGCTAAAAAGTTTGTTTGTTTGAACGCGCTGCTCTCGAGCTTCCAAGCAAATTAGTACTAGTTGTCTTTGTATTTATGATATTTACTATAATGAGCAAGGCTAAGCTTTTGTCATCACGCTACGATCCTTATAAGCTGAACCAGAAGGGTAAATAGCGTTATTTTTCCTTCTGGTTAGTAGCACGGGAGAGCGATGTGATACTCTGTAGGCGAGGTGTGGCGGGTGAAACCGCGGTGCACGACTAGTTCTGATACATATACGCTTTAGACAAATTTATCACTTGCCGAAAGAGAAAAAAAAGATACGGATACATGCAAGAAACATATTAGCTACATTTCCTACTATAATACAATAGGTAAAAAGATATTTGTCATTCTCGTTATAATATTACCGTTAGGGCTGATTGATATCTGGACTACAAAAATTTATACCAATGTAAATGCTTAGTGTGTAGCATGGTTGACTGGACGCCGTGTTCATTGATCGATTTGCGAAGCCAAGTCATGCACAACTGCCACCATAGTTCTAACCGCTGCGATAGTTACATATTATAATGTACATAAATTAGTAAATTATCAAAAATGAAATCAACTTTTGATCCGATATTTAGGGTACGCATTGATAGATTTTTATGTTGTATACCTTCGTATTAAGTAGATATCGTTTTGCGTAAACAATGATATGAAAACGTCGAGAGGATTAAAAATAGTACAAAGGCGGACTTAATGCCGTAGGCATTATCTACCAGTCAACCTTTGGGTGATGCAGAGAAACATGTAATAGGTGCAGTTCTTAAATTAAAATGAAAGAAAGGACAGAAACCTACTCATTAATATAAAATATAATATAATATATATACCTACCCAATTTACATACTTACATATCATAAATATAAGTATATTGTTTATAAACTACATGAATATAATTATATTCATTATAAATACATAAATATATATTTTATAATGCCAATAAATTAAATAAGTTATTCATAATATCTTCAAAATATGCTTGACAACTTGTCGCAGTGATCAATTATCCTTCAAAATCAAAAAATAAAAATCAAAATCATTTATTCATTTAGGCCACAAAGTGACACTTATGACTGTCAAAAATTTAAGTTAATTACTAGATGGTTCTACATTTGCAATTTCTACGTTCGCAATGCAATAGGTAGGTAGAACCACGAGAAAGAACGGGCAATATAACTCGTGGCCACTCTTTTTAACTGCCAGTATAATGTTTTTACATGTTATCTTTGTAAGGAGCTGCAACTGTTTCACATTGTGAGTTATCTACAAATGCAAAATTTTAATAGTTATTGATATCGTACTCAAGCAATAAATGATGTTCATTTGGTCAGCCTCCCAAAGTAAATGTGGTGAAACAGGAGCATCAACTTACGTCTTTTGATGTTGGCAACTCGTGAACATGACTGCTCAGAGCTATCGTGTAACAGTATGTCCCGAAAAGTAATAACGGTATATAAACCTGCAGCAATTTACAATCCATTAGTTAACAGTTCATGACCACGGGTTACCCTCACCTTACAAATCCGATAAATTATACTAAAAAGAGTAGGACAAGAATGCAAATGTAGTAAAAAACGAAAATACGGTAATTAACTAAACTGCTTCTTGACCTAATAAACAAAACTTTGGCCTAATAAAAATAATATTTATTTCCAAGCGTACTTGTCGTCAAGATACTCATTTACACTATAGTATGCCTTTAGTATAAGATTATTTTTAACTATTGTCTGAAACGACCTTAACGGCAATTCTAAAATATTAGATGGTATTTTATTATACATTCTTATACTAAGCCCAATAAAAGAGCTATGTGTATTGTGTAAACGGAAATACGGTACACATAATTTGTGCCTGTTCCTAGTATGAATATTGTGTATGTCACTATTCATTTTGTAAGAATTTATATGTTGTCGTACATGCATAACACTGGCATAAATATATTGTGATGCTACAGTAAGAATACCAATATTTTTAAATTTTTCTTTGAGTGATACTCTTGTCTTTAACTGGTAAATGGCCCTAACTGCCCGTTTTTGCAATATAAAAATATTTTCGATGTCAGCAGCCCTACCCCATAATAGTATGCCATATGACATAACACTAAGAAAATAGTAAATATTTTCGATGTCAGCAGCCCTACCCCATAATAGTATGCCATATGACATAACACTAAGAAAATAGTAGGAGAAAGGAGAAGGAAAACTCCGAAATTAAACCACTCTCTTTGGGGGGATGGGCTTCGTCAGTTTTGGATGGCAGCCCGTCTAGGAGAAGGAACACTCCGAAATAAAACCAACATTCAGGGAGCATACCCGAAAACAAACCCCCTATTCGTGGCCAGAGGGCAAGCTGGTCGCAAACGGAGGGTGCATGTGTTGGTGGTCACAGGGCACAGCTGGGATTCCACCTTATCCCCGTAAAGGGCTCTGCGGGGACGGACATTTTAAATCCCTAATGCTTGTGGGAATACTGTGAGAACTGAAAATTATATTTCTCCATACGGCGGCGACGCGGTTCGCAACCCATCACGTCTCGTTTCCCGCGAGGGCGAAAAGCGGCCTACGGAAAGCCGGTTTGCAACATTAAATGTTGGAGGAGGAATGGATGGTAAATTGAATGAAGTATGCTAGATGATGGATGATAGAAAGATTGATGTTCTATGTGTGAATGAGACAAAAGGAAAGGTGGTGGCCCCACCAAGCATGACAGCTACGCGGCTTATTGGTCTGGGGTAGACAGTACCAACAGAGCCTGCAAGGGAGTTGGTTTAATACTGTCTGCGCGAATGAATAAGTGCGTTAAGAAATTTGAATGTGTAAATGCTAGACTATTGTGGATGAGAATGAAAGTAGGACTTACTCGTCTCTTTTTTGTAGGGGTTTACGCCCCGGTCAACATAGTAGCGGGTATGTCACAGCAAGAACAAGACGAAAGGCAGGAATTTTGGGAGAACTTAAGAGCGATTTTGAGAAAATGTAAGGATAACGAAAGATTGATCTTGTTAGGTGATTTCAATGGATGGGTGGAAGTAAAACGAGATGGATTTGAAAGGGTTTTAGGTAGATTTGGTGATGAGAGTGCGAATGAAAATGGAAAAGTATTGCTTGAGGTTTGTTTAGAGTGGAGCCTTTGTGTGACAAACACCATGTTTGATCACAAAAGGATACACATGTATACGCGTGAGGCTAAGAATGTTAGATAATTGAAGTATGATTGATTTTGTAATTGTAGATGAACGTTTGAGAAAGAATGTGTTAGATACAAGGGTGTATCGAGGGAGTGATCGGCATCCACACAGACTACTTCTTGGTGATGAGCCGGATAAGTGGACTCTTTAAAGGATGGCGACACCGAGAACATAATGAAAATAGGGTCTTAACAAGAATAAAAGTAGGAAATCTGCTAGAAAAAGATGTGAAAGATGAGTATAAGCGAAGATTGATAGCAAGATTTTCAAGGTTCGATGGCATACATGATATGGAAGAATTATGGCAATCTTTTAAAGAAGAGATAGTATGTGTAGCGTCTGAAGTATATGGTGTGATCAAGAGAAGGAAAATGAATACGAAAGGTCAAGAATACATGGTGGGACAAGGATGTACAATCAGCAGTGTCAGAGAAGAAGAAAGCTTGGTTAGATTGGTTGGCTGCCAGAGCAAATGAAAGAATGGGAAAGGCAACGAGTGATGACATAGATGAAGCAAGAAAGGAGTTTGTTAGGTCAAAAAGAATTGTGAAAGAAATTGTTAAAAGGCAAAAAGAGGAAAAGAAAGATGAGTTTGATAGCAGACTATCTGAAGATTTCCGGAGAAACATATTTTTTTTCTGGAAATCCGTTCGTGCAGTTCGAGGAAGAACTCAATCCTCAGAATACACGTCAATCAGAGACAAGAATGAAAAGATACTGAATGGTGAATCATGCGTGCTGAAGAGATGGAAGGAGTATTTTGAAGGTCCATTTGAAAGAACGGCGATAGAGACATCGATCGACGAAATGAATGGTAATAATAGCAATGATGAAAGCGATATTGGTATGGATGAGATTGTAAAGGCGTTGGGAAGTATGAAATTAGGTAAGGCTGCAGGATATGATAGGATTACAGTCGAAATGCTGAAGGCTGGACAGGGCATCATAGTTGGTCAGCTGCAGCGCTTATTTAACTTGTGCTGGAGCACCGGCCGAGTACCTGATGACTGGACCACAGCGGTGGTTGTGCCTCTTTATAAGGGAAAAGGCTCGCAACAAGACTGCAAGAACTATAGAGGCATTAGCCTTCTCAGCATTGTTGGCAAATTGTATGCGAAGGTACTGATTGAAAGAGTTATGGAAGTAACCGACAAGAAAATATGCGATGTAAAAGCAGGATTCCGAAAGGGTATGGGGTACACGGATCAAGTCTTTTCCTTGCGGTGCGTAGCCGAAAAATTCTTGGCCAAAGGTCAAAAGGTCTATTGCGCATTCGTGGATTTGGAAAAGGCTTACGATAAAATGGTGAGGAATGAAATGTGGTCGGTACTGTCGATGTATGGGGTGAACAGCAGCCTCATACGAGCTCTGAAATCCCTTTATGAAGATTCTAGAGCTTGTGTGAGGATAAATTGGTCGTACACGGATTGGTTTATCATCAAGACAGGAGTTAGACAGGGATGTGTAGCGTCGCCGTGGCTGTTCAACCTCTTCATGGACAGTTGTTTGCAAGATTTGAAAAATAGTGTCTGTGGATTAAGGATGAATGAGTTACTTGTCAAATGCCTCTTTTATGCTGATGATCAGGTTATACTTGCGTCTTCAGCGGAGAAGTTGCAGGAGATATGGTAACAATCATGCATGGTGCGTTAGAGAGGAAAGGAATGAAAGTGAATGTAAGTAAAACGAAAGTTATGGTTTTTGAAAAGGAGGAATGCGTTATGGCTTGTAATGTTATGATCGATGGACAGCGAGTGGAGCAAGTGAATGAGTTTGTATATTTAGGTACGCTGTTTACAAAAGATGGTAAGAATGTAAAAGATATTGAAAGAAGAGTTAATGCAGGTAATAGAGTGAATGGAGCTCTGAAGGCGTTTATGAATAGCCAAAACGTGTCCAAAAAGGCACGTTTGGCTGTGCATAGAGGGGTGCTAGTACCTACTCTTATGTATGGTAGTGATAGTTGGGTATGGCAGAAGAGTCATGAAAGTAGAATAAATGCTGTAGAAATGAGAGCACTGCGAAGAATGTGTGGTGTTTCTTTGACTGACAGAGTAAAGAATTGTGTGATAAGAGAGTGTTGTGGGGTAAAAGAAGATGTAGTGACAAGCATCGAGAAAGGTATGCTAAGATGGTTTGGGCACGTGGAGAGGATGGATGACGAAAGACTGACCAAGCAGATATATACGGCAAGTGTCGAAGGGACAGGACGAAGGGGAAGACCTAGGCGGACGTTCTCTGACCAGACTGGAGACATCCTAAAAACAGGACAGGTTAGAAGCACCCTGAACAGAAGAGCATGCATGAGGAATCTAATGGGAGTGAATGAAGCAAGAGAGATATGTCAGGATCGTTGCAAATGGCGTTCCCTAGTCTCTGCCTACCCCTCCGGGAAACAGGCGTGAGTCTATGTATGTATGTATGTATGTATGTAAGAAAATAGCTAAAGTAAACCAATCTAGCCGTATTGACATCAGTCAACCTACGAACCTTCTTAATGGCATGAGCAGCTGAGCTAAGTTTCCCTGAGAGATATGGAACGTTCCTATACTAAAAGATGACCAGTGTCCAGCGTTAGGTTACACAAAAATTAATTGCACTCTCTATGCAGACGATGTCTTGAGATAAGTCGTAGTCACATGCTAAAACTCTCAAGTAAATTGAAATATCCGCCACTATCCTTATAGGACTTCCCCCTTGACTACCACAAGTCTATGAACTCGCGTGTTAGTACCAACTATGTAAAAGTAAGACCTTTATATCGCAAATTTCTCTTTAAAAATACCACCTTTATTTTCCAGATACAAATACACTCCACAGAGACAGTGTCGCGCAACCCATTCACTCTCAAGTTCCTACAAAAAAACGACTAGGCTCCATCCAATCGGTAGCTACGTTGAGTGAAACGGGGTCGGATGGCAGGCTTGTTAATTTTACGTCTTGCGGGAATGAGGACACCTGGCAAACGATCGCATGGCGCCGCTAAGTACCACATGATTCTTGAATCCTTTCTCATCGCGCTTAGAGGACATCGATACATTATGTTATAAGGCTTTGTTTTGTGAGAATAGTTTGCCTTACTAGGTTAAGCATGTCTTAGTGTTCTGTTGATAGTTACAGGATATTGTTTTATTCTCCTCCTCCTTATATTGTCGATTTTAAAGTTTACTTTACCTTTCTCCAGCATTTTGGTTGTTTTTTCAGCAGTAAGAACTGGTGGTCAAATCAATGTCATATATTTTTTTTAAATTGAGTTTGTTTGTGTCCCTAGCTTCTATAGAAGAATTTTGTAAACTTGATTTGTTTGATTTATCTTTGTATAGTCATCCTATTTCATGAACCTCTTTTAAACTACTCAAGCACTCAATTTGTGTCGAGGTCGAGCCAAGGGTCTCAAAGCCGTACTTTTCAGAGCTGAACATTGTATTAAAGACAACCAGTAGTTTCTGTAACCAGAAAACCGAATTTCTTGGGAGCTCGTCTCTTGTAAAAAATCTCGTAATTAGTCGCGAAAAATCAAGAACGTTTCGGCTAGCAATTAGGTATTATAAATGTCGATAAGCCGAGGCCTACACTAAATGTCACAAAGATAAAAATACGACCCAACGTAAAAAAGGACGTCAGCGGAAAACGCTTATAAATTTAAATAGAGCATTCATGAATTCTGAAGATGATTGTTAAATTCTTACTAGCTATGTCTAACTTCGAGCTAAGGTCTAAGTTTAAGTTATTAAAATAATGAAGATATTGTACAGAAATTGTTAGGTACATAGCGAGTCACGGCTATTATTATATTGAGCATTAAATTTGACACGATTAAGTCGATATTTAGCTTATTTTGCTTTGTGGTGGCTCATGTTTCTTTAGTGACGTACCAAGGTCTTATGTAAGGTAACTCGCGGGTCCGTTTACAAAAAAAAACAATTAATAAAATTTAGTGTAGCAGTAACTCAAAAGAAATTATGAGTTAGTATAGCTAAGCATAACTTCAATATTATATACAGAGTGTCACAAAACCCATCACCAAACCAAAGTCTACTCGTTTTGGATATCATGCCAAGTCATACTGAGCAAAAATATAATACCTGGGAAACGAACTTTCTTAATCTTTTCATCGCCAATAAACAATTGTCGAACGAACTCTTTTAATTTATTTTTTGTGTCTGTAAAAACCATTTGCCCTCCATGTCCATTTCGCATAAAATCAAATTGGCTTTTATTTTTTAATTGTACCTATAGTAGATAGTAGGTGCAGATAGTATATGTTGGGCGTCCTCCTACTGCGGGCAAAATGTATGGTAGGTATGCTTTGCATATTATGTAATACATGCAGTTTTAGCCCATAGTTTGTCACAAGCAGGTCGAGTAGTGCAAGTCGGACTATCGTACTTTACACACGGGATACTAAAATATTAATAACAATTTGTATACACGTTGTGTGTTTCAAATGCTCTACGCATATAATCGATCCGGAGGAATACGGTTCTTGATTGCGATGACAAGGTTAATTTTATCTTGCTTTGTGATATATGGAGAAGAATAGATACATAAGTAATTCATAGGCACAGGCAATGATTATCATAGTTAGTTAGTTAGTTGGTCGTGGGTTTTCCGCACTTAGCCACTTATTTGGGCCATTGTGCGTAAGTGGCGACTTGATTGACGCCGACTACTCATACCACCTTAG
Organism: Euclidia mi; assembly: GCA_944739405.2. Taxonomy (NCBI): domain Eukaryota; kingdom Metazoa; phylum Arthropoda; class Insecta; order Lepidoptera; family Erebidae; genus Euclidia; species Euclidia mi. The sequence continues at coordinate 35,707,534 of OX123190.2, forward strand.
CTCCTTCCAGAAAGCCATTAGTTGGCTGATGTCGTTCAAAGCTTCACACATGGTTCTGGGGTTGTTCAGCAGCTTTGTCCGTTGGTCGCTCACACTTGTGCAGTGCAGAATGACGTGAGCGGGTGTTTCTTCGATTTCCATGCAGAGTCTGTTCCCCTGCACAGTGGGCTGTCCGTATCGCCTATGTTGAATAGGTGCTTGTTGAGTGGACAGTGGCCGGTTATTATGCCTGTCAGATGCTTAAGAGTTTTTCTATTAGAATGCAGCAGCTTGTGCGAGAGTCGCTTGTTCAAGCGGGGGATATCATCTTTGCTATTGTGTCTCGCGTAGATCTGCGTTCCGGCATACAAGGGGTTAATCCATTGCAGCGTAACCCGATTCTTCTCTGCAATCTTTTGCAGCTCTAGGTGGCATTCCATGATGAGGCCGCTGTTAAAGCAGTTGCTGCCAAGAGCTTGTAGTACAGAGACACCGTCCGTGATAATGCGTATAGACTGGTCACTTACGTTCCTAGACGCGAATGCTGTTGTGGCTCTTGTTATCCCAACACACTCAGCTTGGAATATGGTGTTATGAGTGCCAAGGGATGTTGAGATGTTGATATTTAAGTCATGGGAGAATACGCCCGCACCTGTCCCATGCTTCGTTTTTGAGCAGTCTGTGTGACTTCGTTTATACCAGAGCTGTCTTTGTGTTCCTCCTGTAATTGGATGCGATATTTTTTGTCAAAGACAAAGGATTTAGGGATGAGATCGCAAGCGGCCTCTAACATCGGGATCTCTTTGGTTAAGGTCCCTTTTAGGCGTGCGTGGGTTATTCGATCATCCTTTCTCCACAGCCCGAGCTTGTCTAGACGGATTGCTGCAGCGCCAGCTTCCTGCTGGATCATAGGTGCAGCGGTCTTAGGTCCAGTAGTATCTCCAAGGCGGCTGTTGGGGTGGTCTTCATACAGCCTGTTGTGGCCAAGCAGGCTAGGCGTTGAAGGCTCTGTAGCTTTTTTGTGATTGTGCTTAGTTGTGTGCGTGGCCACCACACTACTGCACCATATGTAAGCATGGGGCGTATAATGGCAGTGTAGATCCACAGGGTGATAGATGGTTTGGGACCCCATTTCTTACCTATGATTCTCTGACATTGCCAGAAGATTGTGCATGCTTTTGTTGTTTTAGTGCTGATGTGCTTACCCCAGTTTAGCTTATGGTCAAGTATTACGCCCAAGTACTTGACTTCATTCGATAGGGTAAGCTCCGTTCCAAAGAGTTTTGGTGTTTTGCACATATGGGTTTTCCTTTTGTTGGTGAAAAGTACTATCTCCGTTTTGTTGGGGTTAACCGTCAGTTCATGTTGGTTGCACCATTCCTCCATGATCCTGATGGCTGCTTGCATCCGATTGCGGATCGTGTCTTCTGAGTCACCTTTGATCAGGATGGTAATGTCGTCTGCATAGCCGACCGTGTAGAATTGTCTGTCGTTTAAGTTCCGTAACAGATTGTCCACCACAATGTTCCATAACAGGGGTGAGAGTACACCTCCCTGAGGGCAGCCTTCTGCAACTATGCCCCTCGTGGTGGAGTTTACCGTGTATTGTATTGCCCTCTGTTTCAGCAGTTGATCAATCCAGCCACTAAGGGTTTGCTCAACTCCGAACTTTTCGAGGGCCCGGCTGATACTGTTGAACTTAGTTTTGTCGAAGGCACCTTCTATGTCGATGAAGCCCCCAGTGTCATTAACTTGTTGGTAAGCGCTGTTTCAATGGTTCCCACAACGGAATGCAGTGCCGATTCAGTTGACCTGCCTCTTCTGTAGGCGTGTTGATGTGGGTGAATTGGCTTGCGCAATAATGCGCCCTCACGGAGGTGTCAGTCCGTAAGTCTCTCCAGCGTTTTCCGTAAAAAGGAGGTCAAGCTGATTGGTCTATATGCTTTCGCTTGTGAGTAGTCAGTTTTGCCAGGTTTTGGGAGGAATATGACTTTAACTTCCCTCCACCTGCAAGGTATGTATCTATGTGCTATTGAGGACCTGTAGATGTCGAGCAGGTGCGGCACAATTGTTGTGCATCCCCATTGTAGGAATGCTGGTATGATTTCATCCAGGCCTGCGGATTTGAATGCCTGGAAGCTGTTAATTGCCCATTTCAGCCGGTCTGTGGTGACCACATTTTCGGCTACCAGCCAGTCTGTTTGGGTCGGTGGTGTGTAGTTTGAATCGTCCCACAGACGGTCATTGGTTACTTCACAACCTGGGAAGTGAGTTTCAATTAGCACTTGGCTAATTTCAGCGTCCGTAGTTGCGTAGGTTCCAACTTGCTTGTTAATGGCGCCAAGGGTTTTGTTGCTGTCCTGAAACAAGATCTTTTTCACCGTGGCTGCTTCATTCGTGGTGTTTATGCCGCTGCAGAAACGCCGCCAGGACTCGCCTCTGCGGAATCTTATGCGTTTCTTGTAGTGTGACTGGGCTTCTTTGTATTTGAGCCAGTCTGCTTCCATTCTCGTGTTTTTAGCCCTGTTAAAGAGTTTCCTCAGGTTGCGTTTCCTGTGCTGCGAGTTTGTCGCGTTTGCGTAGCTCCTACCGCTCTTAGGTGTGGCGTCTGTTTTCGCCCGTTTCGACCCGGCGCTGGGTGGTGTGGAGTCCTCAGGGCGATTCCTCTTCGTACTTGGTGTCGGAGTGGGCTATCCTGGTGGCACCGGATCGCGTCTTCTTGGGCCGCGTTTGCAGTGCGGCTCCTTGTTTCTACACGACGGCTGCACAGTGTTACCAATCCCCACCGGTGGAGCGCGACGGGGCGCCCTGGGAGCAGCCGCAGTTGGTGCGCCGTGCGCAGGCGGGAGTGCGCTGACTCTTATTACAGTCGCGCCTTTTGCCGTCAGTGCGCAACACAACCGTCCGTCTGCGTCGTCCGGGGTGGAAGGTCTGCTCCACCGGTCGAGGTTTGGTCGCCGCACTGGTTGTTTTTACCAGCCGTCGTGGTCGTAGTCGGGAGTGCGCTAGCCGAATTATTCGATGCGCTATCACCCGACTGTGTTGTTTGATCACGTGAGCGTTTGTAACGGCGGAAGCGTTTACCGCCTCGTCTACGACTACCTGGATTCGCAGTCGACGCGGAGTCAACGTCCGCCTTTTGGCGTGCGTTTGCTCGACGCGGAGCGATGTTCCAGGTAGTGGATGAAGTGTGGGTTGCACGAGGCATGGCGTTGGCCAGGTCGTGCAGATTTAATGTGTCTCGACATTGTGAAACATTGCTCCCCCCCCCAGAATACGTGGGGCAGCCTGCACACGATGGTGCAGAGAGGGATTCTCCAGCGTCACGGACGCTGGTACCCTCCTGGGGTACGATACTCTTTTGTTTCACTTCCATTATTAGTTTTTGTTTGGTATGAGTTTGTGTTGAGTATGTGTTTGTGTATGTGTGTGAGTGTTTGAAGGAGTGTTTAGGTGCGTGAGTGTGTGTGTGCGTCCATGTAAAAGTGTGTAGCTGTGTGTATGTGTGTTACTGTGCGTGTATAAGTGTGTGGGTATAGGTGAATGTGTCTGCTTGCGCGCGTGTTTTTGTGTGTGTCTGCACGCTGTGTGTGTGTGGCGGCTGGAGGATTTGGTTACGTCTGTTTCTTATGGAACCAGACCAACAACGGGCGGCAACCTCGGGTAGGATAGTCCACCAGCCTTGTCTTATGGATCTGCACGACCTGCGCTACACCTATGACCATTCGCCAAGCTCTGCATCGGACGCAGATGCGTCATTGCGTGATGCATCATCATGAGTAGAAGTATGTCTAAGTCATTGATAAATAAAAGTGTGAGTTAGACCTACTTCCGCCTTAATTAGCATCTAAACGATTATCATTTAGATGCTATGTTTCACTTGTAGTACCGTAGAGCGTATAATTATTAAACTATTTGTTTAGCTTTTAAACATTTGAACCTCCTACTTACATAAGTTGGATGGTCTAAACTTAAACGTCAAACATGTCTAAGGGGTAACTGACTTGTGGTTCTAAACAATAGCTTTAACAGAAATACGTTTGCTTGGGCCCCTAGGGCTGTGAACTTTGAAGCCAGATTGGTTAGTACTGTTACACTCAATCGTTTGTTTGCTACATCGCTTTGAACGTAATGCTAGAGCCACAACACAGATGTTGCATGTTGATATTTGCTCGCCAACGTGTAAGGCAGGAGTCTTACAGAGATATTTGAACACGTGATCACCTCACACGGTCTCACAACATATCCGCTACGAAATTGCTCTCACGATTGCTGCATACGAAAATGATTCCTGTGGTGTGCGTACTAGCACATAACAGCGGTATTATAACAGTTTTCACAGCGTACATAGACGAGACAGCTCGTCACGTGCAGACTGCTCATTGCTGCGGGATATTGAGTCTTATTGTCAGCCAGTTAGGGTGTTTTGATTAAAGGCACGTGCTTTGCGAAAGAGCAAAGTAATATTGGTGTAGGTGTAGCAGCCGCCGGCACTATTATGGCGGGTCAATAGCTGTATCCGTCCGCGACCGATGCCGGAAGCCGCTCGCCAGTACCAACCGGAAGTAGCGTTGCCTGTCGATGGGCGAATTTATTTTTTGACTACAATGGGGGGAGGGGGGTAGAACAGTTTGTCGTGTACCCGGCTAAAATAATTTTGGAGCTTGCTGCGGCAGTTCGCCTGTTATTTTTACTTATTAGCGTTAATCCACTTTTGTTTGATAAGTGTTAATTATGTAGTGACACATGGTAATAAAATACGCACAGAGAGTCGGCATTGTGCAGTTGTTGAGCGGTGTGCGATATTGCGACAATTATATCGCGAAAGCAGCATTTAAGCGTTGGCTTTTTAATTTAAGTATTTACGAGAGATAGTTATCGAGTATTGGATATGAATATAATAATTTGTGTTTGGCTGTTACTTGAGGGTGTTGTGTCAATTGGCTATTATTAGTGAGACAATAAACTTTATTTTAAATTGAATATAATTTTCTGCTTCTTTTTTTGGAAGTATTTAACGTCTTCGTAAGTGATCGGCATCTGGATTCCCACAGATTTTGCGTGGTATGCAGGTACTTAAATTTTCTGGTTGTTTGTTATGTCTGTTGAGTGAGGCCATAGTCCAACATGTTGGTCAAGTGCGGGTTGGCGTTCGAATATTGTTGTTAGTCTACACATATAAATAAATTGGTGTGTCTGTTTGTAATATTAAAATAACTGCTTTTTATTTAATGCATATAGATGTATACACGGTACGTATACCGAAATGACATTTATTACAATTTTTGTCCGTCTGTCTGTCTGTCTGTCGGTCGGTGTGTCTGTCTGTCTGTCTGTTTGTTCTTGCTAATCTCTGGAACGGCTGGACCGATTTTGACATGTCTTTCACTGGCAGATAGCTGATATACCAAGGAGTAACTTAGGCTTTAAATTAACCGAATACGCGAAGTAGTTTCCTCAGGACGCGGGTGAAACCGCGGGAAACAGCTAATATTGACATATTTTAGATACATAAATACAATACACTCACGCCTGTGTCCCTGAGGGGTAGGCAGAGACTACGGAACGCCATTTGCAACGATCCTGACATATCTCTCTTGCTTCACTCACTCCCATCAAATTTCTCATGCATGCTCTTCGGTTAAGCGTACTTCTAACCTGTCCTTTTTTTAGGATGTCTCCAATCTGGTCAGAGAACGTCCGTCTAGGTCTTCCTCTTCCTCCTATCCCATTCACACTTGACTTATATAACTTCTTGGTCAGTCTTTCGTCATCCATCCTCTCCATGTGTCCAAACCATCTTAGCATACCTACCTTTCTCAATAGTTGTTACTACATCTTCTTTTACCCCACATCACTCTGTTATCTCACAATTCTTTACCCTGTCGTCCAAAGACACTCCACACACACTTCTCAGTGCTTTCATTTCTACGGCATTTATTCTACTTTCATGTCTATTCTGCCATACCCAACTCTCACTACCATACATAAGTGTAGGTACTAACACCCCTCTATACACAGCCGAACGTGCTTTTTTGGACATGTTTTGACTGTTCATAAAAGCCTTCAAAGCTCCATTCCCCCTTTTACCTGCATTAACTCTTCTTTCAATATCTTCTTCATTCTTACCATTCCTAGTAAAAAGCGTACCTAAATATACAAAATCATTCACTTGCTCCACACGTTGTCCGTCGATCAAAACATTACAAGCCGTAACGCATTCCTCCTTTTCAAAAACCATAACTTTCTTTTTGCTCACATTCACTTTCATTCCTTTCCTCCCTAAAGCACCATGCATGATTGCCACCATCTCCTGCAACTCCTCCGCTGAAGACGCAAGTATTACCTGATCATCAGCTTAAAGGAGGCATTTGACAAGTAACTCATTCATCCTTAATCCACAGTCGCTATTTTTCAAATCTTGCTAACAACTGACCATGAAGAGGTTGAACAGCCACGGCGCGCTACACATCCCTGTCTAACACCTGTCTCGATGGTAAACCAATCAGTGTACGACCCATTTATCCCCTCGACGAAGGTTCTAAACAAATGCCTAACTAATATTCCTAATATTTTTTTGTAGACTCACGCCTGTATCCCTGAAGGGGTAGGCAGAGGTGTAATATGACACCCACATTTCGCCATGGATTTTTAGGTCCCACGTAATAGGGGGCGAGCCTATTGCCGTACCGGGCACATTACCGGACTCCGTGATGTTACTGAGAATTTCCTAACAGAAAAACCCAATAACACTTTGCCCGACCCGGGAATCGAACCCGAGACCTCCCAATCCCATGCGCACATTTATAAAATATATTAAAGTAATAACACTAATAACCCTTGAATATTAATACTGCAAATATTTTCAATTAATTAATAACGCTCTCTGTTACCTATCCAAGAACTAATTCATAACAATATTAGAAAAAAGTCTATACTGGTGGTAATAAATAACGGTTTTTCAAAGTTAATGAAAAATAACGCAGCTTTTGTGATTTAGTGGCCTATAACGATAATGGCAACGAACGTTTCGGACAAATTAAAACACAAATTATTGTAAAGGAAAGCTATAGCAATTTATGCTTTTGTGCTGGCCGGTGACGTACATATCTAGTGGTATCGGTAGTTTATACATGGATTTCCAGGAATGTCAACGGCCCGATGTCCCTTTTAAAAACAATGAATGAGCGGTTAGTACCCATCCAAATACTAAAATAAGAATGTGTGTTAGTTCGTTTGTCCTTCTTTTACTTCGCAACGGAGCGATGTTATGATATGATTTTTGTGTCTGGAGATAGTTAAGAGGCTGGAGAATATTTCTGTTTTTGCCATATACCAACTCCCCTAACGCCGGAGCTGCAGGTGAAATCTAGTAGAGTTCACAACACTCAATGCAACAACAAACTCAAGTTTGCCTTGGCAGCATGACATGTCTGTTAACTATAGTAATTCAATAGAATTATGTAGTGGTGATATTCTGCTGAAAAGGAGTTCATATGTATTAACATGTAGAATTGTACGTACCCATTTGTTCCTAGACCTATACTAGTTTAAAGGTAATAGAGACTAGGGTATGGGAGTAAGTTGCCTAACATATGCTCCTGGACTGCAGACCTTATTCACTACAAATTCCAATATAATCGTGAAGTTATGCGTACTAGTAGCGATGTACGGGTTATGTCCCTCTTCATACAGGTCATAGCTTTGGAAGACCAGTCTGTGAAAATTTGCAGGTAAACCCTAAAGATTAACTCAATTAAAATAAAAAAGCAAATACCGTTTTTGTTTACATAAATAATTTTTAAACTACTTATTGACTCTGAACTATTGCTATTCAAGTAAAAGCTCAAAAAGAGAGAGATAGATTTTTCTCAAGTGTCGGTTTTGTTTTCTGTCTTTTCAAAACTGTCATTGTGCCTTTAGGTTCAGCATTTGCCTTGTGGTGAAGGTATTCAGTAGACCGCTCTATAATTTCCCTAGAGGAACAGTAGGCGGGTTTATTTAGTTATCAGTGCTAAGCAAGTGGGGTTCAACTCATGGTTGTTTGCCCTACAGATCGATGGGTCTAATCTAAGCAGCCACGTGACTCTGTTTACTAGTTCGGGGTAGAGATTGTTTATAGTGTGTGTATAGGATGTTACAGTGCTTGTGGTGGATAGTTTGCACGTGGATACTAGAGAGTTGATAATATTAAGTAATGCTAGTATCTTAGAATAATGTTATTTTGAAATTATAGTTTACTAGATTTTGCCTGTTGCTTCGCCCACATGGGTCACAGTAATCGCGATTAAAAGCACCGTATGTATTAATTTGATCTTTAAGGTACATTACTGCAAAATGTTATCAAGTGAAGATCATGCATTAGCAGTTTTTGAGTGGCAGAGTCAAACATTCATTCTCACAAACATTCGTATTTGTAAAATTAGTAAAATTGCTGTTGTTATTGGCTGTTTGTAACTGTAAATAGGTAAACAATACTAAATCTTGAGATTAACAAAAGAAGTATTACCATCTCGGAGAAAAATCGTCAGAAATTACAATGTGATTTCATGTGAAAGTCCTAGATTTGTTCATAAATCTTAGGATTAACCACAGTTTGCAGTAATTTTAAAAGTACCACTGTCACTTAAAAGTAAATCACTCTCTTTCTTTCTGTTTTGTATAATTAATCTTAAAAATCAAAATCATAAGAAATGCACAAATGCGCAAAAGGTGAATATTTTCGTTACACAATCCTAATAGTTCTCTTCTACGTCTGTCCTAAACGTGTTATGACACCATAAAAATATATACCTATATAAGTACATATTTACTAAGTATAAATACCGATAATGGTCGATACAGTCCTACTGCGAAATATCTGTGGCGAGCCCCACAGCACTCTGTATACCGACAAACCCTTCACAGCCCGGGGCCGTACTTACGGTTGTAGTGCCGTTGGTCACTTTGAGTACTGCAAAGGTCACTTTACGATTAGTTTGATCTCCACTTTTGTATATCCGGCTTGAAATTAGAAGTAGGATTTGTGCTCCATTAGCGACAAAAGAGAATATATACAGCTTGCCAAAAGATACTTATGTATTTAAATTAACAGTGGCGTCACTCTTACTAACTAGTAAGAAGAGTAGAATATAAAAGGAGGCACTGGTAAGGGATATTTATGTAAATAAAGCATATCTCTGAAAACAAGGCGTAAAAAAATAATTAAGTGATGAGCATTTAGAGTATTAGCTGCACGTATGGCAAATATATTCACCTTGTTTTTTAAGGATTGTGACATGCATAAAACAAATCTAAATGATTATTCTTTCAAAAGCCATGAAAAGCCCAATGGGTACACCAACACTGCTACGTAGAGTATCTCGGGCTTAAGCCCTAGGTACACACGAATGACGTTTAGAAATTATGTGCGTATTAAATTGTTAATTATCTCTTCTCTATCTAAACTGTATAGGAAAACACCATGAGAAAACCTGCATGTCCGAGATATCTTCATAGCATTATCGTAAGACATGTATAAGATGGGATATAAAATGGGGAAAAAGAGAATATTATAAATAATCCGTAACTATGTGCGATATTATAAGATGGGTTGGCAGAGTTTATCTGCCAACCCATCTTATAATATTACGTTAGTTACGGATTATTCGTAGTGTTTCTGTACTAGTAATTAACTAACACCGCACTTAATGCTTAATCCTTGTACTAAGTGATTGCTAGATAATTAATTTGTTTAATGGGCAGTCAAGGATTATAAAAGCGCTAGACTTCATATAAGATCTCACAGCGGGTAGCTGTGAGATCTTTATTTAGGGATTTAGTTTATTCCGTATAATATTCTTGGGTATAGATGGATAAAGCTTTTAAACTGATCTTTGGTGGAGAATTGGGGCGTAAAAGACATTCAATTACTTCTCGTTAAGAGGGACACAATTTATAACAGAGCAATCACTAGATTTTTGGTGGACTATTGCTACTGCTGTGCCATTTACTAATGTAAAATATGATATTTTTAGAAAAAATGTCTAGAGATCCTTTGTTATTTCAGAGACTATGAGGAAATCGCAATAGATCGCAATAAATAAAAGGTTAATCATCTTCTCACTCATGAAGTTTTATAATTTTGGTGTTACTGCACGGATGGCGTAGTGATTCAAGTGGTTGTCTCGCCGCTTAATACAGCGTTGAGTGTTGTGGATTCGAAAAGGCTTCTTTGCGTACTCCACATATATTTTTTTTTAATCTGGGTGTCCCTTGCGTCTTTTGAAAGTTTGTTACGTTCCCCACGGTATAGAGTTTTGTTCTTAGTACGGTAGCAATTTTTTTGAAAATAAAGTTATACTACAGACATTAAATCACTCAAAAAACGAACTGTTATACCCTGTCTGTGTACCCCTTTATGCCAGACGTAAGCTAAGAATGCTGACCTAGCATTTATTGTGTATCATGTAGTTTGTAAGTATATTTAGCCATTTTTGTAAGCCAGTCGAGTCCCGAGATCGTAACTATTCGGTCGGCTGCCAATATAAATCCTTGTATATATTTTCTATGAACAATACATATTGTCTTAACCTTGTAAAATATTTTTTTTTTTAAAACCTAAATTCCGGGTCGCGCATAACATTGGTGGCAGCGTTAAAGGATTGCTTAAAAAGCGATCCCGGCACGTCTCCGTATACTTACAGTCCAGTGCGAATCCAGTACCAGTGACTCGGTCAACTTTTGTGAAATTCGGTGGTTCCGTGTTGAGTGGTATACGCCGCCCGGCCGTGGTAACCTGCAAGAAAACTGTCCAAATTCACCGTGTCGAAGACGAGGGCACGTCCAGCCGTAGATCCATCCAGTCCAACATCGATTGGGCCAGCCTGGTCCAGTATCCTGCAAGAGAAACATCTCCGTGATAGCCCGCCACACATATCTTCGGGCATTGCATTCGTCGAAACATTCGCCGGCAAATACGTAATACCGCGAGTGAATAAATATATCCAAATAAATCTGTGCGCATAAAAAGTGTTATAGTGCCTTATCAGTGTGCTCAAGAATCCCGAGAAGCGTCTTATCGCTTCCGCTCTGCAGCGACGCTCGAGATGTTGTTTTGTCTGGTGCTCGCCCACATCGTACTGTGAGTTACTGTTCTATAAAAAACCCGCCAAGTGCAAGTCTTTCTGAACTTTATAATATTTGTTTTGTTCCTTACCACGTGTTATTTTAAACTAGGTTTATAACATGTCGAAACCAAAGGAAGAATCTATGTACCCTAGCGTAGTTGATCTGAATGTCCTTATCAAATTCATAGGCACCTTCGATGGTAGCCGAGATAAGTTAACCCCTTTTCTGACCAACTGTCGAAATGCTATTAATCTCGCAACAATAAACCAACGGGACATTATATTTTAATTTATACTAAGCCAACTAGAGGGCAGAGCCGAAGCGGCTTGCTCAATATAAGAATTTGAGGATTGGTCAGTATTAGAAGAATTTTTGAAAACTCAATTCGGTGAAAAGAAACACTATACCCATTTATTATCAGATTTACAGGACTGTAAACAAAGTAGCTCAGAATCAGTTAACCAATTTTCCTTACGTGTAGAAACGTGTCTAGCCAAGTTGTTAACAGAAATTAACATATCCATCCCTACTAAGAAAAAGGGTGAACTTAGTGGCCGTGTCGCCGCTATGGAAGATCTTGCCCTACACACCTTCATGATAGGGTTAAACGTGAATCTATCCACAATTATTCGTTGTAGAAATCCGGAATCGCTTAACGAAGCGATTAATTTCGCTGTTGCCGAGGAGAAAATTTTGAAGAAAATTCACCAAGGACAACGACATAGCCTCGGTGACCGATCACGTCCCTCAACGAATCCTTCAAATAACCACAGATTTTCTTATGATAATAGTAGGCCTTCTACAAGTCGTGACGCCTCGAAACCTATGGTGTCTAAACCTAACCCGCCAAAACCTTTCACGCCTAAACCGGATTGGCCAAGAAAAACCGTCACTCCTAACCCACCTAAACCCGTCCAAACTAATAGGCAAGAACCGTTTTGTCGCTACTGCAAAACTGCAGGGCACGTGTTAGAACATTGCCAAAAACGAGAATTTAATAATCGTAGATTCCAAGTTAACTTTACGCAATCTGCCAATATCGATAAGGAATCCCAATGTGTAAACAATGTAGAAGATGAGCAGTCTCCTGATTCTGACGTCGATTTAAACGCTTAAGGGACTCACGACGGTGTCACGTGAGACCCGTATCCAGATTCCAAAATGCATCCGACACCCATAAAACTTTGAATCCTTCAATATTAGTTACAACTACACGACAGGGTAAACAGCCCCAAACTGGAGGTCTTACCAACAGCGCCAAACTTGGCAAGATCACACAGCAGGGTAACCAGCCCCAAACCGGAGGTCTTACTAATAGCGCCAAACTTGGCAAGGTCACACAGCAGGGTAACCAGTCCCAAATCGGAGGCCTTACCAACAGTGCCAACGTCATACGACAGGGTAACCAGCCCCAAAACGGAGACCTTAACATTTCTAAATCCATCAAGGTTCATGAGATCACTTCAAATCCGAATAAGTGCTCATCACCTCACGTTGAAATTCAATCCACAATTTCCGATATTCCCTTATGCCTATTAGTTGATTCAGGATCAACTGTCAGCCTGCTGAAGGAGTCTTGTTTGCAAAAAAAACCTAAGCTAATCAATGATACAATCAGACTCAAGGGTATCGACCCTGTAGATGAGGCTGCCTCGACCTTAGGTCATTTTCCGCTTAAGCTTTATATCTCAGACTCTAAACCTATGAAATATTTGATCCATAAATTCCATGTAGTGAAGAATATTGATTTACCATACGACGGCATAATAGGCAATGACCTATTAAGTTATTTCAATTGCAATATTGATTATACTCACGATATTTTAAAGATAGGAAATTCTAAATTGAAACTATATTTTTCCGATCCTATATATATCATACTGCCTAGAACTGAAACGGTCATTGAATGTTCCGTATCCAACCCTGAAATAAAGGAAGGGTTTATATTAGATCAGAGTTATTCTGAAAATATATTGATTGCAAATTGCCTAGTTGCGGTGAAGCCTAACAATAGAGTAAACTTATCAGTGGTAAACACATCGGAACATCCTATTAAATTAAAATCTAACCTTAACTTAGAATTGAAACCTATTCCTGCCAACTTTTCTGAAACCACAAATACCGTGATAATTGTAAAACAAATCCTGCGTCTAAAAATAGCTTTCAAAGAACCAGAGATGTTCTCAGTCAACTACGCGTCTCACATTTGAAAGATGAAGAGAAAGAAGCCCTCTACCAATTATGTTCTGATTATTCAGACATATTTCACTTACCTGGAGAGTATCTAACCTGCACAGATGCCCTCAAACACGAGATAAAAACCACAACCGATATCCCCATCCATACAAAATCGGATAGATTTCCTGAAATCCACAAGGCCGAAGTTAGAAAACAGATAGACCAGATGCTGAGCCAGAACAACATTGAACCCTCTGACTCCCCTTGGTCGTCCCCTATTTGGGTTGTACCAAAGAAAATGGACGCTTCAGACACTCAAAAGTGGCGAGTCGTTATCGACTATCGGAAACTAAATGATGTCACGATAGGTGACACATACCCAATTCCACAAATAGCAGAGATCCTGGATCAGTTGGGGAGCAGTAAATACTTCTCTACGCTCGATTTAGCCTCAGGGTTCCACCAAATTCCCTTAAAAGAAACCGATAAAGCCAAAACTGCCTTTAATGTGCCCGAAGGACACTTTCAATTTACTCGTTTGCCTTTTGGGCTGAAAAATGCCCCTTCAACCTTTCAGAGACTGATGAATACAGCGCTATCTGGCTTGCAGGGCATTCATTGCTACGTGTATCTCGACGACGTCGTTTCGTATGCATTCGATTTGAATTCAGCCATTTCTAACCTAAAATCAGTGTCCCAGAGAATGAGAAATTTCTATTTGAAACTCTAGCCCGACAAATGCGAATTTTTAAGGCGTGAAGTCGGCTACCTAGGGCATATTATCACCGAAGAGGGAGTGAAACCCAATCCCGACAAAATAAAATCCGTGACAAAATTTCCCACTCCTAAATGCCAAAAAGATATAAAATCCTTTCTTGGGTTAGTCTCATACTACAGGCGTTTTATCCCAGATTTCTCCAAGATTTCTAAACCCCTAACGAATTTACTCAAAAAGGATATTCCCTATAATTGGGAAAACCAACAACAGGTTGCATTCGACACATAAAAAAATAGGCTTACTAACGCACCGTTACTTGTATATCCTGATTTCACGCAACCATTCATATTTACCTGCGATGCCTCTAATCATGCCTTAGGGGCCGTAATTTCTCAAGGAACTATTGAGAAAGACAAACCCATAGCCTATGCATCGCGAACTCTCAACAAAAGCGAAACTAACTATAGCACGACTGAAAAGGAGTTGCTTGCTGTATTGTTCGGATGTAAAACGTTCCGCCCCTACCTATACGGTCGCAAAATTTCTCATAGTAACAGATCATCGCCCACTTAGGTGGCTTTTCAATCATAAAGACCCAAGTAGCAAACTTCAGCGATGGCGCCTACGTTTGGAGGAATACGATTACGAAATTGTTTACCGGAAAGGGCAACTAAATTCTGTAGCCGATGCATTATCCCGATACCCGGTAAATCCCATATTTCCAAACCCTGAAAATACTAGCCTGCCAGATGATCTCATTGACCTCGGACCTTTAGAATTAAGTCCTCATTCTAGTGAATTAAACCTTGACTTTGATAATTTAAGTATTCCTTCCCTTCCTGTAGACGACGAGAGACAGAGTCGAGATATTGTCACTGAAGAAAATAATCCTAACACCCGAAGTACTCCTGACTTACCTCAGATAGCGATGAGTCCCTCCTCTACTTCGCCGAGAGCAGTGGATGACTATTCCCAATTTCTGAAATATAACCTGGAAAAGAACAAAAAAATTAATACATGTATCAAAGAACACAATGAAAGCCTTACTAAAGCCCAGTGTAGTCACATTTTAGTACCTGCGTCCGTAGATCTCGATGAATCCTGTCCGTACATCCCTGAAATTATTGGAAACCTTGCTAATCCAGACGATTTTCTTAATGCTGAAAGAGAACTTCATACATTTAAAAGATTAACTGTACAAAACAAAACCGTTTGGTTGCTATTTGTTAAAGTCCATCACTTTGACCAAACAGTTTATCCCGATCTCTTCAAGATCCTGAAAGAAATAAAGAATGAATTAGTAAAACACGAAAATGTAACAGAAATAGCAATTCCTGATTTTAAAAACCCCTATGAAAGCTTATCTTTTGTTAAAATGTATAATATGCTATCATACATATTCCATGACACTGGAATTATTATAAATATTTACCATAATAGTATAATGTATCCATCCTTAAGTGAAATTAAAAAGATACTTACCGAAAACCATGACTTATCTGTTTGCGGTCATTTAGGCTCTGTTAGAATGTATAACAGAATCAAAGAAAAATATTACTGGAAAGGTATGAGGAAAGACATTGAAAATTATGTAAAAAATTGTTCAGCTTGCCAAGAAAATAAAGCCTTCCGTAAACTTAATCGGGCACCGATGCAAATCACTTCAACATCCACTGTCCCTTTGGAACGCGTCTCACTCGACATCGTCAGCCCCTTACCGGAATCTGGAACTGCAAAACTTAAATATATACTTACTCTGCAAGACGACCTCACAAAGTTTTCAGCTGCATATCCTATGCGCAGTGTATCTACAGAGGAAACCACAGATTACCTCATACATTTCATATCACAGTTTGGGATTCCTAAAACGATATTAACAGACCAAGGCACCAACTTCACAGCGGATTTATTTAAGAAAACTTGTCAATTCCTAAAGGTTAAACAGTTGTGGTCGACCCCATATCATCCCCAAACACAGGGCGCTCTTGAGAGGAGTCACTCTACGCTCAAGGAATACCTGAAGTCTTTCGCAAATGATAACCAGGATAACTGGCCACGGTACGTTTACACTGCAATGTTGACGTACAACACTTCCGTACATACCACCACAAAATTCACACCCTATGAGTTACTATTTGGTCGAAAGCCATTCATCCCAAATTCCATATATAGCTCTAATGTAGAAACTACTTACCCAGAATATCTGAAGATGTTACAGCATAGATTAACTCATTCGAGAAACAAGGCAATAGAAAACCTTATTGCGTCTAAAGAAAAGTCTAAAAAGTATTATGACGAACACACGCGTCCAGTCACTTACAAAGTAGGAGACTACGTATATTTAAAAATCCATTTGAGGTTGCGCAAAGCCCTTTCGCCTATATGGAAAGGCCCATACAAGGTCATTAAAATAAATGGGAGGAACACCCTGACCTTGCTTATTAATAGGCGACATGTTATACACCATTATGATGAGGTCAAACTTGCCTCTAGGCCAGATGTTCCTGACCAAAGTAACATCGTACAAGAAATAGTAGATGTAATTAGTGACTAAGGATAAAATATAAGACTTAGATATAGCAATTGAATTTTTGTTACAGTAACCCTTCACTGGGGCAACAGTTCGTCGAACAGATTGCAAATAACCCCGGAATCTATTTTGACCCTTTAGGTTCTGTAAGTCTAGTTGATAGTTATCTTAGGGTAGTAATACCGGTAGACTTATCGTATATTTATCCGCATATGAATAATATATATAAATTTCTTAATAACTCTAAACGTCTTTGCGAGAGGAGTGTCACTTTTGATTATGTAGAATGCAATCACCTTTTTCGGCCATTTATCACCCGATACGAAGACATGACTCGCGACAGTGAAGCTATTTCTCATCTTACTTCCCGTAGATCGAGAAGGTCAGCCCTTCTCGGAGTAGTAGGTAATATATCTAAAAAGCTTTTTGGCACTATGGATGAGGATGACACTATCCGCTACGATAACGCTATCCACGAAGTTCAATCTGATCAGAAAAAACTAGCTACACTTGTAAAAGAAAATATTTTAGTCACCACTTCTATTCTAAAATCATTCAACGATACAATCTCTAGAATTAACTCCAATGAACAGGAAATAACAACAGCCATTGCATCATTATATGAAGACATTCAAAATTTGACATATGTCTCCCAAGAATTAGAACTAAGATCCCGTGTCTTAGAATTAGTAAATATGATAGAAAATTGCCTATTGACATTATCTTTTAGAATCGAAGACACTGTTAACTCGATTATGTTCAGTAAGTCTAATATATTGTATCCCACAATCTTAACTCCTAAGGAACTCTTTAATGAGTTAGTCAACAATTACAGATTTATACCAAACTCTAAACGACTACCTGTGCTCTTAAGCTTGAATAATGTACATATTATTTTAAACATATCCACTATATCTAGTTACCTAAATGAAAATGAAATAGTTTTCGTTCTTGAAATTCCATTAATAAGTACTACTCAATTCGATTTATATCATAGCTTACCTAGTCCGGCACCTCACGATATCGATAACCCAACTTCCTATTCCACTATAGTCCCCTCTACTAAATACATTGGCATAAGCAAAGACAAATCAACATATTGTAAACTGGATGACCTGCATACCTGTAAAACAACAGACAGTGATACTTACCTTTGCGATACTCCTATATCTTCGCTCAACACCCCCATCTGTGAATCGGAAATAATAAGTAAACCACTCACCTCTATACCAGCAATATGTGTAACCAAATTCTTCCATAGCGACGTTCATATCTGGCAGCCACTACAAAAAAACAAGTGGTTATTCATAATATCTGAAAAGTCTAAATTAATTATAGAATACAACGTAACACAATTTTTAGAATTAGATATAATAGGTAACGGTATCTTATACTTACCACAAGGATCAGTAGCTTATTGTAAGGATACGAGATTAGTATCCAAGAATAATGGAAACTTAGTTTTAAAACCTGTAATGACTAAATTAGATATACTTAATGACTCCTGTTGTAACAAAGTTAATTATGTAAACGTAGCTCCTGTTTTACCAACGGTAAACTTAAAAAACATTGATTTGGACTCCGTTGCTTTTGACAACCCGGAAATGTTAAAGAGTTTAGAGTCTATTATAGAAAAACCCAATATTATAATGTATACAAACTACTATACTAATATAGTAATTATATTAATCTTAAGTTTAATTATAATTTTTATTTTATTTAAAGTGTGTATTTAAAGTCTGGCATACTCGGGAAACTGTTCCCTCTGAAATCTCCAGAAAATCAAAATTCTGAAACAGATTCTGGCGTTGAAAAATTATCCCATCACCTACTCTTCGAATTGGTTGACTTTTCCTTGAAGACTTTATTAACACATAAACTTCAGTTATTACCTGAAGTTTATTCTTAATCGGGGGGTTGTTATACCCTGTCTGTGTACCCCTTTATGCCAGACATAACCTAAGAATGCTGACCTAGCATTTATTGTGTATCATGTAGTTTGTAAGTACATTTAGCCATTTTTGTAAACCAGTCGAGTCCCGAGATCGTAACCATTCGGTCGGCTGCCAATATAAATCCTTGTATATATTTTCTATGAACAATACATATTGTCTTAACCTTGTAAAATATTATTTTTTTAAAAACCTAAATTCCGGGTCGCGCATAACAGAACGTACAACCCCCATATTCACTCAACCCAACCGCAAACTTACACCACTATTCCACCAAGAAATTCGTCCCAAGCAAATCGACAGATTCACCAACATTGCACCGTGTTAGTTCAGAGGTCGTACTATTTACACAGACGCGTATGTCTCCATTAGTGAGTATTTTCTTGGACGACTCCGTACTGGCCGACTGAGCAAACAAGACGTACTTAAGTCGTTACGTCGGGATGTCGCACTTACTAATGGTCACCTTACTGCTTGATTTTGTATTTATTTGCAAGTGCTGAGCGAATCGGCTGCGAATTGGTCTGCTTGATAATTTAGTTTGAATTGAGCTATATTCAAGTCATTGTCTCGTTGCCATTGGTTGAGTCCTATTTTATTCGTAACTCCTAAATTTACCAGTTTAGGCAACAATATTGTTTTTCTGCCTTAAACCTTGGATGTATACCTTAAACCTTGTAAGTATGGCATGAATGCAAAGATACCCTTACGGCGCTTGTACACGGTAAGAAAATACGCCGGGCCTATGCAAGAATTCATGTCGTAACTAGAAAAGAACTGTGTACACTGCTCGCAGCGGTGCACGAAAACAATCTTGTCTGCCCAAGACACGACGCGGCGAACGTTGTTGCGGAGCGGTGGGGGGGCGGAGTATTAGGGTTCACACAGCCAGGTAAGTAGTGATCTGTGGATAGTTTTTGTTGTGCGTTTGGTGCAGACGTGTATTGCAGCGTAGAGTACAAAATGGCTGATGAGTTACTTATAACTTTAGTAGAGGGACAACCGGTATTGTGGGACAAAACTTCAACAACTTATTTTCATGCGAAAATTATCCACAAATTTTTCCTCATGTTGTCGTATTAGACGGTAAAGGGTAAAGAAACCAACCAAACTCATTTTCCTCTTGAATAATTGGAATAACCCAGTAAAGTCTCTTGTTTTTTGTTTCATTTTTGATTTTGTTATAATAATAATATGCAATTATCATTCTTTTTTACTTTGTAGTTAACATATTTATAAATAAACGAAATTGATTATCTGACTTGTTATTACTTGCGCACCCTACGCCCGACTGACGACTGCACGAAAAAAATCTTGTCGTTTACACGTTCCGATTGGTCTTGTCTGCAGAAGACACGAAAGTTTTCGTGTGTAGAACAGACAAAATTCTTGTCGTATACACGAAGAATTTTTCTTGTCTGCCGCAGACACGGTAAATTTTCTTAACGTGTACAAGCACTCTTAGATCGACATATATACACAGAAGTTTGAATATTCTAAAGTTGAAAACAGAAGCAACACAACAGAAGTGGGCGTCCAAAAACGTTTAAGTTCTAAATAACGTAGCAATGAACAAAGTTCAGAATGTTCACGGTCCGTATATATTGCTACTTATTTCTGTTGCCTCGTAACAATTGGATAAAAAAGTAACTGTCCTTACGGCCGGCCCTTCACTTGCAACTTTTCAAACCTGCCGACACTCCAGCCGAAGTACGTTACACCGTCTGAATATTAAAACCTTTGTAGCTTTTTTCATGCATAGGTATTAAAGACTCTTAAAAACACAGTTCTTTGCCGCTACTCATCAAAACTGGGCGTTCAAAGAAAAGTGACTTAATTTTCTCTGCCTTAAAATACCTTAAACCTGCACTCGAAATTCTACCTTAAGACCTAATTCACAGAGTTGATATTTAACACGGTGTGAGAGGAACCTAAGTTTTCTGATAATGTAAGCCGTCTTGGTGCTAAGTGATGAAAAATGAGGTGCGACATTTGGTCGGAGAAGAGTCTAGCGATACAGGGCGTCGTTTGACCCAAATTTTGGCACTTGACGATCCACTTCGGTGTTTTAAGAACCCAATTTTGCACTAGCCTGGTAATGGTATCTCTCTCTGTGGTCGGTCCCTCATGACTGAGGATCGTGGTCATCGGCGGATGTGGATGGTTTGCACCTGGTTTCGATGATCTGCCTCCACCGGTGCCTGTTCATGGCGTCGCGGGCGACAGAGCAAAACATGGTTGATGATGAGCCTCTCACTTGATCGCTCCATCTGGTTGGGGACCTTCCCCGGGCTCGTCTACCCCGGGAATACTAGAGCGCGTATTAGACGGGTCTTGGTAGTGGTATAGCGGAACCATTAATCACAAAACTCGCTGGGATGTGGATATGTACGTTTTAAATAAATAATGAGTTCTAAATGACTACTGGGACCGAGTAGGTATTCGTTGCTACGTAATATATTGTTAAATCCTGAACTGGATCGTTGTGTTTTTCTCCTAAATGTGCCGTATTTATTGAGCTAGTTTCTTTTTAGGATATTTATTGATGCTGTAGAACGTTTAGGGAATATAATAAAGACGGACTTTTATCAGCTGTGGAACAAATAACATTTATTGTTACTGCCGATCTTTTAGGCGCTACTTTTACTATTTACTTCAATACCTTTCATGAGTTATTGGCACGGTGTATGTAGAGATGAAACATTGGTCATAGTGTCAGGAAAAATAATTAAGCTCATATAAAATACATGGCCCCATACAGCGAGTAGTTAACAAGCAAATAGATTATTTGATGTTACCTTTTTGATTGCATATAATATTTATATGTAGATGCTTGCATTGAAGAAGATTAGAACACAATCTAACTATAGTTGTTTGTAAGCAAAATTCTGTAATTGATCAGCCGAATTTAGTTTAAGCTTGGATTTGCCTGTTAAATAGTGGGTAGAAGTGGAACGCATTGGCAATTGACTGTGATAAGCAAAGACCGGCAGGTACTTGAAAGGGGGCTGAAGCTGTCACTCGGGCATATTATGTGAAACCTAGATATATGATTGGATGTTAGGATAAGTCCAATATTATGCCAGGAGACTACTGAATAGATAGTGATAATTACAAAATTCAACAAAAATAAATGTATGAGCAAATATTTGCTGGGTCTATAACGATTGAAATACATACATACATACATACATATACTCACGCCTTTTTCCCGTCCCGTCCCGTCGGGGTAGGCAGAGACAACGGAACGCCACTTGCTTCTATCCTTACAAACCTCACGCGTTTCTTCTACATTCATTCCTCTTTTCATACATGCTCGCCGGTTCCAGGTGCTTCGGACCTTGCCGTTTTTTAGAACGTGACCAATTTGGTCGACGAATGTCCTACGAGGTCGACCGCGACCGGCTTGCCCATATACGTTTGCCTCATATATTTGGCGCGTCATTTTTTCTTCACTCATTCGCTCCACGTGTCCATACCATCTCAGCATTCCTTTCTCAATTCTTGTCACAACATCTTCTTTCAGGCCACATCGCTCTCGTATTACTGCATTCCGAATTCTATCAATCAGTCTCACCCCACACATACTACGCAGTGATCGCATCTCAACTGCGTTAATTCTGCTTTCATGGTTTTTCTGCCATACCCAACACTCACTTCCATACATCAGCGTGGGCACAAGTTCACCATTATGAACCGCCAGTCGCGCATCTTTCGGCACAGTTTGACCGTTCAAAAAGGCGCGCAGCGCTCCATTCACACAGTTTCCCGCAGTCACTCTTCTTTCAATATCTCCTTCACAACTTCCATCTCTTGTAAACATGCTACCCAAATATACAAATTGTTCAACTTGTTCAACATGCTCATCTTCAATCGCAATATTACACTCAGTCACACTTTCATCCTTCTCAAACACCATCACTTTCGTCTTTCTTGCATTTAATTTCATACCCTTCGCTTTAAAGATCACGATTGAAATAATACCAGTAATTAATTGTAATAACATGTAGCAATGGCGGTGGTCAGCCATCGCATTTATGAGTTGTAAAAATAAGGGGACTGTGTTATCTTAATGGAGTAGGCAGGGGTAGGCATCTTTTAACGCATTTTAAGTCGTATATTATAAAAAGAAATTAAACTCTTTTTATTCATACTTTTATAAAATCTTTTCTCTTTTGCCCCTTTTTGTTTTTTTAGGGCTCCGTAGCCAAATATGGCAAGAAACGGAATCATTAAATATGTTAAGATCATATTTTAGTTTCATCATCATCATGGTCAACTTGCCATAATATACAACTGGATACAGGCCTCCCTAATGCCACTGAGCCTGATTTAGTTGCAATGTATAATCATAATTTTAAAGCAGAATATTTAAGTAATGCCAATACACGTACCCTTCTGCTCACTTTCGAAGATAATTAACAGCTGTTCTAATGATGGAACTTGGAGATATGAGAAAATTCTAGAATGCCTACTATACTAACTAACCCCTTGTATTTGCGCTTATTAGTTTAGTATGGATCTTTTCATTGCTCCTGATGACGAGGCCATTATGCTGAAACTGGAAGGTTGAGACAAATGTAAAAGCGTGTTTTTTTAACTATTAATTTATATTACTCAATTTCGCTCGTGGCCCCATCTGCGAGGGACCTGTTCACCCTTTAGAGGTGAATTTGCATCTCATTCATCTCTATTCTCCAAGGACATGCAAAACGATTTCTTGCTCCCTGTAGTTTCGGCTGTACATTGTCTGCATATCAGCAGTTTTTGTCTTCTATAGACCTTAAAAGTCAACTTAAATTAAAAAGCATGGCTTATAATATAGACATTTGAAAAAGAACTCCTTTGCCTTAAGAACCTTAAAAAGCCATTAGTAACATATTAATATGCCAATACTTCCTAAAACGAGTAGAAACAGAAATTACCTGTAATAAAATTAAATGAAAACATTTTCAATAGTGTAGACATAACATAGAATATATACAGAACACTGAACAAAAATAGGTTCGTAATAACATAACGCAAATCTATCATGTGTAACACCCTAGGAACGGTGATAGGCCTCACACCCGTCATACGGCGTCTGCCGATAAATTCAGTGTCAAACGATCGCCTGTTTATTGTTCACAATAAAATTTTACAGTTTGCTTTATTTGTGTGGAGTTCTATGCATATGTAAGGGTACATACTTACAGTATGCATACTGCTGGAGAACCTTGGGGGAGACCTGAGTCCAGCAGTGGACGTCTTTCGGCTGACATCATGATGATGATGATAGATTCTCGTGTACTTTTTGAAAGGCAAGGTACTTAGGCGCATATCTGAAACTATAAACGTCAAAAAGCGAGTAAACATTGCCAAACTCTTACATAGTTAATTTACTTGAATAGAGTAGTTAGACATCGTAAGTAGTAACGGTGCACTTAATTTAAAGTACCTTTCATTATAAAATCAACAAAAATATTTCAGATCGTTTTTCAACGCGTACAAAATTCTCATTTGGATACATTCCAGACTTTTCACAGGAATTATAGGCCGTGAGAACTCAAAACGGGTTTTTCGCGATTTATTGAGCAGCACATTACCCTAAAATAACTTGAAGTAATTTTAAAACGCTCCCACTTAATTAATCAACAGGCTAAGTTTATACCTACATTTTTCCAAGTAGTAGAGCCTCGCTGATTTCAGCACGAATGGGCCGGCTCGACCGGGGAAGTACTACCCTCTCACAGAAAATCGACGTAAAGTAACAGTAACCAAACTGTTGCGTTTTGTTCGGTGATTGAGAGTTCCGGAGGCCCATTCCCTATTCCTTCTCCTTCATCGCATTCCTCCTCCTGTCCCTTTTCCCAACCCCAAGGGGCGGCAACGCACTTGTGACTCCTGTGATGTTGCTTGTGTCCATGGGCAGCGGCAACTGCTTACCATCAGGCGATCCGTCTGCTCGTTTGCCGCCTAATTTAAAAAAAAAAAAACATTGTAATTACATAGAGCTGGTTCGTGATGAACACTTGCTATTTAAAAAAGTTTCTACATAAATTCATGCAATGTGATATAAAGGTGAATAGTCCAGCTTTGATCAAGTCAAACTCTAACAAACCGAGTAAATCTAAAATTAAAATTATGAAGTATAATATTCCTCTAAGTTGAAAAACATATAAATAAATTAACATTTGAAATTTAGGACTGTATTGTGTGCTTAAACTATTTTTTTTTAACTTTGTAGGCTAGCGATTAGACCTCTTGTAGGTAACAAAGAACTAAGTTTTTGAAAGAACACAAAAGACATGAGAATAAATGTCTTGAGGACTATTTATTTTTCGTTCTTTAAAAGTGGTCGTAACAGTCGTTCAATTAATTCGTTCAACAGAAACTGTACCGATTTATAACACCTTATCAAAAAGTTTATAATTTTTCGTAAATTCGTTTTCGTAATGTGTGGGTGAGGGTTTTAACTCAGCTGCAGCTGGTGTCGGACTTTGAAAGTCAGACCAAGTCCTTTGATGTGTCCTAAAGAGGTACACTATACGTGTCTACCTTGTGTTGATGTCCATTGTACCACGATATCAAAAAAATAAGCTAAAGAAGAATAATACAAAATTAATTAGTAAGTAAAGTATTATATACTGAATAGCTTTAATTAATTTTGAATTTTGGATTGACGTCACCATTAATGGGAGTACCTGCTGGCAAAAGGCCTCTCTGTTAGCAAACGTGGCTGAATTGTTGTGTTCTTTCTTATTTCTCAACAGCTATTACCTATAGCATTTTTACCCAGATACTATATTTAGTGCCAAAGAAAGTAGAAGAAAGAAAGGGGCTGCAATAGTTTACTTTCTCGAAGTAACCCAATATCGTTTATTTAAATTTAAACTATGTACTTTATTAAACACCGATAAGCCGTTATGAAAACATAATTGGCATCTTTGTATTAAAAGTAAGAACGCAAACAAACAATATTTTTAATACAACACAAGAGATTATAAGAATTATTTTTGTATGACAAAGTGACTTGATACCCTTTGGCGAACGTAAATAAAATTATACTATAATACTATATAATAATACTATAATACTATATAATATACTATAATAATACTTTCCAGGCTGAAAAAATAAGTCCTGGAATCTAACGTCGCATGTTGATTTTTTTACTCCACTTCACATTCAACATTACATAATACTTTCACAAAATAGTATCACAAGTTTTATGTAGTAAAACATCAGTGTAATGTGCAGTGTAAGGGCCGATACACACTTGTTATTGTAACATATTTATTGGTATCGGCATAACGGTAATCCTGGCGATAAGTTGCTCGTCACCGTGTCTTGCGAAACGTGAACGAAAAGGGAAAATGAAGCTCAATAGATTTTTGCCGTCATTTCTTCACGTTATGACGTGTAATTAATGCTCTTGAATTGTTAGTTTTGAGCCTTTGTAAGTGATATAATCCTATTAATATAAAAGTTTTCAAAATTGGATGTTTTTTGAAGAAGAATTTCAGTAGTTTGGAACCAGACAGTGTTAATTAGTATAAGAAAGACCCAAACTACGGAGGACTTCTACTATGAGTACTAGGCAATTATGGATAAACATACCTACTCATAAACTTATTTTGTAGATACATGCTAACACCCAGATATATAGAGATATACAATTATGCATAGAAACACCTAGACCAAAACAAACATCCAAGTTCACGAACACAAATTTTTGTTTTATGCGGTAGTCGAAGCCGCGGCCTACAGCGTGTCGGTCAGTCACACTTCTGCTGCACCACCGGGTCGTTAACACTACTGTTCATTTATTTCTTGGAATAGCATCCATCATCATCTGGCCCTGGTCCCAATTAATAAGGGGTCGGCGCAGTACGTCCTTCCTTCGCTTCCATTATTTTCTGTCGCCCGTCATCTGATCATTTACCCCTTTCTCTTTCATATCCATCCTCACACAGTCCTTCCATCTTTTCCGTGGCCTACCTCTCCCTTTACATGTCTCTACCTTCATATTCATCACATTATTACCTACATACATGTCATCTCTTCGCATAATATGTCAATACCAAGCCAAACCACTTCCTTTCACTTTCTCGTCTATTGTCACGTCTATTGACTACCTCTCACGTATTGGAATAACGTACAAGCAATAAATAAACAAAGGGTACTGACGCAACCCATACGTTGGATTAAGACATAGGAGCTTATCGTACCTCGTGTAAGAACCTGCGGGAGTAGGCTGGTATTAGAATAAGACATTCTTCCTTTAGTCTCGTTTTATCTAAGAATACCCTATATAATATAAACGGTTAACCTCAAATACATGTCATTCGTAAGCGATAGGTAAAATGCCCACTTTATTTTTAGCTTCTTTTAAATTGGTATTTTTACCTTTTAATGTTGCAATATCTTATTGAAAAGACCATTATGCTAGAAACTTTAAGAGATTTGTCTAGCTGATTTATGATTGAATATTTTTAAATTATGTAGGTGTTTTATCAATTTGCAAAATTTCTCGAAGTATATTTTGTCATAGTGACAAACGTTTCAACTCTTCATAACTTACCCTCGTAGTCGTTCTTAGAAGAGAATGGGCGTTGAATCATACTAATTCGATGTGCTTTATATAAATTTTATTATTTGTTTGATCAGCATAATGTTGGGTGATATATTATTAATTTTATATATTTAAACTATATTTATATTATAACTGCCACCCATTATTTGATTTTAGTTGCTGTGACATAGCATCTTTATTTTAATTTTAACCTATGCTTATGTAATCTACACTAATAATATAAAGCTGAAGTGTTTGTTTGGTTGAACGTGCTGGGACCACTGGTACGATTGGCAAGACAAGTGTCTTGGTGTTGGACAGCCTAGTTATGGAAGCAGACTATAGGCAACATAACATTAAAGCAACTGGTGCAAAGCAGTAGCGATAAATAACGCGGGTGAATCCACGGGTCCAACTAGTTGGTACGGTATTAAACCGTTTTTCACCTTAAAAAGTAAAATTAGCAATAAAAGTAAATCGAAATAAACACGAATGAAGTCGAAAATAAAAACCAGTCAGTAATTGGGCATTTTCTTGATATTGGCCTAGTTCTTTAATTCTACCATAAAATTTAAAGCAGGTAACATTTCCAAATAGTATTTTGTTTATCGCATAGTTAAAATTGGAGTTAATGAGAGATGATGAGGAATAAAATTGAATCATTTCTAGACATCTTTATCTATTTACTTGGAAAGCTAAATTTATTTTCGCTTCATTGCCGAGATGTAATTGCGATCACCGTATGTGGTATTATTACTTGTCGGTTATTGAGCCAACAAATAAATTTCCCTTCAATGATTAGATTGAGATCAATATCGTAAAACACGGTTGTGTCTGACAAAAGGTCGCGTCGGGCATAATCCAAGGTTTAGGCGTTGAGAAACTTAAAAAAGATCCCAGTCGTCAAAATGAAGAACATTTGTGAGATATACTACAATAAATGACTCCAATACATATCTGTGGGTTCGAATACAAAATTTAAGCAGACAGACTTTTTCCGGAAGTATATTCGTGATATTTATTTTTTCGTATTCCCAAAAGTAAAGCGTTTAGGATATCGCATTTAGATAAAAGCCTTCTAACTTATTTGACCTAAAAGTATGTGTTTTTTACGTTTTTTCGCAAGATCATTAGGACGTTCATTTTGGTTTTCTAGCTGCAGCTGCGTCTTTTTAGCATTAGATAGGTACATTTCAGAAAGAACAAGAAATGAGTGTCAATTAATGTTGATGCACTAGAAATGGCTAGGTTAGTACTTTCATAAATGTTTATGGGCTTATTTTAGTATCTATAGTTCTGGGCTGAATCGTTGTACAGGTTGAATAGTACATATTTTATTATACGGCAAGTGTATAATATACTTTAACTGTGATACATAAACTTCGCAATAAGGGACAATATCCCGTAACTATAAGGCTTATAGTATGACATACACCAAAATGTTGCCAGTGCTTCCTATATAGGTAGAAGTTTACTATTTACGATCAGTATTTCTCGAGTCAATAAAGGTATAATTGAAGTAGAAAGTAGATATTCTTCAGATTGCTTTATTTATTTTATTTTATTTATTTATATTATTGGCCCAACAGATTATTCTAATTGTACTAAATTATTAAGTAAGCAGCGGATAGCCAATTGCAGGGCCTCTATATCTTAAATGAAAAAGGTATATCTTTAAATTATACATTACACATTTTTCAAATAGAAATGCAGTAAAACGAACTTTTCATAAGACCTCAAAAATGTTTAAGTCATAAGGCGAGCGTATTTTAATGTTTCTAAAATACCTTGCATTTACACACGGAAATGCTTGTTTATCAGTAGGTCTGTTAGTACCTTCGCAGACCTATAACCTACCTTTATCTAGTAAAATATTTGAAAAGATTATTTTAAAGCAGCTATTAAGCCACTTCAATTTAAATAGTCTGCTTCACAAAGATCAATACGGGTTTACTAAAGGTAGATCCACTACTGATGCGGGTGTTGCTCTTATAAAACACGTTTATAGTGCTTGGGAGTAATCAAAGAATGCTATTGGAGTGTTCTGTGATCTATCTAAAGCATTTGACTGCGTTCAGCACGACACACTACTGCGTAAGCTCCGCCACTACGGCGTAGAGAAAACCACACTTAGTGTTGTCGATTCGTACCTGCGGCAGAGATTTCAGTGTGTCGATGTAAATGGGACTACATCCTCCAAATTATCTATACAGCTAGGCGTTCCACAAGGCTCAATTTTAGGTCCTTTTCTATTTCTAATATATATGAATGACTTACCTTTTATTTAAAAAAACATCTGTGATGTCTTGCTTTTTGCAGATGATACGTCACTTATTTTTAAAGTAAATAGGAATAGAAATCAATTTGATGATGTAAATAGTGCACTATTACAAGTTACACAATGGTTTACAGCAAACAACCTAGTACTTAATTCTAGGAAAACTAAATGCATTAAATTTGCTTTACCTATCGTTAGACAACTGGGACCTAATAATGTGCTAGATAGGGAGGAACTTGACACAGTAGACTCTACAGTGTTCCTAGGTATTAAATTAGATAATAAGTAACAACGGGGTGCTCATATAGCATGTCTTGCAGGAAAACTCAGCTCTGCTGCGTATGCCGTCAAAAAAGTTAGGCAACTTACTGACATCGACACGGCTCGTTTAGTATATTTTAGCTATTTTCACAGTGTTATGTCCTACGGCATTTTGTTATGGGGCAAAGCTGCGGATATTCAGAATATCTTCGTTATACAGAAACGAGCGGTACGAGCAATATACATGTTAGGTGCAAAAGATACTCTTAGGAAACGCTTTAAGTCTATAGGAATTTTTACAGTAGCCTCCCAATTTTTATTTGCTAATATTTTGTACATTAGGCAAAATATAGGTTTATGAACCACAAAAAGCGATATACATAATATAAATACTCGAAACAGGCATAGGTTATATGCCCCTTATCACCATAAAGTTAATAATTCTTTTGTAGTCCAATCCTTATTACCATAAAGTTAATAATTCTTTTGTAGGGCTAGGTATTCGTATATACAATAAAATACCAATTAGTCTTTTAGAATTACCATTTAGTACATTTAAAACTAAAATAAAAGACTGCTTTATTAAGAAAGGTTATTATACTATTAATGATTATTTCAGTGACAAGGATAGTTGGTCACTTATGCTAGACAACTCATGACCTTTATAGCTAATTAGAATTATATAGATACTTTGCATTTTTCAGTTAATCTTTATATATTATTTCTAGTTCTTTTAAATTACTGTTCATGTATTATTAGGTCATTCAACTTAATACATTTACATTTGCATTGTTGTTCCACTAATTTTATTAAAGTTTTACTGCACTGTAAGATGAAGATAACTTGTGATCATGGGCTGTAAACTAATGTTTTTGTAATTTTGTGTATTCATATACAGTCACCTCTGTAACATACATTTCCACCATAGTTCTGAAAATGGTCGCGAGTTGCCTACATTATAAGACGTAAGTGGATGCTCCTGTTACACAATATTCACATTGGAAGGCTAACTAAGGCACTTAATTTAGTAACTGCATTAATTTCTTAAGTATTATGTCTGTAACTAATTACTATTTACAAGTAATTAAGTACAATGTCAAACAGTTGCAGCTCCTTACAAAAATAAAATACATATAGGTATTATGTACCATAATATTGGCAATTCAAAATAGTGGCCACGAGTTTTATTGCCCGTTCTTTCTCGTGGTTCTACCTATTGCTTTGCGAACGAGGCAGTAAATGTAAATGTAGAAGCATTAAAAAAGAATCTATTTAAACAATTGACGTTCATAAGCGTCACCTTGTGACCTAGATGAATAAACGATTTTGACTTTGACTTCTCGTAAACGGTAAATGTCTTTCTAGAATCCAGGTGCTTTCAAATAAACTTATTTAAAAATTCATAAAGGGTTAATATTTCGCGGGCACTGCTCTCGTTAGCGACAAGTGACCTTCGTTCACCGAAAAAGCTGTATTTTTCCCTTGTTCGTGTTCCTACGTCTTCGATATGTCACGTGGTCGACGAAGAACGTGTACCTAGCTTATGTTATTATACCAATCAAACCAATTTCTTTGCTCCAGAAATCCTATAGTCAGTTGTAAGTATTCGACTTTTTAATTTGTAAAATTAAGCGTAGGAACAAACAGTTTACCCTTGGTGACTTGCTGATTGTCACAGCACTAGCTACCTGTCCCCTCACTACGTTATCTTGTCTCCGCCTGATGAACTGTAATGATGATAATGGTAACTTATGTTATTCAATAATAACACTAACTTGTAGATTCTTGTGGAGCTATGATTAGTTCCTGTTATTTGATTGTTTTCGTCGACTGGTAATTACCACAATTAAAGAATCAAATCCTTTTTGTAATCAAACGATAAAGTAATTACGTCACGTTAAAGTATGGGAATCAAATTGTAGTTGTTTCTCTTTGAGCTTTTGTAATTGTAAAGTTTCGTTAATGTTGACTGCTCTTAGTTATTTCAACAAAACGTAAATAATAAAAGGTGATAAAATTTGCTGTTTATTATTGCCAGATTTACTTACTTATCCCTTTTGGTCATTAGTTCAAATGTTTTTGTTCTCTGTAATAGCTATGTCACCATCGATCATTATTGAACTCCATTTGGCTTAACTAAACATAATAGGCTAGTTGAAAAAAAAAATTATAAGTCCGTCCTTTAGATTATTCAAAAATAAGCGATACGTATTTTTTATTTGTAAATTAAACCAAAAATGACCAAGATATAGCTCATTAAAGTTACGTATAACCTCACACCGTGCTGCATTTTTTCGCACTAGGTGACGTCACACGTAACTTTAATGGGCTATATCTTTGTTATTTTTTATTTAATCGAAAAAAGAAAAAATACGTGTCCAATATTTTTTATAATCTAAAATACGGACTAAATAAAATGTAATTATTTTGACCCTGGAAACTACCCTATTATGAATAAAAAGTTAAAGAAAATATACTATAGTAAAAAAAAAGATAACTGTTTGAAACATAATAAATTCATAACACTTTTTTATTTATCTGGCTGGAAACAAAGGCTTTTTCTAGTGTTCTATATTAAATTTGGTGTAGTTCTGTGCCATACAAACCCGCCAGTGAGGCAAGTTGGTGGACCGTGTTTATTGCCAACAACAAGGCTGGAGCCAATATTGTTGGTCCCAGCGCGTTTGATGCTATAGTGCCACTACTGCCACTATTCAAATGAAAAGTGAACTGAGGTGTATTGCGAAAACGTCTAGGTAAATGTTTTGTATTCTGACTTTAAAATGAAATAACTTTCTGCCGAAATAGCATCAGTTATATAACAACGTTACTTAGGCGATGGCAATGGATTATTGTATATAACAAGTTTAAGGAAAAGTCATATTTATGGAATGGGAGCCTCGGGCCTATTCTTCAAATAACAACGGCATTGAGCTACTGTTGATATAATATAGGTACCTAATATACGCAATAGAAAAATGTTACTTCTTTTCTTCTGCAAAACAGGATTATTTATATATTATTATTATATGATTCTATTCATTTTGACATAAGTTAACAAAGTTTGCATATATAAAGGTATTATTTATACTTTAAAATTACTAGCTATTTGAAAATGTCTGGTTAGTTGACATTTTCAGCTTTCGACGATGCGACGTTTTATCAACAGCTGCATTCAAACTACACGTTATTTTTTATATATAACTCCAAAAGTCCTTTAAATAAACAGTTTGCACAAAACAAAATGCATTGTCAAGCGCATGAATCGGTACAAAAGCTACGCGGAAAAAAGCTACAGTATCAGTCAGTACTAAAGTACATCTCTATGCAATTTGCGATGTTGTATGTTTAGTCTGTACTCGCGGAATTTTTTATCGGTTTTTAATCCACTGCAATCGCTATGTGGACAATCTGTTCGGGTCGTTCCCTCAAAAAAAGCTCCGTACAGACGAAAATACTGAACAAGTTTGTATATGTATCCCTAATATTTAGGTCCATTTACTCACAATAGTTGCGGGATTACTAGTTTGGGAATATAGGTTGTGTGCTGACCATTTACAATTGTTGTATTACGTAATGGGAAAGGCTATCTGGGCAAAATATCTATGAGTATACTATCACGAAGATACTCGATGAGTAGAACAGCTTATAGCTAAGTATATCAAGCGCTATTTTTTATTATTGGTTCACAGGAAAGGATACTTTCTCTTCGGTATATTGACATTCTTTAACACTTACGAATTTATTAGTTTGTGAATCACATTAAGTGACTAATCAGTTCGAATTGCGGTATCGGGTTAATCACTGGGTATGAATAACATTAAGTATAACGAAGAGAGTACAACAATAAAACATTATTACTAAGCAAACATTTTAAATGTACCGTCTACATTTTGTTATATTTTATTAAGTAAGCTTACAACTAACATATACTTACAATAAAAGGAAAATACATACAAGAAGATCATTTGAAAGTTTTCATTGATAGAATGTAAAAATATTTGCAGATAATACATAGATAGCGCCTTGCTGATTTCAGCGTGTATGGACCTGTTCGGCCGAGGAAGTACTACCTCACATACTATCTTACATAATATAGACTTAAAGTAACAGTACCTATACTGTTGCATCATTCGGTGAATAGGATTGCTGGTGCCCCCATCATTTTTACCCGCATTTATCCCGGATCTTTCCTTTCTCAAAAGACCAGCAATACACTACACGTCTGGCTCCTGAAAAACTGAACTATAAATACGCTATAAAAGAATCCTGTGTCGCAAGTGACCTAACGAACAATCAAGCAATGGACATAAAGAACGACTGGGCTCAGAATACCTTGTGGTTTTCACAAAGTGTTGTGCGGTGTGGCGATCGAACCCGCAACATTCACCGCAGTGTCAAGCGGCGATGCAGCCACTTAAACCATTATGCCGTACCTGTAACTACGAGGGTCAAACTGAAAGTTCTTAGAACTGGCCACTTATAAACAATATAATAAAAAAAATATTCTAAAATTTGAAAATAGAACTCTTTGCCAATATTATTGAGTATATATTTCATTCATTTGTCATTTGTTTTACGATTTGGCGGCAAATTGAAAATTGTCTGTGTCACGTCAACATGAATTTAACACGAGAAAATTTTCGTGCAATGATTTTTTATGACTTTCGATGTCATTTAAGTCAACAAGAAAGTTATGATAGACTACGATTGGCCTTTCACGATGAAGCCCCATCTCGTGCGACTGTTTACAACTGGTTTAATGAGTTTAAACGTGGTCGCACTAATCTCACTGATGATGTACGTGAGGGACGGCCTTCTACGGCGACGATTGAAAATAACATCTGTGTTGTGCGGCGTATGATAGAGACTGACAAAAGAGTGACCTATCAGCAGATTCGGACAAGCTTAGGCATCGGTATGAGTCAAGTGCACAAAATCCTCCACGAACATTTAGCGGTCAGGAAGCTTTGCGCCCGGTGGATACCTCATAATTTGACTAAGGCTCAAAAACTCCATCGTGTGGATTGGTGCCGTAAAATGATTGAAAGATTTAACGGAGGTGACTCAAATGCTGTGTGCGACATACTAACAGGTGACGAAAGCTGGATTTACTGTTATGATCCTGAAACCAAAAGACAATCTGCTCAGTGGGTGTTTCCTTTCGAGGAGTTGCCAACTAAAGTGAAGAGAGATCGAAGTGCGGGAAAAAAATGGTGGCCTCGTTCTTTGGAAGGATAGGTCATTTCGCAACAATTGTGTTAGAGGATCAAAAAACAATTTCTGCAGAATGGTACACTACCAATTGTTTGCCACATGTCTTGGAAAAAGTTCGAGAGAAACGACCTCGCAGTAGGATCCTCCTTCACCACGACAACGCCTCGTCGCACACCGCCAAGCGAACGATCGACTATTTGGCGACATCAAACGTTGAATTACTGGGTCACCCGCCGTATAGCCCCGACCTCGCGCCTTGTGATTTTTATTTATTTCCAAAAATTAAAGAAAAACTTAAGGGAAAGCGGTTTATGAATGCTGAAGAAGCGGTGGCTGCGTATCGCGATGCCATTGAAGAGACCCCTAAGGACGAGTGGGCAAAGTGCTTTTCCCAGTGGTTCCATCGCATGCAGCGGTGTATTGACGTCAATGGACAATATTTTGAAAATATATAATAAAACTAATAACTGGCTAATGTAATCAGTTTTTGATTTTCTAAGAACTTTCAGTTTGACCCTCGTATACAGACCATTTCCACCTCTTATCTTCGTGGTTCTACCTTCTCATCTCATTGTCTACTTATCTATAATTGCTAATTGCCATGATTTAATCATAAAACTACCATTATTGTGATTTTAATTATATACACCGTATGGTTTCAGCTGCGAATGGACGTTTTAGCTTCCCACGGGGCCCGTCAGAATGTTCTAAATGTTTATACCAAGAGTATAGGCGGCTGTTAAACTGTTCTAGTACCACAGCGATTGTATATTATTATGATTCGACGGCCGGTTGGTGTAGTGGGAGTGTAAGCGACTGCTACGTCGAAGGTCGCGGGTTCGATTCCCGCTCAAGTCAAACATTTGTATGCATGAACATGGATGTTTGTCTTGGTCTGGGTGTTTCTATGTATAATATGTATGTATTTACAAAAAAAAAAGTATATATGTATGTTTATCCATTATCTAGTACCCATAGTACAAGCTCTGCTTAGTTTGGGACTAGATGGTGTTGTGTGAATGTGGTAGAATATTATAGAATTATTATTATTATTATGTTTCTCTTTACACGGTTATTCTTCTAACATTTGGTATAAAAAGAATAACCGGACCTTTGGTAGGCTTACACGGGGATATGGATCCAACGTGCAGAGGCCCATAGAGAGTTTTAATCTAAAATGTGATGGGATACGTGCAGCGGTGCCTCCACAACTGCACTATTAAGTACAGCTATGGACTAGCCGCAGCACGTGCAGGACTATTGCTTGAATGTGGAATCTACTAGAATAAGGTTATGAGGATGGGTGATTAATGGACCGGTATGATAAAAACTATGGATTACAGACGGCACCTGCCTGATACTCTTATAGCATCCATCCGCGAGGCAGGTGGTGACTCGCCAACTCACTGGATGGGCCCTCTCTTATTAGCCGCCAAGGCAAGCAAAGTCTGCCCTAAAAGCAGCCAGAGGGCAACACCGGTGCGAGTGGCTAGGGGTGTCGAGCGGTGCGGCACCGGTTTCGCCATCACGGGTCTCGTGACAACGGAGACCCGGAGCGGGTTTCCCCGTAGTTACGCCCTTGAAAATGACACTTCCACCCCCGAGCTAATAGCTCTTGCGGCTTCCCTCTGACAAGCCGACCAAGGCAAGTCAGAGTTGAGAGTCCTGCGGGCGCTCTTGGGCATCCACTCCAACCAGCCAGTAAAGGCAAGCCGGAGACGAGGCCCTGACCGACTCTCCGAAGCATTCGGGACCGCAGTGTCGCCACACACATTCAGCTCGCCACAAAGCTGCCATGCGGTTTGTAAGCTTTCTTATCATCTTGTAATACATTTTTTGTCACCTCCGAAGTACGGTAGCGCTCTGATGTTAATGCCACACGCGGTCACCCAGCCAAGTGGCGACCTGTGCTGGCGTTGCTTAACTTGATTGTTCACTTATACTTACAGATTTAGGCTCCAAGGCGAAGGCCATGTATTGCAACAATGATCCCATTAATATCTTCGACGAAATCTATTTAGTATATTTCGCACTGAGCTATGAGAGCTAAACTCAAAAAAGAACTTACATTTTTACAGGAGATTTTGTTTGCACTACTTGAATTACAAATAACATTGTAACTTTATTGTACAAACCAAATATTTTGGTGCAGTTAGCAACCCTAATGATAATCTGGATAATGCTAGATGATGATAATGACAGTAGTAGGCACATAATGACTACATAAATGATGAACGTATAGCCTGAAAAATATAAAGTAGGTTATGAAAGAATATGGAACGGATATTAAGCTTCAACAGTATTTTTTCGTAATTAACTTACTTCTGCCCTACCTATTTAACGGATCACACATATTTATAACGTAAATATGTATTATAAAGCCTTTAATCTCGTTAAGTAAAGAGTTATTGAATATATCTATATATCTTTACTATTAATTCACTCAGTAAATAACCTATATGTTATTGTGGTTATGATTCTTTTAGCTATGCATATTTATTTCAAGCTTTAGAATATTATTTTTTACTGTTGTTAAATCAATTTAATATTACCCGTAGATTGATCAAATCCTTGCTATCATTTGCAAATGAATATGATCTCGAATTTGAACTTCTAAATTCCTGACCTGTATTAAAAAAGCTGAGCTAATAAATCAAAGCTATAATTACTTATCTTCATTCGGCAAGGTAACAAAAGTCAGAAAGACGATTAACTAAAAAACGACAGCGATACAGATTCGGAGGATGTTAATCTAATCTAATTTAAAATTAATCTGTAAGATGAAAAGCTCGCCCGAGACCCGACCGGCCTGCCTGAACAAAATTGAGATGTTTCGGTATCCTCGTAAATTTCATTTCATTAGGGACAACGTTACCACTGAGAGTATTTAAAAAGAAAGTAAGTACATACATTTATCTGACTGGCGATTACCCTACCTAACGGATCGGCCCATTCTACCGTACGTTTAAATCCTGCTTCGTGTAAATTAATATCAACTTTTTAATCAAGTGCTTTGATATCTGCTCAAATATTTGACGTTCCATTTATTAAATTAAGATGTAATGTCTGGATAATTAAATCGAAAATATGATCAGTGAAATTTTTGATTGAATTGTTCAGTTTGCGTGCGATCTCTTGGGAGAGAGTTGTCCAATCCCCCTGTGGGACAAACAACGGCGCAGCTCTAACGAACTGTCGATAGTTTGATTAATTGATGAATTATATAATAATATACGTGATACGATATCAGGCACGAAGAGGCGTAGGCAGACCTTGTGTAGGTGCAAACCGTAGCATGGCTGATATATTTAAAATTCCTTATAATAGTTGGTCGTAAAAGATGAGAAACTTACCAAATACTCACATACTTTGCATTACGTCGTTGAAAGCGGTGATAAAGATTTATGACTCAATAATACTTTGATTATTTCACAGATTCGAGGAAGTTGAATTTTATGAGGCATACGGCTTCTTATTTAGGCAATAATGTCTCGTTATTACAATCCCACAATTCTGTAAAAGGCGATGAATCAATACTTTATGTGCCGCTTTGGATAAGAGGAGATATTTTCCGTTGCGGAATGAAAGAGCATAGAGTATCAACTTATCATCCTGTGCGGGTTTCCAAGGAAAATAGCAAGTATAGGAAGCTGATGTATTTTTCTTTCTTGATGTTGCAAAGTTACGAATTCGTAATGTCGGTATAATATTCAAGCGCTTTGTCCTAAAGTAGAAGACGTATAATATATGATGTTCTACACATTGTTCATCAATGTGTAGGGTGGAACTAATATCGGATATCGGGCATAGTACCAAATCTCATCTATGACACATATTTTGTCCACGAGAAAATCTTTTGTCAGGCAATACCGATTAAGTACTTTAGAAATATTGGTGTGTTTGTTGTTATTGAAATAATTTGATGCCTTATCGCGCTATTTTTAAATTAAAGATAGACTCTAGATTTAAGAATAAGTAGGCGGTTCTACGTTACTAAGACTTAGTATGACTATTACACGTATGTATGAATTTACTATCACGGGAGGCATTCCATTTAGGAACACTTTATGGGTCATAGAATCGTTTGCTCCGTACGAGTATTATTCTAGCGATGCCGAAGTGCCTGCGGAACAATGTCGTTTGTGCAGTTTATATAGGCAACATATAATATAACTGTCACAGTAATAATGGTCAATAGAACGGAAAAAACCAGCTTCCTGCCGGCGTATGAGCACCCAGTCTAGACCCTAACAGGTAATAATTTTATTTAGTTCCTCCATGCATAAAATCATCATAATGCAAGGTACCGTTAAGTCAATCGGTAGTTTCAAGTTTATGTTGTGTCTAAACCAAGAATTCTTCCTGAGAAAGCTTGTTTCCAATTTATGTGTTGTCAATAGAAAATCACTTAGCTATTCCTTACAAAGCCGGTGAGTTGTCTAGCTAAGCAGGCAACAATGTCTGCCTAACAAGGTCTCGTCAAACCAGCGGGTCGTCAACTAGTTTATTTAAACCTCACTACTTATTAGACCACGGTCCCGGAACGCAAACTATATGTAGCGAACCGGCTTGCGTAAGTCGCAAAATGGTGTTCTGCTTATCGTAAGAAAACAGAACAACAACTGGATTTAATACGCAGTTATTGTGCCAATTTGCTTTCCAGTGTTGTAGTATTTTACGCCTGCAGATTATTATTTTAGTCCGTATAAAATATTTATGTGACGTGTGTACGTACGACGTGTGGACGTATATCTGTGTGTTCTTCTGACTCTGAAATTTAATTTAGCTCCATTGTCGTTATTAAAAAATCACATTTTATTTAGTAGCTTTTCTTTAGAGTGAAACTGAGTTGATTTGAACATGGTAATTCAGTTAGATATACCTACTTGATAGAAAGATCCTAGATCTCACAAAACATCTGAGCGTCTACGATACCGTTCATCACTTATTACTCGCTCTCACCTTCTTTATTTCATGTTCGTGTTCAGCATTTACGTCAGTGAGCTCTCATAAGACTCACATTAGAAGACGTCCCAATGTTTACGCTCTGTCAGAATTCAACACTTCTCATCAAATTAAACTACGTTTAAACGAACTGTATAAACGAAATTGAGTAGAAGTCGTGTCCAGCAGAGTGACTCGCACCTAGAGCCAGACTGAACTATGATGCAACCCGCACACATTCGTTAAATAGTTTGATCATACAAAATAAATAAGCGGGTCTTAATATTATTATTATTATTATTAGTATTTAAGGTATAAATACCTATTTGATTCCGACGTTTCGCTCGTCTTGCACCGAGCGTGGTCGCGAATCTATATCCATCCTCCCGGTTGGTTGATTATCGGCTATTTATTTATTTATTAAATACTTTATTGTACACTATAAAAGGACATTTCATAATGAATCGTTTTACAAACACAGTACAATGGGCGGCCTTATCGCTAACAGCGATTTCTACCAGGCAACCTTTGGATGGAGATTATTGGTAGGAAAGAAATGGTAGTTGCAAGTGTACCAGTAAATTATGATTATACTTTAATTATGTGCATTGATATATAATAAATACTACAATAATATACCTACTCATACATAAATAACTATACATACACATACATAAATAATATATAATACATACATATAATTATATATAAGGAGTGTTATAATAATAGGTAGTGATCCTTGACAAGAGATTTGAACCTCGTTACCGTCTGAGCCTGCCTTATATGAAAAGGTAATGCATTCCAT
Source organism: Euclidia mi (assembly GCA_944739405.2). NCBI lineage: Eukaryota > Metazoa > Arthropoda > Insecta > Lepidoptera > Erebidae > Euclidia > Euclidia mi. The sequence continues at coordinate 35,748,059 of OX123190.2, forward strand.
AGCCGAACAGCAGTGACACAAAACGATTTATCATAAAATCCAGTTGAATGTGCTGGCATCTTCAGTTTCAAATTTTCTGATGACCTTAAATAACGGTTATGCGTATCATGAAGGAATTCGAATCGTCCTTTAAGATAGGAAGGAGTTGAAGGGTTAAAGAGTATATTGTACAGCAGAGATAGAATGTGAGCATTCCGGCGATATCGTATGGGTAACCACTTGAGTTGTATTCGAAATTGTGAGACATGGTCGTATTTGCGTAATCCAAATATGAATCGTATACAGAGATTTTGAAGTCGCTCAAGTTTTTCAAGCTGGTTTTCGGCAAGATCTGGATAGCTGACATCTGCGTAATCAATAATGGGTAATAGAAGAGAGTTTGCAAGTGCAATTTTGGTGGCAGTAGGAAGGAAATTCCTAAGTCTTCTTAACGAACCTGCCGAAGCAAACACCTTACGACTTACTTCTTGGACCTGCGAGCGCCAAGAAAAAGTAGAATCGATAGTTAAGCCAAGGTTCTTCACTTTATCCTGAATGGGAATAACAGTGCCATTGAAAATAATGTCAGGAATTTGTGACCAGTCAATCTTCATTATCATCCTCGAACTACCAACAACGATAACCTGAGTTTTCGAGGGATTCACTTTTAGTCCATAGGATTTACTCCAGCTGCTAATCTGTGCAAGATCACTATTGATGGTATCTACATATGATAACCGTGCGAATGGCGACTGCGTGTAGATTTGGAGATCATCTGCATAAAGGTGATAGGAAGAGCGAAGATTATTTGATATAGAATTTATAAAAATTGCGAAGAGTAAAGGAGACAACACGCCACCCTGGGGCACACCAACAGTAGTGTTACACCAAGACGAAAGTGAATTTTCAATGCGTAAATGTTGTCGGCGGCCACACAGGTAACTACGAAACCAATCAATCACCGTAGGAGATATGTTAAGAGAGCTAAGACGACTAAGTAGAATGTCAAAATCCACTGTATTGAAGGCGTTGCTAAAATCTAGCAGAGCAAGGATTGTGAGCTGTCCGCCTTCCATACCAGCCCTTATGTCATCCGTAATATTGACAAGGGTTGTAGCGGTGCTATGACCTGAACGGAAACCGGATTGAAATGGATTAAGGAGATTATTTTTAGTTAGGAATGAGTTGACTTGACTGTGGACGAGACGTTCGAGGACTTTGGAGAGGAATGGTAAGATAGAAATAGGTCGATAGTCAGAGAAGGATGAAGGATGAGGAGTTTTCGGGATGGGAGTTATCAGAGCATCCTTCCACATTGATGGGAATTGACCACTGGACAGGGAGTAATTAAGGATGTGAGTAATTATGGGCAGGATTAAATCGAGGATTGGAAGGAGCATATTACGGCTGACACAGTCGCTACCAACTGCGTTGGAAGTGATTGACATTATGTTCTTATTAACATCACTATCGGTGAAATGATTAAAGACAAATGATGAATAACTAGGGGTTGGCAGAGATGAAAGATAATTTATAGTGCTTTCTTTAGTAGTCCTATCAATATTGGACAAGGCAGAGAAATGTTGATTATGCATATCAAAATTGAAGTCATTGGGATTAACGTGTTGCCGTGGTTTGCCAACCCCCAGGGTTTTAAGAAATTTCCAGACCTTCGCTGGATCTCCGTTCTTCACAGAATTATGGATGTGTTGGCGTTGTGCGTCCCTACACACCCTATTGCAGTGATTCCTGATCGCAACATATTTTTGAAGATTGTGATCATCAGGCTTAATTTTGAATTTAAATTTTGCTGCAGCTTTTTTGTGTATGAGCTGTTTGATGCTTTCAGTGAGCCACGGTGAGGGAGGATGTTTTATTTTTACAGGTCGAATTGGTGCATGCTTATCATATAGATCTGTGATATTAGATGTAAAGATGCTGACCTTTTCATCAACAGATTCGACATTGAAAAGTGAAGTCCATTCAATATCACTGACATCTTTACAAAGAGCATCGGTGTTCATGCCACCAAAATTACGCTGCATTTGGACATTACGCTTAATTTTAGGTGGACGGATTTTGTAGGATACATAGATCAAATCGTGGTAAGAGAACATGTCTGCTGGGCATTGCCCGTACATGGTGACATGTTCCTTAGAGGAAACCATGATTATATCAAGAAGGGAAGGTGTAGAGTTTGGAAAGTGATGAGTTGCGCTTAAGGGTAGTATAGACAAGTTACAGGCTATTGAAGTAGAAAGAAGAGAAGAAGAGCGAGAATCATTTTTTAGTAGACAAGTATTAAAATCACCCATTATGATAACATGACTGTAAGAAGGCACAAGATTAACCAGTACGGTTTCAAAGGTCGAAAAATAATCAATACGTAGTGAAGGACAGTAGAAAACGCCGAGAAGGACTTTAGTGTGGTTTAGTGCAACTTCCAGAAATAAATGTTCGCCGGCATTTGGTGGCGGTGGTTGTGCAGACATACTTACAACTGTGTATGGGATATGTGAGCGAAGATATATGGCAACACCCCCACCGCCCCCGACCGCCCGATCATTTCTGATAAGTTGAAAACCAGGCAGGGAGTATAATGAAGAAGGCAGACAGGGCTTAAGCCATGACTCAGAAACAAGGATAGCATGAAGGTTCTTACAGTCTAGATTGGCCAGCATATCAGGAAAATGTGCCGGAATGCTTTGGGCATTGATATGAACGGCATTGAAATTTTTAGGTACATCAGAAAATTGAGAATTAAGACTGTCAGCAAGTGACGGTATACTGGTAAAGCTGTCATCTATACTACATAACGAGTAGAAACTTTCATCATCACTGATGCTATTAGTATCAATGGTTGCAAGTATTATACTTAAATATAATAAAAATTATCTAAAGAAATATATATATAAAAAGAAAAAAATATATATTATGAAAAGATAAATTTAAAAAAAATTATATAAACTACTACTAAAAAACTGAATATTGGTTCAAAACTACCAATAATGCACCACCTGCCAGTAGTGCCAAGAGTAGAAAATGACGTTGTTCATCGGATACACAGTCATTATTAAGTGGGCATAAAAAATATTTATATAACGATAGAAATAAGTATAATAATTGGTCCGGGAAGTAACAAGAACATTACGAGATATTATTAATAATTAATAGCTAGCAAGATATACAATTATATAGATGGAAATAAGAAAGAATCAAGATAAAGAAAATAAGAATAAAAGGAAGTATAATATGTAAACAGTCTAAAAGGCCCTGTACCCATTCAAGTTACAATTTGACAAACACAACAGATGACAGATGACGGATGTGACAGCTGACAATTATTGACAAACAGTGAGAACTGAGAAAGAAATAATATATCAGACACCCGCAGTAAATACTTAGTAATTATAAAATTATTATGATAGAAAGAAAAAATAAATATATAAGTAAAGTGGAACATATAAGTGGGTACAAAGCAAGGAAAAATATAATGATAGATACTACTTACTACCCGGACCAGAAATCAACCAAAGCAAACGAAAGTTATTTCCTTTGGGCTATAGTCCGTTTAGATTTTGCGGCTGGCTTCGCTGGTGTGAGCTGCTTCTCCACACCCTTATGCTCGATTTTGTGCAGCTCCGTAAGGTTGACCACACGATGACGGGAACCATCAGGCGCAAGAACATGGATAATGCCATCCCTGGTCCAGCATTGAGTAATACCAAACTTTTGACGCGCGGCCATGAAAGCTTCGTGTCGCTGCTTGGTCAGAAATTCCGAGAGCGTAGTACCAGTGCCCTTGAATTTGGTTTTACTGAACCATACACTATCCTGTACCAAGGAGTTGTTAAATTTCACAGCTATGGGCCTGACCTTGCTACTTGATGCGCGACCCATTCTGTGGCAGCGTCGAATATCAGCTATAGTGATGTCTGATTTGAGGTGCTCTTTTATAACATTCACTACTACTTTGGCTGTGTCCTCTTTGCCGTCCTCTGCCACACCATGCAGCAGCAACATTTTCCTTCGAGTCCTCATCTCCATGGAATCCAGCGTATGGGAAAGGAGCTCTATTTGCTGTTGGAAACCTTTAAGAGCATCCATTACAAAGGCCTTGAAGGAGGTGTACTCGGAGGCCAAACCCGGCATAGATGGAGTACCTTGAGATCTCGGCTAATTTATTTTGTATGATGTATACAGATCGCGAAAGTTTTAAATCGATTAAATAGTTTGCGTTTGAACAAAATAATTACGCAAACTATTTGCCAAGTGAATCCAGGGCTTAAAATTAAACTACCGCTTATTTAACGAAAACCCGGTAGCCTGCTATGTTATCAAAGCAGAAAACCGCGCAATTATGGAAGCTTTTTAATTACTCTCGTAATAAACCTATAAAGCAAATGGATAGTTTTATTGTGCATGGAGCGATCGGTGAATGTAATAGTTATCATATTCAAAGTTTTATTTGTTTATAATTTAGACGTTTGGTGGTTTTAGTTATGGGTGGTAGCTCTTGAGGAAAATCTCATAGGAATCCGGCAATAAACTTGTGATTTTAAAACGATAAAAGTTATAACGGCATCGTAAGAAAACTGTTTTTTATACTAATATCAATTGATTACGTTGTGTTGGTTTCAATAATGAAACGGGTCTAAAAAAAATCCATATTTTTAGTAAATTAGTTATTTACTAAATTCATCATTACCTATTTTGTTTCAAATTCATATTAGCTATCTATTTAAACATTATAAGTAGAAGCTTTTAAGTTAGCTGTTTTACATCTGTACTGTTTTAGTTGTACTTACTCTAATTTATTTGCGGAATATAGATTTACTTCGTATTATAGTATAAAACGATTTACCTAAAGTGGTCCTAGAATGAATATGAGCTAGGTCTAGGTAGTAAAGAAACCCTAGTACTAGACAAGCTTTCTGGTGACAAACACTGTCATTCCGTTAGTAAAATCATTATTTGTCTTGTAAATTTAAGAAATAATTAATATTACTCTGTGAATTAGGAGCTGGCAACGTTGATTCAGTAGTGTGTAATACTACGTAATTATCTCACCTTCCCGAGAACATATTTCCACTTTTGCGTGTTGAAGTACTTTTTCCGTTAACATAAAGGGTACTTTCTGTCATCAAAAGCAAAAAATTAATTTGACAAATTTTCGCGAGCATGTTTTCTCATAATCACGTACTCATTGACGCTTTGCACGCCTGTTTTAATCACTTTTCACTGTATTTAATAGCCCATTAGCAAATTATTCGTGCCTTAGTTAAACTTTTGGCTTTCGTATGCGTAACAATTATTTTTTTTAATTAGAACAGTGATTAAAATTTAAAATTTTACGCCTAATTAAGTGGCGTTTTTTGTGACAACGCAAGTGAACTTGTTGAAGAATAATGACGTAGTTATAGCGAGTTATTATGCAATTGTATTTGTTATCTACTATCAGTACAGTTCGTAGTAGACTCAAAATAAATGGGCGAACGTTTCTTAAATTGCCATTATTTAGGTGTTTCTGAATACAACAGTCAGTTTGTCGCTAGTCTGCATTTTAAAAGGAAAGTATTTATAGAAATGTTTATCACAACTACAGTAAAAAATAATTCCTTAGTGATTTAGTGTTCATATTTTATGCATTATCATGTTTGTATACGTCCGACGCTTGTATAACTGTCATTTGAAATAAACTTGAGACGATGGTCCGCAATTACATATATCTTTCTATTTCTAGCTGAACGCGTGGTTACGCCCACTTTATTTAGGGCTACTGCTCCGCACCCGTTGCTCATAGTGTGATGTTATATAGCTATTCTGGCTATCCAACACAAAAAAATATTCATATCAAACGAGTACGTTGACTGCCTCCGTGGTCCAGTGGATAGCGTATGCGACTGCTGATCAGAGGACCCGGGTTCGATTCCCGGGTCGGGCAATGTCCCAATTTCCTAGGGAAATCCAACGGTGCTGATTGGAACCACCTTAGTTTAACAATAAAACACCAGAGTATAGATGAAGCACATTTATTGTCCAAAAATCACCCAATATTTATACTAGCCGCGGTAACCAAACCATACCTTGAATTTAAACCGATGAGGGCCATCTATCGACACGAAATATAACTACAAAAATGCCCAAAACTATGTATTTATAGTGTCATCGGTAACGAAACCATATCTCGAATTTAAATCGATAAGCTCCCTCTAAATTAAATCGATAAGGTCCCCTTTGAAATTAATAACTATATACATTAAAATTATAATTTTCCAATTAAAACTAATCAAAATGTGTAAAAACCGTTTTGCTAAATTCCCTGAACAGGCAAAAGTGTTACTGGGTTTTTCGGAATTCTCAGGAGCAGCACGGAGTCTGTTGATGTGCCCGGTAACGGCAATAGGCTCGCCCCTTATTACGTGAGACCTAAAAAATCATGACGAAATGTGGGTGTAATATTACCCATCACGCGAGTCTATAAAAAAATCAAACGAGTAGTGCCTGAATGCTTGCTCAACCAAACAGACAAACTATTCAGCTATAAAATATGAAGTATAGTTGTACATACAGGTCACACAGCGACCAGTCAAGCTTAACAGATTCTGTACGATTTTAATCCTTATTTGCCACGCCATAAGAATGGTGCAAAGGTCAAAGTGTGTAGCTGGATAAGTAGCCATCTGTACTTTTGCACGTATATATTGGGCAGGTGATAGGTACTGCGGATTAAAGAGGCGTGCCATTTGTTTAAAATAAAACAATATAATTTAAAACATACGAATGGCTTGCAGTTTGACAGGCGAGACCAACATGACATAGGCTGAGTTTTAGCGCCATTTATCAAAGTGTACTAACACCCGTAAAACTTAGAGGACCGTACGGACCGAAGCATCAATCAAAGGGTCAAACCTAGATCTGGGGCTGTCATGCTTACTGCATTACACTGATGCGCTTTTAATATATGTAAGCCATTCATGTGTATGTTATACGTAATATACCTATGGTATATAATTTCAAGTATGGTAGGTACCTATTCCTTTTTCAAAACATAGAATTCTACCTAAAATACACATGAAATAAGAAATGCTTCAGTCTGAAACGTTTTCGGAGGACAGAGGTCCCGAAAATCTACAATTAGAGCAAGAATTCATTGTCCAGCCCAAGTGATCGTTCCTTGTTGGACCATAGCCCGATGTTTCGTATTGTCCTATATTGTCCATATCATCCAATGGGTGTCGTAAGAGCCGACAGAGGGAGCACATTATGCAGAGAACAACACTGTAAGAGAATGAAAACATGATACAAACCCTATGCCAACCCGTTTGGCCAGCGTGGTATAGTAGGCCAATTCCTCCTTTCAAAGGAGAGGCCTAATCCAGTAGTGGAGTGTTAAAGGCTAATGATGATGTGCGAAACTGTATTCAAGATCTTCGTAGCTCTGTTAGATGTCACCACTGTCTCTGTCTCGCTACTGTACGATAGAGGTCTCTTATAATTGTACGTAGCTGTTTCATTTGTTTGACGCCGTCGTTCCGCTACCAAATATCTAAACCGTACCTTTAAATATTAATATTATATTTGTTCAGAAATAGTTCAAGTTTATTCGACCGCACAGCCATAAGATTACCAGTCCAATTAAAAGAATCGTAAAGATATAATTTTAATATTTTTACGTCAAAAAGCCTGTTTGTTGAAGAATGTTTTCGGCAATAAAATATCACGCTGAGACTTAAAGGAAAAGAGCAATAACCACTAACGTAATTTTACGCGAATAAAACCACAGGGCCCAGCCTCCTAGTCGTACTTCAATCCGAAAATTAAACCATTGGGTTTTGTGTGCAATATCCGAACTTAACCATAAGAAACATAGCAGTTTTTATTGGAATCACTTAATATCTCGTGGTTCCAATGGCAGATGCTGCTCAGCAAACAGTAAAGACATTTGCGTTGGTAACAAAATGATACCAGGAGTGAGCATGGCTTCTCTTGTAATGGAAAACCTAGTGGTGGCTGACGCTGCACACTTGGAACTAAGGTTGGAGAGAGAGGTCGGTTACACTTCCTCTCCCTCATCCACTCCACCGTCTTCTCACAGCATTACTGCCCTGCAGAAGGAGACGCCGGGGTTCCAGGCAGACCACGGCTCCCACATCAGACCTCTTTTAGGTACAGGCTTTTAGGTACGAATGACAGAAGCGAGAGCGCATCCGAATCGAAAGAAAGCTTTGCGATACTGGCCTTATATATTCTAGTCGTCCTTAAAAACAAAACTTTACATTGATATAAATCACAGGTAAAGACACACGATAATATTAAACTCACAGGTTGTATTGAATAGCCAACATGTTCGCAACGCCGTATCGCGTCATAGGTGTATCGCACATAATACGGCCGGACCAGGCATCCGTGTAATGAAAATTTTATTGCGATGAACTTGCACTTGAATTGATGTGATGGGATCACGTTAGTAGGTTTTATGACTTTTATGGGACTATTTATATTACCTTCGCCGTCGTAAGTCGCAATACGACCTTCTATTTCACTTAGTGACCTGGTTGGCACCCGCAGATTGGTATTACATAGACATACATACATAACGTCACGCCTTTTATCCCCGAAGGGGTAGGCAGAGGTGTATTTCTACACCCACTTTTCGCCAGATATACTTTAGTCCCACGTTATAAAGGGCGAGCCTATTGCCGTACCGGGCACATTTCCAGATTCCGTGCTGCTACTGAGAATTTCGTGACAGAAAAACTCAATAACACTGCCCGACCCAGGAATCGAACCCGGGACCTCCCGATCCCACGCGCACATTTATGCCGCGAGACCTACCAGGCAGTCGTATAGGGTTTGATGTCGAGTTTTCCGTCTCTACGCAAAGATGGTATTTGCATCGTGTTATCCCTTAGTCGCTTCTTACGACACCCACGGGAAGATAGGTGGGGACACTTGTATTCTATGCCGTCAACCACACGGCCAAGATTGGTATTACATGATATTAAAATGTTTGTGGCAAGTTTCGACTCGTAAAATTGTTATATATATATATATGTGCGCTAGCTTTTCCCGCGGCCTCGCTCGCGTAAATTCGGGGTTCTCTAATTATAGAATATCATCTATGTTCCTGCAAAAAGTTTTTACCCATACAAACTACTTAGTACTAAGACTTAGTAGTACATACTCAAAAGGTTATCCGGTATCAGTGACGTTTCGCTAGAGTGGCCAATATGGCGACTGCGATTTGTCTGTCAGAATCATTAGATTTTAACAAAATATTCGACAATCCGAATTTTGCGGATATTTATGTTGTCGACTCGAAATCTTTATTTTTTAATGTTTTATTATTCAGGTAAGGTTTCGATCGAGTCTACCGTACCACTTGACGAAATTATTAATATAGATTTGACACTGCGATGGTAGCGCAGAAACATTACAAAATCAACACTTTACAAATTAAAAATTAACTAAAAAATCATTTTTCAGTGGACTACATTATGAATCTATACCATTCTCAAGTCCCCTTGAACACACACAATAATTTTCATCAAGATTGGTCCAGTCGTTTAGGAGGAGTTCAGTGACATACACACGCACACAAGAAATAAATATATAAAGATTTGCAATCACGTGGTTGACTTCTACTAATGGGTCATAATTTTTTATTGGCTTTCGCAATTTAAAACATATTTGTGATGAAGCCCATACGTACTTCAAATTTTAAGTGGGTTTGCGTATTTTATGAAATATGTTATCCGTTTTCAAGTCCTAATGGCGGAAATGCTTATTTTTGCATTATAAATATAAACAGTGAATAGACATCGTTAAGGTCAACGCTCATTAGAGCCACCCGGCACCCACTCCGCACGGCGTCCACGAGTGGACGTCGCGCGGTCAACGCGGCGACGAGCAGTCATCGCGCGACAAGTATGCGAGCAGCGAGTTGCCACCGAGCCGTCCACGCGCGGACGGCGGGTGGACCACCCGCCGTCCGCACGTGGACGGCTTACGACAGAGGCGATCCGGTGACGCTACGGAGTTGATGTAGTGAGCGCATACCCATACAAATCCATATAAAGAATACTAACCGCACGAGGCGAGGCGGTGCGGAGTGGGTGCCGGGTGGCTCTAATGAGCGTTGACCTTTAGTCTGTTGCGTCAAAGTACTAAAAGAGTGCCGAAATCCGCATTTCAAGAAGGCACCGTTTAGGGTTGCCAGTCTTAATGTGACTACGGCTGACATACACAGCGTTCATTTTATAAATAAAGATATAAGCCGACGGGCTTATATCTTTATTTATAAAGGGCCCGATATTTGACGAAATATCGGGCCAAAGAGAGATAATATGCCCTTTAATAAGCATTTACACCAGTCAGACCTATCTACAATGATCGTATTATATTGTAAGGTCTTAACATTAATAAATCCGTATTGATAGTTAAAAAGAAATTGTCACCTGAAAATGTTTGCTTAAAAGCATGCGGCGAATGATAGCTAGAATTTTTGCGAAAGAAGATTGATCGTAGTTTTCATCAAATATTAGTAATACTGCGAATAAGCGGGTTTAAGATAAATATATTAAAAAAACATATAAAACGTGTGTAAAGATGAAACATGTCACGTTTTATAGTGCTTTGTAAATTTTAAACTTTCAACGTGACTTTTAAGTACTAACGCACACACAAATCAATCACTGCCTGTATAAGCAGACGAATAAAAATAGTTCAACAATCAGACATGGATAGAACAGTTCCACTAAACTGAATTGAATGAATTTGAATGGTTTAAAATATCTAGACCATAAATATTTTAAAACTTTCACGATTTGGTATTTTAGTAACGGCTGATGTATAGTTTGGTAGTTTCTACGTTGTTGAGTTTGTTTTAATACGTTGGACGATGCAAACACTTTGATCTAATAAGATGATGTACAAAATTATATATTTACCGCCCGTTCTTTCTCGTGTCTCTATCCCTTGCATTGCGAACATGGCTGAAAATTCAGTAATTAACTTCAATGTTGACGTTCATCAACGCGACATCGAGACCTAAGTGAATAAATGATCTTAAATTTGACTTGACCAAAGTACAGAAATTTTATAATTAAATAATTAAATCTATGCTTTATAAAATTATTATTTTATGGAGTGACCAATGTTTCGATGGACTTTAAACGAATTAATATGGGCCATTCCTTTGTGCGGTCGGATTCGGACAGCCTGTTAAGGTGGGAGGTTCAATGACATTACGTTCCATGGTATGAGGGCTGTCAAAAGCAAGCCCCCGGTAAACTGTATCGACGTTTCACTGTATCCAATTTAATTTTACTGGATGACGCCTATCTATATATCGGTTTTGCTTCAATAATTATATATTTTTCAAAAGATTATTGCTAGATTTAACATTAAGATAATATTAAGTGATTGGTACTCGTTGCCTAGTAAAAAATGTGTTAGGTACTTAAAACTAATGTTGATCGAATTTCAGGCTCGCCGATAATACTACTACTACCGGTAACTCCAACTGTCAGACAACGAGATACGTTTGGCCAATTTATAAAGGACAACTCTCTATACCTTTTTGCTACCCTAACACTACCGCCAACGCAGAGAAAAAGAACATCGAATTCGGTAGGAGGAGACACAAGGATTGATAAGAAGAATCTACATACTATAAATGATACGGATTTACGTGGATTAGTGGTGTGCCGGCGAACTGTAACCTTGGATAACCGAACGAGAAAAAGATCTGTATCCGTTACTCTTTGGATGATCAAAATAGATCTTTCGTAATGATACATTTAATTATATTTTGCACAACATTTAAATGATCGTTAACAACGTAATATTAATTTCTAAACAGTAAAATATTTCTAACTATAAAGTGTTTTAAGCGCGATAAGTTCAGATGCACCTAAATCAAGTCAGAAGAAGAGTTGAAATCCGTATTCTTAAATCTACGGTCTCAAATCGTTCTGATTCATATACGGCTATAGATTTCAACCCACTGGGCACTTTACTAGTATGGACCGATCAGCCTTTTACCGTCTCGGAACAAGTAGCATAATTTAACATCAACGTATCACAAAACGGGCCCATTTAAGTCAAATCGGTAATATTAAAAGCTAGACAAATAGGGAGCACTTGAGCGAAGGTCACGTTGCGATAAAATGAGATAGAAGGAAACTGATTTATATCGTATCTTTAAGATCGTATATATACGGTATTATATTCAAAGATGGCAATTGAAATAGGAATGGTTTATCTGCGATGACATGAATGCAACTATATGCAAATGTTTTACTGTTATTGGAAGTATAAAGTGGTTATCAGAGGTATAGACGTGTGAAGCTGCTAATAGTAAGCATAGCTAATACTGTAGTAGCCGTACCAAGGTGCGTACAATTTATCGATTTACGATTGTTTATAAACCGCTGGCATTACGAGTGGTAACCTCACAATTTACTGCCAACAATTATTATTAATAATTAACAAAGCTTTCAACTCCATCCTGCATATACTCATCTTAAATTTTAATTTTAATTGTGAGACATATGAATCAGTGCCGACAGAGATAGACAAAACGAACAGTTTGCCGTTAATATTAGATGGCATTTGTAGAAAAATAAAATTTGTTCATGTTGTGTGCGTACTTAATGACTATGTTTTTATTGTAGTAATATAGGCTTTAATTATAAGACGACACACATGCCTTAATTTTGCATAAAAAATAAGTGGGATCTTTTTACTGGTGCTCAGGAAGTTCTTGCGTCGCCTGTGCAGTAACGTACAATATCATCATCATTGTCTTGCCCTGGTCCCAATTTATTTGGGGTCGGCGCAGTATGTCCTTCGCTTCCATACTTCTCTGTCACCAGTCATCCGATCGTTTAGCCCTTTCTCTTTCATATCCATCCTCACACAGTCCATCCATCTCTTCCTTGGCCGTCCTCTCCTCTCCTCTTTCGTCCTTCTACATGCATATCTCTCACTTTTTTACCTACATACATCTCATCTCTCCGCATAACATGTCCATACCAGGCCAATCGACTCCCATTCACCTTTTCAGCTGTGGGCGCCACTTTCATACTACCTCTAACGTAACCATTCCTAATTTTGTCCATTCTTGTCATTCCACATATCCATCGTAACGTTATCATCTCTGCCACATGCAATCGTTTCTCATCCATCTTCTTTGTAGCCCAACACTCAGCTCCATACAGTACGACAGGCCTTATAACTGATTTATACATACGGCCCTTTAATTTCACAGGCATTTTGTGGTCGCATATTGTGCCTGAGACCTGTCGCCATTTCATCCATCCTGCGTTGATTCTTTGCCTAACATCCCGATCAATTTCGCCGTCATCTTGCAGGAGTGAACCTAGGTAGCGGAAATCGGAGCATACTGGTAGAGTTGTACCGCCGAGTGTAACCGGTATACAACTGGAGAGACCGCCAAAGTCACAGAACATATCGCACCCTCAGTAATATAAGGGATCAAGTCAAAATTTTTGTAAACTCTGATTTTGAATGCTAAGGGCACAAAATGAAATCCGCTACCGGTTAGCGCTGACAGAAAGAGAAAAAGGACAATAATGACTCGGTAAATATACTTGTGTCCCTCTCACACTCTCTCCGCCCGTTCCCCGCTTTTACTGCTATAAGGTCGCAAACCGTAACGTTTCCGTACTTGTCGGAGGCGGACTGTTCAAACGTTGTGCGATTCGTGTTTGTGCCCTTCTATGACGAAAATCCTTGTGAGTTTTGATTTTATAATTTTGTATTATAAGGAAAAAATTGTAGTTGTGCCGATATATTACGCAAAATGTAATAAATAATTGGGCCTTATTCATAATAGATCGGTATATTGCAAAAAAGTAGAAATGTTTTATGGAATCATATCTTATTGGTTCGTTATAGTACGTAAATTGTTTTGTGTTTGTTGATACAATTTGTTTTCGGCCCTTATTTACATGAAAAATTCAATATATTTTTTAATTCGACACTTTTCTTTGCACTTGAACTTGAACTTTACCTGTATGACATAAAGTTGTATTTCTTTTTTCAAAACCGAATATATATTTTTTGACATTCTAAATTGTTTATTTGGTGCTTGGGGTGTTTGCATGAATTTTACTTTATTTCTTTCAGCCCAACATCCGATTAGAACGTGTGAGAAAGATTCTAGTACTTGTGCCACCACAAGAAGATTCTTCCGCCGATTCTAGTACATCCGAAGACGAGGAAGAAAAAGGAACAGAAGATACAGAACATAGTTCCGCACCCCGCTCTTTAAATTCTTCATTTGAGCGACAGAATATCTTAGATGATGAACTTTTGCCAGACGAATTGCTACCAACCACTCCAGCTATATGCGTAGTCCTCGTTACTCACAATCCACCGCAGCATTTGCTTGTGTTATCAATATAGTACTGCAGCTTCTAATATCCCCAAGAAAACCCATTCCAAAAGCAGATTAAGAACTAAACCAACACTACAAACAAAAAAAAGAAACAATTTGTGAGAAAACCACAAAAGCAGTACTGGATGACCAATAACCAATAACCTTTACGCAATTCGGATCTGAATCGAAGTCTCCGTCAGATTACTTCTATGATTCCTTCAGTGAAGATATTATTGATATAATTATACTAAACACGAATTTATATTCTGTACAACGAAATCTAAAATACACCAATGTTGCTCGGGAAGAATTATTGGATTTTGTTGCAATTAATATTTTGATGGGTGTCGTTAAGATGCCGTGCTATCGGGATTACTGGAATAAGAATCTACGCTATAACCTAATCGCAGATGTTAAGAGTTTAAAGCGCTGTGATCAAATTCGTCAGTATTTGTACTCCGTTGATAATTCTCAACAGAATGGAGATCGTTATTTTAAAGTACGATCGATTTTAGATGGTGTACGTAGAAACTGCCTCAGTACAGAAGAAGAACATCGCTATAATATCGACGAAATGATGGTGCCCTATAAAGGTTCAACAGCTGGAAACAGGCATCAATATTTGGCAAAGAAGCCAAAGAAATGGAGCTTTTGAAATGTTTGTTAGGGCTTTTATTTCTGCCTGCGTGTATGATTTTATTCCCTACGCTGGCAAAGACACGATTAGATATCATTCTTTTATAAAATATAAATAATCTTAAGGTGTTGGTGCAAAAGTGGTAATAGCTCTTTGCCAGAGTACCTATACAAAATAAGCCGGCGGTTGTGTACTTCAACAACTTTTTCTCATCACTTCAGCTGATCCACATGTTACGTCAAGAATATGATATCTTATCCTTGAGCACAATTAGATCAAATCGTTTAAGAGAATGACAAATTAAACTACCAGATGATAAAGTATTGTAAAGAAGGGTAGAGGTTCAAGCAAACAAATACCTAGTTGATAATGAGAACAAACCGTGTGTCGTAAAATGGCATGATAACAAAAGTGTGATTTTGGCCAGTTCCTATGTGGATTCGTACCCTTTGAAGCCAAGGTTGACGTTTCATGTCCACAGATAGTCAAACATTATAACTACGATATGGGTGGGTAGATTTGTGTGATATGCTTATCTCCCTTTACCGCACCATTTATAAAACAAAAAAAAGGTACATGGAATTGTTTTCCCAGCTCTTAGACATTTGCGTAAACAATGCATGGATTATGTACAGAAAAGATTGTGTTCAGTATAATAAAGTCCCTTACATATAAAAAAATATTCACATATTAAAAATCATGATTTATTATGAACTTCTATCGAAACGATAAAAATCTGACGCTATCCGACATAATATAGTAGGCATATTATTTTATCACTATTTGTTTTAATAATTTGTCACTAATTTCATTTTTTTTATTACTTTTACAATAAATAGAATATAAATAAACAGTTTGTTTTTTTATTTTTCATTGACTGTGTATTTCGCAATTTTAATAATACATAACATTGTTTTTTCCACTTAACCACCGTCCGCTTCGCAATGTTAAGTATTTTTAACATGCCGTTTCTAAGAATCTATTGATATTAGATATTTTGTTCATTTTTATTAGCTAATAATAACAATTTGTAGATAGAATCACCAAAAAAAATATTAATTTCAACCATACCTTTTGTTGCGAACTAGTGATTTGACTTCAAGTGATTTGACCCTTTAGTTCGCAACAAAAGACATTATGTTTAATTGTTTATTAGAATTCATAATTTTAAGATTATTGTTACATTCTGCACTGATTTTATAAAACTATTAGTTTAATTTTACCTGATATTTTATTTATAAAACAGAAACAAAAGATTTAGATTACGGTTTGGTTTGGTAATATACAGTACTAACTATAATTAAGAACTAAACTATAATAGGGACTTTAATAATATATGGGATCAAAATGAAATAGCTCCATATTTCTGTTATGATTTTTGTACTATATGGGCCTAAGTTAAAAGGGTTTTTTTCTATTACTTGTAATTTATAGAATATATTTCCATTATTTTTTTTTTAATTGCTTTATATAGTGCATTTATAGAAGAACAAATCTGCCTAATTTCACATTTATAACTTATATAATAAGGAAGTTATTCCAAAAAATAGCTGTAATGGTGGTGGTGTAATGGTGGCCAGAATCTTGAAACGCGATTTCCCAAAAATCTACTTTTTTGGATTGTGCCCTTATATTACTAAGGGTGCGATATATTCCGTTTTGGTTCTGCTTATTCTCAGGCCTACATTCTCCAATCTCTGCCGCCACTCCTCCAGCTTGCTCTGCACCTTCTGTCCACTCTCTGCTACCAGAACGATGTCGTCGGCAAACAACATGCACCAAGGTGCCTCTTCCTGTACGTCCGATGAGATAGCATCCATAATTAACAGGAAGAGGTAGGGGCTAAGGGCCGACCCTTGGTGCAAACCTACGGCCACATCGAATCTGGCAGTAACTGCTGTGCAGTAACATACAATAGAGGTGAAGTAAACCTCGTTTCTTTAGGACTAGACTGAGTGACAGAATCCATCTAGGAATCGTATTTTACTCTCAACAAAGATGCACAAGTGGACGATCGAATTCAGTGGATATTGTTAACATACCGCTTCAAAACAGGTGCAAGAATTATCCCCCCAGTTGTTTCAGGCCGTCACACCCCACATTTCACTCAGTCTAGGCAAAAAGTTATGAATACTCATGTCAAAAAACTACAATATATTACCAGTAATATAATAATAGATGCATATCTATTATTATATTACTGGTAATATATTGTAGTAAGGTGCATACCTTACTGTAGCGTGTTGTTATGCCTTACACTCCTTACATACTGCACTGCGATTACATACAAAACCACCTTTTCAGAAAATTGTTTTTCCCATCGCAAAATTTATACACTCCCTTTAGGTTTCTCTATAAAAATATTTTTCATCCATAAAAATAATACTTACCATAAAAATATGACGAAGATCCGAACAGTTTCAGAAAAGCGGTAAACAGGTGTGTCAACGCCATGAAGTAGATCTTGAGTTATGTTGAACGTATTTTTGCCACCTTTATACTTACTTGTCAATATTACTGGCGGTACACGATTATATTTTAACGATCTGACACATTCGCAATATCACAAGGATACAAGTAACCAGATATTTTAGCGGCAAAAATATTTCCAGAACCCAGAAAGTCGATATCCAATCAAATATTTATATGAAATCTAAATAATTATTTTCCCATAATGTAAACAACTATTACGGTTTCTTTCCAATAAGGAAAAAAAGGATATATGATCAAAGGCCGAGAGCACACCGAGCACACTACAGTGGGTAGTTGTGTGATAGTAATCTATCTCTGCCAATAGTCACCTTATTAATGGCGTTGAAAGACAAACGTATTGGATGTACAATAGAACAAACATCGCGTTGTTTACGTGCCACAGCTGTTCAGGTTCTATAAAGCAGGATGATGTAAACACCGCTTTACAATAACACTCGTGGAAATGTGCTTGACTAGAAGAGCCTATTTTGCTTTTGTAACCAATAATGTAAAATATTGTTTGAGATATGAATTGGATGTCGGAGGTTGGTACTGATGGACAGACTTTGTATTTAACACTAAGTTTTATACACCTATAAAGTTCAATGTTTCCTTGCCTATTTAACCTAACTATAACCGAAGACCAGCAATTATACTACTAGATTTTTCTGCTGTAACTATATAAGTGCTTCTACTGTAACTTAAGTGGCAGCTGCTTGTAACAAGATACGTGTCCTTGATTTTTCTTTACTGTAGAATCTCAAATTAGAGGTTCACCCTCTTCCTCTTGCGGCAGGTAGTTGGCTCTTCTACAGTTGTTCTGACCTTACGCATTTAACCCCCACGTGATTAGAGCACGCACTGTCGTGCTCTAATTGTAGTGGTCAGTGTTTGAGGCACGCACGGTCGTGCTCAATTAAAAATGGTTCTATTGGTCGCGGTTTTTTCACGTTTTGTTTTACTTAAACCAAGAAACGATAGTAGTAACTGTTAGAATAATTAATATTCTATGCATTTAAATCGTTTTAGAAGGATGAGGGAAACGAAACGCGCCAAAAATATTGAAATATCTGTGTCTCAGTTGCGAAAGCGTCCGCCATTGTTGTGTTTTGTTCCGCGATCTTTATAATAAAAGTTGTCTTGTGGAAGAAACCGGTGAATATTTTATAAAGATACTTATATAGATTTACTCAGAAAGAAATAAATATTAATTGTGAAGTGACATTATTCGTGACAAAGACAAGAAATACAGTGATAAAAGGCAAAAACTTTTTAGAAGGGCTATTTCTACTCTTGAAACTCGCTATTTTCGTAAGTGTTTTATGATAAATATGCTTTTAATAGTTATGAAAGACATAAAAGTACCCAGATTATTTATCTGAAAACATATTTTAGCAACTAAATACTAGCATTGTTGTACATTTTCACTGTTATCGTGTTTCAAATGGTAAATAATTCACAGCCACAGTGTTCGTAACAGTAACATGGCGGCCTGGCACGGCGAACTTTTTGTTACGCGTTCGGATTATAATTTTTTTAGTGGCGTTAGATTCGTTTGTTACAAATTAATAATGTATTGTGTGAAAACCTAAAGGTATATGTGATAATGTTTTTGTGTTTATGAACCAAACAAGTAATGAAATTCATTAATATGTGATGAAATGTTTGTGTGAACGAGTGAAAAAAAACAAACCTCTAAGTTTGTTAGCTTGTTTTGCCGGAAAAGTGAGTATTTAGTAGTAATTCATGTTATTATTATGATAGCTGATTTTATAACCAACACAATGATATGCAATTTATGTGATATAATTATATTAAGGTGTCATATTAATTTTTTTTCCGGTAACCTACGCCAATTAAAATTTGCAGCAACGTGACCTTTTGCACTCGTGGCACTTTGCCTTTAGTTTGATCGCACCTCAAGGGTTAAAACACTGTGGTGACGGTCGTCGCCTCGTAGCGGCAGGGCCACGCGGATCGCGGTTAGCATACTTTTTCAGTGCTTGCTATACTAAATTACTAGTAAAGAAGTGATCTTATTATATAATCACTAGGTCTTTACTAACCTTTTGCTAATATAGCAATAAATATTTTAATTATTAAGTACTATTACATGAACAAGATAAAAATATTTTACCGATGGAATGTCATTAGCCTATGGCGTGACTCGACTTAAAGTGTATGCGTAACATAGGCAATTGTGTTACCACCGCTTTTGAATTCTATTGGTACTTTGAACAACGATATTGCCAATTTGACAACAAACCAACGCCGACAAACAATAACACAGGTCACATATCGTCGCACATAAATCTAAAACAATCACAGCACATCTAGCGATAAACACAACATCGGTGTTAGTCGTGTCCAGTAATTGATGACACGCAATAATTCATCGTTTGTGTGGAGTCTCACGCTCTCCGGACGACGGCGACGTGGACTCCGCACACTTAAGCCCAGACATACACCACATCACTGCTCATATCGCGCAGCTTCCAGAAATTTCACGTCAAATATTCTCTCAGAATAAACCTCTTTCTATCAAAAGCCACATTCACGCTGGCTGTTAATCAATCATAATACGGAAAATTTGAAAAGGAACATATTTTAAAGAATATTTTACAAAAATATGAGCGCATAACAGCAGTGTGAATCTTTCCTTACTTTGCCCGCTTATGGAACAAACATATGATACAAGCATGTTCAGGAAAGGGACCCGATAACACATATCTTTTTATTTAGAACAAAATAAGTTTCCTTTTTCTCTGCGACGGATTGATGCGGTCTAATGATCTGGATTTATCGGGCCCTATCTACTGTGTATAGAACCTTTTGTAACATGTCGTTAAAAAGTTTTCGCGTATTTCCCGTCAGGTTCAATAGCAACCTACATTTCGAAGGTGTTAAGCGGATTTTTAAAACTACTGTTCCGGGTGTATTGTGTCTGTCTTCTGAATTTAGATTCAAAAACAATATTAAAACATTAATATTAAACTAAGTAAGTTTTCACAAGCTTGACATGCGATAGATTCGTAATTACATCTGCTATAAGAATAAAATAATAAATAGCTAGTATGGCCGTTGCAGTTAGAAAAATAAGCAGAAGCTGCCGGGAAGAAAGATGTTTCAAAAGGAAAGTAGGACGTCGGCTACTCACTAGATGGACAGATGAACTAGTTAACATGGCGGGAAGCTTTTAACACCAGCATATTGATCACTTAGGAAAAGGGGGAAATAATTTCGATAAGTGTATTTATAAATCTCAAACAGTAACATACGAGTATATGTAGCTTGATGAATGTATTTAATATTTTAGAGATACTTATGTTGTTATTCCTGTGTACAACTATATCCTAAGAAGTATTATGGGAGTCCTGTGTGGAACCCTACCTATGAAGTTCACTCGAGCAAAATTTAAAGAGTTCAAAAACGCTTCTTGTATCAAATGTCTTTTTTAAGCGGCAAGTGTAAAACCCTTCTCAGCTATGAAACAAAATTGAGACATTTTAAAATGACAACCTTGTTTCATAGAAGAAAGGCTGCAGATATTCTATTTGTTTATCAATTGATTCATGGTTTTATTGATTGCGAGGCACTGCTCGAGGGAGTGCATATTGCTGTCCCGCGCATGAATAGTAGGCTATGTAACAGAAGGACATTTTGTTTGCCACACTGCAGGACTAACATAGGCCAGCACTCGCCTAAATATCGTATGTTTTTAAGTTGCAATAACATAAGACAGCAATTTGACACTTTCTCCGGTACGTTACTCTCAGCTAAACGTAATATAAAGAAGCTGTTTTCAGAATACCTAGAGCATATTGTATAACATTGGTGTTCTTATATATTATATATGTATTTTTAAGTTGTATTTTAAATATTGTTGTCATAATCTCAAAATATTAGCTACTTTGAGTTATGCATTCCCCAGTTTCATACTGTTATGTTTTCATTTGAGAGCAGCGATCAGATAGGTGTGTGTTAATAGAACATTATGTAATATTTTGTACGCACGCTGTGTTCACTATTTTAGAGCCTACATATGTGCATGATGTTAATTCATAAAACGCTTGTTAACTTTATTTCTTTATTGTATCGCTCGATTTGTGAACCAAATAAAAAATAAATTTTTGATTCCTTTGATGGTCAGAGCCGCGGAAGTGGAAAGATATCCGAAATGATTTTCACGACTGTAGCTTAATTAGTTAGGCAGTGAAAGCGTAAGAGGCGTATAAACGTTTATATTGAGCATTACTTAGCATAAAGTGAAAAAGATATACGCTTCACCTGATCGTATGCGAATTTTACAGCCTGTGGGAACTTGCATCACCCAGACATTTACAAATAGTGTTTAAGTGAATTCCATGCACATTCCATGGAGCAATCAACAGTTAATATCGATGTTATAGCACAGTACCTTAGAAAAATAAGCAGAAGCTGCCGGAAAGAAAGATGTTTCAATAGGCAAGTAGGACGACGGCTACTCACTAGATGGACAGATGAACTAGTTAACATGGCGAGAAGCTGTTAACACCAGCATATTGATCACTTAGATATTATAATATCTGCTATATCTTGTAGTAACAATCTAAACATTACCACGATCTGATTTGAGAGGAGCGTTTTATTCAAAACTGAGCAATTTTTAGCAGTGTGACACACTTACATACAATATATCACAAATGTTTCAGGTCTCGATGAAATAGTAAGTACCTGTTAATACGTCAAAACAAACCCAATAAATTAATAATACCCCTGACTGAAATCACATTCTAAAAATATCCATCCAGTCCCAGATGTCGACAACACCTACAAATAATAAAGTCTAAAGCGAGTGCGACTGTCAACCTTAAATGTTTTCATGTCTAGTTCACTCATCAATTATTATAAAAAGTTGAATGCCAGCGACTCTACATTTACTTTGATATTTATAGTCGGATTCAGCTAGACATGCCGACCCAGTAACTTTGAGAATCAAGGCCAATAATATTTTTATAAAGACCCTACTTTTTAGGTAATTTCCTTTATAAAATCACGATCTAGCCAGTCTTAAAATGAGTGCGTAAAACATATTCCAAATAAATGAAGCAACATTTAATTGATAGCTTCTCATTTTCGATCAAACCTTGAATTAACTGTCAAATGCAATTTCCATAAATAGATCACTTTTTATATTAGATCCGTCGGGCGAAGACATACTTCATAAAAATGGAAAATCGATTTAATGGATGTGTTTGGCAGGTAATAGTCTTAATAGAGTTGTCAAGCGACTCATCGAATAATGAATAGGTGTGCAGTAATCCATTATTGTAACAGTAGTAGTGTTGGTACGTTTATAGGATATAAGGGGTGTAGTGGATAGTGTAAACACTCCATTATTGCACAGTGAGCGGTGTGCTGTTGACATTTCAACTACAGGGTGTACCAATAGGTGTATTCAAGAGGTAGAGCACACACGACACCTTGTGACATGCAACCAGCTTTTTTGGAAAATTGCAACCTGTATAGTATAGTATTGATCCTTCAGCGCGATTTGGAATGAAAGAATTAACTGTTATTTAGGAAGGTATAGCTCTCCGAATAGCCAGGCTGAAGTGGCATTGGGCAGGACACACAGCTCGAAGAACCGATAGCCGTTGTGGCAGGAGCGTGTTGGAGTGGCGACCACGCACTGGACGCCGCACCAGGTGTAGGCTTCCCGCAAGGTGGAACGATCTGATTAAGAAGCGGTTAGATGCGGGCGCATCAAGATCAGTTTGTGTGAAGAAGGTTGGAGGAGGCTTATATGAAGCAGTGAACATCTCTAGGCTGACATGATGAGGAAGTTATTATTTCCTAGGTTTACCCATATCAAAGTTTTGCATAGAGAAATGATAATTGTTTGAGAAGTATAGGGTTAGGTAAAAGTCCAATTATAACAGAAAATGATTGTTTTTGTTTGTGGCTTGAACTTGAACCATATTATAATTTATAATATATAAACAATACAAATACACTATTTCACCGTAATAACTGTCAAATCAAAGTGAAGTTTATGACGTTTGTCGTTTGTTACGTTCAGAAACCTTTTTGTGCTTTCTTTAAAATATTGTATCTATATTTATCATAATATTACTCGTTTGTGTGAGCTGGCGCGTGGTGTAGAGATGCCTGTATTGTACATAATTATAATTTGACTGAATTTCACTAAGTGTTGTTATAAATTTTTATCGTATAGATTATATATTTATTTTATATATATACATATTTATATTTTAAGTTTTACATATTTATATATTACTAGAGGACGCCAGCAGCTACGCCTGCATTTTTTTTAAATTTACCCGTGGTGGCCGATCCCGTGGGAATTTCGAAAAATCCCTTCTTAGTGCACCCCTACGGTCCCAAGGAACATACATGCCAAATTTCAGCTTCCTGCGCCCAATAGTTTCGGCTGTAGCGTGTCTGTCAGTCAGTCAGTAACGCAAGGATTTTATATATTAAGATAACATACACATAGTAGTACTATGATGAATGATGAAGATACATTTTGGTCTGCCCATGAGTCAGCTAGTTCAGCTATCTCTTCTGATACTGACGGTTTCTGCGCCGTAGACGACACCTTGGACAAATGCCTGCGACACTCGTTTAATAATCAGGCTAGATTGACTTTCAATGCTATTCATATAAATGTCCAAAGCATTCCATCTCACCATACTGACCTCTTAGATCTTGTCTCAGATATCAATGTACATGCCGTCCTGATCTCGGAGAGTTGGTTGAAACCATTACTTCCTTCTACTTCGTTCTCTCTCCCTGGCTTTATTTTAATTCGTAATGATCGAATAGGTAGGAGAGGGGGCGGAGTTGCCATATATCTCCGCAGTAATATTACTTATAAAATTCTCACGTCTTCTTTACCAACTTCTTCACCTGCGGAGTACTTGTTTTTGGAAATTGATGTCAAGGGAGCTAAAGCTGTCCTTGGCGTCGTTTATTGTCCTCCTTCCGTCGATTATTTCTCCAGTCTCGAGCCGATTCTAGAATCTTTAGGGTCACAATATTCTCATCACATCATCATGGGCGATTTTAACACTAATCTTCTTTCCCCTCAGTCCAGTCGTTCCCGTAAACTCCTCGAAATTCTTGAGTCAGCCAGCCTCCACGTTATTCCCTTGCATGCTACTCACCATAACAGCGACGGGGACGACACGTGGCTTGACTTAATCCTCACCTCTGCCCCTTCCCTGGTCTCATCCCATGGTCAATATCCTGCTCCCGGATTTTCCCGTCATGACCTTGTCTTCCTGTCCTATCGCCTAAAGCCTCCCAAATCCCCACCTAAAGTTGTGCACATGCGTTGCTTTGGTCGCTTGGATGTGATAAAACTGGGTCAGGATGCTTCCGAGCTTAACTGGGATAGCATGTTATCTGCTTCTTCTATCGACGAGAAGATTCATATCTTCAATGACAATGTTTGTCAATTGTATGATGTCCATGCCCCAGTGAGGTGGGTGAAGCTGAAACGACCTCCAGCACCCTGGATCACGACTGGTATTAGGATGGCCATGAGGCGTAGAGATAGAGCGTTCAGGAAATATATAAGGGACCGATGTGACGAGAACTGGGCGCTTTTCAAATCTGCAAGGAATCGGTGTAACCAGATGGTACGCAACGCCAAACGCCGACATATTCTCAATAACATTACTTCTTCTTCACCTGCCAATATCTGGAAGTTTCTTGGAACGCTAGGTATTGGCAGACAGCAGCGTGTTGACATCCATGGTTCACTTGGTCTGGATGATATCAATAAACATTTCACCACTTCCACCCCATTGGATCATCAGACCATGTGTCACACTATCAACTACCTAGCTAGTTTAACACAACCTGATAATGAAGCTTTTCATTTTTCTCCAGAGTCTCCGGATGACATCAAAAAGATAATCCTTTCCATTAAATCAAATGCTGTGGGATATGACAATATCAGTCGTCGTATGGTCACCACCATCCTAGATCATCTTCTTCCGGCTATCTCCCATATCATTAATTTCTCCCTTGAGTCTGGCTCCTTCCCGTCCTCGTGGCGTAAAGCCTACGTCATCCCTCTGCCCAAAGTCTCAAACCCTTCCCTACCTAACCACTTCCGTCCAATATCCACTCTCCCTTTCCTGTCCAAAGTGCTTGAAGCCTGTGTGCATAAACAAATGACTCGGTTTGTATACCAAAATAACTTATTAAGTCCTTTGCAATCAGGCTTCAGGCCTGGACACAGCACCACGTCCGCTCTCCTTAAAGTGACTGGCGATATTCGTGAAGGCATGGAGAACACCAAAGTCACAGTCTTGGTGTTGATTGACTTTTCCAATGCCTTCAATACCGTCAGTCACGACATCCTTTTATCCATCCTCTCCTATCTCAAGGTCTCATCTGGAGCTCTGGATTGGTTCTCAAGTTATCTTCGAGGTCGTCAGCAATCTGTCCGCATCGACGATTCATCTTCAAGTTGGTGTGATCTCAGCGCTGGCGTTCCTTAAGGCGGTATTCTTTCTCCTCTTTTATTTTCTCTCTTTATCAATCTCATAACTCAAAATCTTCAGTGTGCGTATCACCTGTATGCCGATGACTTGCAGATATATGCTCAAAAAAAAATCTGGAGTACGTATCTGTGGCAATAGACAAAATAAATAAGGACCTAGCAGCCATACAAAATTGGTGTGACAAATTCGGGCTAACTGTTAACCCTACTAAGAGCCAAGCCATTATCCTGGGTAGCCAATGGATGCTAAAGAAACTGGATGTTTCATCTTTCCCTAACATAATTTTTAACTGCACTAACGTGGACTGGTATCCAGTTGTTAAAAATCTTGGGCTTCATATGGATGCTTAGCTTAATTAGCGAACTCAAGTAACTCAGGTAAGTCAAAAAGTCACTGGTACTTTACGCGCACTCTATCGCCTTAAGAACTTTCTCCCATCGAAGACTAAAGTGATGCTTGTGCAAACTTTAATCTTTCTTTTGATCGACTATGCTGATGTGTGCTACTACGACCTGAATGCAGATCTACTCAATAAATTTGATCGTCTTCTCAATAACTGCATTCGATTCAATTTCAGTTTTCGTAAGTATGATCACATATCTGCTTATCGTTCTCAATTGAAGTGGCTTCCCATTCGTCAAAGACGCAGCTTGCGTGCTCTCACTACTCTTTATACTATCTTTATGTCCCAAACCTCCCCTGACTACTTAACTTCTCACTTTCAATACCTGTGTTCCAATCACGACCTAAACCTTCGCTCCTCTCATAATCTTCTTCTCTCAGTCCCTTCTCACAATTCTGCTTTTGTACACTCTTCGTTTTCAATTCAATCTATTCTTCTATGGAATGACATCCCGCTCGAGATCAGGACGTCTAACACAAAGTACAAGTTTAAGACTACGATTAAGGAGCTCCTTTTGGCTAAGGCAGCAGTGTAATATCTCATCTAGTTGTTATAATATTCTAATACATATGTTTATATTTATTTATTTATATATGCATATGTATATAATATTATATATATATATATATATATATATATATATATATATATATATGTATTTATGTTATATTAAATATTATTATATTTGTATGTATTTTACAATATATTCTATATGAAAGATTTTTTTTCACGTAACTGATTCAGTACCTATACAATACACCTACCTTTCTCTCTCTACACCACTCAAAGGTAGACTGTGAGACAATGCCCTTGGCATTAAGTCCGCATGTACACTCGAAGTGTATGAAGTTCTAATAAATAAATAAAATGCGTTTTAATGTTGTTTTTATTCGTAGCTTTAATTATCCTCTCTCCTCCCCTCTCATCCCGCTCCTTATATTCTTTTCCCATTCCAAAGGGTGGCAACGCAGTTCTGACTCTTTTGATGTTGATTATGTCCATGGGCGGCGGCAAACACTTACCATCAGGCGATCCATCTGCTCATATGCCATTTCGACAAATATGTACACCAATAAGAAATTCGAAGTGTAGCATGTGTATTTCAGCCTTAATATCTGTGTCATGACGAAAGTTTCGCGCTTGAAGCTGGCGAATTACGAGAGTTATTTACGATATATTTTTTAAGGTAGAGTTAATGTAAAACATACAAAATCGGGCAAACGTAAATTGGACATGGATATAAAATCAGAGGTTTGCAGAAATATTTATTCTGAGATTAACTGAAGTATTAAAGTATCTAGATGTGTGACTAGTTCTTTAGTCTTATATAGATCACGTTATGAGTGATACTGAGGGCTGAAAATGTGCGGTTATGTTTTTTTGTAAGAATTGAGAAAATGTAGTATTTTTTTAGATGTAGTCACATGTCTGTAAACGAGGTAGGGGTGTTATATTTCAGTCACATTCCGCCATATTATGAATTGAATATCACGTAATAGGGGGCGAGCTTATTGCCGTTACCGGGCATATTGCCAGACTCCGAGCTGCTAATGAGAATTCGGCAAACTCAGTAACACTTTTGCCCGACCCAGGAATCAAACCTGAGACCGATCAGCAGACGTATACGCTATAACGTCACCCTATCCAATTATAGCTAAGAGATGTTACATTTACAATTCTTCTTGTTTCTTTTAGTAAAACTTTTACATCCCACTACAGCAAGCAAGTAGGACAGATTAAACATAAGATGATGATGATGACTACTATATCAAATGTGAAATTGAGTGAGAATGAATGGATGCTTGTTCCTTCTTCATGCAAGAACTACTAAATAGAAGTTGCTAAAACTTTGCATTAATACAGCTTCTAG
Organism: Euclidia mi; assembly: GCA_944739405.2. NCBI lineage: Eukaryota > Metazoa > Arthropoda > Insecta > Lepidoptera > Erebidae > Euclidia > Euclidia mi. Next base: position 35,776,349 of record OX123190.2, read on the forward strand.
GTACATTAGAAAAGCATGTAGGCTACCTTTTCTCTCAATAACCTACACTCACGCCGGCAAGATTGCGGGCAAAGACTAGTCTGTTAACAAAAATAAAGAAAGATTAATTAAAATCCATTATATAACAGTTAGTAATTCATGAACATAACCTGTTCCGAGCAAAGATCAACAGCGAGCGCTAGTTGTTCGCAAGACTTTACGTACGACGACGTACTTTTATAACAAACAGGAACTATTACAAACATTGTTGATATTATAAAAACTACTTTACCGCACAGATTCGTCGCTAGGAGATTTGGTTTGTCCAATAGGCTTGTGCCCACTAAGAATAAATCGGTTTGATTGCAGTATCTATAGATTCATTATAGTAGTGTAATATTGGGGATTCTGTATCATTTGTTCTCGCTTTGCTCGAACTGCATGATACAGAATCCCCAATCGTTTTCACCGTATCGTATATACTTAACATTCACTAACAATAATATCAAGTTCGACTCGATCAATTTTATTTTTTTCAATTTTCGCTCTTCTGGTTTTTGCTGTCGATCATTATATGCTTTAGCTGCTACTTCAATATCCGATCGATTAATATAATGTGTTCTGCATCACCGAGAGTGCCCAGTAATACCATACTGTTATAATTAACATTATGTTTAGCAATTTAATTCCTTTTAGTGATCAATAGTAGCTTTTAGTGAGTTTTATTATGAATGTGTGTACCTAATGAACCTCACTTCATGTAATATCAATGTAATCATGTCGACTATTTAAAAATAAATGGATATGTTAGTGAGTCAAGGAAACTATTAAGTAAAATAAAACAATGTATATTATCAATCTTTAAAAAGTTTATTATCAATGCACCATTTTTTTTAAACACAGAACATTTTTTAAAGCACATATTGAGTCATGATAGATACAATTGTACAAATCTTCAGAACATTTATAGCGATCATATAAACTTAACAAGTTAGGACAACATTTATCTTCTAAATTAATTACATTATTAGTATTTAACATATCCTTCAACCATAACACTTTTTCAAGACCTTGCGCGTAAACACATTTATCTTTTAAAACATCTGAAATTAAATATTGATAATTTGAGTAAGGTATAAATCCTTCGCCCCAGTATATTTTTCTGTTTCGTTCAATCCAGCAAACCTGTCGTCTTTCTGATTTAGTCAAATCGTAAAAAGGAAATGGCGGTTTAATTAAAAACACTTGAAGGTTATTATTATACCATATAGCTATTTCTTTTAGTATAAATTCATTTGCTTCTGTTTTAAAGCCTTGGACGTCAACAATGGCAATCATGATAGCCTACGCACAATGTTGCTCAGTGGTTTGTATTCCACAATTCGATCGTTTATAATCAAGCAATACGCAGCCGTATTATCTGGTATCGATTTTGAACATTCAATTTCTAATCGAACATCTACTGGACCTGTCTTTAGACTATCGTTTTGCCTTGAACAGTCTATGATAAACAAGGGAGCCTTTTCTTTAAATTCCTTTAGATTGAGCAATGGATCGACTGGACAGTTGTGATACGACTGGCGAAATTTTGCGTACATGTCGTATAATATACTGTATTTGTTCTCAGAAAACTTTAAACTTAAAGGTTCATATGGATAATATTGTGAATTTAAAAACAAGGTCACGTTTGTTACCTCGCAATGATCGAACAGTGAACTATCTTTCAGTTTATTATTTTTTCTATTAGTTTGTAAGCCAAAGATTACATATCTAGGTTTTTCTAGCTGTGATGCAGTTTTAACTGACCATGAATGTTTTGTAGTTTTAGGCAGTAAGGGGTACTCATACAAATCCCAATTTCTAAAAGCCATTTGAATAGGTTTATCTTTTTCTAAATGTTTTAACAAAGTTAGCCGTTCACGATCTGAGACTTTTATGTGTGGTACTCTCCATTGTATTCTTTCTATATCTATTTGAAAGTTTGCAATATCATCAGTGAGCATAATGCTGTTTAAGTTAGAGTTACTTCTATTCAATATAAGTTCATGTTTACAGTTTATTACAATTTTATTATAATCTTCCGCAAATCCTAAAATCATATTCAATGGTATTAAAGCACTGAAATGATCCTTATTTTGAAATCCCTCTAAGTTCCAACCCCACAAGTTAGCAACTTTACTTTCCGCTTCATTAAATGAGATATATGACTTTATTGTAGTTGTTATTCCCGAATTTTTTATACGATCTATTTCAATACCATTAATTTCGTATCTGATGTCTTGAAATAGGTACATAATAAAATTATTATTAAATGTACCAGTTTTCTCAATCGGTTTTCCATCTTTGCCAAAGAACTTGACTCGCCCTTCGACATAAATTGCGCTGGCTGATGGTAGCACGTATATGTCTTGTTGGTGTATGGGAATTCGAATTTCATCGTTTTCTCTAAAGCAGTTGTTGTACGGATTATAAGAATGGATTTCGTAACTTTCGATAGAAGTATCAAAGTGTGGTAAATCATTAATCTGCAGCATATTCATACTTGAAAACCCAGAGCTTTAAGAAAGTCTATATTTGCCTTAGTTAATTTGTTCACTTTTTTCTTACGTCTATGCACCTTAGTGGTTCTAGAAGAAATAAGGTGTTTTATTTTGAGTGGAGGGTTTATATTATATAATATCATTTTGATTTTCTTAAATGAAGACGTAATTGAATATGATCTATAAAGTTAATGAGATGATTAAACTGATCAACAATCTTAATGGATATAGATGAAATTATATTTTTGTTCACGGGTATGTAAATAACACTTTGAGGCGTTTCTATGTAATGGTCTCCTGCAGTAGTATTAGGTACAAATTCATAAATAATATGAGTTGGTAATCCGTTGGTGTAAGAGCCGTATACTATATCGCATTCAATCCTGATAATAGGTGGAATTTTAGTATTACTAGAATACACATTTGATGCTGAGTTTAAAATTGAACAATACAGCAAACCGCACTCATAATTTCCAGATAAATTCAGAGGTGGTTGCAAATATGATTCTAATTCTGATTTGCTGCCAGAGATAGTTACCGTTATAGACATACTTGCATACTGAACAGTTTTGAGCCCTACTGTTTATTTTATTCCATATCTACGCCAAAAGGTCCTTAAAAATTTTAAACATAGATGTCCACAATTGAAAGGATGATTGCCTTGTATATTTTTGTAATTGTATTGGACTTTACAGCCTAAGTAATTTATAATTTCCTTGGGAGGCTTAAGATTTCCATAGCTGTCAAAATACTCAATATATTGATTATGTTTTGCATAGGCTACCCAATGAGAACCTGGATTCTTAGATATATCTAAATTAACAACTCCACATTCTCTTTTGTAGGGACACTTAGGGAGCTCATCTCTCATAAAAACACCTCTAAAATATGGGATGCTTCGTCCATACTTCAAAATATCTAAGTTAGTTAAGGCGCGGTTGGGTAGCCGGTATTTTAGTTTTTTGCTTTTGATACGAAGATTCCAAGTCCATTTTTATGCGGTTTAAGGTGCAGTCCTTTTCCAATGCAAAGAGCCTCCATTTTTTTATTGTGTCTCTTTGATTCCTCATACAGTTTTTTTACCATCTTGTACTCATTTATAGTCTTTGCAATACCAGCTGCACCACCTGCTAAAGCTCCTGCAGTTGATAATCCCGCGAAAATAGGAATCAGAGGTAATACTCCACCAGTTTTTGGTATAGGAATAACTCGAGGAACCTTAATGGATGAATCATCAGTTAATTCTCTGGCAGCAGCCATTGCTAATTCTATTGCCACTTTCTTGCATTTTGGTTTCAATTTTTTCATACGTTTTGCCGCAACAGTAATTAGATTTTTAAATTTTTTTTAAGACCTTTTCCAGATGCTCTCTTACTCGAAGACTTTTGATGACGTGTTTTTAGCCCAGATCCTGTTTTAATTTTCGTTAACATGGCATTACTTACTAAATGCGCAGCAATTTTTTCTCCTGTATTTGAATCAGGGGCAAAGGCGCGCTTCCTTGCCACTTTTAACAAAATTAAGTCTGCCTTGTGTCGATCCTTCAAATTTGATGACTTGTGATATGCAATATCATGTTCTTTACAATATTCGTCTAATTTATTTACACCTTTATCTCCACGTTTTAGTCGTTTAAATAATTTTGTACCAGGTCCACAGTAATTGTATCCTGGTAAATGTAATTCAAATGGCAAATGATTTATGATCCAGTTGAGAAGACTACTCTCTCCAATACACATAATAAGACTGATTTATCTGGGATTAAATATTTAATAAATAGGCATACAAACCAATGAGTTTGTCACTTGATAGATTAAGTTTATTGGTTCTCATAAAATATTCGACTTATCAATCCAACTATTTTCAGTAGATGGTAAACCTAGCCACTTTACAAAAGCCCTGTTACCTTTACGCTTAATAACTTTTTCAACTAAATATATGTCAGGATGTTTCATTTGTTGAAGTTCTTGAGCATAAAATGCTCCTAAAATAGGTTGACCTCGAATCGTATCTTCAATCAGGTAAGTGATAGGAGATGTGTTTTGTATTTTGCGAATTTTAAATATTTCTGTTGACCAATTAGGTGTATAGCCTTTTTCAAATGTTCCTTTGTACTTACTGATACGTACATAGTCACCTACCTTATATTTGCGTTTCCTACTGATTTTCTTCATATTTTTTTCATATCTTTGTAATATGCGTTTTTTATTTACACTACTGACCTTTACAGGAATTTCGTTAATCGTTCGATGATAGGTGTGGTTGTATTTATAAATAACATTTTTGAGGGTGTTATCTATCCAATTGTAGTTACCTTTTAAACTAAATTCTTTATACAATTTTGATTTCAAAGTTCTGATAAACCTCTCAACTATCGAAGCTTTTTTTGTGGAGAAGGTTGAATAATGGTTAATATTATAAGATTTCATAAGTTTTTGGAATTTATTATTATAAAATTCTGTTCCGTTATCAGTTTGTAGATTTTTAGGACTGCGACCATCATTCAACAAACTCTTGAAAGTGTCACATACAACATCTTTATTCTTAGATTTCAGAGGAAATGCCCAAGCATATTTCGAAAATGTGTCAATAACTGTAAGAATAAATCTATAGCTTTTATTTTCTTTGGATATTGATTGCATATCAATTAGGTCAGCCTGCCAAAGATCATCTATATCTTTCATAATAACAGTTCTTCGCGGAAAGTTTACCCTTGCACTTTTATGAATTTCATTTACAATATCAGCCTTACTCATGCTTAGAAATTTCAGTCAACTCCTTTTCAATACAGTATCTGAACATACTATCATGGAGTTAAAATAATCAAACATATATCATTCTGAACGGTTTAGTAATACTAAGTCAAAACTTGTTTGTCTTCAGTATTTATTCTTTAATTATGTTAGCTTCTTTTAATTCTTCAATTATTGATAAAATTTCATTATCATGATTTGTGTTACCAGCATCTCTTGAAGCTACTAATAATTTTAATCTATCAACTAATTCATTGGGATCATCCCAATACACCAAATCAGTGTGTTTCTTATATTTTTTAAGTTTTGGCAAGCTACCTCCAAGCTTAGTTTGTTTTTTTTTCCATCGAAGCCTCACAAAATAATGGCTTTATAATTTGACGATACTTAGTTCCTTTATCACCTCTTAGGATTAAAATCTCTCTTATGAGCATTAGTATGATTTAGTATATCTTTATAGACAAGTTTATCTATGTTTGTTATTAACTTTAAATTGGGTTTCTTTCGAAGTAAAAGTTCTTGAAGCCCCGGGGTTAAAGTATAAGTATTACTACCAATTTTAACTAAAACTGTATCATCATTGTCTAAGCTGTCAATTTTAGAAAATGAAACTACTTCGTTGCCCATCATTAAAGTTTTGTTTTCAGTTCTTATTCCAAAAGGCACATTCACTCCATCGTAAATACCAAAGATGTCTTCATTTTCCAAAGAAGTTTCTATGTTATGTTTTTTTTCATTTTTAGGAGTACTTGCTGAGTTTAATACAGCGTCATGAAAACTAACACACTTAGTTGGTGAGCTTGAACTATTTTCGTCTGACTCAATTTCCATAAAATTTTCGGACGTTTCATTTTTCAAATGTTTATCGACTTCAACATTTTTTTAGATTTCACAAGGCTTTTTTTTTTTTTTTTTGTTCACTACGGTGGTAAAACTCTCCTTATGAGTCATCTCAACTCCGCCAACCCAGCCATTAGAACGGCTGGGCTTGGGACTGGCGGAGGAGGTATGTGGAGGCTCTCCCCTAAAGTCGTTCGGGGCATACCCAATAAAAACCACCGCGGTGTCCCTACGGGTCCCGTGTGTTGGCGGGGTCACGCGATTCGCGATTAGCATACTTTCTCGCGACCCCGCCCGGGATTGGCCCGCCGTTTGTGTTGGCGGACCCCGTCTCGTTATGATCTCGCAATCATCCATCAAACTTCTTGCATCCATCAAACTTCTCGCATCCATCACCTCACAAAGCTACTTGGGAGGCGGCGAGGACACGCGCCGCCTCCCGCCTTTTGGCGGACAGGGAGCAGCCCCAGCGCTCACCGTCCGCAGGCACTGAATTTAGGGTGGTCGGAGGTCGTCTCTTGTGCGACGTCCCCGACGCCCGGACCTACGGTTGGGGAGAGGGCGATGTATTTCCCTCTCCCGCAGATTTCACAAGGCTATTGAGGGGCTCCGAAACAGGTTTGAGCATTTTATCTATTGATAAGTTGATTTCATGTTCTTGATCTTTCATTTGTTTTATTTTATTTTTTATAGAATCAACAGACTTTATTAATTCTTTCTTAATATTGTTCTCCATTTTTCTTAAATGACAAGCGAATTCAAGTAAGGACAGAATTGCACTAAACTGTATTTTCTATTAAATTTGTTTATAAATATGTAACTACAGTCACAATAAAAAACAAAAGGTATCAAAATACTGCCTGTATCTTTCGTTATTTATTGGAAATTCTGCGTAAATCATTAAAAAGTATAAAAATTGTATCAAACTGTTTAACAAATAAGTTTCAATTGATTTCATAATAGAAAAAAATATGTCTAGCCATATAGAAATAATTATAGATATGTAACTTCACTCGGCGTTTGACCAAGGAAAAATTAAATATTATCACTTAAATATATTAATTAATAAACCATCAGTCAAATTTATAAAATATATCAAAGTTCTGTCTATACCGTCCATTATTGAATGATGATTCTTTGTTAATAAGTAAAAAATTGTAAGGTTTACTCCAAATAGTTTGACAAATGTTTTTGAACTGTTTCCATTGTAGATCAGAACTAACATGCTCTTCATAAATATGTTTTAGATTCACATCATCTTGTTTAAATATCATAAGAAAATTAGCATTGTCGCGTAACAATTGCTTCGGAATTTTTGAATAGGTTTGCGATAAATAGAAACAATCAATTTGTTTATGTCTACCCATGCAAAAATAATTGCAGATATTTATTTGATTTTCACATGCAACATCATCAAAAATAAACACAGAATTTGCTAAAGCTTCATTTGGAGATATAACCTCTTTGTCATTGCTAAACTCATAGAAATTAATCTGCGGCACTCTTTTAGGACATCACATTTCAAATATAAATCAGTGTATTCACCTAAATTATTGATACCAAATTTCTTCCACACATTTAAAGCATGGTTATAATCATCTTCTGAAACAATTTCTGAAGTAAGTTTACTGTAAAAATAAAAACGGTCTGGTAACTTTGTTTCTTCATATTTGTCCCAAGAATCTATATAGTCATAACAATATACACCTTTTTTTAGACATAAGCTCAGTAAATCTTCATCAATAAAAGCTTTGCTAGGTTATCTAAACTGGAACTCAAAAAATTAAAAGAATCAATAAATTTTAATTGAAATGCTGTTTTTGAATCTAGTGAAACATATTTACTAAAAGAAATATGTCGTTCTTTATTTTTTGGAATTAACTTTATATGGCCACTAACGGCAGACAGTTCATTTATAAATAAGTGACAATCGTACCCAGAGAGATTATGAAATATAACTGGAATAAACTTACATATTTCATTATTTAAATTACATTTATTATGAGCAGGCCCTCGATATTTACCAGTGAAATGATCGTGATCACGAACAATGCAATCATTGTCTGTAAATCTTTTTCTACAAATATGACATGCCTCGGCTGATTTGAAAGACCTGAGTTCTTCTTCCGTCAATGGTAACATTTTTCTGTGCATCATTAATATTTCATACAATCTCTGTGAATCCTTAATAATTGACTCTACAAATCTTTTTGAACAATTTGGACCGCGATAAGATACTAAGTTATTTAATTCAGGGTTAGACTCACAGCATATGTAATAAGCAAAACAAGTAGCTTCATGAATTTGAATATTTTCGGTAAATTTACTTTTACTTTTATCTGAATACTCCCGTAATAAACTTTCAAAATCTCCGTAAATAACAATTGGTACTCTTTGGGTTCTTTGATAATTTGAAAAAGTAATTTTACTGTTATCTTCCGGAAGAATTGTCTGCATTCTACCACAATTATGATTATTTAATTTTTCCGGTGATTCAAAATACAAAAAACATTCTTCGCATAAATGAATTTTAGATTTGTGCTTTGTGAGTTGACTACGTACGATTTTTTCTAGGTTTTTAATTAAGCAGAAATGACTCCTACCTTTTCTGCTAATAAATAATAAGTTTACATGATTAAGTTTTCGCTGCATAGTTTTGTATAAGGGACCAGTAACTGTGTCATTTTTTTCCAAACCATAAACATTGACACTGATATTGGTATTATGTTTTTCAAACCATTTTATATCATCAAATGTTGGCGGAAAAGACATACCAACAGTGTTTAAAATCTTAGAATAATGTGGATAAGATGAAACTCTGTTAGGATTATTCTTAACTGGATACATATGTGCTATGATGCACCAAAGAAAACAGTGATTGTCCATATTCAAAATATTAAGACATGCCTTTGTTTTTTTAATTCTTGGCGGTAATGAAATGAAATTTCCAGCTCTCAAAGGATTATATTTAGCAACATTTATCTCTAAATGACTAACTTCCTCTATAGTCCAACCAGATTCTGATAATTCAAACTCCGAGCATTTACATATCAACTTCTCTACACATTCTTTATATAAATTCATAAAGTCCATACTTTGATTCAGTATAGAGTATTTAGTATTGAAAGATTATAATGATATTTCTTCATTTTTCGGTAGCCTATATAATATAAATAGCTCAAAATTAATTTTTATTGATTTATGTTTATTAAGTAATGGTTGTTATAAATCGTAAATAGTCTTGAACACATTAGATAAAAATAATTCGGGTGTTATCATTTTAGTACTTTGAGGATTAATTTTGTAACTAGCTATTCTTCCTCTAAAAGCACTAGCTATTAATTGAACATTTTCGAATTCGGTATGAAGTAAACAATTGGTTTTATGTAAATTACTTTTTTTATGTGAAGAATATTTTGAGACATACAGCTGACAATCATCACAAAATTTCATGCTTATCTAATTTATTGAATCTTGACAACAAGTTATGATAACTTTCAAATACTTTAATTATTTTAAATGATTGCTATGATTAAAAAAATATTGAATTGTAATTTTTAAATTTCGGAGCTTTCAGTTTTTAAATTACTGGGATTTCAGTTTTTTATATTTCAGAGTTTTCAGTTTTTATATTCTAGAGTTTTCAGTTTTTATATTTCAGAGATTTCAGTTTTTAGATTTCAGAGTTTTCAGTTTTTATATTCCAGCGTTTTTAGTTTTTATATTCCAGAGTTTTCAGTTTTTATATTTCAGAGATTTCAGTTTTTAGATTTCAGAGTTTTCAGTTTTATATTTCAGAGTTTTCAGTTTTGAGATATCAGAGTTTTCAGTTTTTATATTTCAGAGTTTTCAGTTTTGAGATATCAGAGTTTTCAGTTTTTATATTTCAGAGTTTACAGTTTTTATTCCAAAAGTTGTTTTGGAATGGAGCTGTAAAGGTAATGTAATGTAAAAAAGATTAAAAATTTCAGAGCTTACAGTTTTGAAATTTCTGGGATTTCAGTTTTATATTTCAGAGTTTTCAGTTTTTAGATATCAGAGTTTTCAGTTTTTATATTTCAGAATTTTCATATTTCAGAGTTTTCAGTTTTTATATTTCAGAGTTTACAGATTTTATTCCAAAGATTATTTGGAATGGAGCTGTAAAGGCAATGTAATGTAAATAAAGATTAAATATGCACACAAAAATCATTAAAATAGTAGACTTAAATTTTTAAATTACTTTAATTACACTTAATAAAATGTACTCACGCTATAATAGTACTCACTGAAAAATTAAGATTTTGTTAAACAATGGCATACGCAGATAATTAAAATGATTATGGTTATATAATTATAATATATATATATATAGTATAATTTAAATATTGGATGGATAAAGTATCGGCTTTATATTTGCATACTCTGCCTTGGCAGCAGTTATAAACTTAGTGAGAGCTTTCCACACCTCATCGTTATCATCATGTGCTGAACGAAGTGTGAAAAGCGCTCGCTTCCAACGGTCCGCGGCAAGTGTCTCTGCTTCCCGGCTATTGTATACACGCAACTCAATGTAAAACTCCCCTCGTCGTGTCGGATCACGCTGCAGGGTGAACCCGGAGCCCAAACGCCGCGAGAGGTAGCTCCTCAAGGCGGCAGCTCTGACAGGTTGTTCTTGTTCGTCCTGAAACATAGTTTGAAAATATTTATTATTGCTAGCTCGTTACTATTTTGTCATTGATATTTTGAGATACTACTAACTGACTGATTGTTTTTACGAATATCAACGACAATTGTTGTAGAGATAAAACATTTTTGTTCGAAACTTAATGCTATGCTTATGACTTACCTCAGAATCAGAAAATATCGAACGGGATTTTTGATCGGGAACTGCTGCTATTTCGGACTCTGAATCATCCGACAAGTCGCGTTGGACTGCGACCGGGACCTTTTTCTTAGACTTTTCTGGTCTAGATTTAGTTGTGCTCTTTATTTTTCTTTTCTTCTCCTTCTTGCTTTTGATTTCGCGGGCTGGTTGCGAAATGACCTCCGTGTCGGAATCGAAAGGATTTCTGGCCGACCTTAAACGAGAAAATAAAACATACTTAGTAATTATAAATATACTATTATAATACAGGTTACACAAGAAAATATGTTAACAAATCTATCTACAACATTAAATATGTACATTAAAAACCCGATGCCCAAATCATCATCATCCTCCTATACTTATTTATCGCTATATACTTCAGGTCAATGTATTCTTCCATATATCTCGTTCACTCATCATCTCAGTATTTAATTCCTTTCTAGCCATGATAATTGCCATAACGAACTATTTAAAACGAAAAAAAAACAAAAAAAAACTCTAATCATAACAATAATTAATGGTTAAACAGATTCATGGGTATGAAAACAGAAAAAATGCTGTAAACTGATTTCAAAATCGATATAAAAACAATAAATTATATTCAACACCCTGACTTACGTTAACGTTTTATGAAAAAAATTCTTATAACAATATTTAAAAATTGATTTAATGAAATACATACATACTTACTCCTGGAAACTTTGCACAACACAACTCACTCAACAAAGCACTTGTGAAAGATTAAACAAAAGTTGTCGTGATCGAAGCGGGATAGTTTTTCACTTAAGGTTACATTTATATTATTTATTGCAAACGATGCATCAGTATTTGAACGCGTAATATATTTTAATTTCAATTGTATGCACTCATAAAATAAAGTCTAGTATCATTTGTTTATTCTTCGACACTATGCACACAGGCTGCAATTCCTTTTTTGGAAGGTGGCGACACGATGGCGCGGATACTTGAGACGAAATTCTAAAAAGGAAATCGTATGTACTTTATCGATCTAATACTAATACTGCTATCTACTATCGGCCTATAAACTTTGTATTTTGGCATCATATAAGCACTAAACTGTGCTTCGTATATAGTAATGAGATCAGGATGGGTTATTATTCACCAAAAGGGTTAATAGTAAACCAGTTAGTGGTCAATCCATGTGGTGAAAACAGATTCAACAACAAGGTCAACAGTGACAGCCTTAGCAATTGCAGGACGAATAATTTACTTATTAGCAGTAGTTTTAGACCACCTTGCTGGTCTAGTGGTACAATTGTGACTGTTGAGGGTGGGGTTCTTGGCTCGATTCCCAGGTCAGGCAAAACGCTATTGGGTTTATCACCATTCATCGTCAGGAATCCTTCAGTAGCATCATTAACTAAGAACATGGGCATTAGCCGCAGATGCAGCAATCACTTCTGCCTACCCCTTCGGAGGTATATCTACAGGTGTAATGTTGTGTTATGGTGTATGATATTATTTCATTGAAAATGATTAATATCCCAAACTTTCTCCTGTGTTATATGTTTACAAACATACAATATCACAGATCCTGAACACCTATCTTTAGGTTATATAAATATTTGAACCACGTGGGAATCGAACTAGTGAGAAAAACGTATGAAGCGATTCAGTATTTTGTCACATTTTCGACGACATGTTTGGCGCATTGGATAAGAGCTCGGCTCTATGCATCACAATGTAAATATTAGTTTGTAAATGTACTGCTAGTAAATGCGCCAAGTGTCGCGGGTTCGATTCCCGCACGGAACAAATAAGTATTTGTTTCGGTCTGGATTTTGTTTTATTTAGCCATTCTTAATTATAAAATAATAATAGATACCTACTTTGAAAATTGAGCAAGTATGAGGCTAGATCTCGATATCCTGGTATTTATTAATTTATTTACATACTTAATGATAATGTGGTATTATTGGTACAGTGATTGAATCAATTTCTACACTAAATGTCGTAGGTTCGATCCCTAATACCAAATACCTACCTAAAACTTGCCATCGGAAATCAAACCATGCACGGCTGTCGCCAACTCGCAATCTCTAGACCAAAGCATAAAATGCAAATAAATTCTTGATCAACTAATTGATACACACTGCATTGTTCTACTTATAAATATGACACTCGTCAAGTAATAAAGTATAGATCAATAATGTTGATCGAACGAGTCGAACTTGATATTATTGTTTGTGAATGTTAAGTATATACGATACGGTGAAAACGATTGGGGATTCTGTATCATGCGGTTCGCAGCGAAGCGAGAACAAATGATACAGAATCCCCAATATTACACTACTCATTATGATTTTAAGATGTCAATAAAGTTTATTATTTATTATAAAAAGGTAAGATTAATGTTAGTTTTAGGATTCTAAAACTAAAAATAATGTATTTATTCTTGTGACAGTGAGCACCAATCAGAGAGCATTACGTCAAACAGTACGTCCGCCATTCATGTTGTTGACGTTTTAGTAGTAAATACAAATAAAACGTCAAACTTTCTACCTGTCAAATCGAATATAACAAAATAAAAGTGGGTACATCAGACCAGACTTCATTCACGGTTTGTTTTGTTTTGGACTTTGTGATATCACTGAACCGCCATGATAGTTTACAGCGTTTTCGTGTCAAATTCAAAAAGGTTTTTAAAAAGCCGTAGGGGAAGGTTGCTATGAATGGACCACCTAAATTTACAACGTCATATCTTAAAAAATATAAGTGATAAAATGAAAGCAGTTTATTATTTTTGTTCCGTGGGACCTTTATTTATAATAATCAAACGCACAAACAATTCGGGATTATACTTTTTCGTATAAACGAAGGAAACTAAATCTTTGGCTGTTACCTTCTATGGACCAAGGGCACCTTCATTGAACCACTAGGTTGCCACAATGGACTTCGAGATATTTGTTCTAGAGGTCCATTCCAGGTAACTTATTAGAATTATCAATTTGATTAAATAATGGCATACGAGGAGAGACAAACAACACTCATACACTTACGACAACCAAACAAGCTATAGTTGTAGTTGGCGTTTTCGTGGGTGTTTTGGTTTACTCCATGTTACCTTCGTTTGAGTGTTACACTCGGGACTTCGTAAATTCTACTAACTTCATAAATATAGCTTCATATATAGCTTTCAAAAAACAAAAGGCTAGTTTAAACCAGCCTTTTTATTAAGTACTTCTTTTATATGACGAAATTCTAAAATTATTAATTTACCATGTTCTTCAAGATCTTTTTTTTTCATAATCACTGAAATACTCGGAGTCTACGTTAGTACGTGAGTAAAAAAAAAATCAATAAATAGTTGCTATGCTTGGACCGGTCCAACGACGAAACTCTGTTATGGTCCATTGATAGCAACAAGGTATTCGTTTCGTAAAAGAAAATCTAAAATTTACAAGGACATGATTAGACAAAATTGAATAACACTCATGGAATCACAATCAAACTATCTAATATTTCATACCAGTGCACACAAACAAATATGAGTAGAATGATAGTTACATCAGATTGTTCCGAGTCCCCCCCGTGAGATCTCCACCTTGTCGTGGTGGGAGGGCTCAGTAACCGTGGATTGGTCACCCGCGGTGAAGCTAAGAGGGATCCAGGAGGGGACGCTCCGCGTGGCCTTGACGGAGGCCTGCGCAGGATGCGTCCAAAGGGGCGGGTGTGAGGGACAGTTCTTCTGTCCCTCGCAGTCGGGTGCGTTGCCGCGCGCCCTATCTCCCGCGACCAAATGGGGGCGCACCATCGTTGCGTCGCGGTGGGGCCGCAGAGGAAGAGGAGATGCGGTGTTGCATTGCCGTCCTCCCTATCCTCTGCGGCCGCTGAGTGTTTTGGCGGCGGAGCCCAACATCTTCATCCGCCGCCAAGGGGGTTTTGTTCGGGGCCCGCCTGACTATCTGGCGGCACCCGTCGGGGGTAGCGAGGAATGCTTCAGCGATACCCGACCCTCCGACACACGGGTACGAGAGGAAAAAAAAAATTGTTCCGAGTCATATAATAAGATTTTGACCGCCTACAAATACAGTCACACAAGTTTGGGTGTTGCTAGCTTGGATAGTTTTGGAAATACCTTGGTGGTCCAATGAAAACGCTGGTCCAATGATCGCGACTTTCCCCTAATTAGTAATGTTGCTGATCGATTTTTGAAGAAAAAAATCAGGTATTTCAGGTTAACATCTAATATAGGGACGAATCAATCGCTAATTACATTTTAGGACACAAGCCTATTAAGTTTTTTAGTATTAAAATTTTATTCACAATTTGAATACTAAAAAACTTAATTTACTAAGGGTTTGGCACGCAACGATGGTAAAAGACCAGGAACGCAACGTGTGTCGATACCCTTCCGCTCATCTTCCTAACACAGCGGGTTGTGCAGGAGCGGAGACTCTAAAACGGCGCAAATACGTAAATCTCGTAGTGGATTATGTATTTGAGCCGTTTGGAGTCGAAACGTTGAGGTCATGGGGTCCAAGTGCTAGATCTTTTTAAAGAGAGCTTGCGAAGAGACTTGTCGACGCCTCACGTGACCAGAATGCTGCAAGCTGGTATGTATCTAGCACAAAACATAAGCATTTCCACACAGCGTGGCAATGCTGCCAGTCTTCTGAGCACGTTCCCAATAGACGGCGATGAGGAGGACTTTCACCACGCCTTTTGAATATATATTTTCTTTTTTATTTGTATTGTATTTTAATATAATTTTAGTAGTAGTATTTAAGTAAGTATTTATAATTGTTTTAATCTAAAATTAATTTAAGATTGTTATATATTTTACTGTAAAAGCCAGAAGTACGGTAAATCTTCAGATTTACTAGCACGAGTTGGTAAATGTTCGAATTTTTTAATCAAAAAATAGTTAAATCTATAACCCGACTACGTAAAAATGGGGTCTAAAAAGGACGAAACAAGAAAATAGCTCATTCGGATTTATATCCAGAATAGTATAAGTTTCGCGCCGTGGTCGCACATATTGTATACTAGTGTACATGAAGTTACCTGCCATGTTTCTTTAATGCAGGTGTTCTTGGTACTAACATTATGGCCCAATTCTCGTATTTTTATATGACATTGATATTTTATTTTGGATGGGCTCAAAAGCGGTATTCTGATAACCTAATGTTATTATCGTATAATTTAAAATAAACAGTTCGTCGTTGACACATACGATCTCGTTACAATTTCATTCAAATATCAAATAATTTAGAAGAATAAGCTTTTAGTGACGTAAGTATGACATTGACATCATATCGAAACTCTATTTATTTAGGAGAATTGGGCCCTAGGTATACAATAGGTCCGACCACGGCGCTAGCATGAGCATTTCTGTACTAAACTTATACTATTCTGGATATATATCCGAATGCGCTATTCTCTTGTTTCGTCCTTTTTAAACCCCATTTTTACGTAGTTGGGTTATAGTTTTCAACAATATTTTTTTATTTAATTCTTTTCCGTATCCTGATGGGGCATGTAAACTAACCGTACAATATTTACATTGTCACATTTAAAGGAAGAAAGAAAAATAGGTAGGTAACTCAAAGCGTCTGAACCACGCGAATTGAAAGTACAACCGCGTTTTAAACTTATATTTTGACTCAAGCAGTATAATGTATGTACATATTTGTAATGAACTCACCAATACCTTTCTTTTGATACCAAACACGTAATGATTCATCATCATCAGCATTTAACAGTCCACTGCTGGACTAGGCCTCTCCTTTGAAAGGAGGAATTGGCCTACTATACCACGCTGGCCAAACGGGTTGGTATAGGGTTTGTATCAAATTTTCCTTCTCTTATAGTGCTGTTCTATGAATAATATGCTCCCTCTGTCGGCTCATACGACACCCATGGGATGATATGGGGTGGTGACAATTCGTATTCTTAATCCGTCACCAAACCGAAAAATGATTATCTCAGGTAAATTTTTGTTGAGGTTGTAATCTGGAGTATTACCTAGATAATTCCGTAATAGAAAATTTAGATATTTATATAGCCTATGTCACCCGGGCCATTATTACAAATCTATTTTGTCACTCCATTTATTAAAATCGGTTCAGGAGTTTATGCGCTACGGTAGAACATACCAACTTACATGCATACATAGACTGCCAAAAACAACCCTTCCTTGGCTTTGCCGTAGTCAGGTAAAACAAAACTAAGTTGACGGAGATCTGCTTCGCTGGGCTCCTATTTTTGGGTTAAGGTTCACAAGAGAACATAACTGTCATCTACAATAGCAACATTCCCTTATAACAGCTACCCAAACAAAATTAAAGATACGAAAAAAAACTAATATTTTCATCGCTTCACGATATCAAATGAAAGCCTATGACAGTTAAATTAATGATACTTAAAAGGCAACAAGTCTACGCCTACTTATTTTCCTTCGGTCGACTGCATCGATTGATCTTCTTTATAAAGCAGAGAGAATTCAATAAAGCTTTTATGCTTTAATGGTTGTATGAATGATGAAAACATGGTTGTTTGCTCGAGTGAATGACAGTAATTGAACTTTAATGTGTGTAGCTTCAAGCTTCAGCGATTATTTCAATATTGTATTGTGAATCAAATTGTTTTAAAAATTATTTAAATCTGTAAATTTTATGAATGACTGATTTAATGCTTAGGTTTTACTTATTTGTTGCAGACTTTACACATGATCATTTTCTGAGCGTTTGTCAGCTTAAGATACTCATTGTATTTAATCAGCTAATGCTAAATAAAATTCATATTGTAAAGAGCTCTGAAAGGTAATAATATGTAAATGAAAAAGCTTCTTACATTTCATTTTATAATTATATACATAAGCTTACTTTAATTGTAATTATGGGTAGCTGCGTGTTTCCAAAAAACAAACTTATGTTATTTATAAACTAAGATAGACAGGACTCAGAAACTGGCTGCCCTGGCACAGAATGGAAAGGACCTACATATATATTTGTAACAGAATGACCTATTCATTGTGTAACAGTAATGGTAAATAGTCCGATATCTGCTAATGCAAACGTTAGAATGTTAGTTAGTTAGTTAGGATTCATAATTAGAACACTTTCCTCATGGGGACAAAAAGTTTCAGTTTATTTGATTCATATACCTACACCTTTTTATAAACTATTACAAACATTGCTATAATATTTTTATGAAAATTTTACAGATTTGTTGACACATATAATTGCTATTCTTCTTCTTCTTCTTATGGCGCCTCTTCATTCCTGAAGGTTGGCCGTCAGCTTTTTGTACTCCTTCCTGTCCATAGCCAACCGGAACAGCTACTCTACGGAGGCAATGCCGGTCCACTCCCGAATGTTCTGCAGCCACGACTTTCTCCTGCGTCCAGCGCGTCTCTTCCCCTCTACTTTGCCCAGCATTATCAATTGTAGCAGCCCGTATCTATCGTGTCTGAGCACGTGGTCGAGATACTATATCTTGCGTCTTTTGATAGTTGGCATCAGCTTACGAAGCATGTGGACACGCTGAAGCACAGTTTCGTTCCTGATCCTCTGCGCCCAACTAATACGTAACATGCGCCGGTAGCACCACATCTCAAAAGCTTGTAGACGTTTAATGCAGGTAACTTTTAAGGTCCATGTTTCGCAGCCGTACATTACAATTGGCCAGATATAACATAGAAGTATCCTGACGCGGAGCTTAATGTTCAGTTGACGACAGCACAGAACTTTTCTCATTTTGTTAAAAGAGGCTCGAGCAATTTCAATTCGGGTCTTAATTTCTTGATAGGACTCTCATGCTTCGTTCACCCATGCCCCTAGGTATTTGTACTGTCGTACCCGCTCTAGAACAACAAGTATAGCGCTGGTATATTCTAGTGTTGTGTTTTATAACCTTAATCCCTAAATTAAAACAATCTAGATTGTTCAGGCCGATTCAGCCTGCATGTATGAAGTAGTCGTTCAGTCGATCACTTAGCTGCCGAACTCCGCCAAGTCTTGTGGGTTTCTATCCACATGACACTACACTTTATATGATCCAGAGATTAACAGATTATTGTATTGAGGTTGAATTCAATGTTTGTAAAGTTTCCCGCGACACAGGATTTATTCCTATTGCAGGAGTTGTCTTATGTCAAAAAATATTGAAATTGCGCGTACTGCAAAATAAACGAGTACTTCAATTCGTAGTATAAAACAAAGTTTGTCTTCTGTCTATCTGTCCCTATGTGTGCTTTAATCTTAAAAAACTACGCAACGGATTTTAATGAACTTTTTTAAATAGATAGAATGATTCAAGAGGAAGGTTTATATGTACCTATAATTGACGCGGGCGAAGCCGCTGGCTATCTCTTGTTACTTTTATAAAGTTAGATTTATATAATATTCAAAAACCAGTTGTATATTTTGTATTTTTATCTTTAGCGAAGCTGTTACCGTATACCGAGTCTAAGAATACTTATTACTAAACGGTTAAGAAAGGAGTACACGCCTCTGCATCTTCTGTTTCTAGACATGCAGAATGCCTTCGTCTGTGTGCCGCGCCAGATGATCTGGTGGGCTCTAAGATCCAAAGGTGTACCAGAACCTTATATTGACATCATCCGAGATATGTACTCAAATTCCAATTCCGTAGTTCGGACTGCTGTTGGCGACACAAGAACCTTTCCCATCATCGTTGGGGTCCACCAGGGTACCGTCCTCAGTTCGTACCTATTCAGCGTGATATTAGACGTACTGTCAGACAGCATCAGAGACTCACATGAGCAGCCCCCGTGGCTGCTTGTGTGAGGCAGGGGACGCTTGGTGCGGCGTGTGAATGCGTGAAAGAATTCAGTTGAGCACGGTGGTCTGAAAATAAACGTGTCGAAGACCGAGTACATGGCCTGCAACAGTTCAGATCCCGCGTCAATTCGCATAGGCGGAGACATTGCCGAGTTAAAGGACCTGGTCAAGTACCTGGAATCAGTACTCCACGCGTCTGGTGACATCGAGTGCGACGTCAAGGAAAACATTTTGGGAGCCTGGGCCAAATGGCGTGAGGTGAGCGGTGTCATTTGTGACCCCAAAATGCCGATTAAGCTTTTGAGCTTAACAGGTCTATAAATCCATCATTAGACTCAGACTCACGCCTGTATCCCCGAAGGGGTAGGCAGAGGTGAAAGTCAATATTACACCCACATTACGCCATGAATTTTTAAGTCCCACGTAATAGGGAGCGAGCCTATTGCCGTTACCGGGCACATCACTAGACTCTGCTACTGAGAATTTGGAAAAACCCAGTAACACTTTGCCCGACCCGGGAATCAAACCCGGGACCTCCGATCAGCAGTCGCATACGCTATCCACTGGACCACGGAGGCAGTCATCCAGCCATCATTAGACCTATCCTGTTATATGGCAGTGAAACGTGGCCTGTGCTTGAGCGACACAAGCAGAGTCTGCGTGTCTCGGAAATGAACATGCTGCGCTGGATGTGTGGAGTCACGCAGAAGGATCCTTTTGCGTGCATTAGGAACTCCCGCATCCGAGGTAGCCTTCATGTGCGTGACATTGCTGACAAACTGCAAGAGTGTCGACTACGCTGGTGTGGCCACGTCTTACGTCAACCGGTATCTTACGTGGGTAACAAATGTCATGCCATGCTACCTCCACCGGGCCCCGGTAAACGGGGAAGGCCAAAGAAATGCTGGCGTGACGTCGTAAGGGATGATATGCGTGCCAATCGATTAACCACCAGGGATGCTGAAGACCGTGCGAAGTGGAGGAGATTCAGCCGGAAAGCGGACCCCGGGCTCCAAGGCGTAGGTTTTGGAACGCAACCGGGACTGCGCTAAGATGATGATGATGGTTCAGAAAGAAGTACAATATACTAGAAATCGGATATTCCGAGAGCACAGATTTTCCAATAGCATTTCTTTGAGATTTATCCATAGGCAATGCAGTTGTACAAAGTAGTTCCTTGTATCTGCGGTAAAACGTACTAAAATATACAATATACTCATAGTTACTGTGACATGTATGGCTTCAGCCGTTTTCACTATGCTGCATATACAAGTAGCGAGTAGTAGAAAAAATTGTGTAGGCAATCTAAGGTAGCATTTAATTGGCTGAACTCATTATCTTTATGTGGTAGGTAATATTTTCTAAAATAAGCCTATGGAAGCAGTTTTCTTGAGTAAACTTTTATAATGTCTATCTTTATTAAGTAAAGAAAAGGTGTTTTATTTCTTTAGGACCTACTTGTGAGTAAACATAATGAAGTAAGTATTAAGAAGTTGGTCAATGGTAATATTTTATATTTTTGACTTCGAGTAGATAACTTGAAACTATCACCGTTACTTCTAAGTTTAACTTTTGTACGTCTTAAGAAAAACGTGATAACATACCAATATAAATATAAATATTCGTCAACTGCTCAGCGGTGGTATACAACAGCGATTAATTTAACTGTCTTTCTCTTTACCCATCTATTCTTTCCCCAGATAGATAGAGAATCAAATATTTCACAACGAACAATTTATAGACCCAATAATTTCTGAGCTGAACGTATTTAATCTGCCATCAGTAATTATTACTATTTATGCAATATTCATACGACTATTGACAACATCAATATGTATTGGTTCTCGTTGTATACTTACTAAGTATACAATGGTTCTCGTTGTATACTTACTAAGTATACAACGAGAACCAATACATCAATTGTTCGCAAAGCCGTTACGTACGTATGACGAGTCGGAAACTAAACAAGAATAGTCTCTCGTAGCCTAGCTTCCTGCTTACTTCCGTGCCATGTTCGGCAGCCGAAAGCGGTTGCATCGTGGTCGCACTTAGCTTGCTCCCGCCTGGGGACGGTTGACATGAATTAAAAATGCACGCTGCATTAGTGCACCAATGGCAGCCGCGCACATGTGAAATGGAACCGAAAATGGCAGCCTCGCAAACTGCGCCATGAACTTCATGTCTTCGATCTATTAATGGTTACGTATAGCTGGTGATGTACTTCGCAGCTATCAACTGTTTAGAAAATGAAGTCCGTTTTATATGAATAGTTATAGTTTGATTTATGAAAGATATACTTTTTATTATTTACAAACTGTACTTTATCAGTTCGCATTATCTATCACTTAATCTAAACTTGATGGAGAGAAAATACGAGCATTCGATATCGTAAAACCAAATAAAGACAAATAATTCATTAATAAATCCTATAATATTTATAGCCAGATACATACATAATAAACTATCGTTAATGCTGTGAGTCAATTAGACTAACGGCCATTTTCAATGTTCGATCCATATATGTATTTTGAGATTCGAAAGTCCTGTTTGACATATTTTGTATGGAGCTTATGTCAAAAACGAATCTGAAATCTACAGATCTATCTAAAGTTCGAATATTGAACTTCGTAGTAAATAAATCGGACGAACTCTACACACTTATAATTATGTATGTGTTTAAATAACTTTCGACTATGTATAAATAAATTTAATATGAACTTTAATGTTATGATTATTTCATATACAATTATTAAATAGTAAAAACGTTGTGCATAATATTGATATTTGTCGAAGGATAATAGCCTCTTAATTTGTCCAAGTTGTAGTGTTTTAATATTTGATATTGCACATTCAGATTTAATTAAAGTGTTAGTGAATAATTATAACAGTTTTCCCATTAAAATTTACGTTTATTAAACTTGATAGTTTATTGATTATTTTATTCAGACCAATCCTTATATAATAATTTTCAATAAGTAAATAGATAGCTAACCTATGTTTTTAAGAGATTTTAGTATGTATTGTCACAGCATGCAGAACCAATCTGCAGAAGGATGGTGACCTCAAAATTGGCGGTCATCTTAATATATAAAATCCTTGCGTTACTGACTGACTGACAGACACGCTACAGCCGAAACTATTGGGCGCAGGAAGCTGAAATTTGGCATGTGTGTTCCTTGGGGACCGTAGAGGTGCACTAAGAAGGGATTGCCCGAAATTCCTACAGGATCAGCCAAAACGGGTCAATTTAAAAAAAATGCAGGCGTAGCTGCTGGCGTCCTCTAGTATACACATAAATCACCTAAGTCACATCTGTAAAAATGTGTAAAAACTGACATTTTGAAAAAAGAAAACACAATTTAGAGGAAAATACCGTACAGGCTGGCAAATATCACAAATCAAGAAGCATTTAAACTATACACAGCTGTCTTTAATTAACCATCCATCTACAACACTTGAGTGCATCCTCCATGCCCAAATTAATAAACTGGCAGTAAAAATACGACGGACACCATGTAGGGTATATGAAAAACGCTTACAAAGACTGCTGAAAAAAAATTAAGCACCTTGGCTGTGGCGCGTGGGCCAACAAAGATAATTTCCCCGCAATAAATTGAAGGAGCGCTTGGTGCTTAATTACCGTACCTGGGTTCCGCAGATAGAGGACAAAAATCAGCGGAAACGCGGAGATAAGCCTGCTATAACGGAGACTTTAAAAGCAATTAGCAGTCGCTCATTAAACCGAAGAACTCCGTGTTGTACTGTTTGGATTAGTTTGCTTGAGGTAAACATAAAGGTAGGTTAAATAAGCCTCAAGTCGTCTGAAATATATTCTAGCCTTTATTACCTAGCTAGTGAGGTCAACAGAAGCTTAAAAATAGAAGAGTAACGAATGTCAATTGTGGAATAAAAAAATATTCAATTTTGTAATATTGGCCAATAACAAAATTTCTTAAAAATCCCAAATATTATCAACCCTAGGAAATGGAATCATGTGTAGTTTGTTTAGATCGTATTGTTTAATTTGAATCTTATCTTGTATTATAATTAGGTATATACTCTATAAGGCTGGGTCGAATGAAGCTTATACGCGCGCGAGGATAGAGGCATTCCAATTTGAAAAAAGATAAAATTACATACATTTTATTATAATTTCTTATCGTCAAAGTTTTTACATAGTGAAAATTTTACATCATTGGGTTGACATCATTGCCTGAGAGCAATAGGTGTCTACAATTTATTTGTAGCTACTTATTTCTACAGATATTTAAATGCTGTTTGCTCGTTGGAAATGTTATGTCTAGCATCGGAGTGCTACATTATTTAATATCAAATATTGGAAGAGCCTTCAACAATAAAGCCATCATCCACCTATTATTATTCCAGTTGCAAGGGTCCGCTTCATAGTCTAACCGGAATTGACCAAGTCTTACCCTTTCAAATCACACAACAAATCAATAGGCTCATAACTTCGAAAAGTCAGTGGTGCGCGCCGTGGACTCTAACCTGATACCCTCCGTATGGCAGCCTGTTGGTATCTCTACTGGACTATCGCTGCCTATATATACATTCCGGGTTTTGCCCTTCAACATTAGAGGCTACGTCACCTATGCCCCGTATTCAATTTGGAAAAGAGCCCATATTTAATTTAAGGTAGGGCAGGCCCTACCAAATAAGTGGAAACAATGCAACCTTGTGAACCTGTGTCCAATATAGCACGAACAACAACAGAGGTCCCCGTGGGTCCCCAGACCCTAACAGCAACCGTTGGTAGGATAACGGTCTCAATGGGGGAGGTTGGCGTTATAGGGCGGGGGTCAATTACCTATTGTTGCCTGGGCGGCGACCGTTGGCCAGGACCAGGCAAGTCAAAACGAGGGTGCGGCTTGAAGTCCTCAAAGGCGCGGTGACACGATCCACGCGCCATCTGTGGGGGGTCATAATGACGCACCCGCCCAAAACGAGGTGGGCGCGAGTCAAGGCGGGGACGCTCCGCCAAGGGAGGGGAATACCTGGGGCAGCTGTCATGGTGCTGGTGACGCTGAACAGCACATTCAGGTGCGCGAGAGAGAGGAGGCGTGCGCACGCTACGGTTCTCCAAGCGGGGCGAGTGGCAATCAATTGAGCGAGGTGACTCTCGGCTACGCGCCGGTGAGCCTCGGCTGCCACCTTCAAAACACCCGCCCGTGCGCGGCGTCGGCTGGTTGGACAAGCGGCCAACCTCTCTGGCATTCATAGAGAGAATGTCCAAATGCTGTCCTCCACAGTGAGGACAGGGGCGAGAGTTTGGGCAGTCTCGCTGGTAGTGGGACCCCAAACAAGAGAAGCAAAGGCGGCGGGCATTCGCGATGCGCCTACGAGAGGCGACATGTAGGTCCAAGAATGCCCTACAACTGGCCGTTCTGTGCCCCGTGACCTTGCAGTAGGAGCACTCCGCTGGGCTCTGCGTGACCGCAAAGCGAGGAGGGCGCCGGTCAACATTGGCTCGGGTATGAACGCGAGCCTGCTCCTTGACCTTGGGCGGCTGCGTCTTAGCCGGCGTGTCACCACCGGAGTTGTCCAAGACCCGGCATTCATCCTCTAGGAACCTCTCCAGGTCAGCAAAGGGGGACAGATGGGTCGCGCTATCCCCACCAAAGCGCTGCTCAAAACGCGACCTCAGGTCGGCAGGCAGCTTTTTCAACACAATGGGCACCAATAGGCAGGACCATTGGTCCACGGGCAGGTCAAGGCACTTAAGTGCGTTGATGGCCACCAAAAGCGGGTTCAACAGTTGGGTGCGCAACCCAGAGACCCGGGTGAGCGTCGGCAAATCCAAAATCTGCTCGATGTGCGTGTCGGCGAGGCCACGCTTATTATGGTACCTACGGGTGATTAGGTCCCGAGCCGTCTGGTACGCCTCGTCAGACACGGGCAGATGCTGGATGAGGCCCTTGGCCTCCCCATCCAGAACCGACATCAAATAGGCCAACTTTTGTGCCGGCCGAAGGTCAGCCCTATCATTGACCAGGCTGTCAAACAAATTAACGAAGCCCAGGTAGCTTTCTAGACAGCCATCAAAATGGGGGAGGTCTAAAGTAGGGAGCCTACTCACCAGCCCCGGTGCTGTCTTAGGAAGCTCCTGCTTCAGGCCGGGTTGCCCTTCCCTATCGGCAACTAGTTGTCTCGCACTATTGGAGACAGCATCATACAGGTCTAAGACCTGGGCATAGTCTTCGCTGACCTTATTTCGCTGGTCAGCGGTGAATTCATTGACTGACACTTCGAGACAGCAAGCGCTGAAAGTGCGGAATTGCTGTTCCATCGATCCGCTCGTACCTTTGTAGTAAGGCCTGCTGGCGATCAGGCCGGTTCACTAAGGCACTGGCCGAGGCAAACCAGCGCAAATCTGATGCAATAGCACCAGCAGCCGCACGCAAGTCCTTGATAGCTGACATAATCAAATTTCAAAAGAGCCCGGACAAGCGTTAAATAATATTAACAATCAAAACTTAATTTTTCTTAATTCTTTGAAACCAACAAAGTATTAGCCTGTTTACTGCAGGTGCAGGCAAGTGACAGATATCCACTGTCCAACAAAATTAATAGTTTCAATATATATTGACACAAAACAAAGTTATCAAAAGTTGAAACTTTAAATAAGTTAATTAAAGTTAAATATTCAAATAAATTAACTTATTACTTGCAACAGACAGACTAGCTTTTTTTTTTTTTTTTTTTTTTTTTTGGTGTCGGGTTGGAAAATCCTCATGGAGTCCCTTCGCCCTGGGGGGGACGGACGAAGGGGACTGTCAGACTCTTACTGACTAAAAACCAACCCGTGCTCCTCATGTACCCATGTGTCGGAGGGTATGGTTTCACCAAAGCATTCCTCGCTACCCACCGACGGGCATTGGCCCGCCAGATGGTCAGGCGGGCCCCGAACGAAACCCCCTTGGCGGCGGATGATGGTGTTGGGCTCCGCCGCCAAAACACCCAGCGGCCGCAGAGGATAGGGAGGACGGCAACGCAACACCGCATCTCCTCTTCCTCTGCGGCCCCACCGCGACGCAACGATGGTGCGCCCCCATTTGGTCGCGGGAGATAGGGCGCGCGGCAACGCAACACCGACACGCCTCTCCTCCCGCGACCGCACCCGACTGCGAAGGACAGACAGAACTGTCCCCCGCACCCGCACCTATGGACGCATCCTACGCAGACCTAACGCAAGCCCACGTGGAGCGTCCCCTCCCGGGATCCCGCTTAGCTTCACCGTGGGAGAAAATCAAATCCACGGTTACTAAGCCCCCCCACCACGACAAGGTGGAGATCCCACGGGGGGGAACAGACAGACTAGCTGTGTTATTTGAGATATACAATAGTAAGTTAGCACAGAATATGTGTAACCTAGCAATATTATCTATATATTATAACAAGGTTTAGCAATGTATGGTTCAAACTTAATATATCAATATATGCAATAAACTAAATCAATTGATACATATAACTGAAAGTGACTTATTAATGCAACAACAAATTTAAGTTAGATTTCAACAATACAAATCAACAATTACTGATTAAGGTTATGTATGACAATGTGCTTCAATTTATGTAGGTCAACTTATACAAATAAATAATATGTATTTTAGGCAAAAACTGACCTGACAAACACTACAATACTGTCTACAAGGTGATAAGATACAAGCTTATACCAATCTGAGGTTTGTACTCAGTAATGCAACAGCGGCTAAATTTCAACTACAGCTCTGCACCAAAAAATATGTCTAGAATTACCGCAGGCAGGCAGGGATTATCAAGGTGCGCAGTGGAAGCTGTAATACATCCACCTGACCACGATAGACAATTTATCTAAACACTTTTACTGTGGTAGCACAGCGATGAATTATAATCCTAATATTAATATTTTTTTTTTAACTGATTATGTAAATGAAGGAACCTTTTGATAATTTAATATTTTTACGAAATGTATATTATATTCAAGTTTGTTTATATTGAATATAGTATCCACTGAAGACATTAATATTATTTTCAATCATATCAATTTATTATTTGATGTAACGGTGTCTTACTTGAATATTAAACTAAAGACATTAAGTAATAATCGTGTAGCTATAACATACCTACATCGGACATTAAATTGTTTCATATACCTACTACTAACATTAACTGTGCGTGTTTCACACAAAACTAACCACATAATTTCTAATTGATCTGATCCGAATTACTACAAGTTTATAAACATACAATGAATTATAAGTATGTACTAAATATTATATATATATATATATATATATATATATATATATATATATATATATATATATATATATATATATATATATATATGAGTAGGTATATTATTGTACTATTTATTTTATATATGTATATATTTAAAGTAAATCATAATTTACTGATACACTGACAACTACCATTTCTTTCCTACCAATAATATCCATCCAAAGGTTGCCTGTTAGAAATCGCTATTAGCGATAAGGCCACCCATTGTACTATGTTTGTAAAATGATCAATTTTTAATGTCCAACTTAGTGTACAATAAAGTGTTAAATAAATAAATAAGTAAGATAAATAAGTTTTTTTAACGTGGGTAGTCAGATCACAAACAACAAAAACTTTTCACTCTGTATTTTTAATAATTTAAAAATAGTAATTTTATCATTTTTTTTAAATAAATGTTATTACTGTTTTGTTAACATAAACACCTACCAGTTTAGTGTTTATTCCTGCTTCATAATCTAGTTTACAAGTTTGCACCATCACATATTTGCCATGGACAGCGTTGAGGCAATAAAAACTTCATTTTCCACCACTATGGCTGGCATTGAGGAGCGCATGGCCAACTTTGAGGCTGAACTTTAAAAAACTGCCAAACACACCAGTGCACCCAGCTTATCAAGTCTGGCAGCTGATTTTTCAACCTTCCGGACATTCGTGATGGAGACAATTGGAGCTTTTCAAAGACAGATGGAGCTGCTGGCATGCAAAGTGGACAGAATGGAGATGCGCAGCCGCCGTAAAATGCTGTTAATTCACGGTGTCGCTGAACCTAAAAATGAAGATCCAGTTCAGACAGTCATGGATGTCATAGGTCATAGTCTTCATCTACCTGAGATCTTAAAGGATGACATCAAGCGGAGTCACCGCATGGGCCGTCCATCTGGGTCAAACAAGCCGAGACCCATCTTAGTTAAGTTCCAGCAGACAGCGATCCGGGACAAGGTTTGGTTCTCCAAGACCAAACTGAAAGGTAGCGGCACAACTATGTCTGAATTTCTTACTAAGACACGGCACGACATATTCATGACAGCAAGGCACCGATTCGGAGTCACGAAGAGTTGGACACGAGAAGGTAATATTTTTGTGTTAGATGCCGACGGGTCACAGCACCGTATTTCTTCGCTTGTTGATCTCAACCGGATTAAGACGAGCATTCAAAAGACGCCAGCTGCTGAGAAACCAGTGGCTGGGAAGACCAAACGAGCTGCGGCCACGAAGAAAGAGGTTGTATGCATCACAGTAGTTGCGGCATCCGTGGTTTGTTTCCTTTGTATGTACATATATCTTACACTTTTACCCTATCTTTTAATAACTCTAATTCTTAATACTTAATACCTTCTACTATTTTACTTTTGTTTCCGATTTCCTAACTAATCAACTTTTCTTTCTTATAAATATTATTCCACCTCCTGTATTAAATTTATGTAATATGTTCACTAGGTAATAGGTATTGTCAACTTTACAAGTTTATTGACAGTTGGCGGCTGTCAGTGTCAAACTGCGTTTCGTTTTCGTGATCGGAAACGTTTAGAAACTGAGCTGTGAATAATTATAAACTCTTTACTCTTATTAAAATATTCTTTCATAATGCATATAAATATTTATTCCCTATAAATATATTTACATAATTTTGCTTACCTTTTTATATTTATTTATTCCTTTTCCTTTATAATTAGGTATATTTATATATTATTATTTTTATTGATTCCTTAATTACTGATGCTATAAAATACATACGACATTTATCTATGAATATTTTAATCCTTGCCTACCTAAGACAAAGCCCGGATGTTGCAACTTACAATAAAATTACTTATTATATTAGTATCGATTTAAGTATCGATAGAGATCTGTAACTTATATTCTTGTTTTTTATTTTTTTCTTTTGTCGTCAACCAGTGTAATTTGTACGTTTTTCTTTTAATTTTGTAATTTGTGAGCACGCAACTGGCAGGTGGATAAAATTAGATAAACTTAGTTAGTACTTAATTTTTATTAGTTTATTTATTTATTATTTAGTATATTTATTTTTATATTATGTTAGATCAGTTACTAAGTAGTGATAACGATAGTTTTTTTTCTGTGAGTAGCCATAACAATAGTTTCGAAAGCATTCCTTCTCTTGCTGAAAATCTGCAGTGTGAGTTTGCCGATGTACCCGGGAACTTTAATGTCGTTCATATTAATGCTCAGAGTATTCCGGCCCATTTCCAGGATATGCTGACCACTTTTGACTGTAAGAATATCCACACTATTCTAGTTTCCGAATCTTGGTTAAAACCTTGCTTATCGTCTGTTTCTTACTCTCTTCCTAATTTCCGACTCATAAGAAATGATCGTAACGAGAGCGGTGGAGGTGGTGTTGCCATTTATCTCCGTACGCATATTCCTTTCAATATTGTTAGTATGTCAGCAATACCTCCACCGCTTAATGCCGGCGAGCATCTCTTTGTGGAACTAGATCTGGCTTACACCAAGGTCCTGCTAGGTGTTTTCTATTCCCCTAACTCTCGTGTAAATTACTTCTCTTCTTTCGAACGAATTTTAGAAAATCTTGCTCCAGCTTACAGTCATACCATAGTCATGGGTGATTTCAACACTTGTTTATTGAAAAAGGATTCGCGCTCATCTTCCTTGTGTAGTATTGTCGAATCTTGTAATCTGTCCATCCTCCCTTTAAATGCTACACATAACTTTCCAAATTCTTCTCCTTCTCTCCTCGATCTTATGTTTGTCTCCTCACCTTCTCTTATCGCCAAGCATGGGCAGCTTCCAGCTGATGCTTTTTCATATCATGACCTTATCTTTCTGTCCTATAAACTTCGTCTTCCTAAGACAAAAACAAAAATTTTTCTGCAACCTAATTTTGGCGGCATGAATGTAGATAACCTTCGTACAGATGCAAGTTTGATCGACTGGAGTCCTTTACAGAGCGCAGAGACCATTGACGAGAAAGTTCAATTATTCAGTAGCGCGATTATTGGTCTATACGATGTCCATGCACCAGTCCGTGCGATTAGAGTTAGACAATTACCATCACCTTGGCTAACCTCTGAAATTAAAGTTCTGTTGTCTAAGAAAGCTATAGCTAAAACTAAATATAAATGTCGACCTACTTCTAGCAACTGGGACAACTACATTGCTATCAGAAATCACTGTAAAAAGGTGTGTAGGAAAGCACAACGCCAATACATCCATAGCTCTGTTGAGAATGAAGATCCGGCTAAGGTCTGGAAGTTTCTAAAAACTTTGGGAGTTGGAAAATCTTCACATGATCTTGCTTCTGATAAAATTGATATTAATTCTCTAAATAGACATTTCACTACTTCGTCTATATTTGATCAGACTATCAAAGCTAGCACTTTACATGATCTTTCATTGCTTCCAACCCCACACTATCCATCTTTCGTCTTTAATCAACTATCTGAGTGTGATGTTAAAAGGAGCGTATTATCCATTGCATCTAACGCAGTCGGTAATGATTGTATCAGCCGGATGATCCTTCCCATATTAGATGAAATCCTTCCCATCCTGTGTCATATTTTTAATTATTCCCTATCTGGGGGCGTTTTTCCCACCGTATGGAAAGACGCCCAAATAATTCCTTTACCTAAAAAACCCAATCCGTCTTCTTTTTCTGAGTACCGGCCAATCTCCGTCCTACCATTCCTTTCTAAAGTGCTCGAACGCCTTGTCCATGCCCAACTTAGCACATTCCTCAATAAAAACCTTCTTTTCAATCCACTCCAATCCGGTTTCCGCCCAGGTCACAGCACGGTTACGGCACTGATCAACATTACCGACGACATCAGGCTCGGTATGGAAAATGGCAACGTGACTGTTCTCTGTCTACTTGATTTTAGTAATGCCTTCAATACTATTGATTTCCATATTCTGCTTGGCATATTGCGCTCCATTAACATATCTCCACCAGTGATTGATTGGTTTCACAGTTACCTGTTTGGTCGTCGACAGCGTATACGAATTGAAGACGCCTTGTCTTCTTGGTGTACGTCTACAGTCGGCGTTCCACAGGGTGGCGTTCTATCTCCTTTACTTTTCTCAATTTTTATAAATTCTATCTCTTATCAACTTCAGTCATCCTACCACCTTTATGCAGATGATCTCCAAATTTACACTCAAGCTCCTGAACATGAGTTGTCTGAAGCAATTCGTATTATCAACTCTGATTTGGATCGTATAGCTGCATGGAGCCTCAGATTTGGCCTTCAAATCAACCCTACGAAAACGCAGATTATTGTTGTCGGTAGTCCCAGGCTGATTGCGCGTGTAGACCGGACTTGTTTACCACAAGTCAACTTTAATGGTATTCCTTTACCTATAAGTGATTGCGTGAAGGACTTAGGAGTTTATATCGATAAAACGTTATCCTGGGGCCCTCAAATTAGGGAAGTTAGCAGAAAATTGTTTTCTGCGGCTGGAACGTTGCGAAGATTGCGAAACTTTCTGCCGACTGCCACCTAGATTGCGCTTGCAAATTCTCTTCTTTTACCTATCCTTGACTATGCTGATGTCAGCTATCTAGATCTCACAGAGGAGCAACTCGATAAGCTTGAGCGCCTTCAAAACTTATGTATAAGATTCATATTTGGATTGCGCAAATATGATCACGTTTCCAATTTCCGCAATTCGCTCAAGTGGCTCCCAATTCGCCTTCGACGGAATACTCACATACTATCATTACTTTATAACATTCTCTTTAATCCTTGTACTCCCCATTACTTAAAGGAAAGGTTCGAGTTTCTTTCTGACACGCATTCTAGATCTCTGAGGTCATCGGTGAATCTGAGACTGGCTATACCAATTCATTCCAGTAGATTTTACGATAAATCTTTTACCGTCCAAGCTGCTCGCTTGTGGAATGCATTGCCGATGCCAATTAAACAAGCTCAAACAATAACATCGTTTAAAAAGTTACTCAAAGAATACTACTTGTCTCTTTAATCTTACTACTCTTGTAATTCTTATTTTTCTATTTCCTTTCCTTTATTTATCACTAATTTATGTATGAATAATATAATATATATGTATTGTATAATTATTTATGTATGTATATAGTTATGTATTGTGTATATAGTTATTTATCTATGTATGTACTTATTTATGTGTATGTAAGTATTTGTATTATAAATCTAAATCAGTACCTAAAGATTGCCAAACTACCCTTTTCTGAATCCGTGTTCTTCTTATCCATCCAAAGGTTGCCTGTAAGAGATTGCTTGATAGTGATAAGGCCGCCTATTGTACTATCTGTTATTTTTCTTTTTGTTATGATCCATTAATGTAGTTTCTTTGGCATTTGTACAATAAAGATGATTATTATTATTATTATTATTATTAAATAAACATGTATAATAATTTATCCTGTGTATATATTAGATTACCGGTTGGCGCAGCGGGAGTGTAAGCGATTGCTAAGCCGATGGTCGCAGGTTCGATTTCCGCACAAGTCAAACATTTGTGTGCATGAACATGGATGTTTGTCTTGGTCTGGGTGTTTTTATGTATAATATGTATGTATTTACAAAAAAAAAAGTATATAAGTATGTTTATCCATTATCTAGTACCCATAGTACAAGTACTGCTTAGTTTGGGACTAGATGGTGTTGTGTGAATGTGGTAGAATATTATATATTATATTATATATATATTTAATTACTTTCGATTGTTAGATACATTTTATTAAATATAGGACTCGTGTAATCGAGTTGTTTTAGGTATAAGATGTAAATAAAATGAAAATAGAAATTAAAATATATTTATTATAATATGCTATAAGATAGCACAATTTTGACTCTAAATTTACATTTACTGCCACGTTCGCAAAGCAAGGGCGTAGAACTGGAGAGAAGAACTGGCAAGAAACTCCCAGCCACTCTTTTTAATCGTCATGTTTTTATAAATTTACAAAAATGTATGCGTAAGGAGCTGCGGCCAATATTAAATTTACTTATGTGATACTGAACTCAAGAAACGGTTAAAATAATACACTTTGTATAAGTAATTTACTGCAGTAGCATCGAAAATGAAATGGAAGCATCCACTTGCAGACCTAAACAAAATAATAAGAACAAGCCGCAACCACATTTAGTTCAGCAAGAATATAACGATTTTATGAAACTTAAAAGAAAAATACTAATGAACGTATCATGGCCACGAGTTGTTCCCATTGTACATTACAATTTTTATGAGTTAGATATAATTTGATATAGCAGCAATAAGTGGTAAAATTGGTATAAAAACAAAATAGAGATGAAGCACTTTTGGTTTACAGTGGAACTGTTCTGATAGGCATTGATCGAGCTTTTCTTGGGTCAATCAGTTCAGGCAAAAGACATTTGTCGTAGAACTCCAGTAATTTGCCTTAAATATTTGTTGACCAAAATTCTTCATTTCTAAAAATTTTCGTCGTTTTTAAACGAAAATCAGGTCCAGTCCACACCGCAAACAGGCACACATTCTTTTTACTGAAAACAAACAGATAATGTTATTCAGCTACACCTGATATAACACTATTAATAAACGTGAAATTGGAGAATACTTTTACCTAATGTGTAGCTGACCTTGAATTTGAAAGTAACAATCATGTTTCGTATTTATAGAACCATCAAGTTTCCAAAATTTGATTTTCTTTTCTGCTATGGCATGTTCAGCTTCCATATTACGTGCTGAAAATGGACATTTTATTTCGACGATCCCGTCTTCAAACAAACCGTCTGGGGATGCTCCCAAAAAAAAGTACTTCTCATCTATAAAGAGCCCACACTTCCGGATGACAACTCCTTCTTGTATTTCAAGCTGCTTGATGGCTATTGATTCATTCTCCTTGCCATACTCGATAGCTGGCACGCTATTTAAAGAATATAAATACAAAAGACTTCTCACGAGAGGTGCAGAACTGATACCGCTACGCCTTTTACAGACCTAAAAATAGATTTTGACAGCAGCAATGACAGTGATATTATAGATGCAAGAATGCATTTTAAACAATATTTTCGAACTTTAACTGAAATACGTACCTTACTAAAAGATGAGGCCGTCAATAAGCATCTTCGTATCTCCAACCATAGTGTACTTTCAGCTTGGAGAATCGTATCACGTTCTACCTCATGGCGGTTTTCCACGAGGCCCTTTAAATTGTCTAAAAATAGTGTTTTAGCCGTATCATACCGCTCTGGCGTCAAATCTGGTTTCTGACATGAGTCACCATAGTCATTATTTTCTTTTAAGAAACAGAGCTTCTTTCTTAAGCTTGGTCGATTGGTACGCTTGATATTATTATTGCGACGTCTTATTTCCAGCTGCTTTATAGATTTTCTAGGGCTTTTATCAAAATTTACCTTATATAAATGATACTGCGCTTTGCCAGTATTAAACGCAACAACTGCAGCGTAACACCGAGCTGTGTAAGGATTTTTCAAAGAAAAATTTACGCGCTTGCCACCAACATGCTTTGCAATAATACTGTTGAATTGTTCGGCTCGATTGTTGTTCACATAAAACAACAGGCTTTTGGAGTGCAATGCTATATGTATTGTGTGGTTCATAATTTTGTTAAAAAGAGCGTTTATTAAAGGTACTCGATTTTGTTCTTTCTATTTTGACTCGGTGCAGTAATATTCCTCACAGGCGCTATGATCACCAAAAACATGTTTTGGGCTGTTTACGATGTCATCTTTCAATTTTATAATTCTATCTGCGCTGCTGATATTTTGAGTATTACGAAAACGAGCAGCTGCTCTTATGTCTGTACGAAGATGGGTAATACGGTCTGTTGTAAGAAGCTTTCTTTCAAAAAGTGGAATGGATGTGTCTTTTTGAAGCAGAATTAGTTTACTGCTATAGTTTCGAAGAAGGTGGTTTGTACATTCAATTTTTTGCACTTGCACATTAGGATATGGCCGGCTTTCTAAATTTTTTTTATAAGTGCTCGTATCACCGTCGGCTATGAGAGTTTTGTATATTAAATTGTGGGTTGTTATTGAGGTTTTAAATCCTTCAACTATGCTTGACTGCTCCATGCTCGAAGAAGAGCCCACGTGGTTTTTAGTGCATCTATGGGTAGGTGGCGAACGATTTTTTAATGCTGATCACGTGCACACAATGCAATATTTATTTTTTACCTGCATGTATAAAATTTTGCCTGTTTTGAAGCCAATAATTGTAGCAGCCCCAGATGATGCAGCATAATTATTTCGATATGACCTTTTCGACCAGCATGCATCAGCTACAACTGTAATTGCCGGCATTCCATCTATGAGTTCTCCACTTTCAGTAGCTAGCTGACGTTCTTCATTAGCTGCTTCTTTCATACTGCTTTCTGCAGCAACTTGCCACCAATCGGAGACGTCATTATGACACTTATTGTACATATTTTGACATAAATTTGGTAAATCCACAGCTGTTAGCAATTCATTTAAATTTGTTCGTCCGCAACCAATCAACATTGTACCAGTCACTGCTGCATGATTTATGGTCATATCTTCAGACACGTTTACGCACGATTTTATTTCCATTATAAGTTTGCACATATTACATTGACAATACGTAATTGACTCTAATCCAATAAGCTTTTCTCTTATAATACACATGTTGCTTATTGTACATCCCAAACCTGGATTGTGATTGGATAATACTTTTATCTGCTCAAAAAAGTAATTAAAATCAATAATTCTACGACCTTCGATTTTTAATGGTGGAATCATTGGTATACTTGGTTCTATAGTCTGAAACAAACATATTTAAAATATATACTGTTAATTGTGCAACTAAACATCGGTGTGTACACCACGTGATAGTGAATAAATTTATTGTAACTATCGATACTTACCATTTCGAAATTTTCATTAACATTTCCATTCTCTACAGCATGTAATCCATCACACTGTATTGTTTCAGTCTTACCCAGTTTATCAAGATCTTCTATTAATGCTGAATAGGCATCCTATAACGGTTTATAAATTTTTTATAACATATTCTATTTATTGTTATAATAACAAAATTATAAATAATTACATACATGTTGCTCAGTATTATCAATAACTCAATTGCTTGTAGAATCCGAATACTGGTATTTTTCATTATTTTGGTCTGACTTTGTTGTGTACAAAGTACCAACCTGTAAAGTTAACAATACTTCTCAATATGCAGTACAGAAGTGGTGACGGATTAAGAATACGGCATGTCACCACCCCATATCATCCCATGGGTGTCGTAAGAGCCGACAAAGGGAGGATATTATGCAGAGAACAGCACTGTAAGAGAAGGAAAACTTGATACAAACCCTATACCAACCCGTTTGGCCAGCGTGGTATAGTAGGCCAATTCCTCCATTCAAAGGAGAGGCCTAGTCCAGCAGTGGACTGTTAATGGCTGATGATGATGATGCGGTATATATTTTATCTCCATGGTATGTTTTTTAAGTACAACATCTACATTAACGAGTCGAGTTCGAGACACAAATATTTTTAACATCATATTAGTTCTTCATACAATTTTATTAAAAACGGGTCATATTTGCGAAACGTCGGTAAAACAGAGGTATTTATACCTTACATTAAATAAATATCGCGAATAATATCCATTTAAATAAAGTTGTATGATGTATACAAACCGCGAAAGTTTAAAATCGCATATTAGTTCTGTTATAATACTTTCTTAAGTTTACGCGAATATTAGAAATTGAAATTAAACGCTTGACGAATTATATTGTGATTTATTTCAATCATATTGGATATATTATTTATTTCAATAATTTTGACAGATATCTCTGATTTAATATTATTACATATAGAGAATCGCTCCCACTCGATTACGCTACTTTGTAGCATAGGTTAGGTTTTGATAAAATATAATTTTTGTGTGTCGTATATTCTAAACGTTGAGCATTCCACTATTATACCCATGAAAACGACGACGTGACGATAAGTAAGAAGTCGCTGAGGACTAGGAAGACGTCAGCGCGCAGACGAGTTTAAACGTATTGAGTATGTAATATAAGTTCACATTTGCTTAACTTTGCAATACACTTGCAATTATTTAGTAATTAATCAATCACCATAAATCAATAACCACGAAAACAAACACGCCCATTGCTTTTACAATAGTTTACATAAACATGTAATATTTTCATAAATCTAATTGATACTTAACTAAAAAATATTTAGAGTGTTTAAGGTTTTGCGGTAATCCATTAACGTTATATACTTTTATATGGTGAAGGAACTCAACAGGATGCAAAATATCCTCCAATATGTTAATCTGTCATGCTCGAGTAAATCCCCAAATCCCTAGTACCGTATTAGTCTGCCCGCGACCCATACGTGTTTACGTATAGACCTATCTAAACATAAATATGCGTAAATATTGTGAATATTTAAAAACCATTATCATATTAGTTTAAAAAAAGAGATAATTACAAATATCTGTCATAAGATATAAAACTGCAAAATAATGCATAGAACTAGAAAATATATCGCAAATAACTAAGGTACTTACATGAGTTGTATCATCAAAGTTTGATACATAGTTAGATATGCGCGATTGTCCTTGATTACAATCACTTTTTAGCCTGAAAGAATAAAAGTGTAAGGCTCTGCGTTATCTGCCTGACATCCAGTGTGTACTTTGATTCTTATTATAAGTTATACATTGGAACTCACTTTTTTACTTGCCTAGCAAAAGCCAATGTTTTTTTTAATGCCTTTTTTCTTGTTTCCGAAATTCTTACGCTTATTCCTCATTTCTAAAAAAAATATATATATGTTATCTACTATTAAAAAGAAAAGAACATAAAAACTCACCAAAGTATCAATATTGTTAAGGTCGCGCTATAGACTGTCAACGCTATCCGTATACGGACGCGAGCGAAGTAGTGGCGACGGAAAAAAAGTGTTACGTCCGTTCTCTGGGAGGACCCGCCGCGGAATGAGCGTACGTAGCTCGAGCGCGCGGTTTTATAGTAGTTTTTAAAATAATCATATAAAATAAATAAGTCAGTGTACGGGTTTAAAAAAAAACTGTAGTTAAAGTATTACATACTTTATTATAATATACGTCTAAAAATCAATTTAAAGTATTAAACTAGTAAATAAAATGTGCTAAAGTTGGCCGATTTTGTGTTTCTTTAATTCTCATGTCAAGCAGAAGTTTATGATATTTTAGTAAATATGACTCTGTTTGCACCTTAAGGACTATATATTCTATCAAATTGTCGCTTAAAACTAAGTATTTATTGCAACAAAAACAGTTAAAATTTACCTGAAAGTTTGCTCTGACGCAAGTCTTAGTAAAAAGTTTTGGAGAATCTGCGTTTGTTTTATAAGAATATAATTTAATTGTTTTTTTTATTCAGTAGGTGCACTTCATTATTAGTTATTCCTTATAGAACTGCAATTTATATATAATTATTTTGGGACGTTGAGGAGATATTACCTTAGAAAAACTCATAAAACGCCATGTTTTCGTCTAAAATCGATTACACGCTCTTAAGCTTTGGTTTCCTAGGAAAGCGGTGCCGTCCGGCCGTAATACAGCGGTGAATGACGCCACTAGAACGTTGTCTATCTAAACAAAATGGCGCGGTTTCCTAGAGAGCGGTAACTGACACCGTAACGTCAAAAAGCGGTGCCGCCATTTGCATGACGATCGTCTTGTCGGTGTCAGATGGTTTCGTTAACGTTTCATTGATAGCGGTGAAGCTATTTTTAAAACGTATTTGTGTTTTTTTTACCGGAATAACGTACAAAATATAATACAAAGTTGTATTAATTGCTCAGCAAACGGCGACGTACTAAACTCTCAAATGCACCTTCAGTACCACGAGATTTGAATAAATCGTCTTCCGCCATACGACTATTTTCCTCTTCTGATGATAGTTCATCCTGCAAGTAAATTACTAAAACCTAGGAAACCAAAGCTTTAGCGTAGTTTTACTAAGTTCACAATAGTACGTAAAACACAATAATTCGAAACTAAGGCCTTAAGATAGTTATTTTAGTTTTGCACTTTATAATAATAATAATAAATAATAATTTTAATTTGATAAATTATAAATAAAGGGAATAATAAATAATAATTTTTTTATTCACAGAATTACAGAAAGCATAAAGTCAAACAATAGTATTCTAATATAATATTACTCTTAATGCTATGAATTTCAATCGATTGGAAAGAACACCATACCCCTATACTAGTTATAAACTGTATCACAGGCGGCTGGGTCTCTCTTTACAAAGAAATTTGTATTTTAAAATACACCAATAATATTACATATTTAGCAATAAACAAAATGGTCAGTATAAAACTAAAAATTAAATAATAGCTACATATAACTAAGATGGTCATGTATTTATTGTACAATACAAATGAGTGTCGAGCATTTTACTGAAGTAACAAAAACTGTGTGGTCAGCAGAATCGCGAGTGATGTCAATGTTATTAATAGTTGCATTTAGCTTTTATTATTTACTTTTACTTACATAACTTAAACTAGAATGCGCACACATTTTATCGAACTAGATGATTTTACAGTTTTATGTTAGTGGGTCTATATTCTAATGAGTTGCTTTTAAGTTTATAATATTAGTAAATGAAACATTAATAGCTTTGTAAAATAAAACAAGTTAAGATGATAAATTTACATATCAAAGAATATGCAAGCTATTCAAATAAACGACGCTCTTAGGCACCACCATAATCAATTGAGCTGATATACCTCTTTTCCGCCGTTAATCTTGCTGGACAGTCACTAGCGCCAGTATTGTGGTTGCTGGGTTTCTTAAAGTGAAGGCAGGTTGCGCATTTTGGGTCTTCGGTTTTCTTTGGGCAGTCCTTTATAGTATGTCCTTGGCTGCCGCAATGTCCGAAAGTGCATTGGGACTCCCTGCATGACTTGGCTGCATGACCATATTGCTGACACTTATAACAGCGAGTAACTAAGGTGTAATCCTTCACCGGGCAAGATGACCAATTAATAAATATTCTTTATTTGACAATCAGTGCCCTGCGTATAGCTGCTGATACTTCGATATTTATGTAAATGAGTAATAGTTTGTTTTCCATTACACAATGACTTTTACTTTGAAATCGCTTAATTACACACGTATGGGGTAAAGCCCATAATTAAATCGAAAAATTGCTATTTTTACGTGATTTACAGTATATACGTCTGCACGAATTAAACTCCTTTGATACGAAACTTGGTTGTCGCACGCATATGTCGACAGTCTAGTTCTACATGTTCTCAACATACAAACAGCGAGTAAACCATAGTCACTACAAAATAAAAAATAAAGCCCTATTTTGAGTACATAGCATTATTATCTCTAGCAGAGCATATCGCTATTCCCACGATATATAAACAGTGTTTTCTTTTCACGAGTCTCGAACGGGTCTAAGAAAAGGTCATGTGATCTGAAAAGGGGTAAAAGACTTTTCATGTGTTCAAGTTTCCGTCGTACATTATTGTATAGAGGTTTGCCTAAGTATTTATTCATAAGCTTGGTTATTGCGTTACAGTTCACGATATGATGTATGACGGTGATGTGATGGACGACCGAGGGTGTGATGCATCATAATAGCTTAGCCACGACGAGATGCCAGTTACTATGCACGCTCCTTATCTTAATATATAAAATCCTTGCGTTACTGACTGACTGACAGACACGCTACAGCCAAAACTATTGGGCGCAGGAAGCTGAAATTTGGCATGTATGTTCCTTGGGGACCGTAGGGGTGCACTAAGAAGGGATTTCCCGAAATACCCACGGGATCGGTCAAAACAGATAAATAAAAAAAATGTGCAGGCGTAGCTGCTGGCGTCCTCTAGTTTGCTTATAGAAATTTCAATATGGCGTATACTTATGGGCTATTTATTATAAAGCTTTGATGTGGAGTGACGTATTTTAAATTGTCTTTCGGGATTTATACCACGTACCTTTGTTTGGAGTAACCGATATTTCGGCACTGTTGCAAGCGCCGTGTTCACGGATGTACTACAGTGAACATGGCGCTTGCAACAGTGCCGAAATATCGGTTACTCCAAACAAAGGTACGTGGTATAAATCCCGAAAGACAATTTAAAATAAGTTTAAATGACCACGTAAGTTTAAATTCCTATATGGAGTGAAGTATTCAATAATTTATTCAGTTTTTGGTGATCTTTGTCGTTGTAGGAATGCAAGTTAGATATGCTTTCCAATTACTGATCGAGTTTGTTTAACGCTTTTCGTACTCTAAATTAGTCTAATATAATAAGAAACGGACAAAGAAAATGACTAAAGACAAAAAAAATTACACCACCTTGTTTGGCTAAAGACAAATTAGGGCAAAGAAGTCGTTAATCTATCTTTGGTAACTATTTCATGTATACAAGGTTGGTTTTTATAAGAGCTATGGGAGTTAAATGGCCAACGCATTTTAATAAAAAGGACACTACAGTCGCTTTTTTAAACGATAATAGGTCTTATAAAAACCCACTACAAAATAAAAGCAAATTCGTTTGTCGTTGTTTGTTCGTTTGTTTGAATTTTCAATACTTGCATATTTATGGTATAAACTAATGTTTTCAATTCATGTCGATGCCTACGGGTTGACTTTTAAGAAACGGTTACGTTGTGTCAACGTCTAGCAACCCTTTTGAGTAAAAATGAAAGGCTAATATTGCACATTTACTAGCATATACTAGTCGATAACCATTAATTTTAGCTCGTAGTGATGTTGACCAGCTCTACTCCGTCTAAGCAGTAAAGCACATAACAAAATCAAAGAAAACGCCCCAGCATATCCTTGGCAAGCGCCTTTAAGCACACATTGTAACCTACTCACGCCACTATTTTAAACCTACCCGGGATACAAAGTTATAGCGCACCATATTTTTCTTCAGTCTAGATTAACTGGAAGCGCATTTGCAATAAACATTATTTTCCCGACTCACACAGTCCTGTATCATTTTACAATGCAGAGAACAATTAATGTCAAATCGAAGCCAATCTAGTATCCGATTTTCACCGTCTCTGGGAATCTGCACTCTGTTAGAAATTATTTGCTTTTTCAAATGTATTTTCCACTGACATCCAATGACTACGATTTCGTAGCGTGTCTTCGCCTTGCAACTGATATTCTAATAATGTAACTGAGAACTTAATTCCGAAGGCTGCTCAGAAAATAATAGGAGCGATATTCGTATGTAATTTAATATGATCTTTGTTTCGTCTTTGTGAGGATAGCTAAGATTTTAATTTACATAGCTATGTGATATTGAAGAAGGTATAGTAGTGAAATAATGCAGGTTCTTTTAAAATCTGTTGAAGAAAAATAATAAGGTGAATAGTTAGTGTGCGCGTGCATATTGCCGCAGCGCACTTTGTGACCGGCGAGAGTGACCGGTGACCGCGCCCGACGCTCTACCAATTTAAATTTATTCCGTGCTTCTCGGCCGCATCGTTAAAGTCAAGGGCGTGCTTAGTGCCAGAACCCATTAACTTAATATATGGGTATGAGCAATCGGCTTTTTGTTATATTGCCGAGTCAAACGTTACTCGCTCTCATTCCTAATTGCTAAATGGCTCGTATTACACAAGTCGTTACTGTCAATGGGAGAACGGAATAATCAGTGTCGTTTAACTTCTTTTAATATGAACCGTTTGTTTGTGTATGTAACACGAATGTACATTGAACATATTGTATTGTAACTCGTTGTATGCAAACTGAATATTTTAATTATAACACTTTTATCGTGTGAATTTTAAATGTATATGTGGCAGTAAATACAATGTTTGTTGATTTAAAACTTGAATGTAAATAAGAGGACAGTTGGGTGATGTTTGCGTCGGGTTGATTGCCTCTATCGGACTGAGCTCAGCATATATCTATTTTCCAATATATGTAAATTTTCAAAAAGCCTTTTTGATTCGACGGACGCGTCCAATTCGCTGGTGGAATGTAAGTAAAATTGGAAAAAATCGCCGTGAGCCAGGTATGAATCCCTCTGTACAGATGAAATAATACCATTGTGGATATGAAATTACTTCACCCGGGCCTAATTGTGTGATGTTTAGTTTGTAGGTTTGGTTTACTTATTTATGTAAAGACTGGGCAAGCTCTGTGGTGGATATTGGAAAACAAAAAGAATTGATGATAAACGTAAATACATACACGTAACTTATTTCATGGTTCTTTTAGGAGT
Organism: Euclidia mi; assembly: GCA_944739405.2. Taxonomy (NCBI): domain Eukaryota; kingdom Metazoa; phylum Arthropoda; class Insecta; order Lepidoptera; family Erebidae; genus Euclidia; species Euclidia mi. The sequence continues at coordinate 35,820,579 of OX123190.2, forward strand.
TTGTAGTGTAAAAAAATAGTAGTAATGTTGGAGTTAATATACGTAATGTTTTGAGATCTTGGGGCAACGTCAAAGGCGGCATCAACATATTATGTGGTTTTGTGGTCACTGCGTTTGTTTTTTACAGAGAGCTGGGGAACATGTCGTAAAAGAAAAAAAAAACGTAATGATTTATTAACACGCACTACTGTGCCACTAGATTAGATGTTTTGGTCCTTCCTTCTTTATATAAAGTTCAGGTTTTTGTGCATACAGGTTTCTCAATAAAATATTTTATGAAAGTGTTTGTAGTTCATCAATAATGCGTCTTTAGTTATATTATAAGTTCCAAAAACACTGGATTTTAGAATAGAAAAAAATATATCTTAATATATTTATATTTCTTGTGTGCGTGTGTATGTCACTGAACTGCTCCTAAACGAGTGAACCGATCTTGATGAAATTTTTTGTGTGTCTTCAAGGGGACTTGAGAATGGTTTAGATTCACAATTTAGTCCACTGGAAAATGTTCTTTTATTTAATTTTTTATTTGTAAGTAGTTGTGGATTTTGGAATGTTTCACATTGGAACCAACGGACTGTGCTGCTATCGCAGTGTCAAATCTTATATTAATAATTTCGTCAAGGAGTACATCAAAAGCTTACCTGAATAATAAAACATTAAAAAATAAAGATTTCGAGTCGACAACATATATCCGCAAAATTCGGATTGTCGAGTATTTTGTTAAATTCTAATGGTTCTGACAGACAACTCACAGTCGCCATATTGGCCACTCTAGCGAAACGCCACAGATATCGGCGGATATTTTTGCAGTTATATTTCTAAAAGAGAGGTTGCAAGCCACCACGCTACAAGAGCTGACATTTTAAAGAGTTAAAACGACAATAAAAGGAGATTTGTGTTACCCAGAACATAGATGATATACTATAACTAGAGAACCCTGAATTTACACGAGCGAAGCCGCCGGCAAAAGCTAGTATATATATATATATATATATATATATATATATATATATATATATATATATATATGTTTATGGAACGCCATGTGAATTAAACAATCTTAAGTAAATAGTCTAACTGTATAACAGCTATGCCTTATTTTATTTCTGTGCTCATCATCATTCTCCGAGCGTTACCTATCCTAGTTTCAATCTGGAGTCCGCTTACTAGACTAACCAGATTTAGCTGGATATTAGCTTTTCCTTAGAGCGACTGCCTGTCTGACCTCTGCAACTCGAAGGGATAGCGATATTCCATGATTCAGACTAGTGTGTTTATAGAAGGTACTCACGACTATAACGACTGTCAAAGAACTTCATGACAGGCGGGTCCGACGGCTTAGCTTGCTCTCTGAGACACGGGGCAAGCGATAATTAACAATTCAATACGCACTTAACTCCGAAAAGTCATTGGTGCGCGCCGTGGATTCGAACCCGATACCCTCTGCATGGCAGTCCGTTGCTATCACTACGGTAGGCTATCGCTGCCTTCAATTTTATTTCCTTGCTCTTTAGTGGATTAAAAACTTCAATAACAATGATTGAAGTATTACATACATACATACATAGACTCACGCCTGTTTCCCGGAGGGGTAGGCAGAGACTACGGAACGCCATTTGCAACGATCCTGACATACCTCACTTGCTTCACTCACTCCCATCAAGTTTCTCATGAATGCTCTTCTGTTAAGGGTACTTCTGACTTGTCCTTTTTTCAGGATGTCTCCAATCTGGTCAGAGAACGTCCGCCTAGGTGTTCCCCTTTGTCCTGTTCCATTCACACTTTCCTTATATATCTTCTTTGTCAGTCTATCGTCATCCATCCTCTCCATGTGCCCAAACCATCTTAACATGCCTTTCTCAATGCTTGTCACTACATCTTCTTTTACCCCACACCACTCTCGTATCTCACAATTCTTTACTCTGTCGGTCAAAGACACACCACACATACTTCTCAGTGCTCTCATTTCTACAGCATTTATTTTACTTTCAAATCTCTTCTGCCATACCCAACTTTCACTACCATACATAAGGGTAGGCACTAACACGCCTCTATGTACAGCCAAACGTGCCTTTTTGGACACGTTTTGACTGTTCATAAACGCTTTCAGAGCTCCATTCACACTATTACCTGCATTAACTCTCCTTTCAATATCTTCTTCATTCTTACCGTCTCTTGTAAACAACGTACCTAAGTAAATAAACTCATTCACTTGTTCCACTCGCTGTCCATCGATCAAAACATTACAAGCCGTAACGCATTCCTCCTTTTCAAATACCATAACTTTCGTTTTACTTACATTCACTTTCATTCCTTTCCTCTCTAACGCACCATGCATGATTGCTACCATCTCCTGCAACTCCTCCGCTGAAGATGCAAGTATTACCTGATCATCAGCATAAAGGAGGCATTTGACGAGTAACCCATTCATCCTTAATCCGCAGTCACTATGTTTTAAATCTTGCAAACAACTGTCCATGAAGAGGTTAAACAGCCACGGCGACGCTACACATCCCTGTCTAACACCTTTCTCGATGGTAAACCAGTCAGTGTATGCCCCGTTTATCCTCACACAAGCTCTAGAATCCTCATAAAGGGATTTCAGAGCTCGAATGAGGCTGCTGTCCACCCCATTCATTGACAGCACCGACCACATTTCATTCCTCACCACTTTATCGTAAGCCTTTTCCAAATCCACGAATGCGCAATAGACCTTTTGACCTTTGGCCAAAAACTTTTCGGCTATGCTTCGCAAGGAAAATACCTGATCCGTGCATCCCATACCCTTTCGGAATCCCGCTTGTACATCCCATATTTTCTTGTCGGTTACTTCCATAACTCTTTCAATAAGTACCTTTGCATACAATTTGCCAACAATGCTGAGAAGGCTAATGCCGCTATAGTTTTTGCAATCTTGTTGCGAGCCTTTTCCTTTAGAGGCACAACTACAGCTGTGGCCCAGTCATTAGGTACTCGGCCGGTGGTCCAGCATTAATTGAAGTATTAGAAAACACTAAATCAAATCAGTAAGTTAAGTACTGATTTGATTTTCTGTTTTACTTTTAATTTGAATTTGTTTTGTCTGTGTATTGAATTAGATTACTCAAATGATTTTATAAATGACCTATAGGCTCCCTTTTTGGTTGATTAACAAATGAACAAAATAACAGTCACTTTTCTCGTTTTATATTTTTGAACGTGTCGTTATTTGTTTTACTGTTGTGACTGTGTGTGTTGGTGTTAATGTACCTAGGTGATCTGGAAGCCGGCGTTCGCGCAGTAGGACCCGCAATTACTCGCGAGATAGGTCGAATAGCGACGAATCCGTGCGAGGCTCGTATCGTACCCGCGGAACTCGTCGGAGTCGTCGCCGCGAACGTAATGATTCGAAAGATAGCTCGTTTTACCGCCGTCGCGATGCGCGTACCCGCCACCGTTCTAGATAATTAGAAAATCGACACATTTACGTAGAACGCCACCGCGTCAGACGAGGCTTGATGCCATCGAACGATCGAGCACGCTCGAGAGTTCGGCACAAGAAGGCAATAATTCCGTAATTAATCCTGAGTACTCGATTCATGGCGTCACCCCGCGTCCTAGTGTCCCGGGAGGTGGTCCGCAGCGAGCTCTCATGGCTAATTCTGAAGATTTCTCGTCTACTAGGTACTCGTACGCCCGATCCGATCGCTCGCGGTTCCGATGCGACGTAGACCGCAGCTATGCTTGCGGACGCTCTTAAATCTTTACAACCAATTAAGTTGCGCAATTATTACGTATCAAATTTCGACCCAAGCATACACGATATCGGTGTGTGGTGCGGAGAGGTGGACCGCGCGGTAGCCGCGAACGGTTGGAACGACTACCAGTGTTTTTCGCGAGTAACTTGTTGCCTAAAATAGAATTCTAAAGTGTGGTTAAACGAGTGGGTCACCAATGATCGCAGTTGGTCTAATTTTAAAATCGAGTTGAAGCACCTTTGTCCCCGAAAGTTGGACTATGCCAATATCCTGTAAGAAGCGATGAATAAGACCGTAACTGCCGTCCTTAACGGCAATGGTGTCATGTACGTGCACAAAAGACAATTGAAAAGGAAGTTCGGGTTCTTGACCAAATCGAGATATTTAAAATAACTCGAGTTGGTTTACGTTTGAACGTGATTGCAGCTTAAAAAAAACGCGGTACCTTTACTCGTTATATTTCTGTTATGTATGTATAAACGAATCTCGGTGTTCTTGGATCCGTTATTTAATGTAAAACAATTAAACCTGCTTCTTATTGTGCGTAAATAGATGTCGCTCCTACACATGTTTTTCTCCCATATTGATAGATGGCACTATTAAAAATGTTTCTTACTGCGATTATTAGATGCCACTACAAGTAAAATTAAATTCGATTTTAAGATTTTATGCGTAAAAATAACCTACTGTGTGTTTTTCTACTTATGTCACTTATGATTCGTTGGGAACGAATCATAAGTGACATAAGTAGAAATATGGGCGCACTGGAGATGGTTTGTTTTATTGTAGATCTAAGCATAAACGTAGAGCAGAGCCATCTAGATTACTAAATGATTACTAAACCGGAAGTTAATATTATTTTAATGTAATTTTAACTAAATAACCAGTAAAATATTAATTCCATTTGCTTGTAATTAATATTATATAAATTGTGTTACATTTCTGTATTTACATATATTTCTTAACGAAGTATTGGTTGATATCGTCTTTAATAGTTTGGCTAGCTTTGTTGCCCGCCAACACATTTTTGTAATTTTATAACTAATTAAATTTATCAAGACGTATTTCGACGCTTTAGCTAAAGGAACTGTAATTCTATATTGTTTCTTAATTATAAAGATTAATTGAAAGCTCATACATACGATAATTTAAATATTATGTATTATTGAATATGTTTTGATACTAAGTTATGTTGATGCGACGGCGGGCGGCCCATAGATAAGTATATTGTGGGTATAGATAGCCATCTCTCGATTTTGTACGACTAGAGCTGCCATCTAGTTACCAAACTCGTTACTGCTAGCGAGTTAGATTCTCGGTTCTGGGTACTTTTCCTTTTCCGGTTTGACGTTGTTTTATTTAAAAGGAAGTTTTTGACCTTTAAAGTCAAAAACGTATTTAGTTTCAATTTCACTTCATTCAATACAAATATGTATTAAAATAACAAACCTGTTAACAAAAATGTAGAAATTAAAACCAAATACGTTTTACTGACATATTTAGGCAGAGTAAATAAAATAAACTGATGAATAAATATAACTTTTATTTATTTATTCCTGGTTTTATATTTTATGTAATGAATATGTGCTAATTCTTTAATAGGATCACTTTTATCAAAATCAATAGCTTTTCCAATAGAAAAATGGATGGATTTTTCCAATCCAATCCGCCTTGGGGGAACGTCGAAGGGGACTGTGACTGTCAGACTCTTAAGATAATTGATTTCTCTGCACCAGTCATTTAGGCATATATGAGGCATTTTAGAGTCAATATCTCACTATTTCACAAAGTAGAACTTCCAAAATTCCACTGATGTACAGTAGCGCGTATCGACGTGAAGACGTACTTTGTGGAGAAATCACAAACATGACAAACATAACCACAACGTATGTACCAACAAAAGCAACAATAAACAGAAAATGAAAATAACAACAAGAATCAAGCGCTGTCGCAGGATTCAACAACTACCCACAATATACTTTTTTATGACACCAACAGCCATGATTCATGAAATGTTGCCATATATTTTACAACAAATAACTACTAAATTCAAAATAAACGATCATTAACTTATAAATTGTATTTGTGTACCTATGTAGTTATATTATCATTATTTATATTAATTTGAAATGTCTGTACCTATATGATCTGTAGTTAAAAGTATCAGTTACATAGTGGAAATATATTATTGAATTACAATATTATATATTAAATGTATTTATTTAAACAACAAATTTAACACTACTATAGTGTACTTCTTATTTAAATGTAATGTACAATACAAATCAATAGAAAAACTATCTTAAAAATAACTCCCTCTTTAAGATAAGAAAATATTTTAACCTACTATTCCTATTCACTTAGTAGATAGGGGCAACCCATTAACATGGCGAAACTTTAATGGTTGCGTTCTGGTGTAATAAAATTATATCATATTTTAAATTTAATTCGTAGGTCGAGAAAATACTAAAAAAATATTGTTACTAAAACGTGAGTAAATTCGAAAAAATAATGCGCTATTGAAAAGTTTAGTAATTTAATGCAATATACTGAACGCATATTATAAACCAAATAGTACTGAGTTTATGTAACAGATAGCGCTAGTCACTAAAGAATTTAAGGTCACTATGGAAGACAAACAAGCATGGGGCGGCCATGACACTTTTGGTTCGGACATTCGTATCGTGATTTCGTGAAGTTCAAAAAAATATATTTCAGTTAACAGTGAATTTAACTAGTTTCATTTATGGTGCCTGGGGTGTCCTGATGAGTGAGGGTGCCCAGGCGCCGAAAGCAGCGGTGGGATAAGCGCCCCCTAAGAGACATCGAGAAATACAAATATTTGGCGCGAAAGTAATGGATCTCTTGGCTTGGCCGCCAGGCGCCAATACCAATGATGACCTGAAGACAGATGCAACAAGCGCTTGGAAGCTGTGTTTGGCGCTTGACAACCCTGATCGGAGACGGCACGGTGTGTACTGTGTCGGACTGTCGTAGATTTGGCGAGCACGTCTACACTTGCATGTGAGGCCACAATGCCACATACGAGCGAGAGCTACTACGCCGGTCACTGGGGTATGCTGTGGTGCGAACGCTGTTCTGCTTTGAGTTCTACCAGAGATTGCAGATGCGGGTTGTTGATGCACTGACAGAGGTATTTATGAAACTGAGAACTGACTGACTGAATGAGTTTTTGAGAAACATCCTTTAACATTTTATAAATTATGGTGCTGTTTGTTTACATGATTACCTATTGCCCCAGTAAGGATTACCAGATAAACATACAGTAAGAATTAAGTAACCGTTGTTTATCCACGTTTGGTACTTAACAGTGCTACTGTGCTTATAGTCATTTTATGCCGTCGACCATGTCGGAAAGTTTCTGTATAACTCGACATCAGAGATGGTCACACACTTGACACACTTATTAAGTTATTACCTACAAAAGAAAGAGAAAATAACTTTGTTGTTATGTGGTTCTGGTTCTACTAATGTAATTATTAGTAAAGAACAGTATAACTGCCCTTTTCAAGTTGAAGCTCTGATATAGATCCATTGTATAAATTACCTGATTTGCTTTCAGTCTTAATAAGCTAAGTGATGCGCTGAATATGCATTCAATTGGTAGTCAATAGGTTATCTCAATGGTAAAACATTAAAACTAATATTTGTAAAGTTACAAAATAGGTTTTACTATATATTTGTGGACTCTGTAGGTGCCTACATGATTTCCTTTTAACATAATGTTGAAATTGTTAATGTCAATTTGGAGCTCAAGTTAAGGTAATATCACAGATTATATGGTAATATAATAACAGACAATGGAACCCAACATAATTACCATAATGATAAGTGGGTTTAAATAACATGATGTGAAAATTCATGTCTCTTTTCCCATTTAGCAGTATCAATTCCTAGCAAATAAAAGTAACTGTATGGACTACTCATGCTTTATTTCCAAGTCAGTTATGATTAGAGTCAGTTTGAGTTTATTTATTCAGATAAACAATTATTAATTGAATTACCTAATGAAAGAGTTAATGTGTAGAGAAATCATAAATAAAAACATTAATTTCAGAAAAGAAAGGTTTATTTATATTAATAAATAAAATGTTGAATTCATTATAAAATACCAATATTTGAATGTCTTTATTAACTTTTATATTATGGTTTATTATAGTAAATTCCTTAACTGAGTGGAATCATAAAAAGATATAAGAAAGCTCTAATCTTGCTCTGAAATACCGGTAGCTTGTAAATTTCTCTTTTATGGCTCAAATTGAGCCAATTGAGCCGCTCAACTGGCAAACAGTTCAACAATATCACAGCTTGCACTGTGCCTTAAAATATTCAATATTGGATTCAACTTTTTTATCCAAATAAAAAAGTTGAATCCAATATTGAATATTTATTTTATTTTCTACAGTAAATTTATTAGGTAAATAACTTAATTTGGAACATAATAAAAAAACATAATTTTGTAACTGAAACTTCATCTAATCTAATCTAACCTAATCTAATAAAAAAAAACATAAAACAAATCTAAAAGTGAAAATATTTACAAGGTTTAGGCGTCGTAAAATGCCTCCGCATCAATGTCATCGGGTAACGTGCCCAGAAGGCTGGCAGCATTGCCACGCTGGATGGCAATGCTGATTCTTTGAGCAAAGAATAAACCAGCCTTCTGGTCACGTGAGACGTCGATTAATCGTTTAGAAATTTCCCTGAATAGAGAACGAGCGCTCGGACCCCTTGAGCCTAGCGTTTCCACCCCAAACGGCTCAAACACGTAATTACTCACTAAATTACAGTATTTGCGCCGTTTGAGGGTTTCCGCAGTTGCAGCAGCAGCGCCGGCATGGCCTCCCGTGCTTGGAACATGTGATGGCGCGAGGGTGTCTACGCAGGTTGCGTCCCACACCAAAGGCCTACCCATTTTCCAAGGCAACAATGACATACCATCAGGTCTCTTACCGTCGTCACGTACCAAACCATTTGGTTCAAGTACAGCTGGTACGCCAGACGCGACAAGAGCACGACGGATTATGTCATTTAGATGGGCATGACGAGGAATTCTACCAGCGCTTCAGCTGCAAGATAGCCCATGGTGTCCGAGGCTATCGACGTCTTCTCCACAATGACATCGATGCGGAGAAACACACGGAGCATCTAAACGCAGACAGGTGGCAATACGGAATGTCTCATCGTCCAACATGGTTCCTGTGTTAGACGATGGTAGTGCCTGAAGCCATAGACCGGATTCCCACTCTCCCACAGCCAGAGATGTATCCAAAAGACTTTTTCTTACTATGTTACAAAGCGGCGCGTCCCACTGTCTTTGGGAGAATAGGATTCAACTTGTTCTTACATGAGTAATAATTATGCACTAGTACTTTCGAAGTCCTTGAATCTGCAACATGGTTTGAAATCATTACATATTTATGATCATTATCCACAGAATGACTGCTCACTGCTGAACATAGGCCTCTCCTTGTTCTTGCCATTTTGTTTTCTTGTTTGATATGGATAAACCTTATTTTGAATATATAAAGTTTTAACTATTTTATCAAAACTACAAATGGGTATCCTGATAACTATAATATTTGATTATCTAAAATGGCAATGTCAGACAGAACCTGAGAAAATTCAGTGTCTACTGTCTTTTGTATTTTACCTTAGGTGTAAAATATGGCCTTCAACACTGTTGTAGCAAAGCTAACTTACAGACCAATGCACAGGTTGAACATGCCTGATATATAGATAAAGCTTAATAGGCCGCACCACTTTGCAAGATTAGAAGTTTATTTCATTTACAGTTACAAAGGTTCATGGAACTAATACTTGGGTGGGAAATGTTGCCCATCACCTGCCTTTTGAGTGTTACAGGTTGAAGATGACATCCTGGCAGATCCTGGACTTAGCGTGAAGAGAGGATGGACGAGCGGTCCTTTACTGATTAATATGTATGGATAATGGTGGCACACCCCTTTGACGTCGGTGGTTTCGTCTGTGGGCTACGCGCCCACATGCCGCATGAGCGCTGTACTAAGCTAGACTCCAGCATTGTTTGCTAACCTTTGTTGTTGATCAACATCAACAACTGACTGAGCAGTCAACCGTATGGGCGTATAATGACTAAACTGTATTTTTATGTAACTGTGTTTTATATAAGTTACTGAGTTTTATATAACTGTGCTCTATATAACCTTGTTTTCTATAACTGTGGTTTCTATAAAAGTGTTTTATATAAATGTGTTTTATATAAATGTTTTTTATATAAATGTTTTATAGAACTGTGTTCTCCATAGCTGTGTTTTTGAAACTGATTTTGTGACAGTGTTATTGTATTTGTGTTATTTTTCTGTGCTCTTTTAATTGTAATATTGTCATTTTGTTGAGGGCTATATCCCAGAATGGGTGATGCCTGTTGTTTGAAGGGCTAGATCCCGTGATGGGTGATGCCGTGTGTTGGCTAGATCCCGTGATGGGTGATGCCTGTTGTTTGAAGGGCTAGATCCCGTGATGGGTGATGCCGTGTGTTGGCTAGATCCCGTGATGGGTGATGCCTGTTGTTTGAAGGGCTAGATCCCGTGATGGGTGATGCCTGTTGTTTGAAGGGCTAGATCCCGTGATGGGTGATGCCGTGTGTTGGCTAGATCCCGTGATGGCTGATGCCGTGTGTTGGCTAGAACCCGTGACGTGTGATGTCGTGTGTTGGCTAGATCCCGTGATGGGTGATGCCGTGTGTTGGCTAGATCCCGTAATGGGTGATGCCGTTTGTGGGCTCCCTATGTCGGCGATGCCACAAGTTGGCTTAGCCATGGGTGATGCCTGATGTTTGTAAGGCTAGATCCGAGGTGGATGATGCCTGTAGTTTGGAAGGCTAGACTCGAGATGAGCGATTGCCTCTTATTAATGTTGTAAACTATTTGTTTGAATAGTATGTTTATTAATGTGAGAATCTGTTTGAGAATTGAACTGTCCCTTGTGGTTCAGTTGTTACCATCTCTGTTTGTTAATTTTATGCAAGCTATAATTTTTAACTTTCGTTATTATGTGTGTGTAAACATATAATTGCAACTGAGATAACTGTTTGATAATATTGTACTGTCTGCTAATGATAAAATTGTTTACATTTTGTTTATAAAGTACTTTGTTAAAGCTGCAATACTTTATTTGTTTATTGTGATCACTATATTAACTTGGAAGTTTACTGTTTAAATCTAGAGAACTTTTGCTGATTTTGTATTGTTTACTGATACCACATTGGTAACTGCCAGTAACTGTCTGCTGATAACAGTCCACTGATAATAACTGTGTGTTGATGTCTAAACTGTTTACTTTTTCGTTTATTCTATACTTTTGTACAACCTGTAATTCATTTTTGTATTGTCATTGAATGAGGATGTTATTGTGATTGCTTGCTTAAGCATGATGTGACTGGATAAGATTATATTGTGTTAGTAACTTGGTGCTTGCTCTAGCATGATGTGCAGTAATTTGTTAATTACCCACCTGAATGTAGAGTCATAAAAACTTTATAATTTGTAATTTTCTTGCGCAGGGAGCGCGCTTGTTGTCAGTATGGCCGTATGGGCGCACTGGAGATGGTTTGTTTTATTGTAGATCTAAGCATAAACGTAGAGCAAAGCCATCTAGATGACTAAATGATAACTAAACCGGAAGTTAATATTATTTTAATGTAATTTTAACTAAATAACCAGTAAAATATTAATTCCATTTGCTTGTAATTAATATTATATAAATTGTGTTACATTTCTGTATTTACATATATTTCTTAACGAAGTATTGGTTGATATCGTCTTTAATAGTTTGGCTAGCTTTGTTGCCCGCCAACACATTTTTGTAATTTTAAAACTAATTAAATTTATCAAGACGTATTTCGACGCTTTAGCTAAAGGAACTGTAATTCTATATTGTTTCTTAATTATAAAGATTAATTGAAAGCTCATACATACGATAATTTAAATATTATGTATTATTGAATATGGTTTGATACTAAGTTATGTTGATGCGACGGCGGGCGGCCATGACACTTTTGGTTCGGACATTCGTATCGTGATTACGTGAAGTTCAAGAAATATATTTCAGTTAACAGTGAATTTAACTAGTTTCATTTATGGTTCCTGGGTGCCCTGACGAGTGAGGGTGCCCAGGCGCCGAAATATACCAAGTGCCCTCGATTTCTCTGTTCCTAGTAAAACCAAGCTGTCTATGCGGCGACAGTCTTTTGTATTAGGCATAGTTTCTGTTTGTGCGCAAACAAAACAAGCCGTTGGTGCAGTGCCATAGTAACAAAAACATTATTTCCACTGTTTTGAACGCAAAAAGTCCATTGTTGTATCGCTTATGATTCGGTTAGGACGATTATTTCGTATTTAGTCTAGCCATCACAAAAATAGATAACGCAGACAAGTCTGGTTGAATAATTAGTTGTTAACTTAATATCTATTGTATCAGCCTAGTAAGATTTTCTTATAACTGTTATGTGATAGGGTAAATCAAAGTAACATATTGAACAAACCTAGTTTAAGATTACTTTGATAAAGGCTCGAAATGATTATCTGGGTGGTGTTGTGTTGGTAACCGGATGGAGATTACGTGTGAAGGTGACCGGACACCGGACGGAGTTTGCCTGTTACGTTGTGTAACCGGATGGAGGTTACATAGCGTGATGAAGACCCGATGGATGTCAGAGCATGAGATGAGATAATATGTTCGAATGAGTATGGGTGTTGTTCAACATGTCAATTTCGGGAGAAAGAGTTAGCTATGATTTTCATTAGAACCTGTAATGATTTTGATCCTAGTACTTTTATTCCCCACCGACTTGGGCTAGGAATGGCCGAATAGACTAGAATGAGGTACTGGTCGAGATTTTTCTTTCATTCACCGCAACCATGGATACCCTACCGCTAAAATAGCTCTTATTTGATTTTTAATCATTGATTTATTATTAATTGCTGAATTTGTGGTCTACCTCTGGTTCCTGTGTTGTATGACAATAGCGTGTTGCAAGAATCGGAATGTACTCGTTAGACTATCGACTGACTATCTCATTACTGTAGTCACTGCGTACAAGTAGACAAAACAAAATCAGTTTGTTTGAAAGTAGCTTATCAGTTCATGCCCGGTTCGTATTCGCTTTTAGTTTTTGTCATTGGTCAAATCCAGTTTTGATATAGAAAGCTCGTTGAGAGTATGAACAATGGAGATTCGAAGTCGCTTTATTAACAATCGCGTACGGAACAATTGTGAAGTTGTAAACTAATTTGATGATCTCTTAAGATTGACGATGTGCCGCAATAGAATTAGTCTGAAAGCACAAGTACTCGATTCAGTGGCTATGACGTACGAGGTATCCTTGTAAAACTCAGTTGGGAGTACGACTCCTGTTTAAGAAGTTCAGTGTGGTCTGGTGCCCAGTTTGGCATGAGAGGACCATACAGAGTCACCAAGGTTCTACCTAATGGGCGGTACGAACTTAAATTGCTCAGTGGTAGTTGTGGGAAGACTACCCAAGCAGCTGCCCAGCACATGGTACCATGGAAGGGAGAATGGTGCCCAGAAACTTGCGCTTCCTTTTTAGAAAGTAAGTGTTTATTGTTAACTCTGCTCTTTCCACTAACATTGTTAGTTTAAGGAATGTAGAAACACTGCGGTGTGTCCGCTGCGGTTAGTCCGCCCAACGATGCGGTGTGTACGCTGCGGTTAGTCCGCCCAACGATGCGTTGTGTCCGCTGCGGTGTGTCCGCCCAACGATGCGGTGTGTCCGCTGCGGTTAGTCCGCCCAACGATGCGGTGTGTCGGCTGCGGTGTGTCCGCTGCGGTGTGTCCGCTGCGGTGTGTCTGCTGCGGTGTGTCCGCCCAACGAAGCGGTGTGTCCGCCCAACGATGCGGTGTGTCCGCCCAACGATGCGGTGTGTCCGCCCAACGATGCGGTGTGTCCGCTGCGGTTAGTCCGCACAACGATGCGGTGTGTCCGCTGCGGTTAGTCCGCCCAACGATGCGGTGTGTCCGCTGCGGTTAGTCCGCCCAACGATGCGCCGTGTCCGCTGCGGTTAGTCCGCCTAACGATGCGCCGTGTCCGCTTCGGTGTGTCCGCCTAACGATGTGGTGTGTCCGATGGTAAAGTATAAAGCAGTGATGAAGAATAGTTGGGTCGCTGACTATTCTACATCTCAGCTTTATTTCTAAATATCGTTGAGTTCTTAGTACCTAAACGCGATAAACAAATAACAATAGTTGAAATATTCCAGACGAAGCAACAGAGGGTATCGATGGCTATCCAGGACAATCCAGCAGTAACGAACCCAGGGTAGCTGGACTATCCATGCCTTGCCTTGACGATCAAGCAGCGGAAACACGTCCGGAAGATCAAACCAAAAAAATAAAGCACCAGTCGAGGATGACTTGAAGTCAGGAGAGGCCGTGTAAGATAGCCGGCCAGTCAATTTCAAAACGACTATACAGGGTGATTTGTAATTGCTCATATTCCCTTCGGGAGGTAATTCTAGGGCCAAAATGGAGTATTTTTACCCCCTACATATGGGGGTCCAAAATGCACCATTTTGGAATAAAACGGTTTTTAAGATTTTTTTAAAAAATTCCAAATTTTTGTTATAAACATCTTGTAAAAAAATATTTTGACTATTCTTGGTGGCAAATTGGGTCTTATTTAATGGACAATTAAATGGCCCATCTTTTAAATTAAAATAAACCTACCAGCTCAACGTGGAATTTGAAAATAGAGCCAATAAACACGCAAAAACTGTTCGAATAAAATAAAATTACGCCACAAAAATTTAATTATTTGAAAAAAATAATATGTGGCATGTTATGTAAAGTATTGATATAACTTCCTGGTATTACCTGCTATCCAAAATGGTATAATAATCTTAGACAATTGTAGCAAATTTCGAGTAATAGCCACTTTTGTTAAAAAAAGTGCTTCTGGATGACTCACTCGCCAGAACATTTTTTCCTGTATTTATTCTTAAGCTCTGCAATCAGCAGTGATTTACTAGTAGGGAGACCAAACTAGCAAAACTTAGGGTCTTGGGTTCGAATTCTCAGCGTAAATGACTGTCTTTTCTTAGTTAAATGCATATTAAGTTTTTAATTCTCACTTGTCCCGTGTCTCGAAGAGCATGTTCAGCCAGTTGGTACCGGACGTTATGATTATCTTGGAAACTCTTTTAGGGGAGTCAAAACCAAGTCAATCAGTCAAATAAATAAATAAATAATTGAAAAACAAAGGCGTGACACAGAATTAAACCATAAAATATCCGGATTTCAGATGGGATCTCACTGTGACAAAACATGAATTACACGAAATCTTGTCGAATCAGCGTTGATACTCTAAAATATGTTACTTTTTGTGAAAAAGATACTTTTACGTAGGCTTTTACTTATTCATAATAAGAGTTACCGGCTCTGTTGGAAGAAGTTCCGCTGGATGTGCGATTGTGTATGATATTTTGCCCAGCACAAAAACCACCGGTGCTGGGCAAAAATTCAAATCGCCAACCTGTGGCAAAAAACGGACAAAAAACCTAATCGCCGTTGGTGGGCCAACAATATTCACAATACTAGTTCGGTAGGAGTGGCGTTCTTTGGCCTGCATCATGCGCCTTTTCACGAATCTTAAGTTTTGCGACAGATTGTCCCCATCTCTCATCCGCTATATGAATGCAATGGAATATTTTATGGTTTAATTCAGTGTCACGCCTTTGTTTTTAATTATTTATTTATTTGACTGACTTGTTTTTGACTCCCCTAAAAGAGTTTCCAAGATAAACATAACGTCCGGTACCAACTGGCTGAACATGCTCTTCGAGTCACGGGACAAGTGAGAATAAAAAACTTAACAAAAGACAGTTGTGGCGGTCTAGCAAAATCATTACCGCGTTTATGCAGCGTCGGGTAAAAGTACCGTTACACGGCCAACGCCGAGCTCGCGACGGAGACGCCCGAACGCAAACTTCGTGCGCGGTCGGTTTTCACCCGCTCGCCAGTCTCGAACCGCTATCGACGCCGAGAGGCTGCGCGCGCGCTAACCGCCCACCGTTATTTTTAAACACGTAACGCTCATTATTGATTACAAGTTTTCGTGTCTATCTATTAGTTCTGATTCTGCGCTTTATTTCTATTTCTGTGCTCACTCTTATGTACTTTCTCCTTCTGTGTACGTGGACAATATATCTGTGACTTTTATCTACAAAAAAACTCTTTCATTAATCTCTGCTTAGCTTACCTAAGTTATAGTGGCTAACAAACACTATAGTGGTGACCCCGAGAACGCGTACAGTGTAGAAAATACGCGCTATGGCTAATTCCCGTGTGAAAGACGTTTCTAGTGAGGTGTGTCGGGTTAGCGTAAAAATGCCGCCATTTTGGGCAAATGAACCGGCGCTATGGTTCGCCCAATTGGAAAGCCAGTTCGTACTTTCAAATATAACGGCTGATATTACGAAATTTTACCACGTCATTGCTAACTTGGACTATAAATATGTGAGCGAAGTTAAAGACATTATTAATAAACCACCGACGGAAAATAAATACTACAAAATAAAATCGGAGCTAATTAGTCGTCTTTCGGCGTCACAAGAACAGCGCGTGAGGCAGCTGTTAACCCGGGAGGAGCTGGGAGATCGGAAACCGTCACAGTTCCTGCGACACCTGCGCAACCTGGCTGGATCGGAGGATCGCCGGACGACTTCATACGATCATTGTGGACAAGTCGTTTGCCCGCTCACATGCAAGCGATAATGGCAGCTCAGGTGGAACTTCCGTTGGACACATTGGCGCAGATAGTGGATAAGATCCATGAGATAGCTATTCAGCCCAATGCCCAGGTGGCTACCGCATCTACGGTGGTCCCTACATCGTCGGCTTCGTGTTCGACGACGGCGATTGAACAACTTACGCGACGCATCGATGACCTTACGCGACAAGTTGCTGCGCTGTCTGAAGATCGTTCCCGTTCGCACGCGAGAGGTCGAGCGCATTCTCCACACTGGCGTCAACGGTCCCGGAGCCGCTCTAGAGCTGGCCCGGGGCATTGCTGGTATCATCGGTGGTTCAGCAAGGCGTCAACAAAGTGTCGTGAACCGTGTACATTCCCACAGGGAAACGGGCCAAGCAGTCAGTGAAGGCGGCGACACACGACTGCGATAGTGTTACTGGTGGCCGTGTTTTCGTAACAGACCGTAAGACTAAAGTGCAATATTTAGTAGATACCGGTTCCGATCTATGTGTTTATCCACATCAATTTATAAGTGACAGACAATGCGTTAGAACCGATTATAAACTGTATGCAGCTAACGGTTCCGTGATAAACACGTACGGTTGGATAAATCTGTCTCTAGATTTCGGTCTCAGGCGTGCGTTTACATGGCGTTTCGTCATTGCCGATGTTACTAAGCCAATAATAGGAATTGACTTTCTATCGCATTACAATCTGTTAGTAGACGCTAGACACCATCGCTTGGTGGACAATATAACGTTGCTAACTGCTTTTGCTAGGCCTGCATCAGCTTCCATATGCCATATAAAATCTATTTCTGGTTCTTCGCTTTATCACAACTTGCTCTCACAGTTCCCGGACATCACTCGTCCTGCGGGCGACATATCTATGCGCAAAATAAAGCATAACACGGTGCACTACATCCGCACCACTCCAGGACCGCCTGTATTTAGCCGCCCTCGCCGGTTAGCACCAGACCGACTACGCACCGCTAAGAAGGAGTTTGAAGAAATGGTAAGAGTAGGTATTGCTAGAAGATCTGATAGTCCATGGTCGTCTGCGTTACATCTGGTACCTAAGAAGAACGACGAATGGCGACCATGCGGAGACTATCGCGCACTGAACGCCCGTACTATACCTGATCGATACCCGGTTCGGCACATTGGAGATTTTTCTAACAATCTTATTGGCTGTACCGTATTTAGTAAAATTGACTTAATTAGAGCTTACCATTTCATACCAGTGAACCCAGAGGATATACCCAAAACCGCCATCACAACACCGTTTGGAATGTTTGAATTTCCATTTATGAGCTTCGGACTTCGCAATGCCGCTCAAACATTTCAACGGTTCATGGATGAAATTCTCAAAGACCTGGAATTCTGTTTCCCGTATTATGATGATATATTAATAGCATCCCGGGGAGAGCAGCAACACCTGGAACACCTGGAATTAGTATTTCAACGTCTTCATGACCATGGCGTTATAATCAACACATCTAAGAGCGTGTTTGGTGAGTCTCAAGTTGAATTTCTAGGCTACATCGTGTCTTCTACTGGTACGAAGCCGCTTCCTGAAAAGGTAAAAGCAATCCAGAATTTTACACAACCTAAAACAATCAGGGATCTGCGTAGATTTCTAGGTATGATCAACTTTTACCGGCGTTTCATACCTAAGGCAGCACAATTACAAGCACCACTTCACAAGCTCCTGTCTGGTTCGAATATTAAGCCTAGTACACAGATACAGTGGTCAACAGAGCTCCAACAAGCATTTACCGACTGTAAGAATAGTCTAGCTGATGCCACACTATTGGCACACCCAGATCCATCTGCAGATTTGATACTGTGTACAGATGCCTCAGACAACGTGATCGGCGCTGTACTACAGCAGAAAGAAGAATCTGGTTGGAAACCACTTGGGTTCTTTTCAAAGAAGCTCAGTCCGGCACAGAAGAAATACAGTCCATTTGACAGAGAGCTGCTCGCTATATATGAAGCTGTCAAATACTTCCGACACATGCTGGAAAGTAAGATGTTTATCATATACACAGACCACAAGCCAATTGTGTCAGCATTCAAAAAGGCTTCAGAAAATTGTTCGCCTAGGCAATTTAGATATTTTGATTTTGTGTCACAATTTACTACAAATATTCAGCACATCTCCGGTAAGGATAATGTAGTGGCCGATGCTCTTTCTCGTACCGACGCTATCACGAGCGTTATAGACTTGGATGCTCTAGCAAGTTCACAGCAAGAAGATGACGAGCTCCGCCAGCTGCTACAAGGAAAATGCTCACTGGACTTGCAAAAGATAAACGTTTCTGGTTCTAGAAGAATGCTATACTGCGATATTTCTGATACATCGCCCAGACTTTACCTGACACAACCTTTCCGCCGACAAGCGTTCGACTGCATACATGGGTTGAGTCACCCAGGAATTCAGGCGACAGTAAAAATGATGACTCAGAAGTACGTGTAGCCAAACATTAAAAAAGACTGCAAGAACTGGGCTCGCGCGTGTCTCGCATGCCAACGGTCTAAGATTGCCCGACATATTCAATCGCCTGTACATGCTTTTGTTCCTGCAACGAATAGATTTAGTCATGTACACATAGACCTAGTAGGACCTCTGCCAATGTCGAAGGAATACAAATACTGTCTTACAGCAGTTGACAGATTTACGCGTTGGCCGGAAGTTATACCGCTCCAAGATATCAAGGCTGACACAGTAGCTAATGCTTTTATTACTGGTTGGGTATCACGCTTTGGTTGCCCGGAGACAATAACAACGGATAGAGGAAGACAATTCGAGGCACACTTATTTCAAGAACTCTCACGACTGATCGGTTTCAACCACTCAAAGACTACGGCGTACCACCCAGCTGCAAATGGTATGGTTGAAAGGTTCCATCGACAGCTTAAATCAGCGATCATGTGCCATGCTACTGAAGATTGGTGTGAAGTACTACCATTAGTTCTACTTGGTATACGTGCAGCCTGGAAAGAGGATTTAGGCTCATCAACTGCAGAACTTGTTTATGGTGAACCCTTACGACTACCGGGTGAATTTATAAAACCATCATCCTTGCGACCTATCGACGTCACAGACTTCGCATCTCGACTTCGGTTTCACATGGCGAATCTAGCTCCAGTACCTGTCGACACGGAGAGAAAACCTTTTACGTTCCCAAGACACTTGCGACTACGGATTACGTATTCTTGAGAAAAGATGCAGTGAGACGTCCGCTCGACCCTCCGTATACTGGACCCTACAAAGTGCTAAGGCGAGATGAGAAGACTTTCGAAATAGATATACAAGGCAAAAAGGTCACTGTCTCAATTGATAGGCTAAAACCAGCTTACATTCTCGACGCTTCGCCACAAGAGATGAAGAAAACCGCACCTGTTGCCCTAGACGTAGCGCGTCAAACCAGATCGGGACGATGTGTGCGATTTCCTGATTTCTTTCGACCTTAACGGTCTCCCGGGGGGCTGATGTGGCGGTCTAGCAAAATCATTACCGCGTTTATGCAGCGTCGGGTAAAAGTACCGTTACACGGCCAACGCCGAGCTCGCGACGGAGACGCCCGAACGCAAACTTCGTGCGCGGTCGGTTTTCACCCGCTCGCCAGTCTCGAACCGCTATCGACGCCGAGAGGCTGCGCGCGCGCTAACCGCCCACCGTTATTTTTAAACACGTAACGCTCATTATTAATTACAAGTTTTCGTGTCTATCTATTAGTTCTGATTCTGCGCTTTATTTCTATTTCTGTGCTCACTCTTATGTACTTTCTCCTTCTGTGTACGTGGACAATATATCTGTGACTTTTATCTACAAAAAAACTCTTTCATTAATCTCTGCTTAGCTTACCTAAGTTATAGTGGCTAACAAACACTATACAGTCATTTACGCTGAGAATTTGAACCCAAGACCCTAAGTTTTGCTAGGTTGGTCTCCCTACTAGTAAATCACTGCTGATTGCAGAGCTTAAGAATAAATACAGGAAAAAATGTTCTGGCGAGTGAGTCATCCAGAAGCACATTTTTTGAACAAAAGTGGCTATTACTCAAAATTTGCACCAATTGTCTAAGACTATTATACATTTTTGGATAGCAGGTAATACCAGGAAGTTATTCCAATACTTTACATAACATGCCACATATTATTTTTTTCAAATAATTGCATTTTTGTGGCGTAATTTAATTTATTCGATCATTTTTTGCGTGTTTATTGGCTCTATTTTCAAATTCCATGTTAAGCTAGTAGGTTTATTTTAATTAAAAAGATGAGCCATTTCATTTTCCATTAAATAAGACCCAATATGCCACCAAGAATAGTCAAAATATTTTTTTACAAGATGTTTATAACAAAAATTTGTAATTTTCTCAAAAAATCTTAAAAACCGTTTTATTCCAAAATAGTGCATTTTGGACCCCCATATGTAGGGGGTAAAAATACTCCATTTTGGCCCTAGAATTACCTCCCGAAGGGAATACGAGCAATTACAAATCACACTGTATAAGCGAGCGCAAACAGTTGTTGCGCTCATTTTGTCGGCTGTCATCGAAGCGGTAACATCTGTCAAGGGCTGTGAGATGTTTTATTTTTAACTTTGTTTTATATTTGCTATAATTGTGAAAAGGTCGCGTAAAAATGAATGTGTTTTTTTTTATAAAGTCCACTTCTGGTTTCTAACAATATAAGTAGATGATGCGCGCAGCTACGCCCGCACATTCTTTTATTTTACCCGTTTTGCTCGACCCCGTGAGAATTTTGAGAAATCCCTTCTTAGTGCACCCCTACGGTCCCCAAGGAATAAACATGCCAAAGAACAATGGCAGAATTAGGTCTGGGTTTGTTGTGGCGAGCTTAAACTTCATATGAACAAAACAAATTGTTTATTTTTTCTAATATTTTTTATATTTTCACTTTGTCTCGATAAAGCCGGATTATTTTATGATGATAAAAAGCATTCCAATTGATTACGAACTAGGTGCTTACTTTATTATTTGATTGTTGCCATAGACAATGGTGTGACAGGAATAGACGTTTGACATTAATGCGTATCGATTATTAAATAAGTAATCGATATGATCGACCTTTATAGGGTTGGTTTGGTTTAAAATATAATAATTAAAATGCAGTTAATTAATTGTTAATCAACATTATATCAATAAGCTAATTCTTTTGTAGCAAAACAACTTTTAAATCAAATAAAAACGTCACAGCATCGTTTTAACGTTATATCGATTTCACATAAAATCGATTTAAAATGTGCAGCTCTGATTTTGTCTTTGGCTGTGACAGGTAGATGCTACAGAATAGTTCTGCGTTTAGATATCAATCTGACATAATGCCTTTGATAATTCAAACGTTCCCACATTGTTCATTCTTAACTAAACATTAAACACCGATATCTTCTTTTTCCAGCTTTCCCGAGTGAAAGTAGAATAATTTATAGACTCTGTTACTTACGCCAAATTTTTTGATATATTTTTTATAACTGAGCGCTTCAATTTAATTTCAGACATTTTGATGTATGGAGATCTGCCATTGTCCTTTCAGCTTCTTACGCCCAATAATTTTGGCTGTAGCTTGTCTGTCAGTCAGTCAGTAACGCAAGGATTTTATATATACAGATATTCTACCATATTCACACAACACCATCTAGTCCCAAACTAAGCAGAGCTTGTACTTTGAGTACTGGACAATGGATAAACATACATATATACCTTTTTATTTGTAAATACATACATATTATACATAGAAACACCCAGACCAAGACAAACATCCATGTTCATGCACACAAATGTTTGACTTGAGTGGGAATCGAACCCGCGACCTTTGTCATAGCAGTCGTTTACACTCCCGCTGCGCTAACCGGTCGTCTTCATACCTATTATATCAAAGCTAAGCATTTTAGACAGAAAGCACAAGGCTTGGACAAAAAAGTTAAGGGAGAGATAAGAGATCATCGCTAGGTTGGAGATTTGAGGTATGGAGCCCCAAAAAGAGAAATTATTATTTAATACTTTATAGTTAACACCTGGGCAGAAACTCTGTCCCTTCATTAAACGTATGTAGATGTCTACTTAGATTTTTTTGTGGTTGTGGTGTAAAATGACTTTTACCGTTAAGTGTGCGCTAAGTCTGTGTCTGACAAAAGTCGATTTTTACCCGACTATGGTGAAGCCAAAAGGAAGGGTTATGTTTTTGCCAGTCTATGTATGTATGTATGTTCCACCGTAGCACTTAAATGACTAAACCGATTTTAATAAATGGGGTGTCAATAGATTTGTAATAATGGCCCGGGTGACATAGGCTATATAAATTATATCAAAATTTCCGATTACGGAATTAATAGCTCAGGTTCTAACCTCTAAAAAAATTAAACTGCGATAATCATTATGTGTTTGGCATCAAGAGATAGGTCTTGGTGAGCACATTACAAATATGTACATAAATTATACTGCCACAGTCAAAATATAACTTTAAAACGCGGTTGTACTTACAATTCACGCGGTTCTGACGCTTTGCGTTATCTATTTTTCTTTCTTTCTTCTTATAAATATGACAATGTAAATATTGCACGGTGAGTTTGTTTACATGCCCCATTGGGAAATTAAGTTTAAAAACTAAAACCCGACTACGTCAAAATGGGCCACGGACCACGGCTCTAGCTTGAGCATTTCTGTACTTATAGTTTTATGGATTTGTATCTGAATGAGCCATTTTCTTGTTTCGTTCTTGTAAGACCCCATTTAATCTTTTTTTTAAATAATTTAATCTACTATTTAATATCCACCCAAATCAATAAGCTACTGTGGATTACTGATTCTTATTCGAAAATAATTAACTAAATAGTATATCTATTTTCCGAGAAAATAGGGACCTAAAAATAAAATATTAAATTCACATGTTACTTAACATCCAAATCGCATGCTTAAGTATTTGGATCTTAGCTGATGACGATAAAGCAACAGCAGTTTTAGTAGCTCACAAAGGTTTAACCATACGGTTATCAGTATTACAGCACCGTTAGATTTATTAGCACTTTACCTGCGAAATAAACTTTACAGTTACCCGCACCGGTAAAGTATACTAATAATTATATGACGGGTCGTGTATATTACATTAAGTTTTATGCAGTCACGTCATCTGGCGACCAAGAGTTCAGCAGTTATTAAAGTATTACTTGCAATGCGAATGATGCGATAAAATGCGATAAACAAGGGAATTAAATCATATTTACATTCTAATTTAGTCATCTTAATATATAAAATCCTTGCGTTACTGACTGACTGACAGACTCGCTACAGCCGAAACTACTGGTCACAAGAAAATGAAATTTAGCATGTATGTTCCTTGAAGAGCGTAAGGTAGCACTAAGAGAGGATTTTTGGAAATTCCACACTATTTAAAACTGGGGGTCAAAGTTTGTATGAAACTTTTTATTACTTCAATGGATTGACTCCAAACTTTGTATATTAGTTCCTCAAACGACGATAGTGAACACTAAGAATTATTCTTCTGGAAATTCCTCCCTTAAGGGGGTAAGATAGGAGGTCAAAGTTTGTATGTAACTTTTAATCTCTCTAATGGATTGACTTCAAGCTTTGTATATTGGTTCCTTAAATGACGATAGTGAACACCAAGAAATTGTTTTTTAAAAATTCCGATCCTCAGGGGGTAAGATAGGGGTCAAAGTGTGTTACTTATTATTCCTTTAATGGATTGACTTCAAAGAGCTATGGCAGCTTCCCATACATCATTTTAGTTACTCACCAAATTTAGCATCTATAAATGAAATATACCTTGTTTGATAGAATATATATTGCTGATTCTAAAAGTAAAAAAATTGTAACTGTAGGAGGTCAGGTTTTTGAGTTATTATGCTTAGAAGTTTTATAGGTTATGTCATTAATAACCATCTATTTAGTATATTGCTGCATCAAATAATAATTTATTGGCATATAAAACTGAAGGAGCTCGATAGCATAATACTATTTATGCCCACTAGT
The DNA here is from genome assembly GCA_944739405.2 of Euclidia mi. Taxonomy (NCBI): domain Eukaryota; kingdom Metazoa; phylum Arthropoda; class Insecta; order Lepidoptera; family Erebidae; genus Euclidia; species Euclidia mi. The sequence continues at coordinate 35,845,112 of OX123190.2, forward strand.
AAACATTATTGACGATTACGCAAGTTAAGCAACCCCAGGTGTGGGCACCACTTGGATTTGTCTTAAGCTCCTCTGTGCATAGAGAGACCAGTCTGTTATCATGACATACATAGATATCAGTCGTTAAAATCAGATGCTCTTATGCAGCTTTAAACATATGCTATCAATATTGACTATCTTTTTTACATACTGAACGTTTTTTCAAAGAAAAATAAAACACGACTGATTTCCCAAAAAATATATAGCCTATGTCACCTGAGGATTCCAACAATAGCCCACTCACCGAAATCGGTTCAGCCATTTAGAAGTTATGGCGGAATAAACATACATTTCATATTGCAATTCTCTGTGACATTTTGACGAAGCCTATTGCGGATAACCGTATGTATATTTTTATTTCATGGTGCATGAATAAATGAAATATGATTTATGATCATAAAAAAAAAACAATACTTACACTACTTTTTTGGGCAGTCGTGTAAAATAGTGAGCCGACGACAGTTTCTTAACGTGTTACTTACATAGGATTACCAAGGATAAAAAGATGTTTCAGGTTCCCTAATGTATGAAAAAGGTTTGGTGAATAGTAAAAACACAAGATTTCATTTTACAATATTTTATTATTCATCATCCTCTATAACTAGCACATCATTTAAAAAGGCAGCTGGTGCAAAGATATTTTGTTGATGTCTAGCCCATCCCAAATACCAAACGATGATCATTACATGAGCGCAACATCCTAGCGTACGCCGACCAACGAGGCAACTACAGCAATATTCAGTGATTCCTATTCGTCCAGGTATATATTTTCAATCAAAACATAAACATAATATTGTTTCCGACTTATGTGTCTTGATTTTATTCTACCTCTTATTAAAATAGCGTCATCTGCCTCTGAGATTATATTCAGTTGTTTCTATATTATGTTCCCTACGGACTTCAACTGCCGTGGCCACGACCACGAACACTCATTTTGGCTGTAAAAACCGGGTACAAAACAATATCCAAGAAACAGGGCAGTATCGGAATCCTTAAGCACGCACAAGTCACAGTCCGACAATATCAGAGTCCTTAAACAGTTTGAGTCATATAACAAGAAGCGAAAACAGAGTCCTTGGGCAATCCGGGTCAAAAAGAATACTGAAAACAGGGGAAAAGTAGCAAAAACACTCAGAACACAAACAAACAAGCGCGAGCGACAGCGAGATGATGTGAAAATAATCGAAATGTCATAGCCCAAGCGAAATGTCAACTGTCATGTTGTATTTTTTTTATAGCTCTGAATGGCCATCTTTTAGCCAGCGCCCAGTGTTACTTTAAATCTCGAAAGAAGTTATTAATACTGTACTTTATTTAAAATCCGCATAGAAATAATCGTAACAAGCAAAAAATAGTATTATTAATATTAATTAACTATTTAAATCTCTTAATCTATAAAATAAACATTCATGATTCTATCTTAGAAAAATAATTATTTACTCTGGCAACCTTGCGGCTTTCTGACAAACCAAAGAAATGGCCATTACGAAAAGCCGGCAATCAATTAACATAATAGCTATTTTTAATTTTATACTTTTTTACCTAGCCTTATCTAAATTAGACTAAAATATAGAAAATCGTATTAAAATATTTCATGAATTTTGGTTGTAATGAGTTTTTAAGATGCTTTTAGTGCACTGAACTAAAAATCTGCCATAGCTCTTTTGTAAATTGGTCCCTCAAACAACGATAGTGAACACTAAGAATTTGTTTTCGAAAATTTCCTACCCTCAGGGGGTAAGATAGCGGGTTCAAACTGTGTATGAAACGAAACTTATTATTCCTTCAGTGGATTGACTTCAAACTTTGTATATTGATTCTTTAAATGAAGATAATGAACACTAAGAATTAGTTTTTTTTATTCCTACCCTCTGGGGGTAAGATAAGGGGTCAAAGTGTGTATGAAACTTATTATTCCTTCGGTGGATTGACTTCAGACTTTGTGTATTGGTTCCTCAAATGATAATAGTGAACACTAAGAATTATTTTCTTGGGAATTCCACCCTTAAGAGGGTAAAATTGAGGGTCAAAGTTTGTATGTAACTTTTGACGTGACAACGTCTTATAAATTGGTTTGCCGGGTGACACTTCAAGAAACTGCGTTACGCTCCGCTCACGTTATGCGCTCACAATGAGAGCGAGTGAGAGGCACGCGTCCCGCCTAAGAGCGAGAGAGACAGACATAAAAAGTGAAAGGCACGCGTCTTTCATCCTTCTTCCTACTATACGAATGAATATTCACATTAAAATTATTTTACCACTCAAAGTCGTTGTCACGTAAAACTTTCGCCCGTATACCGACTTTACAGGCAACCAATGTTTTTATTCCTTTAATGGATTGACTTAAAACTTTGTATATTGGTTCCTCAAACGACGAAAGTGAACACTCAGAATTTGTTTTATGAAAATTTCTACTCTCAGGGGGTTAGATAGGGGTTCAAAGTGTGTATTAAACGAAATTTATTCCTTCAGTGGATTGACTTCAAACTTTGTATGTTGGTTTCTCTAATGACCTTAGTAAACATTAAGAAAATATTTTTGGAATTTCTTACCCTAAAGGGTTAAAAAGGGGAGTCGGAATTTGTATAAAACTTCTTATTCCTTCATTGGATTAACTTCAAACTTTGTAAATAGGTTCCTCAAATGACGTTAGTGAACACCAAGAAAGGAGTTTTCGAAGTCACTCCCCTATGGGGGTTAAGAAAGGGTGTCCCATTTTGTAATATAAAAAAACTTCAATGATTTCACTTGAAACTTTGTATATTGGGTCCTCAAACGACGAAAGTGAACACTCAGAATTTGTTTTATGAAAATTTCTACTCTCAGGAGGTTAGGTAGTGGCTCAAAGTGTGTAATAAACGAAACTTATTATTCCTTCAGTGGATTGACTTCAAACTTTGTATGTTGGTTTCTCTAATGACCTTAGTAAACATTAAGAAAATATTTTTGGAATTTCTTACCCTAAAGGGTTAAAAAGGGGAGTCGGAATTTGTATAAAACTTCTTATTCCTTCATTGGATTAACTTCAAACTTTGTAAATAGGTTCCTCAAATGACGTTAGTGAACACCAAGAAAGGAGTTTTCGAAGTCACTCCCCTATGGGGGTTAAGAAAGGGTGTCCCATTTTGTAATATAAAAAAACTTCAATGATTTCACTTGAAACTTTGTATATTGGGTCCTCAAACGACGAAAGTGAACACTCAGAATTTGTTTTATGAAAATTTCTACTCTCAGGAGGTTAGGTAGTGGCTCAAAGTGTGTAATAAACGAAACTTATTATTCCTTCAGTGGATTGACTTCAAACTTTGTATGTTGGTTTCTCTAATGACCTTAGTAAACATTAAGAAAATCTTTTTGGAATTTCTTACCCTAAAGGGTTAAAAAGTGGAGTCGGAATTTGTATGAAACCTTTTTATTCCTTCAGTGGATTAACTTCAAACTTTGTATGTATGTAGGTTCCTCAAATGACGTACGTGAACACCGAGAAAGGAGTTTTCGAAGTCACTCCCCTATTAAGAAAGGGTCCCCTATTAAGAATTAAGAAAGGGTGTCCCATTTTGTACTAAAAAAATAAACTTCAAAAGATTCACTCGAAACTTTGTATATCGGTTCCTCAAGTGACGTTAGTGAATACACCACTAAAACGGGGAGTTCAAAAAGGGATCCCAGTTTGTATGCAACTTTTAAATTCACTTGATTTTTTTCATCATCCCTGATGTGCATTTTCATTAATTTACATTTATGCGGCTGGCTCTCATCTAAGCGCTCTTCATCTTCACTAACTAAAATGTGGGATGGTTCTTTATATGACCATATAGAAGCCAAAATTCTTAGAACCGCTATTTTGCCATTTTTATTTATTTCTAAGCACGTAAGCACTTTTTATCAGTTATCTGCTTTGTCCAACTGCTCACATTGGTCAAAAGTTGGACAAAGAAGCCTTTGGCTTCTCTCATGTATTTAACCTAAAATACCAAGAAAAGGTTTTTGAACTTGGATAATTTATTTTACATTTTTTTATAATATCGCTGAGATATGTGTATACTGCTACGGAACCCTTGACTAATCTAATTTAAACTAGCTTTTGCAAGCAGCTACGCCTAATGAAATTTTCATAGTTTGTTCAAGGGTTTTCATGAACCATTAGTAAAATACACATCTAAATCAACTTAGAAATTTTTAAGATTACCCTGAATAAATAGACAGACAGAAAAACAATCTAAATAAATCATTGGGGTACCTACTGGAAACGGGTTAGCAACAATACGCAATACAGTTATTTTGAGATTACAGTTTTTTTTTTATAGTCTCACGCCTGCATCCCCGAAGGGGTCGGCAGAGGTGTAAAATTACATCCAAATTTCGCCATGTTGCATATTAGGTCCCACGTAATAGGGGACTCCGTGCTGCTACAGAGAATTCGGAAAAACTCAGTAATACTTTTGCCCAACCCGGGAATCGAACACGAGACCTCGCGTTTAGCAGACGCATACGCATATCCACTGTACCACGGAGGCAGTCAAATATTATTTATTTGTAAAATCTGTCAGTATATAAAATCTTTGCGTTACTGATTGACTGACAGACATGCTACAGCCGAAACAACATGTATGTATGACTGTGTGCATGTAGATGAAATTTAACATGTATGTTCCTTGAGGTGTGTATGGGCACACTAAGAGAGGCTTTTTGGAAATTCCTCCCCTAAAGGGGTTAAACTGGCTGTCAGAATTTGCATGAAACTTTTTATTGCCTCAATGGATTAACTTCAAACTTTGTATTTACCTATTGGTTCCTCAAATGAAGTTAGTGAACACTAAGAAAGTCTGTTTGGAAATTCTTACCCTAAGTGGATAAAAAGGTGAGTCATAATTTTCATAGAACCTTTTATGCCTTCAAGGGATTAACTTCATACTTTGTTAATTGGATCCGCAAATGACGTTACCGAACACAAAGCCATTTATTTTGGAAATTTTCCCCTTAGAGGGTGGAAAGGGATTCAGTTTGTGTAAAATCTTTTATTTTTTCAATGAAATCACTTCAATCTGTGTAGGTATATTAAATCTTTTTGTTACTGACTGACTGACAGACACATTACAGTTGAAATTACTGGGCGCATGAAGGTTAAATAAAGCATGCTTGTTCCTTGAGGAGGGTAGGGGAGTTTGTACAAAATATTTTATCTATTCGTAATTTACGCGTGCGAAGCAGCGGGCAAAAGCTAGTGTAACCATAATTCTTATGTATTCGTGTTACGGGTACGCATAAGGGTTAGCCAGCGATGTGATACCAGTAGCGTGCCATTCAGGGTTTATTATATTGGACTTAAAGGCGTGCACGTCAGAATTTTCGATGTTATGACGTTCTTCAATTGATAAATTATCGCTTGCACTGGAGAGCAATAGGTCCTGGCTTTTAAAGACTTTAAGGGAGAGTCAGACAGACCCTTAAATATACTGACTCTGGTCTTAGCCATGGTATATCACTGTCTTTGGGTTGCGGACGCTAATAGTCGCTCTTTAGAAAAGCTAATACTCTGCAAAAATCTGGTTAGACTCTAGAGCTGATCCCGGGATAACGTCAGAAGCATGATGATGATATGATGATACCACGCGCCATGTGGGCCATATATTGATACCTAGTTACATACGACAGCCAGTGGATGATTGATTTATGTAGTAGTTCATATATAGGGCGCATCTGGAAACAAACAGCTGTTTAGCAGAAGTTTTGTATGTATTTTATTGACCCAAATTTGCCCCAAACACATTTATGACTTGCTTTGATTTCAGAAAATAGTAACAGTTTATTATTACCAGGTATTGCATTTCGATCTCATAATTGGCGCACCATTTATTACAACCATATTCCATGATAAAGCAAATCGGGTTTATTAACACAATATAACATTTCTTCCGTCATCATAACCGTAGTAATCACCAAACATCTCGCGTCACTACTACAATATATATATAATAACAATCATGTAGGTGTGTAAGTACCCTAGGAAATGACCTATTGGTTACACTAAATAGACTAACCAGTTACACTAAGCAGATTCATATTCGGCTTCCATTTTAAAAATAATCTGAAGGTACTACTAATCATAGATCAATGAAATAATACATTGTCCATAACGCAGATAAAAGTGTTTTGCAATAATTATACATTATTACTACAATCATACCAATATGTTCTTAAAAATATCAACATAACAATAGATTAAGCTTATTAAATTGTCATTGCTACCTAGTGGGTGCATCCTTTTTTTTTAGTTACGTTGAGAGTCATTTATTTAAGTTAGAACATTAAAGAAACATAATTTTATAAGTGAAACTTAATCTAATCTAATACAAAAATATTTTGGACTAAGCGCGCGAACGCCAATGTTAACGAAATTTCTTATTAAATTCACACCAAATGCAATAAGCCGGTGGCTATGTCCTAGTAGGTGACTATTGACTTACATTTTGCTTTAATATAAATTAATTTGTTATACGCACTGTTAAACGTGTTGTTATATAAGTTGTAAATCAGTACGAAGGTATGAAAAGTGTGGTTATAATTTTAAAATGTGATAAAGTACTAGAACTAGAACTATAACACATCTTAGTCATTTTTAAAATCAAAAATATTGTCAAAACTCGTCGCCATAATCGTAATTTAAATAAAGAACACTGCTACAAAAATCGTCCGTCCGTTCGCAACTGCGGCACGATCGCGGCTGTTGTGTACTATAGGCACAGTCTAATGTGTCCTGCGCTCGAGGCGCGTAGGTATAGCTCGAGTTTCGTGCGTTTGTATGGAGTTAGAATACTGTTAGATATTATTACCGTGGCAGAACGCTCGGCGAACAGAAAATGGCACTACAAGTTGTGACAATAGTAATCAAAAAATGGTAGTACCCTCCTCAGTAAAACGTACAATCAAACATATTTTTTGTACTTATATACGTAGGCTTTTGAAGTATTTTATTTCATCTGTATGTTGTAGAATATGAATAACGTAGAAATCGAGCTTTTATTTCGCGTCGAAAAAGAGTCTGTTGTGTTATAAAAGATACAATTTTGGAACAATAGTCTCAATTGAACGATAATAGTCTCAAGAAGAGATAGAATAGTCTCGAGAACAATAGTCTCAATTGATTTGACGACCGGTTGGTGTAGCGGGAGTGTAAGCGACTGCTACGCCGAAGGTCGCGGGTTCGATTCCCGCTCAAGTCAAACATTTGTGTGCATGAACATGGATGTTTGTCTTGGTCTGGGTGTTTCTATGTATAATATGTATGTATTTACAAAAAAAATATATATATATGTATGGTTATCCATTATCTAGTACCCATAGTACAAGCTCTGCTTAGTTTGGGACTAGGTGGTGTTGTGTGAATGTGGTAGAAAATTATTATTCTCTTTATTTTTACCTTTTCTCATAATGATATTTTACATTTCTATGTTATTTAGAAAAAACAAATATAAAATAAAATTACGGGGCTCACCGGTATCGGGTGCAGGGACCAAGCTACCGGTGGTCAGGGCTCCAGAGAGAGGAACCTTCTGACGATACGAGCCGTGGCCAGCAATACTGCCTTCTGTATAGAGGACTTAATCCAGCCGTCTAACGCGAGCCTCTTGAGGTGGTGATCGAGGCTCTTGGCAATGAGACCATTAACTGACACGACTATCGGTACAATGATCGCCGAGTCCACATCCCACATGTCGACAATCTCGTGAGCCAAATCCAAATATTTTATTTGTTTATCTTTCTCGGCTTTCACGAGATTCTCGTCATGGGGAATGGTGACATCGATGATCATTGCAAGGCGCTTAGATCGATCTATCACTACTATGTCTGGTTTTTTAGCCACAATAGTTCCATCAGTAATGATAGATCGATCGCAATACATGGTGGCACGACCATTTTCAAGAACTGGGTCGGGCACATACCTGTAGTACGGTATTTCAGAGTCGACAAGTTGGTACTTTAAGGCAAGTTGCTGGTGGACAATCCTGGCCACTTGGTTGTGTCTATGCAAATACTCGCCGTTGGCAAGACGAGAACAACCGGATACTATATGTCTGAGCGATTCACCAGGCTGGTGACATGCCCGACATATGTCGACCGTCCCATCCCTCAGAATATACTTCCGGTAGTTGTTCGTCATGATAACTTCGTCCATTTATTATTATTATTATTACTATTTGTATATTCAAGTAAACAATACGTGAAGTCTATTTTAGTTAAATATTACAGACTGTTAAATATTTTTTTTGTTGCTATAATTATATTTGGATATAAAATGTTGAATCAGATCTAGTGAATAATAATCACAACTAAACAAAATTAAGTATATTGCTTACTTTCCATTATTTACTTTTTCTTTATTAGAAAGAGATGGAACAAATACGTCAGATACAGTTTCACAGCTTCTCTTAGTTGTTTTATGTATATATCACACGTCGAGACGTGACAACTAAAAAAACATAACAAAGGTTTATCTCGCATTTTATGTTCGTAAAAGATATCTAATTTTAGGTGTGAATGTGTCATAAAATGTTTTCTTTTTTGTTTTAAATATGCATTGTATAATATTATTATGAAAATAATTTTATATTATTGTATATGGCACCGGAGAATAACAACAACCGCACATTCATAAATTTCCTAGGAAATTTATAAACTTACGTAGGATTCTAAACGAGAGATAAATTGTATTATTTAACGCCCAGATTTTCGGAAATTGATAAATTTACCGAATTCACGCGTAAAATAATAAGTAAGCAATGACTAAACGCCATGTGTGCTCTGATTTGTTGAATACGTCACGTGTTTCATTGCCGTCCTCTCCACCTCCACCGTCATTGTTCGCCACTTTCACAAATAAACCGGCACTTGAGCGATGTTTATGAGGCTAAGTTGACAGAGTCCTGCTTCGCAGGGCTCCTATTTTTGTGTTCAGAGTCACAAAACAACCTAACATAGCCTATTAAGTTGAACTGAGGCCAACCTTCATTTTTACCGACGAACCAATCAGAGAGCAGTGTGGTATTTACCGTATTTTAAAAAAAACGTAAAATTGAAAGTTCTTCTGTGATTGGTTGAACCACTAGTAATCTTACGAATGGATATCCGTTATTTTATAAATTTACCACAAGACGTCGCAAATATATAAATTTGCGAAAATGCTCGCGTAAAATAGGTAATACAATTTATATTCCGTTTAGATGCCTACGAAAGTTTATAATTTACCAAGGAAATTGATAAATTTGCGGTTCTTGTTATTCTTTGGTGATATATATATAATATATTATTATGTGCAAATTATATATTAAATAAATTGTATTCTGTTTATGGATATAAGGCCGCGTAAGCCGAAACCACGGGTAAAACTAGTCTTCTAATAAAATGGCACTATGCTCTCCTTTTAGCAAATCCCATAAGACTTTCAACTCGTTCGTAGACATAACCTGTGTTAGGCTGTTCGCCAAATGGTCTGGAAGCGCACGAGTCGCCGCCTCCAGTGAAGCTTTCTGTAGGTCAATGTCACTTACTCTATATTTGAATCTTCAGCGGTTTTGACGTTATTAAATATTTGCAGTTGCTTATATCTACATTGTTTTGTCAAGTTTCAATAGTTGATAACAATTATAATATAAAAAAAAAATTACTCCCATTGTAAGAACCAATATATTTGATAGAAAGCTAATATCTTATTTCAGCTTTTAATAGTTTGCAATACTCTCATCTAAATGAGTTTTCTTTTCAACACTGAAGATTTGATTAACCTTCTGCGTCGGTCTCACCATTATTCGATGTGCACAGTAAACTCAACAGGAGTTAAAACATTACTAGTTTAAAATCTGAAAAGGGACAGATTTATATCGATTTACATTTAAGGAACATGTCTTGTTTAAGGTCTCTTTGCGGCTTTTAAGCATTTCTTAACTCCTGTCTGTTTATTAAAATAACATACTAATCGCGTTTTACAACCTAGAAGCGTAACCACACACAATGTGTTGGAACATATAAAGTGTTGTTTCATATGATAATGGAACTCGCTACATTCAGCGTAGTTCTAAACGTAACTCCGATTGTTTACATATGTGCAATCATAAGTGAAAACAGTTTTTCAGCGGTAACGAAGTTATAAATCTTCTATAGGTTACGTGCTGATAGTTTTGAGTAGGCCTTTTTACCTTATTCTAGCACAATCTCCTTCTGCTCCTCAAGCATACAAAAATGTAAACTATGATCTAATCAGACTACCTATCTATTAAACTACTATATTAAACTACTAACTACACTACTTACTAATATGTAGGACTACCTTTCTTAATTTATTATGTACTATTTATTACTGACTATAACTTTCATAAATAATTTTAAATTTATTTTTCGCATGATTTGTTTCAGGCATCATTTCCAAAAACCCGAATTGATAAAATTGTAGATTTAGCTACTTATCATACGGCAAACACAACGTCTCAAGATTATGTTAAGGTGGATATTGAAAAAACAGAAGTTAATAGCCATGAATATGGCACCGGATCCAATGTGACAGAACCAATTGAAGAATCGTACTCAGAAAAGCACATCGAATGTCCGGTTATTACTTTTGAAGTACAGCAGAGTCCAGTATCTGTCCAAACAAATGAGAATGCCTCCAAATACCTCCCAGAAGACTTAAGTGTTTCAGATGGTGATTTTGGATCATCTAGCAGCGATGATTACATATGCGATACCAATGAATCGGTATATTTTACGTATATTACCATGGTGAGGCAGCGATAGCCGAGTGGAGAGACTAATTGGCTGCGACGCAGCGGGTCTCGGGTTCGAATCCACGGCACGCACCAATGTAAAAAAATTAAGTGCGTATTAAATTGTTAATTACCGCTTGCTTATCGATGAAGGAAAACATCGTGAGGAAACCTGCATGTCTGAGAGTGCCCCATAATGTTCCCGAAAGACATCTGAAGTCTGCCAACCCGCACTTGGCCAGCGTGGTGGACTACGGCCTTACCCTTCTCATAAGTAAGAAGAGGCTCGTGCCCAGCAGTGGGACAGTATATAGGGCTGATGATGATGTGCTTTATTCATGAGAGTGCGCACGAGTTTTATAGAAGTCTGAGCTGCAAAAATGACGCCAAAGACACTTCTCCAGACCTTGATTATGATTCTGATGATGAGTACTAACATATACTTACAACCGATTAAAGACTGCTATTTCTGTAAGTTAGCTATAAACGTACGTTAACCAGTTTGGCATATCTTTTATAGTTTCTTCTTATTTAGTTCATAATTATTAGTTCCCTACCTTCGTTATTAAGTGATTTTTTTATCTCTCTACAACCGTACAAACCCATAACATAAAAGTTATTCGTATAGGCTAAGAAAAGCTGTTACCCTGTTGTGAAAGTTTATAATTTTTTGTAATTCCAGAAGTTTGTTAGATTTTTATGATTCAATGTTAGTGACACTTTGTTTTTTAACTAATAAGAAAACACGTCTAATTGTGATACTATTAAACCGTGCCATTTCATAGTCTTTAAGTAACCTACTTAAATTTTCTTGCAAGTTTTGTGAAACTTTAAGTTCCCATAGATACAAGTTGAGCTTCATCATTACCTTAAAAAAATATGATAACTTACCTTTGATAAGAATTGTGATGAATATATGAGTAATTTATTCATTTTGAGGAAGTTTAATAAACGTTGATTAATTTTTAAAACTTGTATTTATTTACACAAAAAAATGGAGTTTAGCTAGGGGTATAATTTGACTTGTATCTTTTAACACATTTTTTTACAAAGCGAGGATTTATGAAAACTGATATAAGTTAGGCATTTTTTAATTATAGCGCATTAAAAAGTGTAAAAATGTATTTTTCATGGTTTTATCTTCTACTTTAGTTCGAGCATTATTGTGATAGGAACATATACTGCTGAGTTATAGGAGTTTGAAAGTACATGTATATTAGTTTTCACCAAGACAGAAGACGAGTGCTCCGAGGGTGCACTATGACATAAGTAAACTTGTATCATTTAACACATTATTTTTTTCTTGTATTTGACATATCAATAGGTACAACTCACAGATTTCTTACGATTTTCTCCGAATTTATAAAATTTATCAAAAATCTACAAATTCAAGTCTAAAGTCCATAATTTGTTCTATTAAAACAAGTGCTAGGATCAAGTTTAGCCTTCTTGGTTTATGAAGTAGAATTTTTTAAACTTTATTTTCGCTCTCCTGTAAAATGATGATTTTCGAATTGTATCACCTTTCACAGGAGGCACAGATTTATATTACACAAAATAGGTTAGCATGAATTTAGATTTTGATATTTATCGTCCATTCATAATTTAATTTCCTGTTGATAATGAAGCGCCAACATAGTAATTATTAATGACATATTTTATCACAAGATAAACAAAATAGAAACACAAAATCGCCGTGCGTGTTTCCCTAAACTTCCACCTTCCTTTCCACCTTTCATCATACGCAGATCGAAAGTTTCAGAACTACAAATCTAAACTGATATAATAAAGCTAAAAAGTTTGTTTGTTTGAACGCGCTGCTCTCGAGCTTCCAAGCAAATTAGTACTAGTTGTCTTTGAATTTATGATATTTACTATAATGAGCAAGGCTTAATAGCTTTAATCATCACGCTACGATCCTAACAAGCTTAACCAGAAGGGAAAATAGCGTTATTTTTCTTTCTGGCTACTAACGCGGGAGAGCGATGTGATACTCTGTAGGCGAGGTGTGGCGGGTGAAACCGCGGTGCACGACTAGTTCTGATACATATACGCTTTAGTCAAATTTATCACTTGGCGAAAGAGAAAAAAAAGATACGGTATGACAGGACAGATTTAATATATTGCGTAGTGTGTATCCGGTCGCTTCGTGTGCGGCGCGCGCGGCGATTCCTTCACGGCTTATTAGCGAGGGAAATTAGTACTGTGACGTCTGGGACAACTGCCCAACGCTGGGCTCAGAAAATAGATTTGTGATTAATACACCTAATTTATTTTGTTGAACGCGAATTTTGTTATATGTGTGGGTGGTTTATAGAGTCCGTTTGTTCCTTTGACATTTGATTATGAGCGTTGATTTGAAACGTTGTTTGGAGTTTGGTGAAGGAGTGTTGTGTTGTTTTATGTTAATGGATAAAGTTTGCAAATTAGTTTTATAATGTTATTATATTAAAGCATAGCTCTGAAACTTTGAAAGATTGTGTTTTTCATTGGATTAGATTTTAGTTTTTCTTTTTTGTCATTGAATGGAAATGCAAGTGATTGATTGATTTTGGGTTTTGATATGGATTAATAAAGATTCTGTCAACTCACCAGTTATCAATACAGAGAGCGAGAGCTACAGTCTACATAAAATACCTACGTTTCTGTTTATTTTGGGCTACATGCAAGGAACATAATAGCTACATTTCCTACTATAATACAGTAGCTAAAAAGATATTTGTCATTCTCGTTATAATATTACCGTTAGGGCTGATTGATATCAGGATTACTAAAATTTATAACAATGTAAATGCTTAGTGTGTAGCATGGTTCACTGGGTGCCGCCGTGTTCATTGATCGATTTGCGAAGCCAAGTCATGAACAACTGCCACCAGAGTTCTAACCGCTGCGATAGTAACATATTATTATTATGTACATAAATTAGTAAATTATCAAAAAAGAAATCAACTTTGGACCCGATATTAAGGGTACGCATTAGATAGATTTTTAAGTTGTATACCTTCGTGTCTAGTAGATATCGTTTTGCGTAAACAATTATATTAAAAAGTTGAGAGGACTCCTGAAAGTTATTCATAATATCTTTAAAATATGCTCGACAACTTGTCATTTATTGATCTTTTATCCTTCTCATACTAAAAGATGACCAGTGTCCAGCGTTAGGTTACACAAAAATTTATTGCACTGTCTATGCAGACGATGTCTAGAGATAAGCTTAGTCACTAGCAAACACTTTCAAACAAATTGAAATATCCGCCACTATCCTTATAGGACTTCCGCCTTGACTGCATTAGAACTACAAGTCGAATGTCGAATGAATTCGAATAACAGTAGCAAACATAAGTATCTAAATGTAAGACCTTTACGTCGCAAATTTCTCTTTAAAAATACCCCCTTTATGTTCCAGAGACAAGTAAACCCCACAGAGACAGCGTCGCGCAACCCATTCACTCTCAAGTTCCTACAAAAAGTCACAAGAAAACGACTAGGCTCCATCCAATCGGTAGCTACGTTGAGTGAAACGGGGTCGGATAGCAGGCTTGTTAATTTTACGTCTTGCGGGAATGAGGACACCCGGCAAACGATCGCATGGTGCCGCTAAGTACCACATGATTCTTGAATCCTTTCTCATCGCGCTTAGAGGACATTGATACATTATGTTATAAGGCTTTGTTTTGTGAGAATAGTTTGCCTTAATAGTTTAAGCAGGTCCTAGTGTTCTGTTGATAGTTACACGATATTTTTTTACTCTCCTGCTCCTTAGATTGTAGATTTTATTGTAGATTTTACAGTTAAGTTTACCTTTCTCCAGCATTTTGGTTGGTGTTTCAGCAGCGATAGTAAGAACTGGTGGTCAAATCAATGTCATATTTTTTTAAAGCGAGTTTGTTTTTCTCCTTAAGAATCTTGTAAACTTGATTTGTTTGATTCATCTTTGTAGTCATCCTATTTCATTTTCGTTTTTAAACTACTCAAGCACTCAATTTGTGTCGAGGTCGAGCCGAGGGTCTCAAAGCCGTACTTTTCAGAGCTGGACACTGTATCAAAGACAACCAGTAATTTACCTGTAGTTTCTGTAACCAAAAAGCCGAGCTTGTCTCTTGTAAAAAATCCCGTAATTAGTCACGACAAATCAAGAACGTTTCGGTTAGCAATTAGGTATTCTAAATGTAGATAAGCCAAGGCCTGCGCTAAATGCCACAAAGATAAATATACGATCCGACGTAAATTAGGATGTCAACAGAAAACGCTTATAAATCTACATAGAGCGTTCATGAATTCTGCAGATGATTGTTTAATTTTTACTAGCTATGTCTAACTTCGAGCTAAGTTTAAGTTATTAAAATAATGAAGATATTGTACAGAAATAGTTTAGTACATAGAGAGTCGCGGCTATTATTATATTGAGCCTTAAATTTGACAAGATTTAGTCAATCTTTAGCTTATTTTGCTTTGTGATGGCTCTTGTTTCTTTAGTGACGTAGCAAGGTCTTATGTAAGGTAACCGCCGGTTCGGTTACTAAAAAAACAATTAATACAATTTAGTGCAGAAGTAACTCAAATTTTTTTTTTTTATTTATTTATTAGAAACAAGATACATTTTATTGATAATTTCTATGATGCAAACATAAACTCAGGTGAGTTTTAACGTATATCATATTAACATCGACGTTTCAAATTAAAATATAAACTTAAAGCATAGGTATATAGGTATTCAATGTGAGGTTTAACAAAAAACATCAGGCAAACTAAAAAAAAATAAGTTGTATACAATGGAGGTAGGTGTAAAATAATTTAGAGCGATGTGCTAGGTTATCGGTAGCAACACCACAATGGCCGGCTTTTGTATATTAGAATTTGCATTGATACAGCATGTTGCCGAAAAATGTAAGTATTAATCTAAACTGAGTTTTTTATTTTTTTATGAACGAAGTGTACGGTACGATTTTTAGAATAAGTTGTTACCCTAATTTATATTTTGTAAGAAATGTTTGTTAAGTTTGTACTTTATGTTATTACGTATTAAACTGTTTCTAAGAGGTTGTGGTAATTCATTAATTAGTTTAGGCACCATGTATTTTAGTGTTCTTTTACCGTGTAAGTTGTTGTATTTAGGGAATAATAATCATAATGTAATATAATATAATATTCTACCACATTCACACAACACCATCTAGTCCCAAACTAAGCAGAGCTTGTACTATTGGTACCTACTAGGTAATGGATATACATACCTATATACTTTTTTTTAAATACATGCATATTTATACATAGAAACACCCAGACCAAGACAAACATCCATGTTCACGCACACAAATGTTTGACTTGAGCGGGAATCGAACCCGCGACCTTCGACGTAGCAGTCGCTTACACTCCCACTACGCCAACCGGCTGTCAATAATATGTAATGTAATAATTTAGTTTTTGTCACACTGCGGGTTTCCATTTCATTATTTTGTAGAATTTTGGTTATTTTGATCTTTTCGTTAAAGAATTCTTCAAGTAATAATTTTACACTAACCTTATCGTGCACAGGTAGGATTTTACAATAATCAAATAGTTTATGGTAGTCATTTTTATACTTCTCTTTAATTTTGTTTAGAAATATAGTTTTTAAAATACGTAGTTGGAGTGTATAAATCTGATCAATATATGTCTTGTATGTTCTGCCATAGCTCGACAAGCAGTACGAAATCGTAGATTCTACTAAGGACTTATATATAGCATTAAGAGTGTGTTAAAAGCTATTTTATATTTAATAATCGAAAATTTTGCCAGCATGCCTCTTAATTTATTGCTCACCTCATTTATATGATCTTTCCAATTATGAGTTAGTATAGCTAAGCATAACTTCAATATTATATACAGTGTGTCACAAGACCCATCACCAAACCGAAGACTTCTCGTTCTGGACATCATGCCAAGTCATACTGAGCAAAAATAATAACTGGAAAACAAACTTTGTTGTTTAAGTTGACACATTTTTTAAGCCGCAATTAAAAGTGCATGCGTGCAATGTTCGAAATACCCAATAATCCAAGGGTGCATAGGATATCTATAGAACACATTGGCAGGGTAAATTCATCGTTTTTATACCTAACTAAAAAATATAGTAACTTTGGGCCTCAATATCTCCTGAACTTACGTTACTTCCCAGGTATGTTGCCGAAGTAAAAATGTTCATAATAATTGGTACAATATGGGATTGCAGTTTTCGTTAAGGGTCTTTTTACACCCTGTATATTATTTTAATAGCTGCATATATGGTCATTGGAATTTTGGAAAGCATTTTGCTGTCCATTCTAACTAACGACTCTAGCGGCAAAATTTGGAAGTCGTCCACACTTTTGACAGCTCTCAAAACAATTACCACCATAATCTCGAAGCTAAGTTGTATTGTAAGCTGTCAAAAGTGTCGTACATCGACAACTGCCAAATTTCGCCGCTAGAGGCGCGCGGATAATCTTTGCAACGTGAATAAACAATAGTCGGGCGAACTAACTCTATTAATTTATTTTTTGTATCTGTAAAAACCATTTGACCTCCATGTCCATTTCGCATAACATCAAACTGGCTATTATTTTTTAGTTGTATGTTAAAAGGAGATAGTATATGTTCGGCATCCTCCTACTGCGGGCAATATGTATGCTTTGCATATGTAATACATGTAGTTTTAGCTTATAGTTTGTTACAAACTAGTCAAGTAGTGCGAGTCGGACTATGGTACTTTACTCAAGGCCGTACGACACTATAATATTAATATTAATTTGTATACTCCTTCTGTGTTTCAATCACTCAACGCATATAATCGATCCGGAGGACTACGGTTCTTGAATGCAATGTCAAGGTTAATTTTATTGTGCTTTGTGATATATAGGAAAGAATAGATAAATAAGTAATTCATAGGCACAGGAAATAATTAACATTTAGATGTTATGTTTCAGTAGTAGTACCTACTCGAGTAGGCGAGAGCGTATAATTTTATTAAACTATTTGTTAAGCTTTTGATTTATAAAAAAATAAAATAAAATATTTGTTTAGCTTTTCAAAATTTGATCCTCCTACTTACATAAGTTGGATGGTCTAAAATTAAATGTCAAACATGTCTAAGGGGTATCTGACTTGTGGTTCTAAACAATAGCTTTCTCAGAAATACGTTTGTTTGGGCCCCTAGGGCTGCGAACTTTGAAGCCAGATTGGTTAGTACTGTTACACTCAATCGTTTGTTTGCTACATCGCTTTGACCGTAATGCTAGAGCCACAACACAGATGTTGATATTTGCTCGGCAGCATTCCTGCCCTACAGAGATCTTTGAACACGTGATCACCTCACACGGTCTCACAACATACCCGCCACGAAATTGCTCTCACGATTGTTGCATATAGTGTTGGGATTTTATCCGTATAAATACTCAAAATGGATAAATACTCATAAATATCCATTTTTACTTGAGTATTTATCCAAAATAGCGGATAAATATAACTTCAGTTTTAGTTACGTTATTTAAAGTAAATTTTGTTATTTTAAGAACAAAAGAATAGAAATAAATAAAAATCTGAAAATACAGATTTGTACCGTGCATTATTAATCATTTAAATAATAACAAAAAGCCTCGATCATCAATATTTCAGCCACTGTCAAAGTTAAATAAAATTATTTATTTGTGCATTGCATAGATGCACACATTTAGTTACTTGAATCATTGTAATAATAATAATCGTAATCGATTATGCTGATGTCAGCTATCTTGACCCCACCGAGGAGCAGTTAGATAAACTTGAGCGTCTCCAAAACTTTTGCATACGATTTATATTTGGTCTGCGCAAATATGATCACATTTCAGATTTTCGTAATAAGCTCAAGTGGCTGCCGATTCGTCTTCGCAGGAATACACACATTCTCACATTGTTATATAATGTTCTATTCAATCCTTGTACTCCCTTTTATCTCAAAGAACGTTTTAAGTTCCTTAATGACACACATGTAAGGTCCTTGAGGTCATCTGAGGATCTAACGCTGGAGATGCCGAAGCATTCCACAAATTACTTCGCCAAATCCTTTGCTGTTCAGGCTGTTCGCCTGTGGAATGGTTTACCATTAGAAATTCGAAGGGCAAAATCTCTACCTATATTTAAAAACCTAGTTAAAAATCACTTTTTACTAACTTGTTGATTTAACGGTTGTCTGATTTTTCGTTTCCTTTTTTTTACTGTATCTGTTTGTTCTGAGTATGTTTATATATATTCAAAGTAATATATATGATATATGTTTATTAATATATGTATTGTCTATGTATATATTCCATAGTATTATTAAATTGTATGTATATGTTTATTTATGTATGTATTGTCTATGTACATATTCCATAGTATTATTTAATTGTATGTATGTATTTTATTTTAAAATATCTTGCTATCCAAGCCAGCCAGTACTACACCATCGCTACGAAAAATTGCTAACATCATTCCTGTCCATCCAAAGGTAGCCTGGAAGAGATCGCACTTAGCGATAAGGCCGCCGATTGTACATATACCAAATTCTAAGTTACTTATTATTAATGTACTGTTCAATTATGTATTGGTGTGCAATAAAGTATATCTAACTAACTAGCTAACTAACTAACTAATACGAAGATTACATAAAAAGTTAAAGATAATCTCCAAAAAATCTTATGCAATCACGATCTTCTTCGTCAAACGATGTCAATATAATATAAAATTATATATATATATCAGTGCGTTACTTTACTTAGGTACTCTAACAATATTAAAATCCCATAAAAACAATTCTTGTCAAAAATAACAAGTCTCGCGACCTGCATACGCAACTTGCATACGAAAATGATTCCTATGGTGTGCGTACTAGCACATAACAGCGGTATTATAAAAATTTTCATGGCGTAAATAGACAACTCGTCAAGTGCAGACACAGATTTATTAACAAGAATCAGATGTACTCGTAGCGTATTCGGTATGTACGGACACGCGCGTCAACGTGTGTGTAAAGTTGCCAGATTATGAATAATCTCCCACTATTTTGCATATAGTTTTTGCAAACGAATATAAAAATATTACATAGGTAATATTTTATATTCGTTTGTGGTTTTGAAGAATTTACCATAGATTTAATTAATGATTTTAATATGTAATGCTGTTGTGAAAATTATTCAAATAAAAGATACCATTAAAGTATGCTTTTAGAAATACATTTCTTAAAAAATGTAGGCTCCGAGTTTTATTCGTAAATTGAGAAATAAATAGATAGGCTTGCGTCATAGCTAAAAATATTTTGTCATGCATACAATAAATTATGAATATCATAATCATAAATCGTAACCAAAAAAAATTGCAATTAAAAATAAATAATGGCTACAATCAATAATTTCTGTTTCTGTACTTAATTTTCTGTACACACGGCGCCAAGTCAAGCTAAATAGTGGAAGTACGATTTTGATACTTATTCCCTACGCCATAAGAACGGTACAAAGGTCTAAGAACGGTACAAAGGTCAAAGTGTATAGCTTGACAAGTAACCGCGTGTACACGAATATTTGGATCGTTTGGGGATCGAACTCAAAACAATGTATATACTAATGGAAATCCTATTAGTATATTTATAAGAAAAAATATAATCTACAATATACTTTTACAATACGTTAATGTATTTTTCATTAACATGACAATCATTATTACCTACATAATCAATTGAAAAGTGCATTTTCCCTAATTCAGGGAAAACGGTGTCGACGTAAACTGGCAACACTTACATATTTTCTGCAGAAATACGAATTTTATCGAAATAATATTATAAAACGGTCAAATAATCCATAGTTATCTGTAAGAATATATTCCATCTTCCCGTATTTGCTTTTAGAAACAACTTTTACAATGTTTAAAAACGCAAGACGGCATTTTATGAATTTAAAAGCTGGATCGATCGTGGCGTGTGAACTGTGCGATGCTTCGCAGCGCACTGAGTCGAGTTTGTATTCGCTTTTCAATTTTGTATTTGCTTTAGTGGCCTCACGCAAGTGTTCCGCGCGCTCTGTCTGCCTTTTGTTCTATAGTCTTAGAGTGCAGACTACTCATTGCTGCGGGATATTGAGTCTTATTGTCAGCCAGTTACGGTGTTTTGATTAAACGCACGTGTTTTGTGAAGAGCAAAGTAATATTGGTGTAGGTGTAGCAGTCGCCGGCACTATTATGGGGGTCAATAGCTGTATCCGTCCGCGATCGATGCCGGAAGCCGCTCGCCAGTACCTACCGGAAGTAGCGATGCCTGTCGCTGGGCGAATTTATTTTTTAACTCTCAATGAGGGGCGGGGGAGGAACGGTTTGTCGTGTACCCGGCTAAAACAATTTTGGAGCTTGCTGCGACAGTTCGCCTGTTATTTTTACTTATTAGCGTTAATCCGCTTTTGTTTAATAATTGTAATTTATGTAGTGACACATGGTGTTAGAATACGCATGGAGAGTCGGCATTGTGCAGTTGTTGAGTGGTGTGCGATATTGCGACAATTATATCGCGACAGGTGCATTTAAGCGTTTCCTTTTTAATTTAAGTATTTATGAGTGGTAGTTATCGAGTATTGGATATGAATATAATCATTTGTAAACTGTAACTTGAGGTTGTTGTGTCAATTGGCGATTATTAGTGAGACAATAAACTTTATTTTAAATTGAATATGATTTTCTGCTTCTTTTTTTTGAAGTATTTACGTCTACGTAAGTGATCGGCACAGATTTTGCGTGGTGTGTACTTAAATTTTCTGGTTGTTTCTTATGTCTGTTGAGTGAATGTTTGTCCATTATTGTCTAGTATCCATAGCACAAGCTCTGCGTATTATGGGCTAGATGGTATTGTGTGTATGTGGTAGAATATTATATTATTTTTCCGATTGCCGTTGTGTCATGCTTAGGTCTTTTCAGTCTTTTTCTTATTCTAGTGACGGAGTTCTTCTACAAAGCAGAATAAGGAAACGGATAAGAAATAAAAAAAATAAAAAAATAAGAAACAAAGTTTAACACACTTAACTGCTTTAACACAAATGCCTAACTAATATTCCTAGTTAATTACTTAATAAAACAAGACAAAGAGAAAAAATAACACTGTCCTCAAATTCACAACACATCCTGCATTGTCTCACGTAAATATTTATTTTATTTATAGACTCACGCCTGTATCCCCGAAGGGCATCGATATATATGTACTAAAGTACGAAGGGGTGTAATATTATACCCACATTTCGCCATAGATTTTTAGATCCCACGTAATAGGGAGCGAGCCTATTGCAGTTACCGGGCACATCACCAGACTCCGTGCTGCTACTGAGAATTCAAAAAAACCCAGTAACACTTTTGCCCGGCCCGGGAATCGAACCCGGGATCTCCGACCAGCAGTCGCATACGCTATCCACTGGACCACGGAGGCATTTTCCTAATTAATTACTTACTACATAATTAAACAACACAAAGAGAGAAAAAAAAACACTGTCCTCAAATATACATTCACAGCACAGAGCATTGTCTCACGCAAATATATTAAAGTAATAACCTTTGAATATTAATATTGCAAATATTTTCAGTTAATTAATAACGCTCTCTGTTACCTATCCAAGAATTAATTTATAACATTATTAGAAGCTCTAAAAGTCAACACTGGTAGTAATAAAAAACGGTTTTTCTAAGTTAATGAAATATAACGCAGCTTTTGTGATTTAGTAGCCTATAACGATAATGGCAACGAACGTTTCGGGCAAATTAAAACACAAATTATTGTATAGGAAAGCTATAGCAACTTAGGCTTTTGTGTCGGTTGGTGATGTACAGTCGAACAACTACCCGCTAGACCACCATAAAGGCGAGAATCGCACAGCAAAACATCGTCGCTTCAAGTGCTACTTTACTCGCACATTGACATTCGTGTACAAAACGAGTTTCTAGTGTGCCTCGACTCTATGAGCGAGCCAAGGGATTTTTTTTCAAACTGGTGCAGCGCCGACTTGTTTGATTGTACATTATATCTAGTGGTACCGGTAGTTTACACATGGATTTCCAGGAATGTCAACGGCCCGATGTCCCTTTTAAAAACAATGAATAAGCGTTAGTACCCATCCAAATACTGAAATACGAATATGTGTTAGTTCGTTTGCCCTTCTTTTACTTCGCAACGCGAAGCGATTTTATGATATGATTTTTGTGTCCGGCGATAGTTAAGAGGCTGGAGAGTATTTCTTTATTTGCCATATACCGACTCCTCTAACGGCGGAGTTGCGGGTGAAATCTAGTAGAATTCACAACACTCAATGCAACAACAAACTCGAGTCTGCCTTGGAAGCATGAAATGTCTGAAAACTATAGTCATTCAATAGAATTTTGTAGTGGTGATATTCTGCCGCTGGGGTAGGCCTCCCGCAAGGTGGACCGACGATCTGATTAAGATCGCGGGAAGTGGTTGGATGCGGGCGGCTCAAAATCGTTCTGTGTGGAGAACCTTGGGGGAGGCCTATGTCCAGCAGTGGACGTCTCTAGGCTGACATGATGGTGATGACGATATTCTGCCGAATAGGGGTACATATTAACATGTAGAATTGTGCATAGGTACTCACTTGTTCCAAGGCCTATTTTAGTTTAAAGGTAATAAAGCCTTAGGGTGTGTTAGTAAGTTGCCTATCATAAGCCCCTAGATTGACTCAGTATAACTTATTCACTTCAAATTCCAATATAATTGTGAAGTTATGCGTACTAGTAGCGATCGGCGGGTCATGTCACTCTTCATACAAGTCATTACTTTCGAAGATCAGTCCGTGTAAATTTGCAGTTAAACCCTAAAGATAAACTTAATTAAAATAAAAAGCAAATACCGTTTTTGTTAACATAAATAATTTTTAAACTACTTACTTATTGATTCTACTTATCGCTATTCAAGTAAAAGCTCAAAGAGAGAGGGATAGATTTTCCCAAGTGTCGGTTTTGTTTTCTCTCTCTCTTTTCAAAACTGTCATTGTGCCGCTTATGAACTCAGCATTTGCGTTGTGGTGAAGGTCTTCAGTAAACCGCTCTATTATTTCCCTAGAGGAACAGTAGGCGGGTTAATTTAAATTATCAGTGCAAAGCAAGTGGGGTTCAAGTCATGGTTGTTTGCCCTGCAGATCGATGGGTCTAATCTACGCAGCCACGTGACTCTGTTTGCTAGTTCGGGGTAGAGATTGTTTATAGTGTGTATAGGATGTTACGTTGCACGTGGAAACTAGAAAGTTGAGGCGTACTGGTTTTTCGTAATGCTAGTACCTTAGAATAATGTTATTTTGAAACTATAGTTAACTAGATTTTTGCCTGTTGCTACGCCCACATAGGTCCCAGTTATCGCGATTAAAAGCACCGTATGTATTAATTTGATGTTTAAGCTACATTACTGCAAAATGTTATCAAGTGAATATCATGCGTTAGCAGTTTTTGAGCAGCAGAGTATCCATTCTCAGAAACATTCGTATTTGCAACAATAGTAAAATTGCTGTTGTTATTAACTGTTTGTTACTGTAAAAAGGTAAAGAATACTAAATCTTGAGATTAACAGAAAAAGTATTACCATCTCGGAGTAGTCAGAAATTACAATGTGATTTCATGAGAAAATTTTAGTTTTGTTCATAAATCTTAGGATTAACCACAGTTTAGAGTAATTTCAAAAGTACCACTGTTACTTAAAAGTTTATCTCTCTCTTTCTTTCTGTATTGTATAATTAATCTTTATAATCAAAATAAAAAGAAATGCGCAAAAGGTGAATCATTTCGTTACAGAATCCTAATAGTTCTCTTCTACGTAAACGTGTTATAACACCATAATATATATAATTTTATATAATTATATATATATATATATATATATATATATATATATATATATATATATATATATATATATATATATATATATGTTATAACACGTTTACGTAGAAGATAACTATTAGGATTAGCTGACCCAGCGAACTCCGTATCGCCTTTTTAAGAATTTTTATTTAATTCCCTTTTTTCGAAGCCCCTTTTCCAAAGTTACCATTGACTTAGCGCTTAATCTCTTATCATTTCAAAGTATATAAATGATGAGCAAACAAACAAAGATTTTTATATAATATTGAATTCCCCATTCCTTAAAATATCGGAGACGATACCCATATCGACTTAAAAAAAAATGCCGTCCGCGATATTTGATTTCCTATCCGCCATCTTTGATCACGAAATAGATGCTGTATTTGGATTCACCATCCCTTAAATCATCAGAGACGATACCCATATTGGTTTTTTAAATTTTTCCCATCCGCCATCTTTGATTTCCCATCTGCCATCTTGAATCACGAAATAGATGTTGTATTTGGATTCCCCATCCCTTTTAACATCGCAGACGATAGCTGTAGCGGCATCGTTGTGCTGGTTCCCGAATAAAGATTGTAGTGTGGAATAAAACTGCAGTGGACTGTAATACTTTGCGTTATATTCGTGAAGTATTAAATTACTGAGGTTTACAAGTACAATATAGTCGCGTCTACGGAACAAACAAGAAAAGTATTTAGGTTGCGCGAGAGCGGTTGATCGTAATGACGTGTAACAGCTGATTCATGATTGTCAATGACAGCGGCGCACGAGCCGGTGAGCCGTCCACTCGCCCCGCACCGCAGACCCCGCGGCGACGTTTCGTTATAGCTGTTGAGTGCATGTCTCAACAATCCCATTATTGATTTTTTTAAATTTTCCCATCCGCTATCTTTGATTTCCCATCCGCCATCTTTGATCACGAAATAGATGTTGTATTTCGATTCCCCACCCCTTAAAAAATTGAAGGCGATACCAATATTGATTTTTAAAATTTTCTCATCCGCCATCTTTGATTTCCCGACCGCCATCTTGGATCACTGAATAAATTTCATATTATTTATCAGCGTTCCGAAAATCTCGAAAACGATATCCATAGATTGTATCCTATTCGTTTAGCCTTTTTTTGCCTTGGACCCAACCCTCCCCCTTCTCGTTTGACCAATTTTATTATTTTTGTCTGGCCTTAGGCAATAACAATTTTTAAAATCCGACTGCTAGTTCCTGAGATTGGCCGACATTATCTTTTAGCCTTTTTAGCCTTTTGCCCGGCCCCAAAGGGTCGAAGCGTTATGTTATATAGCCTATAGCCTTCCGGAATAACTGGGCTATCGTATACAAAAATATTTTTTCAGATCCAATCGGTAGTTCCTGAGATTAGCGCGTTCAAACAAACAAACCCTTCCACTTTATTATAATAGTATAGATAACTGCAAATAGTATTTACACATACAAACTACTTAGTACTGAGACTTAGTAGTACTCAAAATGTTATCCGGTATCTGTGACCAGAGAGGTTGGACTAGGTTTAGTTTATATTTTTTTGTCTGTGACGTTTAGCTAGACTGGCCAATATGGCGACTGTGATTTGTCTGCCAGAACCATTACAATTTAACAAAATACTCGACAATCTGAATTTTACGGATATACATATGTTGTCCACTCGAAATCTTTATTTTTTAATGTTTTATTATGCAGGTAAGGTTTCGATGTACTCCTTGACGAAATTATTAATATAAGATTTGACGCAAAAAAAAAATCCACAACTACTTACAAATTAAAAATTAACTAAAAATACATTTTCCAGTGGACTAAATTACTAAATTGTGAATCTAAACCATTCTCGAGTCCCATTGAACACACACAAAATAATTCATCAAGATCGGTCCATTCGTTTAGGAGGAGTTCAGTGACATACACACGCACACAAGAATATATATATATATATATATATCAGCGGGTTGCTTGCTTTTTGGCCGGTATCAACACTTTGTTATAAGTTCACACCAGATCAAATTAACAAAACTGACTATAACTATTTTGTATCACTGAACACGAAACGAGTGACAGTTTCTAGGTACTTGTTGCCCGCCCGGAGTCTCCAAGAGAAGTGATTGTTGTTGTGTCGCTCCGTTGAACGTCAACCGTCACCCCCCTCTTCAACTGTAGCGAAAGTCACACTAGGCTCTGTCGAAGCGCGACATCTTCACACTTCCGTTTCGTAGTCAATTGACGTTCCGTACTGATGACCAATCCGATACGGCCATTCTACAAGACACACGTCCCTGTGTGTTAATCTTAAACAAAATTTTACACGCACTGTATCACATTGCTCGGTCACTCCTGACTTAACCCAGGTAATGGTTGAATCAAAACAGTGTTAGGATTCCAATCAATATTTTTTTTCTTTTGTTCAAAATTACCTCCTATATTACATTCCTAACTATTATAGGACCTGGATTCAGAGCATCGCTGACAATACAGTCAATTACCATAGACTCACGTTATAATCAAATCAAATAACTAAAGCTCTACATGTGATTCATAACCATTCAGTAACCTCCAGTTACTAACATATAGGACAACCGGCAGCAGGATTCTCCACAAAAACCCCAACTCCTCGCCGAACTACGCGACCCTGTGTAAATTTTTCTTAATATCACATAAATAGTAATTTTTTTCATTAAAGTAACGCTTGCTAAATGATGTCTAAAATTTATTGGCAATTAAATCTATTTTTATTGTAACATTTAACCACGCTTCTCATTTAGACACACCCTAGTAGGGATACCGTAACAGCACACACTCGAAAGGTACTTTTTACGTTACAGTGGCGCCCAACGTGGGGCTGTGTGACGTCACTGTGACGTCGCGCCCACTCCTCCCACTCATGTCATCGACGCCTCTGGCCTCCCGCTGCTATAAAAGCTGAGGTGCTAGCTGCGTTCGCTCTCTTGCGGCGGCTACAGACGAGATAAGTTGACCACCTCTCCTGGACGAACCGGCAGCAGGATTCTCCACAAAAACCCCAACCTCTCGCCGAACTACGCGACCCTGTGTAAATTTTTCTTAATATCACATAAATAGTAATTTTTTTCATTAAAGTAACGCTTGCTAATTGATGTCTAAAATTTATTGGCAATTAAATCTATTTTTATTGTAACATTTAACCACGCTTCTCATTTAGACACACCCTAGTAGGGATATCGTAACAGTACACACCCTAAAGGTACTTTTTACGTTACAGTGGCGCCCAACGTGGGGCTGTGTGACGTCACTGTGACGTCGCGCCCACTCCTCCCACTCATGTCATCGACGCCTCCGGCCTCCCGCTGCTATAAAAGCTGAGGTGCTAGCTGCGTTCGCTCTCTTGCGGCGGCTACAGACGAGATAAGTTGACCACCTCTCCTGGACGAACCGGCAGCAGGATTCTCCACAAAAACCCCAACCCCTCGCCGAACTACGCGACCCTGTGTAAATTTTTCTTAATATCACATAAATAGTAATTTTTTTCATTAAAGTAACGCTTGCTAAATGATGTCTAAAATTTATTGGCAATTAAATCTATTTTTATTGTAACATTTAACCACGCTTCTCATTTAGACA
This sequence comes from Euclidia mi, assembly GCA_944739405.2. Taxonomy (NCBI): domain Eukaryota; kingdom Metazoa; phylum Arthropoda; class Insecta; order Lepidoptera; family Erebidae; genus Euclidia; species Euclidia mi. The sequence goes on from OX123190.2 coordinate 35,873,380, forward strand.
CACCCTAGTAGGGATACCGTAACAGCACACACTCGAAAGGTACTTTTTACGTTACAGTGGCGCCCAACGTGGGGCTGTGTGACGTCACTGTGACGTCGCGCCCACTCCTCCCACTCATGTCATCGACGCCTCCGGCCTCCCGCTGCTATAAAAGCTGAGGTGCTAGCTGCGTTCGCTCTCTTGCGGCGGCTACAGACGAGATAAGTTGACCACCTCTCCTGGACCATCGGCAGCAGGATTCTCCACAAAAACCTCAACCCCTCGCCGAACTACGCGACCCTGTGTAAATTTTTCTTAATATCACATAAATAGTAATTTTTTTCATTAAAGTAACGCTTGCTAATTGATGTTTAAAATTTATTGGCAATTAAATCTATTTTTATTGTAACATTTAACCACGCTTCTCATTTAGACACACCCTAGTAGGGATATCGTAACAGTACACACCCTAAAGGTACTTTTTACGTTACAACCAGGCACTCAACCAGCCACTCGGTTGCCACCATTCAGTAACCTCCAGTTACTAAACCAGGTCTTAAACCAGTCACTCGGTTGCCACCCATTTATCTGCGCATCCTCACAAGGATCGCCAAGTCCCTCCTGGACTTTATGGTTTCCTACGAAACCCATTTATCTGCCCATCCTCACAAGGATCGCCAAGTCCCTCCTGGACTTTATGGTTTCCGCGAAACCCTAACACCAGAGTTGTCTGCCTACCGCGTACTCACGGACCTGCCTTCACAGTTGTATTGAATCCGATCTGTACTGATTTGCGGCTACAAATCAACCTCTGACATTGAATCACACAACCAATCCAACACCAGAGTTGTCTGCCTACCGTGTACTCACGGACAACTGCCTTCACAGTTGTATTGAATCCGATTTGTACTGATTTACGGTTACAAATCAACCTCTGACATTGAATCATACAACCAATCAAACACCAGAGTCGTCTGTCTACCGTGTACTCATGGACAACTGCCTTCACAGTTGTATTGAATCCGATTTGTACTGATTTACGGCTACAAATCGACCTCTGACATTTAATCACATAACTAATCAACATGTAAGCCCAGTTTTCTACTGTCTCGTCAGTATTAAGGTTCACAATTTGCTCTCTTCAAGATCGTCAGTTATGCTCTGATCCTCTGGCACAAAGTTTCAGTATCAAAATCAATAATCAGGAAACTCAAAGTAAAACTGACATTTCACTATCGCGGTATCTCTCAAGATATTTTTTTCAAACCAAGTAAACCATAACATTTAAGCTCTACATGTGATCATGGCTATGCATAGCCCAGTAACCTGCAGTTACTTTACTTTCTGCGAACCCCACATGGGAACGCCGAGTCTCTCTAGGACTCTATGGTTTCCACTGAAACCCGACCTCCGCCAGAGCTGACTGCAATACCGCCTACTCACGAACTACTAAGTTAGTAGACGCCGATTTCTACCGAGCTACTACACACGTCTACACGTCAGCCTCTGGTACGGTCCGATCCGATCATCATGTAAACTTAAACACTTTCTTCAATATCAGAACTACTTTGTTCTACCTCAATTTCGTCAGTTGTACTTTGAGCTTCAGGCATTTTTCGCAACCTGTCGAGTGCGTACTTACAGTTACGCTTAGAATAAAAAGCTTTGCGATTATAACAATCATCGTAAAGAACTTCTGTGACCCCAAATTGGCCTTTATACTTTAAGATATTTCAAACCAAGTTAACCAAAACATTAAAGCTAAGGTCTTTGGACTCTACATCTTCTAACCAAATTCCTTTAATAAACTACCTTCACTTTAATGAAAGTGAAGGTAGTTTATTAAAGGAAAATTATAGCTAAAGCATATTTGGCCAGTTTCGGCCAGATATGCTTTTCGGCCAACCAGTTTTCAGCACTAAAATACTTGCAAAACTTTCAAAGTATTTTTTACTTGAACGTACGCGATCGCGTCTCACGTGTTGCCGACTCCCGATCGTATCGTAGTACTTATACTTTCATGGTATAATATTCCTTACTACCATACATTTACGGAACATTGTCGCGTAAAACACTAAAATACTTCAAAGTATTTTGAGTACTCGGAAATATAAAACGTGCAAGTTTTTGCGCGACAATGTTCCATAAATGTATGGTAGAAAGAAATATATTTCCATGACGTATTTAGAAAAGTCCATTACCCTATTTTGCGATAACCATCCTTATTCATATGAATTTAAGGTTTATTTTCCCATACAAACTTGCAATACCAGGGCGTCATACGAAGTTTTCTATACTCGAGTGCACAGATGTGAGAAGTATCAGATATAGCGTATTCGTCCAACTAAGTGTGGCACGTTGACAGCTATGTGTGCGTGACCTTTGGCGACTGGCACTGTACGGACACGCGCGTCTATGTGTGTGTAAAGTTGCCAGATTATGAATAATCTCCCAGTATTTTGCATATAGTTATGTAATATTCTTATATTCATTTGCGGTTTTGAAGAATTTACCATGGATTTAATTAATGCTTTTATAAATACATTTCTTAAATGTAGGTGCCGAGTTAAGTTTTAACTACTTCGTAAATCTGTATATATAAAATCCTTGCGTTACTGACTGACTGACAGACAAGCTACAGCCGAAACTACTCGGCGCATGAAGCTGAAATTTAGCATGTATGTTTCTTGAGAACCGTAGGGGTGCACTAAGACGGGATTTCTCGAAATTCCCACGGGATCAGGCAAAACGAGAAATACGAAAATATGTGCGTGCGAAGCCGCTGGCGTCGATAAGTTGAGAAATAAATAGTATGTATGTACACACGGCACCAAGTCAAGCTGAACAGTTGCTGTACGATTTTGATACTTATTCCCTACGCCATAAGTATGTATGTACACACGGCGCCAAGTCAAGCTAATCAGTTGCTGTACGATTTTGATACTTATTCCCTACGCCATAAGTATGTTTGTACACACGGCGCCAAGTCAAGCTAAACAGTTGCTGTACGATTTTGATACTTATTGCCTACGCCATAAGTATGTATGTACACACGGCACCAAGTCGAGCTAAACAGTTGCTGACTGTTGTACGATTTTGATACTTATTGCCTACGCCATAAGTATGTATGTACACACGGCACCAAGTCAAGCTAAACAGTTGCTGACTGCTGTACGATTTTGATACTTATTCCCTACGCCATTAGTATGTATGTACGTACACAGGGCACCAAGTCAAGCTAAACAGTTGCTGTACGATTTTGATACTTATTCTTTACGCCATAAGAACGGTGCAAATGTCAAAGTTTATAAGCTTGACGATTAGTAGGGTGAACACGAATATTTGGAACGTTTGGGGATCGAACTCAAAACAATATTATGTAAGGTATATACTAATGGAAATTGAAATTCTATTACTATATTTATGAGAAAGAAGATATATCTACAATATACTTTTATAATACGGTAATGTACCGTAAAACGGGGTGTATAGAAATTGCAGGGTGAATAGAAAAAATATCAGGAAAGTTTTCAAGGTTGATATTTTATTACTTTGCGTTGAAGAATTTTGGTAGAATTTTGAATTTTAACGTATCAACATTTTTTCTTTGGGTTAGCAACAATTATTTATTGTAAAAATTGACATTTATCCTTCAAACTGTATTCAAAATCTACCTTCTGTGAACGTGTTTTATTCAACTGTCGAAACTCTTGATTTTAGGTCTGAAAAACTTGTGAATTGTGCTATTTAATGTGTTTATCTCATCAGGTGTACGATAAATTATAAAAATACAGTGAAGGTAAGTGAGAGTCCGTTATTCAAGATCATAAAATTGTTAAAATCACAGTAGGTGTAAATTTATTGTATAAAAGGGGACAATAGAATCTATTGAAGGGTGAATAGAACTGTAGTATGGGTTTAATGGAAACCTAGTAGGGAATAATAGAAACGCTTAATGTGTGAATAGGAACGAATGAGGGGTCAATAGAGATAAATAATTAGGGTTGTCAAAAACTAAATAACTACCTACTTTCATAGTTTCTGTATAATTATTAAAATTAAGTCCTTAATCCAAGATAAATAAATAATATTTTTTAAGTGATCATTTTCATTTACAGGTTCATACCACTGTAGGTATTATCCCGCGTATATAGGTACCTACGTTTATACCCGATCCTGTTAAATAAGAAGTTGCAAAAAATGTGGTATACACAAATCGGTGTTGTATCGTCGCAGTAACTGGGATATGAAGCATCATGGAGGCCAAAAAGCTTTATCCGATGAAACTGAAATGTTATAATAATATTTCGTGATAATTGTTAAGTTCAGAAGATTCATTGTTTATTTATAAGCGAGTTTATGTACAAGCGACTTTTAATTCAGAATTATATTTTAAAATAGTTTTAATTTTGTTATTTTATTAATTCAAATAAAAATACGATTAACCCCTTGTATGCCGGAACGCAGATCTACGCGAGACACAATTGCTTTTTAATTGTGTCTGGCATTCCGGCATACAAGAGGTTAAGAAGTATGTGTGATTTATTGAAAAGAGATAACATTTCGTAAAAATAAAATGGATTAAAATACAAACATCCTTAATTATTTATGTTTTTATTACACATAAATAATTTTAATCACAAATTTTGAATTTAATTTAGCATTTACAAATCAAAACAAATTTTAAACACACAACCTTACATTTTTGCATGTTGGATAAGTCATTTTTGGCAGCCCTAACAGTTTTTCCATGCACCCCTTTATGCATTTCTATTGACCCCAGTCGTCGGGTGAATAGAAATTATACATATTTTATTAAAAATCTAGAAAACCTTTGCTTAAAGTTAAAAAAATACTGTTTTAGCTCTTTCTTTATGGTACCGGACATATAATAAAATAACCCGTGATTATAAAAAAAAGGAAACAGACAACAAATTCTTAGGACAAAGTTGAAAATCATTCTATTCACCCCGTTTTACGGTATTTTTCATAAACATGACAATTATCACATAATCAATTGACAAGTGCATTTTCCCTAATTCAGGCAGAACGGCGTCGACGAAAACTGGCAACACTTACATATTTCTTGCACAAATACGAATTTTATCGAAATTAAATTAGGAAACAGTCAAATTATCAATAGTTACCTTTGAAAAGATATTCCATTTTCCTGTTTTTGTTTTTAGGAACAACTTTTACAGTGTTTAAGAACACAAGACGGCATTTTGAGAATTTAAAAGTTGACGTGATCGTGACGCGTGAACTGTAAGATGCTTCGTAGCGCACTGAGACGAGTTTGTATTTGCTTTAGTGGCCGCACGCAACTGTGCCGCGCGTTACATCTGATACTTCTCACATCTGTGCTCGAGTGCCCAAAAACTTGCAAGTATTTTGAAACCTGGTTTTCGACCCTGGTATTTTTATAAAGACGCACTTGGTATACTTGGTACGCGATTTTGCAAGTACGACTCATGACTAACGCCATCTGCCAGGATTACCCAAAAAGGAAATAAATCTACCATTACAATTTTATTTAAACGGGTCCTATTCGCGATATTTAATTAATTTAAGGTATAAATACCTATGTTTTACCGACGCTTTGGCCGTCTTACAACAGCCTTGGTCACGCTGACATGTTGAACAACACGCATACTCGTTAAAATAATAGGAAACTCATTGAAATATTGCATTGCTCATACTCTGACATCCATCGGGTCTTCAACGTCACGCTATGCAACCTCCATCCGGTTACACAACACCACCCGGATAATCATTTCGAGCGTTTAACAAAGTAATCTTAAAGTAGGTTTGTTGAACATGTTGCTTTGGTTTTCCTTATTACATAGCAGACTAAGAAAATCTTACTAGGCTGATACTCTAGATGTTAAGTTTACTACCAAGTATCCAACCAGTCTTTATAGTGTTATAATTTTGTCATGGATAGTCTCAATACGAAGCTTATCCTAACCTAATCATTAACGAAACAGCAACGGACCTTTCGCGTTCAAGACGATGGACAACGTTTGTCATACTATGACAAATGCACTAACGGCTGTCTTGTTTGCACACCAGCGGAGACTATGACTAACACAAAAGCTCAAGGGTAAACTAGGCTAACCAGAGAGGCACTTTACCGGTCCAACCAACAGCAACGCATGGCTAAACATGCAGCCGCACAAACGGCTTATCCAGTTTATGCAAATCTACAGTGACGGTAACGTGGGTACCACAAAATTATCACAACAACGACTAACAAAGTACCCATTTAATGAGAATAAGGTTAACATACGATCATCACTAACGATCTTTAACCTAGTTCTACCTACAATGAAAATTAAAATCTCTGAAACTGTTTATCGTAACGCACTACGATGATAACTCAATCATTTTCTTCTACGTCTAATATTCGAGTTTACCAGCTTCTACTAGCCCCCCACGTGATTACAGCACGCACGGTCGTGCTCTAATTTTGGTGGTCCGAAGTGTTTGAGGCACTCACGATCGTGCTCAATTAAAAATCGTTCTATTGGTCGCGGTTTTTTCACGTTTTGTTTTACTTAAACCAAGAAACGAAAGCAGTAACTATTAGAATAGTTCATATTCTATGCAACTAAATTGTTTTATAAGGGTGAGGGAAACGAAACGCGCCAAAAAATATTGAAATATAATTATCTGTGTCTCAGTTGCGAAATCGTCCGCCATTGTTGTGTTTTGTTCTGTGATCTTTATAATAAAAGTTGTCTTGTGGAAGAAACCGGTGAATATTTTATAAAGATACTTATATAGATTTACTCAGAAAGACATAAATATTAATTGTAAAGTGACATTATTCGTGACAAAGACAAGAAATACAGTGATAAAAGGCAAAAACTTTTTAAAAGGGCTATTTCTACTCTTGAAACTCGCTATTTTCGTAAGTGTTTTATGAAAAATATTCTTTTAATAGTTATGAAAGACATAAAAGTACCCAGATTATTTATGTGAAAACATATTTTAGCAACTAAATACTAGCATTGTTGTACATTTTCACTGTTATCGTGTTTCAAATGGTAAATAATTCACAGCCACAGTGTTCGTAACAGTAACATGGCTGCCTGGCACGGCGAACTTTTTGTTACGCGTTCGGATTATAATTTTTTTAGTGGCTCTAGATTCGTTTGTTACAAGTAAATAATGTATTGTGTGAAAACCTAAAGGTATATGTGATAATGTTTTTGTGTTTATGAACCAAACAAGTAATGAAATTCATTAATATGTGATGAAATGTTTGTGTGAACGAGTAAAAAAAAACAAACCTCTAATTTTGTAAGCTTGTTTTGCCAGAAAAGTGAGTATTTAGTAGTAATTCATGTTATTATTATGATAGCTGATTTTATAACCAACACAATGATATGCAATTTATGTGATATAATTATATTAAGGTGTCATAATTATTTTTTTTCCGGTAACCTATGCCAATGAAAATTTGCAGCAACGTGACCTTTCGCACTTGTGGCACTTTGCCTTTAGTTTGATCGCACCTCAGGGGCTAGAAACACTATCACTCTTAAACGTCCTAAACATAACTTGGAATTGGCTAGAGAACTCGGGGCACTTGATTAAAAGTCCCAGCGTATCACATGAATTTAAAAAAACACAGTAGGTAATTTTCACGCGTAAAATCTTAAAATTTAATTTAATTTTACTAGTGATGCCATCTAATAATCATGAGTAAGAAACATTTTAATGTGCCATGTTAAAAATTTATGCACACAAAAAAGGTGTAATTGCAACACCGGGATCGTCTGTACAACTCAGAATTACAACGAGTAACAGTGTCACTTTTTTACTTAGGCTCTGATCACGTTTAAACGAAAACCGTTACGTATTATCAACACCTCGAGTCGATAAAATAATGGCGTAATAAGTAAGTAATATCTTTCGACTATGATCAGGTTACACTAACCAACCAACCGCACTCGTCTAGACAGCACTGCAGTTCACACGTCTATTTAAGAAATAAAAGCTACAAACTGTTCGACACAAAATCAGCACAGTCAGAAGCAATAGCTCCGTTCAGACTTACACTATGAACTTAGTATTACGATTCGATTAGTTTACCAACTTTAGCGCGCCTGCCCTGCGAAGGACCGGAGTTATTGTTCTAGATTTAGCAGAAAACCAACCAAAGCTGGGTGTTGGTTCTAAAACCAATATTACAACTGCACTAGAACAATAACTAGCACGTTTCACTCAAACGCACTTGCTTGGAATAATGCAAGTCGGCCTGTACGCTCACTCTCGTTACTATTACAATCCATAAAGTAAGACCAAGACAACATTAATCTATTTGCAAGCATAATATGATCACAAGGTTCGTGAGTGCGAGCCACCCTCGCATGAAGAAATAAAAATAACCGCTTTCTTTTCAACTGGCGTATCAAACTCAAAACCTCCTTTCGCTATCTACACTATAGCTAGATCCTAACTTAAAATACGGCAAAGGTCGCAATTAAATCGTTACTACCCGCATGTTTTTTTTGTCTTTCTTCTTTAAGCTATTAAAAAGAAGATTATTAATGAGATCATGCCATGGGCACCACGACACCGTAAAAGTCACACGGTTCCACAACTTGGCAGTACCAATAAAAAAAAACCAGATAAAATACGCTCACCACGGTTGCAGTTGACAGCTCAGCTGATTCACCAACATAGCAGTGTTAGCAGTCGCCCTCGCTCGCGCCTTGTGGTCGCGCTGGTCCATGATGCCACTTCTGATATCAGCGGGTTGCTTGCTTTTTGGCCGGTATCAACACTTCACATCAAAATTTGTTATAAGTTTACACCAACTCAAATGAACAAAACTGACTGTAACTATTTTGTATTACTGAACACGAAACGAGTGACAGTTTCTAGGTACTTGTTGCCCGCCCGGATCCTCCAAAAAAAGTGATTGTTGTTGTGTCGCTCCGTTGAACGTCAACCGTCACCCCCCTCTTCAACTGTAGCGTACGTCACACTAGACTCTGTCGAAGTGCGCCATCTTCACACTTCCGTTTCGTAGGCAATTGATGTCCCGTACTGATGACCAATCCGATATATAAGTATATATTTACTACCTCTAAATACCGATAACGGTCGATACAGTCCTACTGCGAAATATCTGTGGCGAGCCCCTTAGCACTCTGTATACCGACATACCTTCACAGCCCGGGGCCATACTTACGGCTGTAGTGCCGTTGGTCACTTTGACTACTGCAAAGGTCACGATTTACGATAAGTTTGATCGCCACTTTTGTTTATCCGGCTTGAAATTAGAAGTAGGATTTGTGCTCCATTAGCGACAAAAAAGAATATACAGCTTGCCTAAAGGTACGTATGTATTTATATTGACAGTGGCGTCACTCTAACTAACTAGTAAGAAGAGTAGAATATAAAAGGAGGCACCGGTAAGAGCTATTGATGTAAATAATGCATATCTCTGAAAACAAGGCGTAAAAAATAATTAAGTGAGCATGTAGATGTATTGGCTACACGTATGGCAATTTACACAGTCGCCTTGTTTTTTAAGGATTGTGACATGCATAAAAATAAATCTAAGTGTTTATTCTTTCAAAAGGCATGAAAAGCCCAGTGGGTACACCAACAATGCTACGCAAAGTATCTCGCGATTATGCCACGCGTACGAATAACGTTTCGAAATGATGTGCGTATTAAATTGTTAATTATCTCTATCTAAACTGTAAAGAAAAACACCATGAGAAAACCTGCATGTCCGAGAGATCTCCATAGCATTATCGTAAGACATGTATAAGATGGGATATAAAATGGGGAAAAGAGAATATAATAAATAATCCGTAACTATGTGCGATATTATAAGATGGGTTGACAGAGTTTATCTGCCAATCGATCTTATAATATTACGTTAGTTACGGATTATTCGTAGTGTTTCTGTACTAGTAAATAACTAACACCACACTTAATGCTCAATCCTTGTACTAAGTGATTGCTAGATAATTAATTTGTTTAATGGGAAGTCAGGGATTATAAAAACAACGCTAGACTTCATAAAACATCTCACAGCTACCCCATTATTTAGGGATTTATTTCATTCCGTATAATATTCTTGGGTATAGATGGATAAAGCTTTTAAACTGATCTTTTGTGGAGAATTGGAGCTTAAAGAACATCGAATTACTTCTCGTTAAGAGGGATACAATTTATAACAGGGTAATCAGTAATCACTTGATTTTTGGTGGACTATTGCTACTGCTGTGCCATTTTCTAATGTAAAACACAAGACCAAGGTTTGTGTACTATATTGGTATTGCTCGATTTTTCTCGCGCGTTTGACAGTATATATTTTTTTTTATTGTTGTCAAAATTGAGTTATCATGGGTTCGATCACAAAACTTTGCACTGGTTCCATATACATATGTTTATTGGACGAAGTTACCTACCTATACTGGTTTGCATTACGCATCACAAAAAGGGCCTAATTGAAAACCAGCGTCAAGCTTCGGCCTGGCATAATGCTGAATTAGGTGCTTTTTCGTCGCATGCAGGGGACTTTTTATAATTGTATTGTGTATTCTTTATTTTTATCTGTATTACCGATTTGTGTGTTTTTATACGATTTTTTGTGTTGTATGTATTTATGCTTTTTGTGTTCCTTTCGTGTAGCGAAATAAATTTATTCTTTTCTTCTTTTCTTTTCTTTCTAAAATATAATATTTTTAGAAAAAATGCTAGGGATCCTTCGTTATTTCAGAGGCTGAGGAAACCGCAATAGATAGCAAAAAATATAAGGTTACTCTTATCACTCGTGAAGTTTTATAATTTTGGTATTACTGCACGGATGGCGTAGTGATTCAAGTGGTTGTCTCGCCACTTAATACGGCGTTGAGTGTTGTGGATTCGAAAATGCGTCTTTGCGTTCTCCACATATTATTTTTTTGAATCTGGGTGTCCCTTTTGTCCGTTGAAAGTTTGTTACGTTCCCCACGATATAAAGTTTTGTTCTTAGTACGGGAGCTATTTTCTTGAAAATAAAGTTATACTACAGACATTAAATCACTCAGAAAACGAACGTACAACCCCCATATTCACTCAACCCAACTGCAAACTTACACCACTATTCCACCAAGAAGTTCGTCCCAAACAAATCGACAGATTCACCAACATTGCACCGTGTTAGATCAGAGGTCGTACTATTTACACAGACGCGTATGTCTCCATTTGTGAGTATTTTCTTGGACGGCTCCGTACTGGCCGACTGAGCAAACAAGACGTAATTAAGTCGTTACGTCGGGATGTCGCACTTGCTAATGGTCAGCTTACTGCTTGATTTTGTATTTATTTACAAGTGCTGAGCGAATCGGCTGCGAATAGGTCTGCTTGATAATTTTGTTTGAATGGAGCGATATTCAAGTCATCTTCTCGTTGCCATTGGTTGAGTCCTCACATGAAATTTACTGCCTTAAGCCTTGGACTTATGCCTTAAACCTTGTAAGTATGGCCCGAATGCAAAGATACTCTTAGATTGACATAGATACACAGAAATTTGAATATTCTTAGATTAAAAACATAAGCAACACAACAGAAGTGGGAGTCCAAAACGTTTGAGTTCTAAATAACGCAGCAATGAACAAAGTTCAGAATGTTCATGGTCCCTATATTTTGCAACTTACTTCTGTTGCCTCGTAACAATTGGATAAAAAAGTAACTTGAGCAGAAAATGTCCTTACGGCCGGCCCTTCACTTGCAACTTTTCAAACCCGCCGACACCCCACCCGAAGTACGTTACACCGTCTGAATATTAAAACCTTTGTAGCTTTTTTCATGCATAGGTATTAAAGACTCTTAAAAACACAGTTCTTTGCCGCTACTCATCAAAACGGGGCGTTCAAAGAAAAGTGACTTAATTTTCTCTGCCTTACAATACCTTAAACTTGCACTCCAAATTCTACCTTAAGACCTAATTCACAAAGTTTACATTTAACACGGTGTGAGAGGAACATAAGTTTTCTGATAATATAAGCCGTCTTGGTGCTAAGTGACGGAAAATGAGGTGTGACATTTGGTCGGAGAAGAGTCTAGCGATACAGGGCGTCGTTTGACCCAAATTTTGTCACTTGACAGTCCACTTTGGTGTTTTAAGAACCCAATTTTGCACTAGCCTGGTAATGGTATAGCGGAACCATTAATCACAAAACTCGCTGGTATGTGGATCGTACGTTTTAAATAAATAATGAGTTCTAATTGACTACTGGGACCGAGAGCAGTAGGTATTCGTTGCTACGTAATATATTGTTAAATCCTGAACTGGGTCGTTGTGTTTTCCTTCTAAATGTGCCGTATTTATTGAGCTAGTTTCTTTTTAGGATATTTATTGATGCTGTAGGACGTTTAGGGAATTTAATAAAGACGTATTTTTATCAGTTGTGGAACAAAAAACATTTATTGTTACTGCCGATCTTTTAGGCGCTAGGTGATGTTACTTTAATATCGTTCATGAGTTATTGACATGGTGTATGTAGAGATGAAACATTGGACATAACGTCGGGCAAAGTAATAAAGCTCAAATAAAATACATGGCCAAATACAACGAGTAGTAAACAAGCAAATATATCATTTGATGTTCCTTTTAGAATGCGTAGAATATAATTATGTAGATGCTTGCATTGAATAAGATTAGAACACAATCTATAGTTCTTTTAAGTAAAATTCTGTAATTGACTAGCCGAATTTAGTTTAAGCTTGGATTTGACTGTTTAGTAGTTGGTAGAAGTAGACCGCATTGGCAATTGACTGTGAGTAGCAAAGACGGGCATGTACTTGAACGGGCGCTGAAGCCCGTCACTCGGGCGTAGGTATTATGTGAAACCTAGATATATGGTTGGATGTTAGGATAAGTCCAATATTATACCAGGAGACTACTAAATAGATAGTGATAATTAGAAAATACTACAAAAATAAATGTATGAGCAAATATTTGCTGAGTCTATAACGATTGAAATAATACCAGTAATTAATTGTAATAACATTTAGCAATGGCGGTGGTCAGCCATCGCATTTATGAGTTGTTGTAAAAATAAGGGGACAGTGTTATCTTAATGGGGTAGGCATCTTTTAACTTTGTTTTCACTGTAAGCATCCCATATTTGGCGCCTATATCTGATTATGAGTCGATGTATTACGCACTAGCTAGTATAGCGTAGCGTCTGAGAGCTGAAATCAATTTTGAGTAGGTATTTGAGGCAAGCTGAAAACTAGTCTCATACCTCTCTTTTAAATAAAAATAAGCCAGACGATTCAAGTTGCCTCAAATGCATTTATATTTGTTTGCAAAATATTTTTGCAATGTTATATCGCTAACTAAATTGTCTGTTTTTTTTTTAAATCTTCAAACAATGAACTGAAACATTTTAAAATTGCATGTTGCCTCAAATACGTTTTTGGAAAAAGAAATAAAAACATTCGGGTTTGATTTAGCTCCACTACTCACTAGCCAGGTCTGCAGTTCCGTGTTGGGGTATAATTGGAAAGGTATGAGACAAGTTTTCAGCTTGCCTCAAATACCTGCCCAAAATTGATGCCAGCTCTTCTACTATCAGGAGTGCGGGAGCGGGCACTTCGGCAAGCGCGGTAGCGGGCACGATAATGAAGGCGCACTTTCGGGTACTGTAGCGGTTCCGGTAGCGAGCGCAGTAGCGTGGCGGTGGTGTGCGTAAATAACAAAATATTGTCTTACGTCGCTCGACCTAACTGTTACAGCGAAATTTGTCTTAATGTAGTACTTGATTAGAATGTAAATCCAATTCGTGCAGCAGCAAAAGTTTTCTGGAAGTAATGGTAATACATTTCTTAATGGGTTCATTTCACTTTTAAAATAAAAAGTTTTCACTACACAGTTGTACAAAAATTTCAGAACTCTATATTAGTTTATTCTATTACGTAAGTAAATTTTGTACATCCCTACCGAGGACATAAAACTATTGACGATGAAAACCATTCTACTTTCTAATAGTTCTTAGGGTTTAAGCCAACGTTTTGATTGGGAATATAATTGAGATTATGGGCTTCTTTATTTTTATCTTATTTGTCAATTTTGTTTTGTTTTTTTTTCACTTTTTTGTGTATTTATGTGTAGATAAAAATTTGTGTGTAGCGAAAAATAAATATTTCTTTATCTTTATCTTTATTGTTATGGAAATTCAAATCAGTCTACTGTTAAAATGCGCCTGAACATGTCAGTTCCACGCGACAAAAAATTGTTATTATAGGTTAGGATCATAATAATTGTTACACTTAATACTTTGCATACATTTAATAAATGCACCCCACGAATCGATAAACATCCTAATGACAATATAATTTCAGACAAAAGTCTAAAAATCGAATTGCAAACCATATTTTTTGAGGAAAATCGTTTACGTTCTAATCCTCAGATGCTAGTTACGTTCGATCTATTGACAGGTTTTAAATTAGTATTATTCTTACATTACTCAGCCGTGTAATCCGCATCCCACAAAGTAATTTATCTTAGGAAAACATCGAAATGAGCGCCAAATTACCAGTCAAGGACGTCTCACGCGAATTGCGTTCTCTATGAGAAAACTTTCAACAACTTACCCGTGATCCATTCCCAGTAACATACATAGCTAGAATAAAACTCTTCGAAGGTTATACACGATATCCTGCCAACGTACGCACTACTTGTTCAAGACGTATATAAATATTCTTTTACGGAAAATTTTGTTGGACGGTCAAAAATAATAAAACGCATCTGATAATATTCAATCCTTGATTGGTCGTCTCCTTATTTGGATAGTGAGATAAAAAAGGCATTTGCCGCTTTTCACAATATTTTTTCGTTCGTCCCTAATCATATTATTTCTATACCTTTAAGGGTCTTAGAGAGATATTGGAAACATAGTTTGATGTTTAAACGAACACAATTTAATATTTTTATTATGTAACTTACTGGTCAAACTTCGGAAGAAAACGAATAATACGGTATGGTGTACTAGTTATATAATTATTTTTTAAATGAGTTATCTAATTGTATGCCTCTCAACTCATGACGCAACTAAAGAGTTTAGTTCAGAACACTAAGGTAAGTCGATAAGAAATTTACGTTTATTTGTATTATCAGAAAATAGCGGCAATCGCAAAATTGTAGAGGTAAAATGGCGTAAACTGAACAATGATACCTACGCACCTGCCCCAAAAAGGATCGCAAGGTCGGAATGAATCCCTGCCGAAGACCTACATTTGTGCCCAAAGTAATACATTCTGCCAATCGTAAAGGTTACAAATCAAAACCTTTTTAGATGTAAATCCTGAACAACGGGATCCCAAACAAATACAAATTACTTTTTGGCGAAAATCGATCCTAGAATTGACTAATAGCCTTACCCTGCCGAAATTTGTTGAAATTCAGTAATATCTTGAAACGAAAGATGGCCAAAAGATATATTATTCTGTACATTTTCCGTATCGAGAGGAAAGGAATGAAAGTAAAAGTAAGTAAAACGAAAGTTATGGTTTTTGAAAAGGAGGAATGCGATACGGCATGTAATATTTTGATCGATGGACAGCGAGTGGAACAAGTGAATGAGTTTGTTTACTTAGGTACGTTGTACATATCTAGAAGAAACCATCGATTCTGATGACGGGATAGGGGTTGGCGATTTGCAATGTACATAATAAACGGTAACAAAAGGGCTGGTTTCATCGCTGTTCGATAATTTGCTGTTAAATTCAATTGTCAGATAACCAATAGATACAAATATCTTCCGTTAGGTTATGGTAAAATTGAGCGTCAATCTTCTACTTACTTAAACGTCACCAAAATACATAGAGACATTAACCAAATTCCAATGCACATTAAGTCATATAGTGAATTTAGCCGGCTGCAATAATGTAAACTACTTTTGTATGTTACACTGGAATATTCATTATCTTTCGTACAGATAATTAGGACAATGGTTAAACCAATTAACCCACCCGACCACGGCTTATATAATTATTATGTTCGAAACCATTTTTATTTCCGTGTTATGCTTATTTTTTTGAGTAAATATTATGTTACAGTATGTTTATAATTCTAACAGAATATACATATTCTTTGATAGAGTGTGCTATAAGATTTCCAATAGTGAAGTACAACACCTAAGATGACTTTGCTTAGATAAATGTAAGAAATGTAGAAAATCTTTATGGACATAAAGCAATGTCACTCTCGAGCACTCTTCAACCAACAATACAATAAGATACTGGCGTGTAAAGGTATACTTTTAGGAAGCTTAATGCCATCCATTTGCCATCGTTCTGCCAGTACCTACCACAAGAACGATCACAATCTTCTGTCACTAGTCGTATATAAATAACAACATATTTTTGTTCAATCAAACAAAATATGTACATTGCACAATCTTCTTCTATCAAACAATTGTTTGGTTGCGTGAGTTAACACTGAGTTGATAAACATCAGGAAATTACAGTGAATTCACCAATTACTAAAACCTTTATTTACAACATAGTTATTTTACCTCACGTACCAAGGTAGAAAGTCCTTATTGTCGGTACAGAAATATAGTGTCACGATCCCAATAGAATTATGTGAATGCGCATAATTCAGCAATAAGTATTAATATTTTCAATAAATATTTAGTAGCCAATACGGAGTCAAATCGAGGCTTTACTAGAGTTACGAACATAGCCGTTTGCGGGGCTCTTTCAGAAATTGCGGCCCTCTAGCGCTTGCCTTGTGATATATTTGGGCTATTGTTGTTCCCAACGGTGGGCATTTGTTATTCCAATGTTACCGTTATTTAATGCGGCCCAGGTAAATATTGTGAACCCTTTTTATGTCCACGGATACGATGTGATCTAATTTTGGAAGAATTTTGTAATAATACGTCTTGTACAAAAATGAGAGGCAAGATTGTTGTTGCTTTGGGAAGCTGATGCTGATATTTGTTGTAGACCGCAATATAGTTTTATATTTTATTTTATTTATTTTTTTATTTATTTAACTTTTGCACAGCACAAAAAAAAAATGTGGTACATAGGCGGACTTAATGCCTTAGTCATTCTCTACCAGTCAACCTAGGGTGATGCAGAGATAGTAGATAGTAGGTGCGTGATTATTAGAACATTATTTGGAATTTGATATATGACAAATGTTACTTAAATTATAGATATATATTTAAAATAAATACATATATTACATAAAATATACATATATAGGTATACACGTATTAAGTATTGATAAGTATAAATACATATATAATAAATTGTATATGAATAAATACTTGCAAATTCTAAATATATATACATAATAATATATACGTCAGTAAATAGATACAGTCATTATTATATTATTCTACCATTTTACTTCGTACAAACTCTCGAGCCTTTAGTTTGAAAGTGAGCCGATTGTTTGCCATCCTGATTTTGAGAGGGAGCGTATTCCATAATGAGACTGCTTGGACGAAGAAAGAAGAGTTAACAAACCCAGAACTATGGGAGGGACACAGAAGGAGACGATTATTAGATGACCGTAAATTTGTGTCGTGATTTGAGCCTAAATATTGTAGAAAAGGACTTAGGTAAGAAGGAAGAGAGCGAGAGTTAAGAAAAGAGAAAAGAGTGGTGAGAGCACGCAGACTACGGCGTTGACGAATAGGTAGCCATTTGAGTTGGGAGCGGTATTCCGGGACACGGTCATATTTTCGAAGGTTGTAAACAAATCGAATGCAGTTATTGAGAAGCCGGTCTAGTTTGTTGAGAAGGTCTGCATTCAGGTCAAAATAGCACACATCGCCATAGTCGACAATAGGAAAAATTAAAGTCTGCATGAGCATCGCCTTAGTGCTAGGAGGGAGGAAGTTCTTCAAGCGGCACAATGAACGTAAGCATCCTGTCACTCGCTGACTGACATATGTAACTTGAGCCCGCCAGTTGAGGTGGCTATCCATGTATAACCCAAGATTTTTAACGACTGGACTGAAGGGTATTGCTATCTGGTTGTACATGACAGACGGAAGCGTTGAAAAATCAATTTTACTCATATTGCGTTGACTACCTATTATGATAGCCTGGCATTTAGCAGGATTCACTGCAACAACAAATCGTTTTGACCAATCATGTACAATAGACAGAGCTTCATTAACCCCATCGATAGCTGAAGTGACATTGTCAACTCCTGCCTGTGTATATAGTTGCAAGTCATCAGCATATAAGTGATACGCACACCGAAGATTCTGTGTCAGAAGATTTATAAAAATAGAAAATAATAATGGAGAGAGAATGCCACCTTGAGGAACGCCAGACTCGAGGTTACACCATGATGACGAAGACTCATCGTGGCGAACCGACTGCTGACGTCCCATGAGATATTGTGAGAACCATTCCAGCGCCTCTGGAGAGATCTGAAGACTGGAAAGGATGGATAGTAGGATTTCGTGATTGATTCACCTTCAAAAGAGCGGTCAGTGTGCTGTGTCCAGGTCTGAAGCCAGATTGAAATCGGTTCAGTAGATTATTCTGATTGATAAATTTTGAAAGTTGTCTGTGGACACAAGCCTCAAGCACCTTGGAGAGGAAAGGAAGGATTGATATGGGGCGGAAATGGCTAGGCAGGGAAGGGTTAGGGATCTTAGGCAAAGGAGTTACTAAAGCTTTCCGCCATAGTAAGGGAAACGCACCTGTACCGAGGGAAAAGTTAAAGATATCCGTAATGGCTGGTAACAATTGATCAACGATAGGGACGATCATTTTACGACTAATATTGTCACAACCTGTAGCGTTGGATTTGATGGAAAGGATAGACTTCTTGATCTCCCCCGGGGTCACCGAAGAAAATTTAAAAAGGTCTATGTTAAGACGGGGAAGGTTACGTAAGTAATTCACAGTGAGACACTTGGTAGGATGGTCCAAATAATTAGAAGTGGTGAAATGTTTATTGTTTTCCTCCAAACCAATTGTCCACTGGAGATCAAAACTACGCTGTTTGCCAATACCTATAGTTCCGGGGAACTTCCAGACATTGGCAGGGGAGGATGAGTTAATATAACTAAGAATATGGCGGCGTTCAGCGTTACATATCACTTGATTACACCGATTTCTTGCAACTTTATAAAGAGACCAGAAATCTTCAGTTCGGTGCTTCTTAAATTTCCGAAAGGCACAATCCCTACGCCTCATAGCCATTTTGACCGCCTGCGTAATCCAGGGAGCAGGTGGACGCTTCAGTTTTACCTTTCTGACCGGTGCATGCACATTGTATAACTCGAGAACAGAATTATTAAATATCTCGACCTTTTCATCCACAGTTGCAGCAGCGGGTAGCTGATCCCAGTTCATTGTAGCTGCATCTCTTTCTAGTTGATTAACATCTATGCACCCAAAGCAACGAACATGCAAAACCTTAATGGGAGGACGGGGAGGCTTTAGGATATATGAGAGGAAGATTAGATCATGATGGGAGAAATCTGGAGCATGATATCGGCCGTGTTTGGAGACAAGGTCAGGGTCAGAGGTGCAAATTAAATCAAGCCATGTATTCTCCCCATCGAAATTGTGATGAGTAGCTTGCAATGGTAAAATGTGGAGATTACATGACTCGACAATTTGAAGGAGCTTGCAGGGTCTAGTGGACTGTTGAGCAAGGAGGTTGGTATTAAAATCGCCCATGATGATGTGGTGATCGTATTCTGACCCTAAAGATTCCAGTATCGATTCGATACTGGAGAAGTAATCGACTGAGAGGGGACAATACACAACCCCTATTACAATCTTTGCTCGCTAGGCCCCAACCTCGAGGAAAAGATATTCGGCAGACGCAGAAATGTCAGAAGAGGAGACAGCGAGGATTTTGTGAAGAAAATCGGAGCAGAGATAGATGGCTACGCCACCTCCTCTCCTGTCAACTCGATCATTTCGGATCAAAATAAAGCCTGGAAGAGGATAAGTGGTAGAAGGAAGGTGAGGTTTGAGCCAAGTCTCTGAAACCAGGACGGCGTGAACATTATCATCCGAAAAGGCTTCAACCAGATCACCATAATGGCTTGGCACACCTTACGCGTTTATATGGCACACGTTAACGAAAGTTTGTTGCAAGAAATCACCTAGTGTATAACTTGAGGAGCAAAAGCTATCATTATGAAGACACTCGTTGGCAGAATGGAAGGAATCATCTGATAACATAGTAAAATAATACTAATATTATCTTAATATATAAAATCCTTGCGTTACTGACTGACTGACAGACACGCTACAGCCGAAACTATTGGGCGCAGGAAGCTGAAATTTGGCATGTATGTTCCTTGGGGACCGTAGGGGTGCACTAAGACGGGATTTCCCGAAATTCCCACGGGATCGGCTAAAACGGGTAAATTTAAAAAAATGCAGGCGTAGCTGCTGGAGTCCTCTAGTATATAATAAAATTAAATATGACAAATTAATATATTATAGATAAATAAGTAAGTATATAAATTAAATATAAAAAAATAAATGCGTATAAAACTACCAATTTATACTCACGTCTATACGTTTTTCTCTCTGCACCACCCGCCAGCCAACTCACAATAAACAATTAGAGAAAATTACATAAATTGGAAACTAACATTACCGAGTTGTTTTGAAGTCAAAAAGGAAAAATAAAAATAATCATACAAAATTTTGTGTCATTTGAAAGCACAAACATAACGCAAAACTTATGAACATATTAGTGTAAGAACTAAACGAGCTGTCAGTTTTGTCACTTGTCACTTGGCAATCACAGTTATTTTATTAATGTCCCTATAAATTGATACCATTATTTCTGAGTTACCGGTAACTAGACCTTTGGAGGGCCATTTGTTATACCTCCCTGCTTTTAGTATTGCCTTTTAACGACCATTACTCAGAATGGTAATCATGGCCTATGTTAGATACATGCCTCGGTATTCTTATTTAAAAATTACAAGAAGCTGACGGCTACCCTTCAAAATTGAAGGGGCCGACATTAAGAAGAAGACGAAGAAAAATTACACACCAGGCTCTATAAGTACTTTGAATTACAGTACACTAAAATTATACATACAAGCACACCTATAAACGAAAATATTTACCACCATTGCGTTTTGCCATCGAAAATACACTGGATCATCATAAATGTAGTCAAGTTGATACGGTCACCGGCTTTTATATTTTTCATAAAGATAGAATTTGTTCATATCGGGAGAATACAGAAAGCTAAAACAGAACGAGCGAACTAAAACATTAGCCTCACAGCCAGCACGAATGCAACATGTAGGTACAACGTATCTTTAAGGCACACAATTTAAACTACATCAAACAATATCTGTAGTAGGTATATGTGTCAACAACATCCACCATTATCTAGGACTTATCATCTGGTGTGTCGTACATCAGGTATATTCCCGAGGGACCGCTTGTCGGGTCGCTTTATAGGCCAGACCTAAATTCACCCATGAATATTTCTGACTGATACGGTAAGTGGTGACAACATGAATATACTTTACTGTTCGGTACTTTTTCACTTTTGTGTTTATTCTGTTTTGAAAAATTACTAGGTATTTTGTTAAACATATTATTGTTACAAAGCTCTTTTTCATGATCCGCATCGTCAAGTACGGGGCTAAAACCATGTGGCAAGTGATCATGCAAGTCATCAAAACGAGAAGAAGAAGAAAGCTCTTTTCAGGACTCTTTCAATTTGGATCGTAAATCTCGTTTATATTAGCCGACCGACAGACTAGTCGGGTCGAATATCTAGTATCGAATGTGCATAGTGTATACAACCGAATTTGCACGTATATTTAAAGAGCTTCTCTGATCAATTAATTTATTTATAACTATTCATAGATCATCTGGTAGGTATTTCGTTTACCAAGTAATATTCAACGAACAAAATATGTACCTGGCCTGATGAACTTACGGAAGAATAAACTTGTAAGTGCAGTACTTACAAGTTTGAGAGAAATCATCACAATGCGATGAGCAATGCCCGCCATTCTTTCGCACGCCTCCCTAGCTCGATACAGTTCTGCCTGCTAGTGACATAACGCTGACGCTCCGCAGACTAACCTGACATCCATCATAAACAGAATTGCCCCATTGTCGAATCTTAATTTTGCCCGCGCTACAACCAATGAATACAGATTTACATAGAAGCGCAGTTCTTAAGGATTTCATGTGCCGATTCCAAGTGGGGACTGTCTCCAGTTTAGTTTGTAGTTGGCGCCGTTGGCGGCGCTGCCGTTGTTCTCTGTCCCCTTCGCTCTCGTAGTTAAGATACGCTGGAGAAGAGAGAGACAGCTGCCGCAGCGTGACTGCCACGCCGCCAAGCGGCAATTTGAGTCGCAGAAAGTTGGTTTCAAAACGCCCATAGGAAATGCGCCTCTATGTAAATAGCTGATCTCTTTGCTACAACGCACTAGAAAGTCAAACGTGCGACTCTATGGCGTCCTCTGCCTGTCATTATTTTTGTACTGTGTGACGCAATAATAATATATTATGTTGATTAGGAATTGATGTATGGTCAACATGATCATCCATCATACGCTAAACGAAAGTTGAGTAGTGCCGAAAGTGTTGTGCCAAGGTTGTATTACGTTTATTTTTGTTTAATTTTCATTTAATGTATATTTTATTATTTCTTATGAAATAGTACTAGAAGAACTTAAGGGACATAAGTGTTTTAAGGTTAAAGCTTTACTAATATTTTAGATTCCAAGAACGAAAATGCTCATCTTATACTAATATATAAAGCTGAAGAGTTTGTTTGTTTGTTTAATTGAACGCGCTAATCTCAGGAACTACCGGTCCGATTTGAAAAATCTATATAACATCACGATGTGAGCGATGGGAGCGGAGCAGTAGCCTTAAATAACGCGGGTGTAACCGCGGGCTCAACTAGTTTAGCAATAAAATAGGTAACAGGGCTGTAGTCTTGTAAAATATACAAAACATAAAAAAACCACGTCGCGACTTAGGTATATAAGAAATTCCATGACGCGCCATGGTATACACGGAACGAGCACAAGCCCTACCGCTAGTCGCAAACCCGTTTTATTCTGTGACTTTCGTAAGAGGCGACTAAGGTAAATATACGAAGCAAATATGTAGTGTCGTTGAGAAGAGAAGAAAAACTCGACATCAAACTCTCAACCAACCCATCTGGCCAGCGTGGTATAGTTGACCAAATCCTCCTATTGACTTATAACGCCATCATCATCATCATCATCATCAGCCTGCAAGAGTCCACTGTTGGATATAGGCCTCTCCAATGGCTCGCCACTGTGACTTACATTAAGAGAGGCCCTTTAACCAGCAGTATACTGTGAAAGTGGGTATGATGAAAACACTTCGTACAATGTACATATTATATGAATATGTACTTCCGTATATAAAATTAGCCGTTACAAAATAACAATTCGCGGAAGCTGCGCAAGTATTTTTTGTAAGTATGGAACAAACAAAATGTCTGAGAGTAACATTGTTAGCTGTTTGTTACTCCGTTACGGAGTGGTTTCCTCAGCCACAACTTCAATATCCTCGCGTTAAGTTAGTTTCCCAACAAACTCGACTTCTATTACTTTCCTACAATAGCCCGCCATTTGTTATCTTAATATATAAAATCCTTGCGTTACTGACTGACTGACAGACACGCTACAGCCGAAACTATTGAGCGCAGGAAGCTGAAATTTGGCATGTATGTTCCTTGGTTACCGTAGGGGTGCACTAAGAAGGGATTTCCCGAAATTCCCACGGGATCGGCCAAAACGGGTAAATTTAAAAATAATGCAGGCGTAGCTGCTGGCGTCCTCTAGTTTATTAATAAAATTATTCTTGGACAAGTTTTGATGGCAGTTGAAAGTTATTGTGACTTAAATATGGTCTGCAAGATCTGTTTATTTTAAGTTCCCGTATTTAGATGAATAGGCATTGTACTACTTCTGCCCTGATAAGTTGACTTTATGTAAACAGTTGTCAGAGTGCTATTAAATTAGAAAATATGAACAAGAGGATATTAATTATGTTCCTTCTTCAACAATTTTGTACACCTATCTCTTACGAAATTAATTATTGGTATCTCTCTATATATGTATAGATAAGATTTTTACGTCTCATATAAACGCGGAGATAAAACTATGTAGGTACATAGTGTAATGTTTTGATGTTAATAATAAACACTGATTAAAATAATATGATGAGTTTATTGTTATAATCCTCTTATAACCTAATGCCACCCCACCGGAAGTGACCTTTACATTTTTTTATTGGCGTCTTGACCGGAACTAGTGTTGCCCTAGTCTTATCTCTATTACATCTCCCTCTTTTTAAACAAAAAAAAATAGAAAATATTACATAGGTATAGTCTCTTAATTCTATCTATATATATATATATATATATATATATATATATATATATATATATATATATATATATATATATATATATATATATATATATATATATATATATATATATATATATATAATAAAGAAAACAATAGGAAGAAAAAGAAAAATAAAATAAAAAAGAATATAACTGCCTTTGTTATTAGCATTAAACAAACTGAATTACTTACAAAGGTACTAATGTGCTTATACGTTTTACAAAGCAAACTTATAGTAGGTTGTTGACCAATCTACATATAAATAGGTACTGAAAACCTTGACAATACTTATATTAAAATTGAACTAAAATTTGTTACATACCAAAGTACAACAATATTAAACTTCTCACAATGCATACATAAGTACTTAAATCTTACAAAATAATGTTGACTTACAGCTGACCTATTTGTTAACAATATACTGACCTACTAATATCAAATAATATTTCTCAGTTTGAGGAATCTCTGAAACCCCACACCATACCTGGAGAACCACCAAATTAACCACGAATGTGGTACGATGTTCTACAATAACTGACACCATCCTTATCCACTACATTATATGATCTAAAGTTATTTTTTCTTATTATAGTACCTGGTAACCACTTCCTATCATTAACATCTTTCTTAAACCAAACATTTTGTCCTAATACAAATTCGGATTTATTTCTAGTTTTTACATTATAATTTCTTGTGTTCCTATTTATCGACTTTTGCATTTCAGTCTTTATATTTTCATTCAGTCTTGGTTTTAAATATTGACATGTTACTGGTAGTTTTGTTTTTAAATTCCTGTTCATTAATAATTGTGCTGGGGAAAATTTTGTGCCAGCAACAGGTGTATTTCTATACTGTAATAAAGCAATTCTATAATCTATATTATCATCCTTACATTTAAACAAAATTTTCTTAGCTATCTGCACCGCCCGCTCTGCCATTCCATTTGACTGGGGGTATTTGGGACTAGAGAAAGTAAATTTGAAATTCCATTCATGTGAAAAATGCCTACACTCTTTAGAATCAAATGGTACATGGTCAGAGACAATTTCAGAGGGCACCCCAAAATTGCAAAATAGATCTAATAATACATTTATTACACTATTAGCAGTCTTGTTATGTATTAATTTAATTTCCAACCATTTAGAATAATAGTCATAAATTACCAAATAGCTGTGTTTTCTGAAATCCATGATATCAATTCCCAACTTTGAAAAAGGTAATTCAGGCACATTATGTGGTAACAAAGGTTCTTTTACATTATTGTTCTGATATGTTTGACATATAACACATTCTCTAACATACTTATCGAGATGTGAATCCATCTTTGGCCAATAATACAATTCTCTCGCTAGTTGTTTCATTTTTGTCATTCCTATATGACCTTCATGCAAAATCTTCATGTACAACAATCTAAGACTCTTAGGTATTATTATCCTATGATTCATAAATACTAAACTTTCCTCAACTGTGATATTTGTTCTAAATTTATAATAATAGCAAAGTGAATCTGGAACATTTTTAATATTTTCTGGCCACCCTTCTTTTGTGTATTTTATAACTAGTAACAATTCTTCATCTTTACTAGTTTCAGTAATTAATTGTATTTTTTGTTCTTCTGAACACTGCAAGTACTGAGATAACCCTACGCAATGAATGACCTCATACATGTATGACTCATCAATCTGCGAATTTGATAAGTATGATCTCGAAAGTAAATCAGATATAAACATAAATTTTCCTTTTAAATACTTGTACTCTAGGTCATACTTCAATAGTTTTAGTTTTAGTCTTTGGAGTCTTGGTGATGGAATCTCATGAATACTTTTCCTTAATAATGTCTCCAATGGCTTGTGATCATTTAAAACTATACATTTAGTACCATAGATAAAATAATGAAACTTTTTAGTTGCCCAGACTACACTTAACAACTCTTTTTCAATTTGTGAAAATCTTTGTTCCGCAGGTGTTAGATTTCTAGAAATAAAACTTACTGGCTTTCCATTCTGTAGCAAACAACCACCCAGACCATCCTTAGATGCATCACACTGTATCACTACTGGTAAATTACTATTAAAGTTTTGAAGAACAGGGGCTTTGGTAATAAATTCTTTAATTTCCTTAAATATTTTTTCATGAACTTCCGTCCACAACCAACCTACATTCTTTTTTAACAATTCTGTTAGTGGTGACATCATCTTAGCTAAATTAGGAATAAACTTACGCAGATAATTAACCATGCCTAAAAAAATTTGCAATTCCTTTTTATTTGTTGGACTTTTCATGTTAACAATTGAGTCTGTCCTATCAGGGTCAATTTTAATACCTTCCTTGGAGAATATATGACCAAAATACTTGACTTCCCTTAACTTAAACTGAAACTTATTTTTATTAAATTTTACATTACACTTTCTAGCACGCTCAAATACTTTAGTAAGTATTGCATCATGTTGCTCTTCAGATGATGCAGCTATGAGCAAGTCATCGCAATAAATTATTACACCTGGAATATCTCCAAAAGTTCTTTCACTATACCTTTGGAAAATCTCCGGAGCAACTGATATTCCAAAAGGTAATCTTAAAAATTTATAATTTCCAAAAGGTGTACTGAAAGTGCACAGATCAGAAGACTCTTCGGTAAGCTTAATATTATAAAATCCATCAGATAAGTCTAATACTGAAAATACAGTCTTATTAGTTAGTTTTGACACAATTTCTTCATATGTAGGTATCAAGTAGTGATTTTTTATCAGAGCTTTATTAAGGTCCTTAGGATCTAAACATATGCGGAGTGATTTATCTTTTTTTTCTATTATTACTAAATTACTAACAAAACTTTTTGGGTGTGGTACCTTACTTATAATTTGGTGAGTCTCCAGGCTCCTCAGTTTTTCTTCTAACCGAGTTTTTAAGGCGTGTGGAACTCTGCGAGGAGGTTTTACCAATGGTGTAGTCCCAGGCTGGATACAAAGTTCCAAAGGTTCCTCAAACTGTCCTATTCCCTGAAACAGTTCACAATGCTTATTAATAATTATATCTTTATTCTGAATGCTACTTATATTTTGTAATATTCCTAATTCTCTTAAGGTGCTTAGTCCCAGAATCGGCTTTACATTATTTTTAATTATATAGAAATCAGTGATACATACTTGGTTATCTCTTATTATTTTTAAAGATGTCTTTCCTACCGGATAAATTTGTGCCCCCCCCAAATGCTTCTAAGATTACTTTAGTCTCAGACCATTTAGGTGTTTCATCATCGACTATTTTCATTAAGTCTTTTATTGACAATACATTAACCTGAGCACCTGTATCACACTTGAAATCAACCCTTTTATTTTGTACTCTTAGTGTCAAAATCCACTCATTACATTTTATTTGAGTATTTCCAATACCATGACATACTTTTAAAAGTCATAAGTCATGCACATTATTGTCTTCAGAAACTGTGTTCACAGATTCCATGTTATTACTTGTACTTATTTCATTAATGAGTTTACATCCCTTTTTATAATGATTTGGCTTGTTACAGTTATGACATATTTTGCCAAACGCTGGGCAATTTCTGGCCTTGTGCCGTGTCCCACATTTTTTACAATTATACAAAACATCCCCTTTACTACTAGCGTTATACTTAACTTTTGATTTGTCTTCTTTGTCCTTGAATTGTGAAGCCTGTACTGCATCCACCGCTACTGGAGGCTGCTGCTGATACATCATCTTGATATGGTTTTGAGATAACTCCGAGGCTCTGCACATGTCAACAGTTTTCTGTAGATTTAGGTCATTGACTTCCAGCAATTTTCGTTGTAATTTTTTATCGTGAACACCCAAAACAATCCGATCCCTCAGCATTCTTTCTTCTTGATCTTTATAATTACATGTTTTAACGAGTTTTCTTAGATCTGTGTAGAACAAGTCAAAATTCTCCCCCTCTTCCTGACATCTTTTCTGAAATGTGAATGTTGAAATAAGTTCATTTTGTTTCGGTTCAAAGTACTCGTCCAAACTCTTTAATAGTTGGTCATACTTGACGGTTTCCTCTGTTTTAAGCACATTAAAGTACAATTCTTGTACTTCATGCCCGGCACAATTGAGCAAGATGGCTGCTTTTCTTGTTTCACTCAGCCTTTCCAATCCGGCCGCTGAGACAAAAATTTTAAATTGTTGTTTGAATAATCTCCATTTAGGGAGAAGATCTTCCGTTGTATCAAGTTTTAAAGGTTGTGGCATCCTGTACTCCACTCCTGTCATTATGTTTTCTTCTTTTACAATGTCTGTTTCGGTCGCGGTGTCCAAGTTTGTTTTAGTCGTGCTCATAGCCACTTTTTAGAATTAAGTTGAAATATATGTTCTTAGTACAAGTATTTTTCACTATTTGATGTCAGGCCTTTACCGACTGCGCCATGTAATGTTTTGATGTTAATAATAAACACTGATTAAAATAATATGATGAGTTTATTGTTATAATCCTCTTATAACCTAATGCCACCCCACCGGAAGTGACCTTTACATTTTTTTATTGGCGTCTTGACCGGAACTAGTGTTGCCCTAGTCTTATCTCTATTACACATAGTTTTATCTAGCGGACATATTTTTTACTTCGAGTTACTTGTGTCCGTAATAGACATATTTAACTAAGTCTAAAACATTTTTGTATGCGTCCTGGTTACAGTGAGGCAAGGTGTGTTTGCCAAATATTCCACTGTCATTTGTCGTTGAAAGGATAATAAAGATATGTTTCAGACCCTCGCGACCTCGTGCTATCTAAAAGTGCACGTTGTGCTAACATTTCATTGTGGCATAGGCTGCACCGAAAACATAAACTTTGATTTGTTTTTGAAACGAACTACTGCGGAAATCACATTATTTCATTAAACATGTATCTTTTTAGCCGAAACTAGGCTACTTAAAAGTTTTATAAGAAAATGTATGGTCAAGTAAAGACAAAGAGTTTTACCATTTTCATATCTTACACAACAAAGTTTCGAGTTCTTTACCCGTGGAGACATATATATTTCAAAGGTCGTATACCTTCGAATATTACCTTTATATGTTGTTCAAATGTTTGTCTGCAGAGTTTTGTTTTCTCCTCATTCGAAGTTCCACCCACCTGTTAAAGAAAGGGCGAAGCACTATAAACTATTTCAAAGTTCAACGAAGTTTATTAGTGGACGGGTTAATGATTACATGCGTTACATCCAAATCGTTTAACATCAATTAAACTTGGAGCATTATGCTCCGATATAAATGTAATTAACAAAACGATATTAAGTGGAAATTAATACAAGTTCTCTTTACAAAGCTCGTCACAACTCGAGGTCGGCTGGAACTTGGCTTAACGTGTTTTCACCACATAGTTGTTTATAGTTGTATTAATAAGGCTTGATATTGCATCAATTGCATGTCAAATGCGGATGCTGTCAGCATTATATAGTGGTAGGTGTTAACAAGTGAGCTAACTGTCATTGTCATGCCTGGCCTTTGTACTAGAAACCGGCTAACTTAATCCATGCTCATGTCGACGCGCAATTGACTTAGTAAACCTAATTTGTATTTAAACCATATTTATACTGGGAACTAAACTTTGTATAGTTTTAAGGATAATGAAGAGATAAAATGTGGCAGCGTGTGCCTGAAGTTGTTTAGTAACTGAAGTTGGTTTAGGTTTCATGTGTCACTCACGTTTACAATAAGTATATTATATTGTATTCCGTAGCGGTCTCTTCAGAATGAGAAAATCAGTACACTATACAAAGTTACTAGTATGTATATTTCATCGGTATGCTTTCGGAAAGCAGATTAGCGGATAATTTAAGGAGAAGCAGAAAAAAATCCTTTTTTTGTTGGATTAATCATATTATTTCAGCTGGAATTGATAATCAAATTGGTGTGTGACTGAAGAGTTTGAAAAAGGTGATAAGATGGAGATGTCTAGCGTGGTATCAAAAGACAAGTAGAACGCAAAATGAGCAAGAGCGGAATGCAATCGTCAATAAATCTGTATATTATTATAAGATTCAGATTCAGAGTATCTGGTACGCTAATTTAAGTTACTTAATTTTCTTTTGAGCCTGCTGGTACTAAGGTTACAATTAGTCCAAGATCCGTAGAAGAAAGACCTTCACCCATCAACTTAATGGATCAAAAGAATTTGATATCAAATTTTGCATGTTTAAAAATGTATGGGTGTGAGTGGGGGGCGAGTGGGTTTGCCTAATTAAAGCTTGACCAAACTAGGAAAAGTAGAAAAAAAAAGTATTTGGCTTAAATTCAATTTATGTTAACATGGTCGATTTTGGGAGGGTAACCATACGGAAATAAACTCATTATTACTCAACAAATTGCAAATTACTGCAGTGGAAATGCACCCAAGTAAACGCTTGTTTATGTCTTGGAAATATCTAAAATAGACATTGTATGCCACCCACACGAACGAAGTTTCTATTTAAAGAAGGAATCCGTAAACCCCTTTGATAAATCGCTATCTTACGTCGCTATTAAGAAATATTAGTATATGACTACATACTCTTCGCTATATCCAGCGATTTTCTCGAACCTATTGAAAAACTTGATTAAATTTTATCTGACATTTCCTTTACAAAACGAAGATGGTCATTGGTAATATTCTAATTTAAGATATGCTCTACCATTTTTGTGCAGGTAGGTACACAAAATATTTTTATTGGCTACTTAGCATCGTGGAGAAGCGAAGAGACTATACGTCTTTGCCTCTAAGGCTACAAACAGTGACTGACCCTATGTTGCCAACTTTTCTGGAATGGAGTCCTTACTTCGCAAAATAATTAACAGACAGAGCAAGATGCATCCACCAGCAAACTTTTTTACCGTTCACCATCAATGTTTTCTTAGTACTACGTATCCAAAAAGGCATTTACTTTATTTGGATGTAAATCTTCTTTATGAATTTTATATTGCTACCAAAACCACTGTACACTGGTACTTAGTCGACCGATATTCATATTAGAGAAACTGGACCAATATCCGAACATCTTCAAGCCCCAATTAATATAACGAAGAAACCCGAACTTGAAGTAAAAGAAGAGCGATATTAATAAAGCAGCTAGTTGTAGGTAATTACGATATTCTAGTTGAGACCTTCACGCCCCCCGTACGAGTAAAAAGGGTAAATGCCAGTAATTGGGTAGCTCAGTAATCAGAAACAAAGGATTAATCACTATGCATACCACGTGCACTGAAACACGCAACGACCTGTTTACGGAAACTGTTAATAATATACACAACTCGGGATTTGTTTTACGGTGAATATGTAGGAAAACAAAAGGAATAATATGTCCGCATGATTGATTTCACGGATGCCGCAGTGCTAAGAGGTTGAGGGTTGCTTCCTCAGAACATATTCTTGCGATCTGCTGATAGATCTTGCTATTGAGGATAGAGATTTGGGGTTTAGTTCAATTATGATGCTTCAGTTATGTTCGCCTTTATGATCGAAACACCGAGTTGTATTTTGTAAAAAGACAAACACATTCTCAATCGTTTTATATTACCAAGTTTCGCCACTGGATTTAGATAAATAAAAATTACTGCAAAAATATAAATTACTGCGATATTATTAAGCACGTTTTTTAAATATTCGGCATAGAAAATAAATATGAATTAAGTGAAATATCAGTGATATTAGTTGTTGGAGAATTAGAACGCAATAAATTCTTATCGGAGGATATCTCATTTGCCAGAGAAAACAGTGAATAGATTTTCTCTAAAATATTTCGATATAGTACTAAATTCCTAACAACCTGTTTACTAAGATTACTATTATAGATACTATTTCATATAAATACCCTCTATTAACATAGTACACAGTGGAAGTAGCGGTCACCGGACTCACGAGTATAGTTTAGATAATGTAAACTCCAAATCCAGTAGTAATGAAGACGGAACCGCAAGTAAAGCTAAGCTTGGCTATAAATACGTCTAGCTCAACTTACTGAATGGAACAGTGAGTAGGCTTAAAGTCTTAACTGATTAACCGCATTAAGGGCTGAGCTGTCACTCAGTTGCAGCCGGTTCCAGTCCCCGTCGCCTCTGGGGCCTCAACTAACTTAATGTGATGCCGACTGTGCATTACACACTAGCCGTTGACTAATTCTATTAAAAACGACATCGTG
Source organism: Euclidia mi (assembly GCA_944739405.2). Lineage (NCBI taxonomy): Eukaryota > Metazoa > Arthropoda > Insecta > Lepidoptera > Erebidae > Euclidia > Euclidia mi. Next base: position 35,905,904 of record OX123190.2, read on the forward strand.
CCCACTGTTCGTGTGAGTTGCGCTGTTTATTGACCTGGTTTAATGTTCGTGTCTGTAAGTTTCATGCTTGCTGCATGCTTTTCTATATTAGTGTTACTGTTGTTTCTGCCGGTAAGCTTAAAGTTATGATTTAGTATTAAAATGTGGCATGTTTTCCTCTATGCATGTTGCAAAAGAACATAGCTGCTACTAATACTGGGTACATAATACATAGAGTACATAGAGTACATAGGTACTTAATTTATTTTTGGTATTTTGTTAAAAGATTATGTATTGCTTGAGTGGCAGAACTTAAGAGTACACGACAAAAAGTTTCTAGGGCATTATTTATTTTTGTTCTATTGGTCAACTAGAGTGTTGCAAAATTCAAATTTATCTCAAGTCCATATTTAAAAACCTTTAGAAACATTGCCTGCTTTAGTGATATAATAAAATGTGTAATTTGGTCTACTTTAGCAATAACATTTGAAACATTTTCACTACTATATTGTCGATAATACTTAAACTCGCCAAAATATAACTAAAGCCCTTACCTAAAGCCCTGTAGGAACCTAATAATAGAGCAAAAGTTGGACTTAGTTGGAAGTAGTTAGTAGTACATCAAGTCCGTTCAGCTGAGTGACCTCACCCGACAGCCTCTCATTTTCACTAATTATTGCGTCACCCGTCATTACAAACGACGACTGACGGAGGCTCTAATGTAGAAACATTAGAGCCTCCGTCGACGACGACGAGCGACGTTGAAAATTCTCGAGAATTATGAAGTGTTGTTTTAGGGTTTCGCACTTCAAAAAGTAAAACAGTGCCATTGCAGATTAGGTTTGTTTTCCTTCTATGAGTCTGTTAGCTTGTTTGTGAATTGGAATTTAAGCCAAAATCGTTTTTCTCAAAGCGTGAAGATATTGAGTTGCAATTATTATGAACTATTTAGGTCTATGATCACTTGGAGAACCACTACGCAAGTAGGCTTTTCGTTAACTAATAATAGACGACTAATCCAAACTTATTCTGGCAGATAATATAATGAAAATTGTGCTTTAGCAGTTCTAAAGGCAATTTGGGAAATCGGTATTTTGCAGGTCCATTACGCAATTTACCGGTAAAAATTTCTGTTAGTAACATACAGACTGAACCAACAAAATTAGAAATCACAATCAAGAGTTTCTGACTCGGTAGCATTGTCTATTATTTATTGCACATGAACAAGCAAATTTTCATAAAAGCAAAACAGTAAATTATCATAAAATATATTCTTGCCATTTCGTGCGGTAAATACACAATTTGCCAGTAAAATGGTCGAGACTACGACGATTTCACGATAGGAGCAATAAGTCAAGAAAAACCTACGGGCGGGCTTCTTATCTAAAATGAGTCGCCCCTGGACACGTTCCCTTGACGACGGGATCAACAACACACACACTTACATACATACATGCACACACACGCGAGCGTATACGTCTTAAATGACAATTATGGTGTCCGCCTCCCGTTCCAAAAATCGTGTACAACGGTGCCAAAACGCTAATGACGTATTTTCTTCAGCTTAAGCCTATTTACCTTGGTGTCAGATTGTTATATGTGTAACACTGATTTCGATGTACAGAAAATAATAGTTTGTAGAGATTTCAAAATATTAATTATTATTATCAAAGTATACATAGTAATAATATGAAGCTTTTAATTTCCGGCAACAACAACAGAAAAAGCGTACAAGGAGTTATTAAAAACATTATGGATCTGTCTGGGATTTTTATATTGAATGGCTTTTACGCTAAATCAAAATATATGATGCCCTTTATAAATCAAGAATACATATTTGAATAACACCTCAATAAATATTGAACGAAAGTCTTCAGTTTTACAAAAGTTTTACTTAGTGGTAACCGAATTTTATAGCACCAAACCAGTATTTAATTTACAATTAAATCTTCTTCATGTTTTTCCAGCATTTGCTAAATTATTAACATTAATTGCTGGATCAAACGAAGACCTGCGAACTTTAATTTATTTCGTGATTTTTACCCCAAATTGTTTCTTACTAAAAACCGTATAAAGTAAACAAATAGAACCGGAATGTTGCATGAAATAGGAACAACAGACATTGATTCAAATAAACCCACATTTATGTGGGACCCTTTCAATTTGCGTCGCGTCGCACGCCCAACAGAGACAACTAGCGAATTTACACTGGCACCCATGGCCGCTAATGAAGCAGTACATTTGCCAAACTGAAGTTTCTCTAACGCTATGCCATTTCAAAACCGCATCAAATAATATTCACGACGGGTTGGACACTATGAATAATGGATAGCAACCCGTGCGCAGCTTAGTGTCAATGAGACCACGCGCACCCGCCTCCATATTGGATAATTGCGAATAAATGAGAAAAATGGTTTCCGATCTAACATCACCCGCGCTTTCTCGATTCGTAAAAATGCAATGTTATCACGTCCCGCCATATTGTTATGAAACGAATGAGATTATTTTCCCCCGAATTCATTAGCTTCACCATCTTCTTAGGGAGTGGTCGGTATTCGGTATCTATAGGTAATTATGGTGAAAAGATTCGGTCGAATGGCCCGCAAGAACACAGGTAAACATCGCCTTGTATTTTCCCTCCCTTGTAATTGAATAACGACCCCTGCTGGTTCAGCGGATGCTCAGAAAAATAATGCCATTATCTCCTCGTTCTTTCTTTTGCTTGTACTTTGCATACAGTATTTGAATAATAATATTCAAATTTTAACTAATGTTCTAATCACTGCTTTAACATGCTATAAAGCTGTGATGATGATTACGTCTGTGATGTGTTACCAGGGTTACCACACAAAACATCGAGGAGGTTGTTTGCTTAAATCCCTGTCGTTCAATTTGCCGTAAAACGAAATCATTTGTACAAATCATACTTTAATCCTATGATCCTAACAAACCTCCTTGCGTTTTAACCTTCTTCATATTACACGTACGCAATAAATTTGCAATATAATATAAATAGGGTGCATAGGGTTCCCACCAAGAACTTAGGGTCCCAAGCAAACCTCACCTGCAAGTGGTGCAGGTGCCGATCAACGGACGAGGCTCTGGCAAACAAAATGTCCCAATAAGCGGCAATAGGCTCGCCACCTATTATGTGGGATCAAAACACTGGCGAAAAGTGGGCGTTTAATATGCCTCTGCCTACCCCTTCGGGGAAACAGGCGTGAGTCTATGTATGTTTGTAATATAAACTTAATTATGAAAGTCTAAGCTTAGCTTTCGCCGGCTGAAATAAAATTGCAACCAATTAGGGAAAACAAGGTGGCCGTGCCTTCGGATTAATAACCTTAATTAACGGTTAAGGAGCGAGGGTGGATCATTAAAAGCGTCTCGGGAACTGCCGGGTGTAAACCTTGTCGCGCACGGATGACACACCAATGATAAATGATAATTCATGAACAATGTGTTTACTAGACCGTGACTACTTTAGGATCTTAAACAGGTCGCATCGAACTTACTGTTTAGTCTGAAGTTGATTCGCCTCTATTAACTTTCTCGAAAATTCAGCCTTATCCTTTAATAAAATGGGTGTTCATTGTGTCCGTTAGTTGTATGTTTGTAAAGTTCCCCGCGACACAGGACCGCGCACTTCCTTATTTGACCGATTTTCAACATCCTCCGAGATAAATCTGTTAGGCCTTGGCAACTACAAGGTCGACTCCCGGGTTAAGGTATTCCATTACAGGTATTTCCGTTACCTCATATTTTATACATCAGATGACGGTGCCATCGGTTGCGGCTCTCTTAAAGCTTATTTGCTAAGTCACGGACGCCTATGCTGCAATTAATGTAGACGCTAAGTAGACTACCTATCCCTGAAAAGCCGCTGATCCATCTCGGCGTTTTCATTTACTTGATTTAGAGCTTCTGGGTTTGTCCTCGGTCGATCAGCCCCATTTCTCAATGACAAGGTCTGTACTAGGAATTAAAATACAACCAACGAACACAAAGAAATTCCAGCCTCGAAACAACAATTTTTGGATCACATAAAGTGTTGTCCACTACGCTATCCGTGCAGTCGAACTTACGCTGCCCGAAAATTTTACATGCTATATATAATAATTGAATAAAGTCATCGCTTGATAAATGTCATGTATGTGTATTAACGTAAAATTTATATTCAGACCAAACCTTATCACGTTTTATATTTGAAAATGTTAATAATTTGCTTCGTACTTACCACAATGCAATTTTGTACCATTTTGTCTTAAATTGTAGAAAACAAAATGAAAAATAACGTATTTAGATCCCCTTACTCCTAAAATACATGTTCTGTTTATACTTTAAATTAGTAGATCAAAGTCAAAATACAGTCAAGTTTCTTGTGAGGGTCTTCCCTACGTTGCCGTTGGTAAGGTTTTCAAAACAAGTCATTAAAATAAAGGAATACAGTTAATTTCATCAAATAGCGTTGTGTTTTGATACTTCTTAAATAATCTTAGTGCTTTCGTACTGTTCATCAATTCAAGTTCGGAATTAAATTAAATTATCTCAGTGAAATTGTGATTTTGTGGCAAAAGCGGTTTTAGATCAATATTTTCTCTTAATTGTCTTTGTATTAACACATAATACTTAAGCTGCTAAGTCAGCCCTTGACTCTGTTATACTAATCCTTATAAGTAACTAAGTAGGTATAAGCTGTTACGATACATTTTTATTAAAATGTAACAAAACAAACTTTAATGTTATATCTTGTTCCATGATGCGAAGTACTTCGTGTGCGAGTCCGACTCGTATTTATTATTAAATAGCCATAATAAAAAACTTTATGTATAACTGTCCTATTGCTGCGCACGGGACTCTCCTTACTTGAAGAAAGGTCAATCTTGCTCACTAAGTGTGAATTGACGGACTTGACATACCTTTCGAGAACATAATTCTCTGACATTTAGGTTTTCTCAGAATGTTTTACGCACATAACTTCGTATGCTTAGAAATTCGCGCCTCTTTGACCTTGGGTGTAGCAGTCTGTTGGTCACTCCAATACAGAATCGTATTTGCCATAAAAATGAATACTTAGAAAACAAAATTCATCATTGTCATTGCTTTATCCCAGTTGCAACCCGAGGTCCGCTTAGTCTAGCCGAATGTGACTGATTATTAGCTTTGCCACAGAGCGACTGCCAGTCTGACCTTCGCAACCCAAAGGGAGAGCGATACTCCGTGGTTTAGACTGGTGCCAATGGTATCTCCACTAGATACCAACAGACTGTTTGTTTCTAGTAATTAATCACAAAGTTATAACATACATACATACATAGACTCACGCCTGTTTCCCCGAAGGGGTAGGCAGAGGCAAAACGGCCACTTTTCGCCAGTGTTTTGATGCCACGTAATAGGTGGCGAGCCTATTGCCGCTTATCGGGATATTTTGTTTGCCAGAGCCTCGTCCGTTGATCGGCAGGTGCACCACTTGCAGGTGAGGCTGGCTTGGGACCCTATGTTCTTGGTGGGAACCCTATGCACCCACCAACAAAGTTATAAGTAAGTTAATATTATACTCAGGCCTATCTAGGTTGACTGTATATTTTTGTATTCATGTAAATACTTAAACATATTTTAGCTTTCCGTGTGGTTGACGGCATAGAATACAAGTGTCACCACCCCCTATCTTCCCGTGGGTGTCATAAGAGGCGACTAAGGGATAACACGATGCAAATACCATCTTTGCGTAGAGACGGAAAACTCGACATCAAACCCTATACGACTGCCTCGTTGGTCTCGCGGCATAAATGTGCGCGTGGGATCGGGAGGTCCCGGGTTCGATTCCTGGGTCGGGCAGTGTTATTGGGTTTTTCTGTCAAGAAATTCTCAGTAGCAGCACGGAGTCTGGAAATGTGCCCGGTACGGCAATAGGCTCGCCCCTTATTACGTGGGACTAAAGTATATCTGGCGAAAAGTGGGTGTAGAAATACAACTCTGCCTACCGCTTCGGGGATAAAAGGCGTGACGTTATAAAAAAAAAAAAAAATTTTAGCTAGACAACGTTAATAAGAGAATAGTTGAAATAAATCTTGTGTTCCGGAGCACTAAAAATCCATTTTGCTCAGCTACAAGGTAAATAAATAGTAGTGTACGTGGAACAGGACATAACTTTGAATAACGTGCGCGTCTCGGATCTATACAAAACGTGTACATTGCGCTACAATTACGAACACACTTTACAAGGTATTCGGGCGATATGTACGCGCCAACAAATTGCATTCCTCTCTTCATAGCTAGATATTTTGCCTTACCGTACAAAGGGGATATGACACGCGTTATAAATTGTCTATCCATAGTGCCGGCGTACCGGTTGCGGACACGATAACATTAAAATGACAAATTGTTCATCGCTGTGATTCCATTTTTCACGACGAAGGAGGCACGCCCGCCATTACGGCGCAAATGTACGACTACGTATATTAATTCGCGCAATTTAATTTACGTCAACGATTGACGCGGTAAATTGACGAAAAAATGTTCCAATATTTTCCATAAATTTCTTATTGATTGGTCCGCGATTAATTTGTGAAAAGCTCACGACTCACGGCTTCAGCCGTTCGACGTGGACGTAATAACCAACCACTGCCTACTTTTAATTATTATTATTAAATAGATGAATATTTGTTTAAATTTAGATGGTTATTAACTGGAACGAATTTCACTGAGTTCTGAAAATTGTTATAATTGGTAAGTTCGTTTGTTTTGATTTTGGCAATTGTGAAGAATGTAGCGAACGCTTTTGTGGTGCCATAGAAGTGAAATAAACACAAGCGCTTAATTGAAAAACATGTTTGAAAATAAGTAAATTGACTCACACTTGGGTTGAAATTTGTTACATTTAAAGTTTTAATTGAAGCATTTAGAAGTTAAATTATTTCAATGGCCTCATTGTAATCTAGTTACAGTAGGTATATGGCTTGTGTTTGAGGGCCTGTATTACACATCTGTCACTACTAATGCGACTTTGAATTTTTGACCATGGGCATGGTTTATTTGGTTCATCGTTTGAAATTATACTTTAATATCCACTGGCACAATCAAGTATCTAACAGAATTGAAAATATTCCAGTTACTGCGCTGGCGGCTCTTAACTTAAAAATCGATTTAGAATATTACGAAAAAAGTACTCGTGGTTCTAAGCGTCAAAATAGATGCAGTTATATTATCAAATCCAAAACTGGCAGACAGAATTACTTCCACCAGGGAAAAATGTTTCCATAATTGTGGAGCTGAATATTTACAAATAGAATCATCATTACATGCAAGTAATAAATTTTCTGTGGCAACACCGCAGCCCCTTATCCACACTCGCTTGAGCGAGTAGAAATATTAACACTTTCACTGTCCGACCGCCAGACACAATAGAAATTCAATTGTCCTGAGCCACATGTGGTTATGGGACTGGGATTGGTTTAACACTCGTTTATCTATTACTTGGTGGCATGCCATATAAAAGGCTTAAGGCTTGCACCCACACGTATTACATAGTACAGGCATATCACGAAGATTGCTGTAGTTATCACTTGCCCGAATGACAGCAGTAAAGTGGCAGGTTCTTACACCGCTGAGAACACTTAGTAAATAATTGCAGTAAACTGTTTGATTGTGACGCGATGATTGTCACGTTACGTTTACGCGCAGGGTAGTTGCACAATTTGCACATGTTCATTGAATGGCAATGGTATTAAAATTTTTGATTGAATGATATATTCGGGTAGGATTATATTATTCAGTCAAATGCTGCATTAACATTAACACATTGCATTAAGTGCAGAAATTCTTCGCCAAAATAACATTTATAGTGTGACTTGACTTATAAAGCTCTAATCGTGATTTTCAGGGGTCAGGAGGCACGTCCAGATTTGTTCCAGAACGGGGTAGGATGGGATGTCTTTGGATAGTCCGTAAACTCACAAAAACAAAGAAAGAAGGTACTCATGAAAATACCTTACTTTACTTAGGGAAAATAAAGTGCATGGAAAAATAAAACTCATTCGTTTGAATAGTTCACTAGTCTGTTTTAATTTACATCCCTACATGTATGTGTTTGAATCAAGTTTATTTTGCAAACTGAATGTTATTTCCCTTTGCTGATAGAATTGCTTCACTATCACTAGTAAGATTCGAATTCGAGTTCACGTTGTATTTCTGTTACGGGTGTAGGAGAAAACAGTTATATAGTAGATATCCATTTATTGTTTTATATTTCCACAAAAAAAAAACTTCAAGAGCGGTAGTATTCGAAGAAATTCCACCTGAGAGCACAATTTGGTTACAAAGTTGTGCAAGACAGGGGGTAGTTCAGTCGTAAAATCGGTATAGCTATCAATCTGAGGGAGCACTAAACATGAGACACAAAAAGAAATGTCAAAATAAGACAAATGGAGCCGTGATTGGCGAGCCTTATCTGGGACATAAACGAATGTCATAAAACGATTATCAGTCATCTATACGGTGTTCGTGTAAACACGAGAGAGGTACCGTGCGATGCCCGCCCCTCCCGCCGCCCGGCTCGTTCACTCTTGTAAACAACAGTAAGCGTATCATCATCATCATCCTAGCGCTGTCCCGGTTGCGCTTCAAAACCCACGCCTTGGAGCCCTGGGTCCGCTTTCCGGCTATGTCTCCTCCACTTCGCACGGTCTTCAGCATCCCTGGTGGTTAGTTGGTTGGCACGCATATCATCCCTTACGACGTCAAGCCAGCATTTCTTTGGCCTTCCCCGTTTACCGGGGCCCGGTGGAGGTAGCATGGCAAGACATTTGTTACCCACGTAAGATGCCGGTTGACGTAAGACGTGGCCATACCAGCGTAGACGACACTCTTGTAGTTTGTCAGCAATGTCACGGACATGAAGGCTACCCCGGATGCGGAAACAACAGTAAGCGTATAACCGAATATAATTTATTACCTACCAAGTGTTCACAACGGTGACATTACCGTTTATATAAAATCGCTTAAATTCAAATCGTCGTGTAGGTCCCGACGCGGTCGCGTAGGATTGAATCGCTTAAATGACAATGTCGTTTCGGTTCGCCTCAAATTACTCGAATGGTTTTTCGATATACCGCCCATTTGATGGCGAGCCCTTTTAAGTTAGGTGAGAGCTCCTCGCGCAAATTGTAACCACTAGCCGGAATGGCAACACGTAATATATATTAGAAGCTACGCTCTATAGCCTCTTGAGAATGTAAAAAGTATCACTTAAGAAATGCCATTTCCTAGAAGCTGCCATCGCTGCCGTACCTGTATAAACGGGCTAAGTTTATACAGGTACGGTTGCAATCTCAAACCGATTTCTTAAAATACCACGAATGGCTGTAAATTTATAAACTGTAACCCGATTTTCACTGAACGTTCATCATAACAAAACGAAGTCTTATTCAATATTAAAAATAACGGAATAAATGAAGAACCGTTTATTGTTGTCTTTTAGTCCTGTGTAAACGGTAACGGCTCAAAAAACTAATATTTTGCCAAAAAGTTTTTATGACGTTTGTTATGATATCTACAGAGTGGTATCCTGCTATGAAATTTTGGAGATTCGCTTAATAATTTTACTAAAAACACTTTCTGTGAGGTGGCGCGACGTAGCGGGGTGGCGAGTAAAGTACTTCACTTATATAACTCTATTCTACCACTTCTGTCACAGCTCCAATTTATTTATTTTCCCTTTTTTCATTTGCCAAGTTTCAATTTGTTGTATGTTAATCGTCGCTCTTTGTAGATTTTCTCTGAAATGTGAGGTAAAAGGGGCAAAAAACTGTAAATAAGTTAACAGTATTCAGATACGTAATATTTTTATTTTAAAATTTGCCGCCGAGCCGTCTTATATTAGACTAAGTAATATTCATAAATTATTTAAATAAAAAGAGCGATAAACAATTACCGTTACTTTAATAATTTGAAAGATAAATTAGGTTGTTTTTATGCCTCTTTAAAGCTTATTTGGATTTACATAGCAGTAGGTAGGTATTCTTTTGTTTATTTTATGACAGTACCTACGGATACTTTCGATATGCATGCATGATAATGCATCCTAAGACAACAACTTACTTTTAAAACTTTTGTGATGAAAAAATTTAAATGACAAGTACATAAAAATAAATTAATAGTTTAAAAACACTAGAAAAACACGCTTTTATAAATGCACGTAAAAACAAAAAATAAGTTATGGATCGTTCAAGTTGTCTCTATTTTCGAGCTGAAGAGTAAACTATGTGCTTTTATTTATAATATTTGATTGTAAAAGCGTGGGTCGCTGGAACAGGAAAGACGTTCTTGTTTAACTGGTTCAAAAAGGCGAAAGCTAAACTTCAACTTTCATAATAAAGTTTATATTATATCGCAAGTTTATTGCATACGTGTAATATGAAGAAGGTTAAAACCGTAGATATAGTAATTATAGGAGATATGCCCTGTAGACAAAAATGCATCGGAAACCTGTGTCGCCAGTTTGCCCCTACCATGCAGCTGCTACACATGTAGATCAGTAAAAGCAATATGAAAACGCTTTCACGCACACTCTCGCATTTTAAAATCAAAACTTACAAAAAAATCAATCATAAACCTTATCCATTAATAGTTTAAAACACTAGAAAATCACGCTTTTATAAATGCACGTAAAAACAAAAAATAATTTATGGATCGTTCAATTTGTCTCTATTTCTGGGCTGAAGTGTAAACTATGTGCTTTTAATTATAATATTTGATTGTAAAAGCGTGGGGCGCTGGAACAGGAGAGACGTTCTTGTGTAACTTGTTCAAAAATCAAGTGAACAGATGTTATTGGAAGCAGGTTAAATAGATTGGCGCTCTAACTGGAGTTGCAGCACGACTAGTAGGTGGCTCTACATTAAACAGTCTGTTCAAAGTAGCAGTTTGTCGAACTCAGACAAAAGATGCGCCAGTAGCGAGGAGAGCCGACATTTACCGACATTTTTAACGCCTCTTCTTTCAGGAAATTATTAATATATAATTGGCAAAATGTAGAGTTCTTGTTCGTGGACGAGATACTTTGGTTCCCTTTGGTAATCTTTTGGCGGTATAAATGTTATGCTCTTGTGCGATCTCATGTAGCTTCCGTCAGGAAGTTAGTATTAGTATTTGTTAACAGTTAAGTATTTTCTGTTCCAACGCCCCACGCTTTTACAATCAAATATTATAATTAAAAACACACATAGCATTAAGTAATATAATTTTAAAATTGACGTTCATAAGCGTCACCTTGTGACCTAGATGAATAAATGATTTTGACTTTGACTTTGACACAGTTTACACTTCAGCACAGAAATAGAGAAAACTTGAACGATTCATAATTTATTTTTTGTTTTTACGTGCATTTATAAAAGCGTGTTTTTCTAGTGTTTTTTAAACTATTAATTTATTTTATACTTTTTGGTCTTAGATAACGAAATATTTTTAACATTTATACATTTATTTTAAGTAGGCGAATGAGCCCGCATCCTCTCCATTTCCGCCAGTGCGTCTGTATTGCATGATGTTTTATCTGTCAGCTTAGAACAATCTAGCTTTTCAATCGGGAGACCACTAAATGATTTTACTCTACTAAGGGACACATACGCCAGTCCAGCCGCAAAAGTACGGGACCCTAAGTACACCACTACGTGGTCTACAATATATAATTGGTTTGTTATAACCTTCAAATCTGGTCGTGTTCAAAGTCCATTACGTGGCCTTCCTCACAAGAGCAAACACGATTATGATACGACATCGTATCATGGAATGCCAGTGCCTATCCTCCGGCTTCATCATCAGACCTTGAAACCTAATTGTGGTCAAAGTTCATTACAAGACTTTTCTAAGAAATACAAAACAGCTATGATACGATTTTCCATTATGAAGTTCCAGTTCATATCTTCCGGCTCCATCATCAGATCAGTTCGACAATACCATATTATTGTATTGTCATCAGAACTACATACAGCTGCTAATTTTCATTACGCTAAGACCCTTGGAAGAGGGTAAAATTAGTTACCTTAGGCTTCGTTCACACGACATTATCCTGCACGTTTTCTTTGTATTCGGTTTTTTAACGTACAGTCACCCGGGTGTTCACACGGTAGATTTTCCTTCGTGTAAAAAACTAATAGCCACTGTGTTCACAGAGTTGCGCTTGGTTGTTCTTTTATATTGGTACAATCGAAGACGCCAACGGTTTCTCCGTCGACAGAGAAATAAATGAATATAATATAAATGAAGAAACAGGGCGTACTAAACTATTTGAGGAGTTATACGAGAAACTTAGAAACGATGAAAAGAAGTTTTTTAATTACTTTCGGATGTCTATTGAAAGTTTCTTCGCGCGACTATTCCAAAAGAAGGATAACTACTAAACGCTTGTTCGGTTGTTATTCGGTAAAAAAACGTATGAACATCGTGCCGTGTGAACGAGGCAGAACTATACTATGTGCCACTGCATGCCGAATACGTTAAAGTTCATTCGATTTGATTGACAAGTCCGTTGAGTATTCGTTTAAACGTATAAACGGTGTACAATTTTTTCAGTACAAGCGTCATGTGAATGGTTCTATAGAGAATGTATGTACCACTATTTATACGTTAAGACTTAAACTGCAAAAACACGTGCAGTACAATGCCGTGTGAACGAAGCCTTAGATTCCATTACATAATTACATACACGTCGAGTTCCAGTTCATATCTTCCGAATCCATCATCAGATCAGTTCGACAGTACCATATTAATGTATTGTTATCAGAACTACATACAACTACCAATTTTCATTACGCTACGACCTTTGCAAAATGGTTAAATTAGTTAGCTGAGATTCCATTACATAGTTAGTTCCATACACGTCGACCTAATAAAAGCGTGTTAAAAATACATCATCCAAATGATTTTGGTTGCAAAATATGATATTTACATAACTTTTTACATTTCAGCTATTGAAAATACGCTAAATGTCTCTATACTCTGAAATCGTAACGGTGTATACTATTAACAACCCACGGTGGGTGTTTTAAAGCTACATAAGTCACATATTTACATTTATGTGATTTTGTGGTGTTGAAGGAGGTTCGAAATTAAAGAACGCACTCGCTATCTAGACACATACACTTTAATGTTCTTTTGATCTGCTCTTACAATAGTTGTCTTAGTTTATATACATAACTAACACGTGCTTATATGCTAAATAACTTATCATATACTTATCTTTCATATATCTACGAGATTAGGCGATTCGTCTTTTATGACCTGAAACGGCCCTACATATATACAATCGAACTTAGTGCCCGTTTCATTTTTTACTAAGACTAAATCACCTGCCTTATACGTAAATGGATTTATCTTTTTGTCATACTTATATTTTCTAACACATTTACTTCTCATTAAAATTTCTTTAGCGTCAGCGTGAGCCCTCTGCAATCTGCATTTAAATTCTAATGGGTAGTTATCAAAATTATGTAAAGGCTCGACGCTATTATCTTTTAAATTATTCGGCAATCTACACAGCTTTCCAAAGACTAACTCGTACGGTGTATATGGAGTCACTACATTAACTGTTATATTATAGGAAAAACACCAATACGGTATCCACGAACTCCATCCAGAAGAATTATTATTAGTTTATATACGTAAATATGCGCCTAAAGTTTTATGGAATTTTTTTAAAGAACCTATGCTCTCATGGTGGTATGCCGTTGATAAAATTTTATTAATTCCTAATACGTTACATAATTCTATCATTACTTTAGAAATAAATTCTGAACCCCGATCTGTAGCAATTATCTTAGGTATCCCATATCTCAAAATAATATTTTCGACTAAAGTTTTGGCTACTTCATTAGCCGACTTAGTCTTTAACGGATATGCTTCCACAAATTTTGTGAGTTCACATTGAAGTGTCAGGATATACACATTTCTATAATTATCTTTGTCAAGAGGACCCACAATGTCTAAATAAATCTTTTCAACAGATGACGATGCAGTCGTAGTGATCGTCAACGGTTCTTTTGTATTTCTATGATATTTTTGTTTTTGACATTTTTCACATTTTCGTACGTATTCCACAATATCTTTTTCAATGGATGGCCAATAATAATACTTTTTTATGTTGTTAACCATCCTACGTATCCTTGCATGACCACTATTCGGTAAAATATGAAAGTCGTTCATTATAATCCTTTTTTCGTAATTATCTTCGACTCTTTGTACATCTTTTACTACGCATACTCTAAAATCTTGAGATAATATTTTAACATTGTGTTTTAAATATCGTGCCATATTTTTAATTAACTCACCGTTAAAACAGTTTTTAAATATAATAATTTCTTTAATATCTCTTTCGGTACAAAAACTTACTATGTCTTTCAACAACTCGTCTCGCGAAGATGCCGATAAAGAATCATAGTTTATATAAATATTCGAGTTTTTTAATTAATTTTTTTAAAAATTGCGTGACTTTGAAAATATTTTATTCTTCTTGTTACGTAACAACTTATTCCATAAATCTAATCTTCTTTCAACTAGTTCAATATCATGTCCGTGTTTTTTAATAATTTCTACGATCCTAGGGCGATCAAGTCTACTAACCGTAGAATCTTCCTTGCCAGTATCCGACTTTTTGGACTCTAATAGACGTTTATTTTGTGCTCTCGTTAGTACACATAAAGTCTTTTCATGCATGTTTTTTAAATCATTACTCGATAAAACTATTCTGGACAATGCATTCGCTAACACATTATCTTTTCCTTTTACGTATTCGACCGCGAAGTCATATTCTTCCAAACATAGTCGGAATTTTGTTAACCTGCTTGACGGATCTGTCATGTTAAATAAATATAGTAACGGTCTATGATCGGTTTTTACGATGAATTTTCTTCCGTACAAATATGGTCTGAAATATTTTACTGACCAAACTATAGCCAATAATTCCTTTTCAATAATAGGATAATTTAACTCACTCTTATTCAAAGATCTACTGGAATATGCCACGAGTTTCCCATTTCCATTACATAGCACACTACCTATAGCAAATCCCGAACTGTCTGTCTGTAATATAAAAGCTTGGATAATCTAATACTGGAGGGTTCATCAACATTTCTTTTAGTGATACAAATGCTTTCTCGCATTCATCTGTCCAGTTAAATACTACATTTCTTCTACATAACTTATTCATAGGCAGAACTATACTAGCAAAATTAGAAATACATTTTCTGTAATAGTTTACAAAAGCTACAAAACGATTTACTTCATCGCTACTAGAAGGATGCGGATATTTTTTAATAACTACAACTTTTTCTGGGTCTGGTAAAATACCATCTGACGAATCTGCCTAAATAAAGTATTTGCTTTTTCAAAAACTCACATTTTGACGGATTTAATTTTAGATTGACTTTTCTTAGTCGCGAAAAAACTGACATGAGATTTCGATTATGAATTTCAAGGTTTCGTCCGAAAATGATCAAATCGTCTAAATAAACTAAGCATTTGTCATAATTTCACCCTGACATGGCTACAGTCATCATTCTACTAAATGAACTTGGACTTATCTTTAATCCCATCAGTAATCTGCACATTTGGTATTGCCCCTTGTCTGTTGTAAACGCTGTACAGATTCTACTGTTTTTCGCGAGACAGCACTGAAAATACGATTGGGATAAATCGCAATGACTGTAATACATAGCGCCTGGCAAGGACTCTAAAATCTCATTAATATTAGGTAAAGGAAATTTATCGTCTTGTATTTTTTCATTCAACCGTCTATAGTCTATAACTACGCGCCATTTCTTTTCTCCGTTACGATCTGCCTTTTTTGGAACAATTAACACAGGACTAGACCACTCACTAACTGTCTCCTCAATAACATTATTATCAAGCATCTCTTGAACCTGCCGATCAAGTTCCTTTTTTTGAGCGTGAGCTATCCTATACTGTTTCCTATATACTGGCGTGACATTATCATTTAGTCTAATCTCCTGTTTATAAATATTCGTGACAGTTAATTTATCTCCCGGAATATGAAATATATCTGGGAATTTTGCACATATTTGCTCGATCGATAACCGTTCTTCCTTATTCAAATAATCTAATTTAAGCAAAGAAAATATTTTCTTAACGCGTTCAACGTTTATCTCCGGTTCCGCAAAACTACAATACTCATAATCACTTAATGGACTAACTTCTATGTCAGACATGCTACAAATAACTTCCTCAGAGGTTGCGTTTAATATCTTAATCGGTATCATCCCATTTTTAGGCCTAACTATCACATTAGCCAAAAAAACACCTTTACATAATTCTTTCCTAAATAAATCAAGCAAATATTTAAGAACTTCACAACGCGGGGAAACAGTCAATAAATAATCATACAAATTTAATGGAATCGAAACCCTCGACATGCTCTTAAAGATAAAATATTCTTCGAAAAATCTACTATTCCATTATATTTTTGCAAAAAGTCTTGGCCTAATATACCGATTGCCTTACAAGGTAACTTATCGTTATTATTATAACGATAAGTTACCTTGTATATTACTTATTAAATTTAAATAAATGTAACCTATTGCAACTAAACTACCCCTACGCCATTAATCACGAGCCTATCTCTATAAATGTTATTACACAACCCATATCTTACACAAAAACTATTTTTATAGCCGATAACGACGCTCCTGTATCGACTAACCATTCTGATTCAATATTATTTATTCTAAAATAACCCAATTAATGCTATCACACGTTAAAATATGTTTACTAACGAAAAAATTTACTCGTTGTTTGTTGTTTGTCATAGTTTAGTCTTGGCCTTGCCATTGACTCATTATTTTCCGGCGACGTCCAGTCTAAATATGCTACCTGTTGTTTCTGCTGACCGCGATAATTGTAATGTCTACTAGTACCGCGCGTACTACTGTTATGCCATGCGTTAGCATTTTTGCCCCTATGACACGCGCGATGATTATCAAACACAGCTGATTGTCGCCGCACGTGATTATTCGAACTTCACATACTTTGCGTTCCCCTGATTTTTATAATACTTTCGTCTTCCACCACCCTTATTGCATCTTTCAACGACGACGTCAAATTACGCGCCGCTATTATAGTACCAATTTTTTGGTTTCGTAGGCCATCCTCGAACCTTTTTATTGCGTATTTTTCATTTAGTGGACGCAAAATTTTATGTGATTCCTCATCGTCGCCAGCCTGAGAGATGGTCAGGTCTACCATCAACTTCTTAATTTCGGCCCCAAAATCCGAAATGGTCTTATTATTTTGTCTAGCCCGTGCAAACCGAGCCTGTATCGCTACATCGGATTGTTTTTCATGCCAGTCAATAAATTGGCTATAGAGTCATAATTCGATGCCAGACGTAACCTAGCTCCTTGGCTGAGTCGTGTAGTTAGCACGAATTTAATCAAAAATTGGCAGTTGGCCTCTTCTAACATAGAGCTATATAAGTTAGAGCTGTCTATCAAATCTTGGGTCACCTGCTCGTCCCCATTCATTTTGGGTAACAAGCTAACAGCTGTTTTCAAACAAAATTTTTCGGTGCCCATTTTTAGTTTTTCTGTTACTATGTCAAAACTACTATTAGTTTCGACATAGTAACAGAAAAAAAAGTACTATTACTTTGGTATAATCTATCTATTTTATCTATTAACTCTGTAAGTTCGTCCGAAAATTTTTCACAGTTAGCAATCAAGGATTTAAACTTGTTGTAAAGGGCTCGCGCTTCGGTAATCTTTTTATTAAAATTTTCTCCCTGCCTTTTTTTCTTGATGGGCCTAATTTGACAATGCTTTCTCTTAAAAGCTTTAATTGAATAAATATTGAGGTGCATTCTACTTCCATATCATAAAATAAAATAAAATTACTTCATAAAATTACAAATAAAGGGCATATTTAAAAGTATCACTTAAATTCTCTATATAATTTTCACAACACACAGCACGAATAGACGAAGTTAAAACATAAAATTTTCTTACTCACTATACCCGTTCGCTGGTCACTCGCCTCACTTCCCAATTATTGATTTCTTGGTTGATCCATCTATGATGGCACCGCTTGTATAGGTGTACCAAAACACCGATGATAGCTAGCGCGAGACACACCGCGATGAATACTAGTACCGTGCTGATAGATGATAATTGCTGTGCAGTAGCATTATTACTTCCTCCTGATGCCGTCTGGGTAATAATCACCTCTTCCTTCGACGGCGAAACTCCCATGATAGTGCGTACTTTGTTACAGCGAGTATATTACGAAGAGAGGAAGAGAGAAAAAAATCACTGGGTTTGAGTTACTTACTGATTGCGCCTTTATCTCCGCATGACGTCCCCTCGTACTAGCAGCTTCTGGTCTTGACGCCTGCAGATCCTGGCATGGTCGCCATGTGGTGTTGATGGTGGTTCGAAATTAAAGAACGCACTCGCTATCGAGACACATACACTTTAATGTTCTTTTGATCTGCTCTTACAATAGTTGCCTTAGTTTATTTATTTATTTATTTATTTATTTAAACTTCCTGCAATACAATTTGCACGAGGCGGACTTAATGCCAAAGGCATTTTCTACCAGTCAACCTTAGGGTGATGCAGAGATGATAGTGGCAGGTGTGCTTTAGAGACTAAAAACAAGAGAACTAAATATAACAGTAGAATGATGGTAATACATATTTGCGAATAGAAACTCCTTATACATACATACATATAACATACATACATATGAATAAATATACATGTTTAAATATATTTAATAAGTATATATATATAGGTATATAATATAACATATATAGTTTATATACATAATTAACACGTGCTTATATGCGAAATAACTTATCATATACTTATCTATCATATATCTAATGATATGTGATGGACGTGACAAACACCGCAATTTTGAATAGTTTTATCGTCGATATAGAACTTAGTGGCTACCAAGCTGCTTGTTTTGTTGCTTGCGTGTCATCCAGGTGAGGAAAAAGAATATGCAAAACATATATTTCTGCTAAAGGAAACCGATCCAGACGACGTGTCGACGTTTGTGGCAAACTACTTAGTCGAATTAGCCCTGGTTACTTCCAACCATGTTGACGATACAAAATTACTAGTATGCGCATGGTCCCTCTGAAGGCAAGCTTAGCGAATATACGGAATTATAGAAATTCTATTACACAGTTATAATTCAAAAATGTAAATTCAAGAGTTAAGCTGCAAGGGCTACCAGTGAGTTGTAAAAACATTTACATCAACTATCAAATTTTACATCACCTCGCCCGAAGTATGAAAGCCTGGAAATATTAACAGGCTCTTTTTTTACTTTTGATAGGCTAACGTTTGACCGCGGTCTCGCGTGATGTTAAGCGATGATACAGTCGAAAATGGAGCACGCTTGCCTAGAAGGTACCTATTCACCCGCGACTTGAAAACACCTAAATTTTACTCATCAGGAAACACAGATTCAGGCAAGGAGTTCCATACCTTTGCAGTACGCATAGTACATGAGGATGGGATGTCAACCATATAACGGTGACGATGACAAGTTTGTCTGGTCGTCCGATGGTAAAAAGGGGATGGAGGACTCAGGTTATGTAGTTCCTCTGCACACTCTCCGAAATGTAACCTATAAAAAACTGACAGACTAGCAACACTGCGACGATGCTGCAGGCTTTTGAATTTTGTGTTAACCAATAGATCATCGCCAATGAGTCACCTAGCTTTCCTCTCAATAGAGTCCAAAGTCCCTAGCTGGTATTTTGCTGAACCATCCCAAAGGTTTATTAACGCATTATTTCAAATTACTTACTGGAGCTCAGATCGGCAAAATACTTCTCTAGATAGATCTTGTACTAATTATAGGATATAAACAAGTAACGGCAATATCAGCATAGATCAACTAAATTATGATGTCATATTTAACCCTTGGAAATTCTATTATTATAAATGATCTCAAGTGTGCCGCTCAACTTTAGGGGCTACGAATGATTGGCCCAATAAATCGTGCCACATACATGCGCATAACATCAACAATTTCAGATACCGACTTGACAGCCGGCAAGTTAATGAACACCGGTCAGAGTGAATTTATTACGGGACCACGGAGAGCGTGCTCTTATTGATAACATTGCTATAATATCTACTTTGATATGCTCTTTGAAGTGAACAGAAAGAGAATCCTTACCGAGATGCTCGAGAAAGGTACTATTTCCAAAGATATTAGAAATTTCCAATTTCGCTTATTCTAACGAAGACAAAGACGCAAAAAATAAGTGTTATAATATGTCTCTCGTGTCTGTATGCCTGTCTGTGGCATCGTAGCTCTTAAAAAAATCGATGTCGCGGTTTTTTGTTTAAAGCCTGATATGACCGAGATAGTTCCTGGCAACAATTTATGAAGATTTTTGTTAGGTGTTATTCCTTCAATTTTATATTATTCTTCAAACTAATGAACAGGCAGGCTAATATAAGAAGTATCAAGAGTAAAAGAAAAATTTGCAGGTTTACGACAAAAATAATACAAAATAGATTTTGCCATCTTTTTAGATCCTTAAAAACGCTTATAGTTATCTACTAAATGCTTAGGCATACGTCCTATTATCCTTAGTCCACTTGGTCGTAACGAAAAGTGAACCTAGAGTACCTGCAAAACAAATGTGTTCAAAATTATACGTAAGAAACCCAAGACTATACCAACAAGGTTATTTTCTCGGTCAAATTTAAATATAAGTGCATAGTAAATATTATGAACGACATGAATAGATACAATTCCGGTTCACTACTGAGGTTCAAAATTACTTATGCGTGCGCTCGTACTAACAGCGTCTTATTTAGTATTCCAACTAAGTATAGGACGTTGCTATTCAAATTGAGATATACACAGTAATGAAAAGGCTGTAGTTACTGTAGTGTGCCCGAGTCGAATGAAAACATTACTACAAGTGCTGATAAGAATATATAATGGCGACTGCAAACCCGAATACTTGTCTCAATATAAAATAAATAATGTCGACGATTCTCTTGCACTAATTTACATAACACTTTATGTATATTTAAATGTCACACTTGTGACACAACAAAAGTCAGTACTTGCATTTTGTTTTCCATGTACAGTACGGTGAAGTAAAACGTCGTGAGGATGCCTGCATAACTGGTAGTTCTCCATAATGCTCACGAAATACACGCGAACTCTACCAACCAGCCCTTGAGCCCAGCCAGCATGGTAGACTACAGCCTAATCTTTCACATAATGAGATGAGGCCTGTGCTCAGCATAAATGATTGATTATGATCTACAATTAAATTTAATATTTCCGACAGCTCATAATGCAATTGATGGATTTAGTCAACATGTGGTGGAGTTTTTTTTTGTAGGGGACGGAATACCCAGTACATCAGTTAACAGCCAGCCAACTACGGAAAATATGTGACTTGTGATTTTGTAATTACGTACATTCGAACAACTTACCGCTAGACCACCATACGGGCGAGAATCGCTCAGTAAGACATCGTCGCTTCCAGTGCTACTTTACAAGCACATTGACACTCGTATACAAAACCAGTTTCTAGTGCGCCTCGACTCTATGAGCGAGGCAAGGGAATTGTTTTCAAACTGGTCCAGCGCCGACTTATTTGATTATACCTACGTAATCTTTAACGATGATTCTAAACAAGAATATTCTTTTGAACACAAAATAATCCTGTAATCTCTATACACGTTAAAAAATAATAACTATATTGTAATATATTGTAAGCATAATATATGAAAACCGGCAAAAAATTTTTGTTCAAACACGCAAAATAGGAGCAGGCAATTATGGCGGTCTTATTATTTATCTCATTACCTACCAGATTCACTTGTTTTTAAGGTGTAGGTAATTAGATTCAAATCGTTAGATCTTCTTATGGTTTTTGTATAAGTTAAGGTTCATTTAGGGTAGGATATATATTATGTGTGTGGATATTTATAACTTTCATGCACCTGTATTTCTGTAGGAACTTATAATAGTGTAAAAAGTAAATCTATTCGAAGACACAATATATTTTAAGTTATATACAATAACATTACTTCAATATATTCAATATGGTTCGAAGTGTATATAGATCATTTGTCGAAGGGCCGTAAAACATCAAGAACGCGTATCAAGATAAATCTTTGACAATTCATATAGTTTTTCTCGTCCCATTTCTGATCCACTGTACTCGTACAGAATGTTTTCTTTGACTAAAAACGAGTATTGTATTGAGTAACTCAGAAAAAGCTGTAGATAAATTGGCCCATCTATTTCTCCAAACTGGGCTATTTGCGATCTAAATTGTAGATTTTCAGGTTAGATAATGTTTGTCAATATTTCACGCTCGCTGTAACGAATATAGGGGACGTGGAGCCATTGCCAATATTTATAATAATTGTTGCGACTGAACTTGAAATCTCGACAAAGCCCCAGCGTCAAACGAATGCACTGCGATCCATTTATACCGCCTCCTGGACTCAAATCACGTCCGCGAGGGGATTTTCCATTCTCTTCTGCTGCTGGTTATTTGATAAACACATACCTTACCGCTGTACTCATATCACAAAATGTATTGCTCAGCTTTGGAACACTGATAGCGTGAATAATATCGACATGGCAATTAAGTTCTGGCAATTGACTTATACACCACTATTTTTTAATTAGTACAAAAACTTTAAGGACAGATTAGCGAAGATATTATTATCATATATGTGACGTAAGAATTTCATAATATCAATAAAGAGCAAAGTTATTATCATTTGTTGACTATGAAATCGTAAAATCTTTTGACAGCCCACCGTAAAAAATGACAAAGGGACTTCATATGAAGAATCCTCTTTTTATTTAGGTTTCCAGTCCGCTCCTAAAATGTGAAGCCTACTAATAAAATGTGTGCTCGAAGATTGTATTCAACTCTCCCTTTTTGTAGTATCCACGATCGTTTTTTGAATGACAATGGAATTTAATTCGGCTTCGTGCACAATTTCCGTATGTTTCCATTATTCGTTTCTTTCTTTTGTGAATCTCATACTATGTATGATATTGGACCTCTTTTGATTAATAAATTGCTAGTATGCTTTGAGATCTTTGAAAGCCATCGGCAGTAGTTTGGAAGTAATTTTCGATAAAAATAAAACCGTGACGTTATTCGAAGCTATTGAGCATTTTGTTACAGAGTTCGGAAATTAAATCGTATCTATAGTAATTAATAAAGTAATTTCATTGCCTAATAAACCACAACAATTATTATAATCTCTACTGCTTTACTTACAGATTTAACCATTTTGCAAAAACAGAAAATAACGCTACATACTTATCTTTGTTTTCTAATTATTTGTTTTCAGTTCTTAATCAATTAGGGCAAGCACTAGATCAAAGATAATTTACGTTCTTAGAATCTTAGATAACAGCATTCTAACAAGGCCGCAACGCCTAATACAAGGACGAAATATTCCAAAAATAGTAACTAGCTCTTGCCTAAGGCTTTACCACATGAATATTATCTATAGTATTTTGTCGCACAAATGATGAACCGCTAATGCGATGTGCTTAAATGAAGAATTAAAAATATTTAAGTATTTCTTGTTACCGGAGTTGGCTCTATATTGACTTAACCTATGGTTTTTATGGTTTAAACGGTCGCCTCACCCGTTCAGCAGTGCGCCGTGTACGAGTATAATGGGTTTGAACCCCTCATGAAACAACATATTGTGTAATCCACAATTTGTTGTTTAAAGTTTGGGTGTACTTTGTATTCTTCGATGGAATGTTTGTAAAGGCTTCCGCGACACAAGATTCATAATTAGGGCGGGAGTTGCCTTTTCTAAACAAAAAAAAAAAGTTTTCTACTACATTCACACAACACCATCTAGTTCCAAACTAAGCAGAGCTTGTACTAGACAGTGGATAAACATACATAAATATTTTTATATCATACATAGAAACACCCAGACCAAGACAAACATTTATGTTCACGCACACAAATATTTGACTTGAGCGGGAATCGAACCCGCGACCTTCGGTGTTGCAGTCGCATACACTCCCACTTCGCCAACCGGTCGTAAAAAAATAAGACTATTTTTGGCACAGACTGGTTCGGCGTTGCACCGAACCGTATGTACTAGGCGATTTCGCCACGCCCTATCAAAAACGTAGGATCTGCAAATCTGCAACTTTTCAGTAGAGCAATTTAAAGATTGAACTTGGAATAAAAATGTAACCAAAAGCGAAAACTTTATAAATTTTGTAATGAGTATTAAATATATCATTATCTATTATACGAAGGTAATTATTTATATAAGTTCATTAAAAAATATTAAAAAATGTCAAGTGTCGCCATTTTCATCGGACAAATTCGATCATGTTATGTCGGATGTGGTATATCCAACATTTTTGATTGAATAAAAATCATTACAATACATCGGATGTGGCAGATAAAACTATTTTTATGGGAAGAAATATAATAATATTTTTGGTTCTACTGCTAACGTAACTGACAAAAGTTTAAAAGCCTTAGGTATCATCAATTATTTTATAAAGCGTTTTCCCTGGTCCATAGGCATTAATTTTATGCAACTTTTTGAACGAAACAATGAGTGGGATCCGAAATAAATAAAAAAATCATCGACAACATGCTCATTTATTCATTCTAAGCAAGTGCTTACAAAATTGGTTAAAAACTAAACAAAAGTAAAAATCTTATAAATCTGAAAAATTTAAATAACATTTTAAATAAAAGTTTCATAATCAATCTAAATAAACAACTCTCTACTTATGAACAAATTAACAATGTTGTTCTTTTTACACTTATTACTGAATTACAGTCTTACAGCATTCTTTAGCGAAACAATTATAACGAAAACTACACAATAATTACTTAAACTAAGAGGTAGATCCAACTTCAGGCTAGATGTCACTGAGTTGGAAGCGGACAGAGACGTACAACAGGGCGCACTTTGCTCCCCTTCGCGGTTTTCACGGTAACAACGCGGGTTGTACCGTCTTTGGAAGTATACAGTTTCTTCACGATGGCTAACGGCCATGAAAGCGGCGGAGCATTATCATGTATTATGACGACCAACGTACCCTCCTGTATAGGGGATGCAGGACTATTCCATTTGGATCTAGCCTGAAGCTGGTGGAGATATTCCGCACGCCAGCGCCGCCAGAACGACTGTACGAGTTTATCCAGCAGAGTATGTGTCTGGAGCAAGCTTGAAGAGTCTGCTTCAGGAGCCGGAAATGACGATAATGGCACTGTGTTCAGAAAATGTGCAGGGCTTAACGCGGATGGTTCTGCAGGGTCACTACTCAATGCTGTGAGCGGACGCGAGTTGATCAGCGCCTCGACTTGTGCAAGGACAGTTAAAAGCTCTTCGTAAGAGAGGATCTGTTGACCTATAACTTTGAAGAGATGCGTCTTAATTACTTTGACCATGCTTTCCCAACATCCACCGAAATGTGGTGATGCTGGCGGAATAAACTTCCAGTCAATATGATTTATGGAAAGTTCTTCCTGAAGACGAGTACGATACTCTTCCCTGAGAAACTTATAAAGGTCGCGTAAATAAGAGCTTGCGCCCACGAAACAAGTGCCGTTATCCGTGTACAAACACTGTATAGGGCCGCGTCGTGAAAGAAATCGTTTAAGAGCTGCCAGGAATGACTCCGTGATTAAATCCGTCGCAACTTCAATGTGCGTAGCGCGCGTCATGCTTAAGCATGTAAAACTACATAGCCAAGCTTTACGGCTTTTAACACCTCGACCACGCACTGGCGTATACTGCAGTGGTCCTGCGTAATCACAACCGGTATGTGTGAATGCTTTATCAACCTGATTGACGCGTTGGCTAGGCAGATCTGCCATGGGAGGGAAAATCGGACGCGGACGAAATTTGAAACAGACGTTACATTTATGTATTCTGTGAGGAATTATTCGTCGAGCAGCTAAAACCCAATATTTATGCCTAAGGAAGGACATAAGCAGCTCTGGACCAGCATGGAGATGTTTGTTGTGATAAAAATCAAGCGGTAGAATGTAAGGATGCTTGTAGTTATAAGGTTCGTCCAAATTTGACAGATGACCACCAACGCGTATGACGCCGTGCTCATCGAGAAACGGCTTGAGCCTAAGAATAGCGGGAGAACAAGGTACATTATTTTTCAAATGTTGAATGTCGTTACTAAAATGAACAGCCTGTACAGCTCGTAGTAACTTACATTCTGCAAATTCAAGATCAGTACTTGAAACAAAAGTCCCATTAGGTAGGTGCCTAAGAAACCTACAGACATAAACGATGGCGCGGAGTAACTTAGACCACGATGACATGCGTAGTGCGAGTGCATAGATCGGAGATTCAGCAACCTCAACAATCACGGGATGAGAAACAGACTTCCGTTCGGGTACATCCTCGTCCTCTGCACTGTGGTCAAAGGGTTGCATGGGCCACTCTGACGGATCATGGGAAATCCAAGAAGGTCCATGATGCCATAATGGATGAAGCAGAAGATTAAGTGGAGTAACACCACGCGACAAGCAATCTGCGGGGTTCTCAATACCCGCGACGTGATTGAAACAAGTAGCAGGAACAATTTCAATCAATTTACTAACGCGGTTGGCGACAAAAGTCTGCCGGCGGTGAGGAGGTACAAAATTGTGGGAGCCACAAAACCCATTATGTCCCATAGTCGAGCCACTGTAGACAGCATAGTGCGTTTGGTGCACTTATCATCTGGCGGTGAGACGTCAAACCGAAAACTATCACAGGATTTGTCCCAGCGTAAACCGAGAACTTTATGCTGTACAGACTTCTCAAACTTAATGTCTGGAGAAGCTTTATGAGAATCAGGTATGCGTGCGAGAACCTCCTTAGAATTGCTTGTCCATTTGACAAGATCAAACTGGCCTCGCTTAAAAAAGCTGAATAAGCTCTTCACAAAGCGAAATTGCTAGCGGAACGGATATGACACTACAGGCGATGTCATCCATATACAAAGCGGAAGTAGCAACAGTTGCTGCGGCGGGAAAGTGATCGCCTTCATCAGCGATCAACTGGCGAACAACTCGTAACGCGTGATATGGGCTAGACTTGAGTCCAAAACAAACACGATTGAACTGATACACGGATAAAGGTTCCTTATTGTCAAAACGATAAAAAATCCGTTGAAATCTACGGTCAGATTCGCGAACGCCGATATTGAGAAACATTTGGCGGCAATCAGCTGACAGAGCGATTTGGAAAAGACGAAACTGTTTGAAATAGAATTAGTTTTTATGATAAGTCAAATCGATTATATCGATTAAGTAACATTTTGTTTAGTCTATTGTAAATTTTGACTATGGTCACACTGAACTGTCAACTTCCGTTTCGGAAAAATGGTTGCGCTCACGCCGTTTGGTCTGTCTCGCGTGGTTTTGTAATTGAAATAAATTGTTCGCCTTTTGGAAAGCTCGTCCTAGTAGCTTCGCGAAGTGATAAAAGATAAACTTATAAGTAACCTATTGAACATTGTAAAAATTGTGCACGTGGTTAGTGCCCGACGACTTCGCTGATGAAGGACGCCGAACTGGACCCTGTGGTATTTATAACGATTTTCTTGTTATTTTGGCCAAAATTATGAGTTAATCTTATAGGCCCACTCAAGAACATCATCAGGAGCATCAGTGAAGATTTGGTAAGTTAATTAATATTGATAGTTGTAACTTGCATGTTCTTTGAATTCATCACTGTGCAACGCAGTGCATTGTGTCTAGATCCTTGTCTTGTCGTAGTCAGGCAGATGTATTACAACTTCCACTGCGCACTCTGAACAATTCCTGCCTGCCTACGGCAACTCTAGACAGAAACTTTATTATGATGTTAAATAAATCATCCTGTAGATTAGGGCCGGCATGCAAAATGTCATTAATCGACTGACCCGATGTAGTCCTACAACTAGCATCTAAAACCACACGAAGTTTAGTAGAGGTTTTATCTTCGCAAACTACGCCGTGATGCGGGATATAATATGAGGGAAGAGAATTGCCCTCGTTGTTTACAACTACACTCAAAAAACCTTTATTTAGGTAGTCACGAATGACGTCATTATAGGCACCGCGTAACTTAAGTGATGCATCAAGTTTTCGTTCTAAATAATGAAAACGTCTAAGCGCAGCAGCGTACGAGTCGCATAACGAATAAGGGTCACCATAGAATGGTAACGCCACAACGTATCTGCCACTGTCGTCACGAACAGTGGTAGCGTGGAAATGTTCTTCCCACTCGAGATCCTTACGGCTCATCGAGGGTGGTACGATAACCTCTTCCAGCTCCCAAAATCGCCTGAGAAGAGAATCAATATTATTTTCTTGAAGAACAGAACAACAACAAGACGTAATATAATGAGAAGTATGTAGCGTAGGTACGGTACCCATAATCACATACCCAAATACCGTCTCAATAGCGGGCGGTAAATTATGTTGCTCACTACGTACTACTTTAGGTAGTAACAAGTGCGGAAATATTGAAGCTCCGGTCAAAACATCAATGTCTGCCGGATTCGCAAATTCCGCGTCTGCTAGCGGTAGTGTCTCGAGATGCGTGAGTAGTGATACGTCCACATTAGCGTTCGGCAATTTGTCTGTAATACGCTCCACGATAAGCGAATAAATGTTAAAATTAATATTCCTATCAAAACGCGAATGTATTTTAATATCTACGGAACCCTTGCAATGTTTTTCTGACCCCCCGATACCCTTGACTACTAAGTTAATATTTCTAAAGTTATCCCACAGTCCGAGGCGTTTGAAACAATCAGAAGTAATAAAATTACTCTGTGACGCACTATCGAGTAAACAACGAACTATGTGCGGCGCGTTATTAATATCATAAACGATAACTTGCGCTGTCGCTAATATAACCGTCTTGGACGCCGTACACTGCGGTTTAGCATCGCGCTGAGCACGACAAGCGCGCGAGGGTTGTCCGCGTGTGTGCGCTGCCCGCGCAATGGACGTCGTACACAACGATACTTCGCACTGAGACGCGGAGGGGGAAGCCGCCGTGGCCTGCACCTGCGACGTAAGTGTGTCAAGGTTACCGGATTAGCCCGACGGCGGATAACCTTTATCAAAGTGTAATAATGAGTGATGTCGTTGATTACATGAACGACACTTCGTCTTACTAGAACAATCACTCGTTTTATGTTTTATACTTAAACAATTAACGCAAGCTTTGTTTTCATTTACACATTTGTAACGAGCAGTCGGATTTAAATTATTAAAGGCGGGACGTTTATAGAAATAGTCGTGTACTATATTACTGCACAGACACTTCTGTGAATTATTATTATTAGATTCCGCGCATGCTACGTAAGATTGCGGATTAGGGACCGAGCTATTATTATTATTGCTATTTCGCGTTTTATTCGTCTTTTGTTTGCTATTATTAATATTAGACGAGCTAGATGAACTAGACTGCGTATTATGATATATTCGACACTGATCTTTGATGTAAGAAATAAAATTATCTAGTGTAGGTAGTTTATGATTACGTTCCGTCATCTCGAATGCACGAATTGTTTCAGTGTCAAACTTTTTTAAAGCGAGTTGAAGAAACATAAAGTCGGAAAGATCTTTTAATTTTAAGTTTTTAAGGGAACTAACTGCGGTAACAAAGTTGTCTATAAACAGCTGGAAATTCGAAACAGACGCGGCACCGGACAATTTAAGATTTAAAGCTTAATCAAAGTAAGTAGACGCTAGAACACGAGTATCTTGATACCTATCAAGTAGTGACTGGAATATGACCTGATAGTTCTCAGCACTGGGTGTGATACCTGCAAATACGGACTGGGCCTTCGGTGACAGCTTACCTATTAAATAGTACAACCTGTCAGCATCTGTCAGAGAACCATTATCGTGCACTGTAGACTTAAAACTCGCATAGAATAACGGCCAATTTCGTATATCGCCATCAAATTACATAAGCTCAATTATTGGCGGTAATCTCGGCGCTCGAACTGCTGGTGAGGCAGAAACGGGCTGCGCGGAACACCTACCCTCCAATTGTGATTGTATGCGCTTGATGATACAATAAAGATCTTCGAATGAGGTGTACGCCTGATAATTCGGCTGTTCATCAGGATTAATAGAAAGCAATCTTGCGTTATAATCGTCTAACAACTTATGAAAATCTGTTCGAATACTATCTACTGTCAAACAATAACTAAGAAATGATTCCCTATTAATATCGGAAGTAGCGGCAGTTTTTGAGCGCTCGTAAATGTTTTGAATACGCTCAAATAAAATATTACGTTTAGCTTCCAAGATTGTCAGCTCTTTTTCTTCCAACATGCATGGCTTCTTTTGTTGCGCCATGTTTATGTAGATGTTTAAGCTAATGAGACCGAATCAAAATAAGAATACCTAAAGTACCTATTATTTTACTGAAGTAGGTGTTTATGCGGTAGTTATTCGTAAGTAGGCAACAACTTTAAGGCGGTGGAATTAAAAGGTGCTTGAAATATGGAATTTACAAGACAACTATGATAGTTCCAGTAATAATAATTGGGTTAGTAGGTAGCTACATAAAAGTATATTACCTACAGAAGCGTGCGGAAATAACCACGTAATGGGTATGTAAATGGACTAGGAGTATAGCTAGGTGCTATTACTACTTAGGTAGGTACTTCTAGAAGATACCTACGCGATATAAAAGAGAGGTTACGTATAAACGAAAATGAATCTGGCTTCGTACGGACCAAAAAATGGTTCGGCGTTGCACCGAACCGCATGTACTAGGTGATTTGTAAAAATATTAATATTGTGGACTTTATAAGGATGGCTGATGATCGCCTAGAATAGGAAAAAGGTGAAGAGGAGTTGGAAATTATAGCTACTGGGATTTATGGGTCACGCCTTACCTCCTTTTTCGCGGCTTGACAAAATGGCGGCCGCCTGGTTCTTCGAGAGTCGGGCCACAAAGCTGATCACTCCATCTGTATCCAACCCAGAGCTACACAGAACACTTCACTACACCCGCGGGCGGTTTAGTTCTCGTTTATAGTATAAAGCGGTAAAATATTGCGGTATTGCACGTGATCGGCGCGGCGCGGGGCGGCGTAGAAACGCAACTGATCAGAGTGACGATTGATCCTTGACTGGCTCGCAGCGTCGTTGAAGTCTGCGACCAATTACAGCGAGGCGTGCCTTTTGGAAGGGAAGGGATAAAAAGATCGCTCGTATTTGACACTGCGATATGCAAAGGAATTTATTAGCTAGGTGTTGACATAATTAATTATCAATAGAAAGATAAATGGCGCTACCACACACAGTCCTTTTACATATGTCACAATGTTATGATTAGAAATCAGAGAGTTATCTTAATGAGAAAACTTCATATCAATTCGCTAAACAAAGCGCATTTGATAATAAAATCTTACAAAATGATCAGTGAAACAAAGAAAATTGGTTTGTTACTGAGTTTTCTTGTGACACGGGTCCGTCAGCTGTGTCAGTGAATACCTTGAAATAATTGTAACATGCTAGGTTATGTTTGTTACGTTTCTTGTGACCCTAAAGATTTTGTTACGTTTCTTGTGACCCGTTTTAGGATATATCTATGAACGGAATTCTAACAAAAATGTTATAATTATAACGTTCGGCTGGTCACTAGCTTTGTACAAATTGTAAAATCGCAACATCTGAGATTAATCAAAACTCAAAAAAAGATCTTTATTTTAAACATATTTGTGACACATATTTATCATCTTACTAATCAAACAAAGGTCATTATCATTTCGACCAAAAGACGTCCACTATTCTCTAGCTAGACGCAAATAACAAACGTACTGTAAAATTTGTAAAATTGATTCTTGTGCTTCACAGGCTTTTTTGTCCATCAATGGCTTCACACTTTAAAAATATAAGAAATTAAAACATCGAATCGTAGCAGAAAGAGCGCGTAAGAGCCACAGGTGTTAGGTGAATACATAGGCAAGAAAGAGCACGTAAACATATCTGTAAAAGACCGTAATGCACTCGCACTCAGATAAATAACTTATGTCTTTGAAAGGCTTGATAGTAGTCATATCAACAAATCCTTACAAGAAGAATTCGTTAGTATGTACACTAAACATTTTTACTAGTGTTTTATTGCATTGAAATTTAGAAATCCGTAGAGTCTCCAGGGAAGGTGCTTTTCATACAATAATGTTATACTGGGTGTAAGGGACGGTGTACCGAAAACTGATACCAGTGATTCAGTACATTATCCGCTCAAGGTAACCGCTCTAATTTGACATTTTCCGCTAAAGCATCACGCGGTCGTTATCTGACCACCCGCGAAGCAAGGCCACTTGTCGTGCTACCTTAAACCTAACCTTACGACTTGTCACTCGGGTGTTGATATTTGAAATGATGTTTTTATAAAAGTAGATTAAATAAGCTTTGTAGTAATGTTTAAATAGTGACTGAATGACGGAATGTTTAGTTTATGCGACCCGCCGAACTTGATCCTATTGTAAACAATGTCGTCTATCGACGACCTACACGCCATTTTTGTTTGTCATGATAACAATATGGGTTATAAATTGCTTACTTTTGTTATTTTGTATACCTGGTGATATAAGCTTTACAATAATATAAAATTATAGCAATGCTTGCTTGAAAAATTATTTAAATGTCAGCATTTGAAATTTTGTATATTTCGCTGTCTTTGCATGTTGCGCGCGGGGCGTGATTATGGATTCAAAACATCTTTGTAAACAAATTATATAATTATATTTGATATCTTATGTTTTAATTGTGAACGAACTAATTAATTATAAAATAACAGCAAAAAAATAAACAAATAATGTATAATAATTTAATTCAAGAGGCATTCATTCAATTACCGAAAAAACGGCAATTATTTTTTATTTAATAAAAATATATAGATAAGGTTACATTTCTGCTATGAATTATTGTTTTATTATGAGTATATAAATAAACCTATCATATGATATATAATACTCCTATAATTCATGAGATATTGGCTTTCGAAAATTTTGGCGGGTATGGCGGTTATTTTTGGTGGGAAATAGTAAACAATTGTGCAAAGTCCAATAAGAATAATTCTTATCGGATTCTTATCAGATGTGTTTTTTTTTAATTGGAAATCTAGTTGAAAAAAAACTTATCTGGGTTTGAATCTGATATATAACAAGAAAATATGTTTGAAAAAATAAAATACGAAAATTGGCGACAATTAAGAATCATTTATATTTTATATTTTTTTATGTTTAAAATTAAAATGTTTCTTTCCATTATATTTATTTCCTCTGAAAGTAAATTATTTTCCTTTCTAACCGTGTACAATACTTATATACCTAAGAAATATGAATATGTTAGAAATATAATAGCGCACTCGAAAATGGCGGGAAAATATTATACCGGGCGCGCTTTATATCGCTCTTGCGTGGGCTTCAAGTATATTATTTGGTGTTAATTAATATCATTCGAAAGCTTATTTAATTACGCGTCTTTTGATATACAATATTACTTTAATAAATAGAAATATCACCATTCTTTCAACGAAAATATTACGCGCCCGTACTTAGCTCGAAAGCCTAGCCTCGAAAGTGGCCAAAATACATCTACGGGTGTCCTGAGATGCCTCGATGGTGGCCAAAATGCTTCCAGGGGTTATACTGAGACACTTGGCGGTCGAATTTTCCGAAAAAATCTAGGAAATCGGCAATTTTGCAAAAAATTGCGATGTACATAGGAACACGCAAACTCGCACTATCAGCTGTTACGGCCCTACAGCGGCGGGTGGTAGCGGCAGTGATTACGATGTACTAGTGCGCTTACTGTGCTGCCGCCGCGCGCCGCGGTCCATGTCACGTCAGGGTAAACGCACCATGTACATGTTTAATTCTTAGAATTTTACAAAAATATTAATGCGGGTCGACTATAGTTACTATTTGATTTTTCTTTTGCATTTTTTGCCCTATAATGTTATTCACGTCAGGGTAAACGCACCATGTACATGTTTAATTCTTAGAATTTTACAAAAATATTAATGCGGGTCGACTATAGTTACTATTTGATTTTTCTTTTGCATTTTTTGCCCTATAATGTTATAGGGCAAAAAATGCAAAAGAAAAATCGGAAAATTTATGAAAAAAATCCGGAAAATTCGACCACCAATGGCCTCAGTATCATGTACTGAATAACTGGTATCGGTTTTCGGTACACCGTCCCTTACACCCTGTATTATACTATCGGTACTTATTTTTTTTTTCGCCGATAAAATATGTATAGGTAATTTGATTGACTAGGACTCGTTAACTTATAAAGTTAAGCCATGAAAATTATTTTTAATTCATTATAAATGCTACTACGAGCCCCTCAGGTAATATTGGTAAGATTACAGGGCGCCATTTATGTCTGAGGTACCACGAACTGATTTCAGCTTGCAATCGCCTTCCAACCTCTGCAGCACTTCAACCGACAAAGTGATATTGATTATCTTATAAGAAAAAAACATGTAATCAAAAATATGTACGTATACGTAATGCTCCCTATAATACAACGACTTCTGACATGCTTCTTAACGCATTAAATGCCCATATTTACTTTTTTTTACTACTTTATTTATAAGCTATATCGTCCCATTGCAGAGCGAATGCCTCCTTCTTCTCTTATCACACATCTCTGCTTTGTGCTAGCATAGGCCATGCCCATAGCAGTAACATATTCCATATCTTTTTCGACGGTAGCATTTCGTTGACACCAGCTCTACTGTCCGAGGTAATCTTTAAACTTCGGACTAAAATGTAGTATATTCAAACCTTAAGATAAAATGAATTCAACCAAGTTCCCAAGCTCCAAGTTGAAAAGAACATTTAATACACAAGTGTCAGACCTTGTGGCTACGCTGATCATTATCAAATTCAGTGTAACCAAGACGCAACTCAGCAAATAAACGAGTACATAAATGGATATCTTAAGGGTGTAAGTGGCCGTTAGCTCTAAAACGTCTTGCTCTAAACTAATAGCACTTTGTGTGATAATATGTCTTTGATGGAGCACCTGGGAGCAATTCTTATCTAGAGCTGCTGTAGCCGCTTGCTTCAGTAGAACCGTTTCGCTACAGGGGAGCGAGTCGTATTACAGGACACGATACCGGTCCGACTAATTCTCAGTGTTATAGACCTGATAATATCGTAAGCTATACACTTAATTTTATTTATTTATTTATTTTATTAATCATAGGATACGGTACCCTTTAGCGTTCTGGAGGTAAGACCTCAATCGAAATCGAGGGGCAGTTAATATTTTATCATAAATGATTTATTAACTTCTCAGGAATTTATGTAAAATTGCTGAGGAAATAACCTATCTACTGGTGAAACCATACTAAAATCGTTTTAGAATTTGAGTTTATCGTGTTCACACAGACAAACAGACAGAAAAAAGGATTTAATTCTATAATATATATAGAAGTTTACTTCAGTAGCGATGTCGTCACTGCATCGAATCGTGTAATATTCAAAAGCTTGGAATGAAGTGTTGAACACATCTCGCTTCGGACACGAGTCGTTTAATTGAGATGAAACACACGCCCCAGGGACCTCGCCCCAACTTACTGATCAAATTACCATCATACCTAACCAACACCAATTTATTAAGCAACTATTACAATTTAAATGGACTTCGCTAATGTACGTTTCGAACAGTTATTAACTAGCAAATCGATGTTTATTGCTTGTGAAGGTGTATCTTTGTATTCAGTTAGTACAAATGCAGAATCAAATACCATTGCAAAGATTTTAGAGGTGTACATATATTTTTTTGTAACTGAGATCAACCAGTAAAAGATTCAGATCAATTATTAGTTCTCACTGAGATTTTAGTTTAACGTTACTACAGTTTTTGACAGCAATAAATTTGTAGATCATTATTTCACAGTATGCAGAAACAAAAGTATGACGCTAAGAAAACAAAAGCATTTAAAGATGTTTAGGTTTCGTAGCTGAACGAACTTTGAATTTAAGTAATATATCATCTAATTGCATTAATTAATTAGATATGGTTCATGAGTCGGTATCGGTCACTATGAGGGCGTAAACAACCCACACTCCCCACAAACAAAAACGCAACCAAGTAATACCTACCATAGGCATGAAAATATTATCATCATTTATCTAGAACAAAATCAAACGCCAAAGTAAAATTAATGGTCAATTTGTTGTCTCTAATAATTTATCTTTATAAGTAAGCAACTGATTACTTACCAGCCCAAGGTTGTAAATCAGCTATCCTTTAGTAACATTTTTTAATATCCTTAATAGACCAATATCCGCTAACGGCAATATCATTTTGTCCTTTGTGATACGAGGTAATGGAAGTAAGTAGCGCTCGTAGCGTGACTTTGCTTCCCGTTCGTAATAAATCAGCAAAGTTAAGCAACGCTTAAACAGGCCACCACTTGGATAGGTAACCGGTTGTGCCATTTACATCAGAGCGCTACCGTAGTTCGGAAGGAATGCCGGGCCCTGGGGCGGTCGAAAAACTCAGACCACAAAGATGGCGATACACTCTCTAGAAAAAAATTGATAGTAGGTGGGCTAATGGTGAGACCCACAGACTGCTAAAAGAGAAGTCGGTTTGAAACACACCACACAAACCACCGAATTTTCAAAATGTGAGTGGTTATTTGATTTAAATTATCGCTTCATAGATGATTTCATAATACTAACACGATAAACTGGTCCTTTCTAGCTAGGACAGCTAGAAAGGACTAGTTTATTAGCCTAGTGGTTACCTACCATAAGACCTACAGATAAAATCATAGTCTACCTTTACCTCAAGCTTAGATCATAGAACCTTTTCAAGAATAAATAGGGCCTGCCCTCATTCGTGGGACTGTTTCTAAACAGGGCCTATAACGTTTGTTATGAAATAGAGACTATTAAATTAATCCTCTCTTCACCACCCCATCCAAAGTATGACTGGAACTGAAAGTTTAATTGGTTGCGATGTTTTCAGTAAGTGACTGAACATGCAAAGTTTGACCCCGAATAAGCGAGAGTATGCCTGAGCAATAAATATTTTTTCTTATTGAATTAAAAATAAAATTAATTTATTTAATGAATTAACTGAATAAAATATTTTTGTAAGAAGTCCGCGAGACTTAAAGAGATATAATGTGATTATTATCTTATTCCGTTCTTATGAATATCTAATAACAGATCAAAGGTCCGATACTGATAGATATTCATAGTTCCATCTTTATTTGAATACGTGAATAAACTATAAATCATAATCATGATCTTGTTACACACAATTTCGTAATATAATTTATTTGTTAATCCGATTTGGGTATTAAAAAAAAAACCGTTTCGGTCGCGGGGATAATCCTAAATCCAATAAATTGAAAGACGCTCTTGCTTATGTAGGTACTTTATGTGCTTCTTAGAAATCAGCGATTTACAAGCAAAATATATACTTACGAAATACTTATACTTAAGATATTACTTATTTAGTTTTATCTGTATTATCTATGCGTACATATCTTTACACACACTTAATATGTATGCAGTAAGGATTCAACTAGTGGACAATTTGTGCTTTGGAAAACATAATGTACTGTAATAACATAATATACAGCTCGAGGCATAAAGCTCGAGAGTTTAGTTAATATTTATAATACTTACAGTTATATTTAGGCACACAAAATTTACAAGTACAATGTAGAGACACAAAAAATCTAGATCCCTAACTATTTGTACGTAATCATAACATGAAGACCGCGTAGTATTATAAAGCAAGAGAGTGTCTAATTTTATTTAACACAATTAAATACGGATACGGATACCATAAGCTATCAGTGCTGTAAGTATATTATGTGTCATTCTACAGAGTCTAGCTTCGAGTGATGTGAACACACAATACTGCTCTTAAAGCCAACCAGGAATATAATAACCAGAACGACACTAGTCTGGTATCGACCGGTAACTGAAATACTTGAATCAGAGGTTGAATTTGTATATTGGTCGTTTCCGAGGTTGGCAGACTGCCATCCGAATACCAGTGAAAGTCAAACTCCAGGTAAACAGAATTTTATAATATTGATTTTAAATAGTTTGTGCGTCGACAAATTCGTGCATTTTCACATAATATGATCAAACTTCGTCTATTGAACAGACACGAAGTTATTATATATTCTACATATTACAAACTCGTAATAGTTACCGAGAATTTTAAGGTAGAACGGTATTAAGCGAAGACATATTATCCTTCGTCTGAGGAATGAAGTATTGCTCAAGGACAATGAAATACGTGTATCTACGATTCAAATAACAGAATGTACCTATTTACAAACTCTTTGTGTAGCCATTAGTAAGTGTATTTTAAAATATTTACATTGAAAACAGATAACTACTAGAAAATAAAATGGATTTTCAATATTGATGATGTAAAAAATTGTGCAATACGAATAGGATATGCATTAAAGTAACTTTGTTTGTCTAATTCACTTGCAAGACTAAGACATTTACATGAATTCGAGAATAAAACAAGCATCAAATTAAGATCACAAGAAGAGTTTTTGTGCGACTAGTGCGTTAAGTGGAAAATATTGTGGTTATATACTTTGCTGCTGTTTAGAACGTTTCGAGGTAACATTTTTAGTTTTATTTTGTTTGCTATGAAGTAAGATTTCTTAGTCTTACTAAAAGTAATGTGACTGTAATTCTTTTTACTCTCACATGTTATCTAAGTTCTGTAAACAACTGTCTACGACTTAAAATGTAACAATGAATATGCGAGAGATAGGTATGTACGATATCCGTCATACTTTATGCTTTAAATATAAACTACATAATCTTCATGAGCGTGTTGTAGTCCACTGTTGAATGGCACACCACTTAGCTGGATTACCGGCTCTTCGTGTTCAGCCGCTGCTAACAGTTCACTTATGTTACTCCACCTAGCCAAAGGTCCTACGCTATATTACCAAGACGCGGTCTCTGCTTAAGAACATGTCTACTCACAAGTCCATTTTCCAACAATCAATTTAATCTTCATTTACTTAACAAGTAAATGAAGAGAAAGTATATAATTCAGGGATTTTTTGCACTAAACCGTGCCATATTGGATGTGATTGTATGGTTAACACCATAGTTTAAAGACTCAGCCGGCCACTGCCAAAGTTTCAAGCGTTGCGGTTTCCTTTCCGAAGCAGAGCAATAAGGTCGCTGAGTCAATGACATACTATTATCACGATTGAATACAAGTATTATATACAGAATAGTATTTTAGATTCGCATGCACTTCAAAGCAAAAGCTTTTTCATACTCTACTAAGTCTACAACAAAACGCATTAAATCAATTCTATGAACGCACGTAACATAATTGTACGATATAGTAGCAAATCCCCTTCAAACTACACGTATACCGACAATCGGATCACAAGAAAATATTCCAATATTTCATTTCGAACGCACGACTTAGTACTTATTGTACAAACTTTACAAGGCTACGTAAAACCTTTTGAGATATTATTATTGACAACGATCTCGATATATTTCTTTCTGTTGTCATCATTGAATGCTTTTGAATATATACTAAATTATTTAGTATATCTACTTGAAAAAAATCTTTAGGAAAAAATATCTAGTTATGGGAGAAAGTGACTGATTTCAACCCCTTTGAAAACAGGCCTTCTCATTCCCCGAACGAAATGCAAAAAAAAAACTAAGAAAGTATGCAAACTGCTAGATAATGTTTTATGTTATTCCATAGAACATGAAGTGACTTTCATTTTGCAACCATCAACGCTAATAATTACGATAATGTTGGCCTGTAGGCAGCGATAGCCGAGTGGATATACCAACAGACTGCCATGCAGAGGGTATCAGGTTCGAATCCACGGCGCGCACCGATGACTTTTCGGAGTTATGTGCGTATTGAATTGTTAATTATCGCTTGTCCCGTGCCTCGGAGAGCACGTTAAGCCGTCGGTCCCGGTTGTCATGAAGATCTTTGACAGTCGTTACAGGGCGTCAGTACCTTCTAAATAAACTGACAGTAGTCTAAACCATGGAATATCGCTATCCCTTCGGGTTGCGGAGGTCAGACAGGCAGTCGCTCCGTGGAAAAGCTAATATTCAGCCAAATCCGGTTAGACTAGGAAGCGGACCCCAGACTGAAACTGGGATGACGCTAAGAGAAAGAAGAAGAATGTTGGCCTGTTCAAGTTTGTAAAATAACAAGTTGCACGAAAAATAACTACTAAATTCCGTCGCTTAATACAAAAATATTATGTTAAACTTGATAATAGACGTTTAATAAAGGTATTAAATCTGAACAGTCGACTAAACAAGCTTATTACAGTTCAGTAGTTATATATCTGATATAAACCCAAAACTAAAGGAAATTAAACTGAACAAGCACAAAGCTTGAAAGCCACGAGCGTAATCAAGTTATTAGTCTATTGGGTTGTATTGCGTTACAAGTCTAGTCTACGACGGAATAATAGATAATAATCTACACTCTATTTCGCTTGCGATAAGCTCAATCGATCACTCAAATTGGATTTAAGGCTAGACTATGATTCGGGAGTCTGCCGTCATTTAATAAGATGATACTTAAGACCTTAATTGCTTTCAATTACGTGATTTGTAAAATATCTGACGGGTTGGGTTATACCTACCTTTAAGGTTAAGCATTATTTGGCACTTCGAAATAAAATAATGCGGTTTGTCTTCTAAAGGACAAATTTATTATTATTCTCTTTATTAAACAGTATTCTCAAAGTCACATTTTACATAATTAAACCTAATATATAAAATAAATTTAACTATATAAAATAGGACCACGGAAACCCACCGGTTTCGGGTACCGGGACCAAGCCACCGGTGGTTAGGGCCTCAGAGAAAGGAACTTCCTCACGATGCGCGCCGTATCGAGAAGAACCGCCTTCTGAATCAAAGACTTGATCCAGCTGCCTAGTGCGAGCCTATTTAGGTGTTGGTCGAGGCTCTTGGCGATTAATCCATTCACCGACACGACTATCGGCACAATGATAGCCGAATCCACATCCCACATGTCGACAATCTCGTGAGCTAGGTCCAAATATTTTATCTCCTTCTCTTTTTCTGCTTTCACGAGATTGACGTCATGTGGTATGGTGACATCGACTATCATTGCGAGTCGCTCTGCTCGGTCTATTTTCGAGAACTGGGTCGGGCACATATCTGTAGTACGGTACCTCAGAACCAATGAGATCATATTTAAGGGCTAGTTGCTGGTGGATTATCCTGGCCACTTGGTTGTGTCTGTGCAAATACTGACCATTGGCAAGACTCGAACAACCGGATACTATATGCCTGAGAGATTCTCCGGGCCGGTGACGCGCCCGACATATGTCAACCGTACCGTCCCTCAGTATATACTTTCGGTAGTTGTTTGTCATGACAACTTCGTCCATAATTGCACAGACAAAACCTTCGGTTTCTCCGAAGAGATCACCGAACCGTAGCCAGGCTACAGAAGCTTTAAAATTGACATTTGGGTCATATAAAGCTCTATAGAACCGTCCATGTAGCTCCTTTCCCTTCCATACTTCTCTTCGGTCGTCAGTACTAAGTACTGCAGGTTTGTGCCAGTTCTCTTTAGCCAGAGCGAGCGGGGTAAGTCCTGAATCAACAGCAACTACATCGCGGTGCACATCCACGTTCCTTCCTAGAAAATATTCTCTGAGGTTGTACAGCTCGCGGTTATGGAGAGTCTTAGCACATAAAAA
The DNA here is from genome assembly GCA_944739405.2 of Euclidia mi. NCBI lineage: Eukaryota > Metazoa > Arthropoda > Insecta > Lepidoptera > Erebidae > Euclidia > Euclidia mi. Next base: position 35,947,690 of record OX123190.2, read on the forward strand.
GCCTCGACCCCCACATTTCCGCGGGATGTACAGCCTCATCACCGACGAGCATGGATGATGCATCCGAGATGCAGTCAGCATTGAACGGACTTTTCTGTCCAGGGCATCTAGTTCCGTCTGGGTCCACCTGAGTATGCCGAAGGAATACATTAGGACTGGCATGGCCCACCCGTTGCAGGCCCGCACCTTGTTGCCACCTGATAAAAGACTGTTAAGTACTTTTTTCAGGCGGCCAAAGAAACGAGCCTGCAACGTATGTTTCATGTCAGTCTCAGAAATATTCAAAGACTGCGACATACCCAGGTATTTGTAGGTCTCGGTTAGGGAGAGGGATCTAAGTTGTATGGAATCTGAGAGTTGTATCCCTGCAGATTCCATAATCCTGCCTCTCTTCACATGCATGACCGCACATTTATCCACACCAAATTCCATCCTGATAGAATTACTGAAGGTTTCGGTTACCTTAAGTAATGCAGTCAGTTGAAAATTGTTGGGGGCAAATACTTTCAGGTCATCCATGAAAAGGAGGTGAGATGTAACATGACCTCCTCTCCTTAACCGATAGCCTAGCCCTGAAGCCTCTAACAAGGTACTTAGGGGGTTCAGGGCCAGACAAAACCACAAAGGACTCAGACTATCGCCCTGGAATATACCTCGCTCGATCCTTATTGGAGCACCGCAACCCAAACTCGATCGACATCCTGGATAGCGCAATACGGTCCTCCACTGCCCCATACATGACCTTAAAAAGGTGCATAGATTTGCATCTACTACATCTCTGTACAACTCCAGCACCCTCAAAAGCCATGTATGTGGCACGGAGTCGTAAGCCTTCTTGTAATCTATCCAGCATGTCGACAGATTCTTTCGGTTACGGCGCACCTGTTGGCTAATGGCCATGTCTATCAGAAGGATTTCTTTAGTGCCACGGGCTCCACTCCTACATCCATTTTGAGAAACAGATAAAATAGAATTATCAGATACATGTTTTGTTAATTTCGATCTCAAAATGGATGTAAGGAGTTTATATATTGTAGGCAAACAGGTTATCGGCCTGTAATTTTTGGGGTCCGTGGCGCTACCAGACTTATGGAGTAGGTGAGCGACGCCGGATGTTAAAAATTCTGGTAGCGACCCCGATTCCAGTGATAATTGGAACTGAGATGCTAAGCAAGTATGCGAACTACGGAGCCACTTGAGCCAAAAATTCTGCAGCCCGTCCGGTCCCGCTGATTTCCAGTTAGGTAACGAACGGACTGCACTGGCTATATCATCATTTGATATATATATTGGCTCCATAGTTGGAATTTGTTCGCATACTCGCTCAACAACCCCAATCCAATCACTCTCCGTGTGGTTGATAGGCGTCGGCCAGATGCTGCGCCAAAACATATTAGTGGCATCATCATCCGGTCGACTCCCATCAACGTCATCGGCCGTAGACTTGGGTCGCTCCCATCTTCGGTACACCCACCTCTCGTCTCTTTGAAATGTGCGATTCAGGCAATACCGATCCATTCTTGTTTTGTATCGCGTAATACGGTTTGCCCATGCATAAAGCTTTTGCTTTAGTGTATCGATGCGCTCTGTAACCCGAGGCAAATAATCTTGGGAACTGATGCCAGTTCCCGCAAAGGCTCGAGTTACAAAGCGCATCACTCTTGGTCGGGTATTGCCCATCCTTGTGACGTCGTGCCTCCGCGCTTGCGAGCCCCACTACGATGACGCACTGGAGTGGGGACCCTCACCCGCTTGCCGAGGACATATATACCGGCGACACACGTGGTTGGCGGGCTTTTTCTTCTGCTGGGACACGTGAAAGCTGAGTATCCATCCGTGGACCTGTGGAGTGTTAACTTACGACCTACGCCCTGGATAACTATCTAGCCGGTTAACCCCTAGTGTCGGTTCTTTTATTAATCAAAATTGTGAATCTGGAATATAACGCGAGTTTAATCTGTCCTGGTGATATTTTTATTTATTTCCCGTAAGACAACCTAAGCATCTCTTTTTATTGCTCGGCGAGTGATCGATCCCGGCTATCCCGTGAAAATCGATCACCCGTGCGACATTGGCGCCCAACGTGGGGTTTTAGATAATCTGAGAGATGCTAAATACTTGTCTAGTTTAGACCTGTCTAAATCTTTTTGGCAAACATTAATTAAAGAAGAGGACCGTTGCAAAACAGCCTTTTATATTCCCACGCGTGGCACATTTCAATTCAAAAGAATGCCTTTCGGTCTTACGAATGCGCCAGCTACTCAACAACGATTAGTTGATATTTTATTTTATGGCCCAGAATTTGAAAATAAGGTTTTCTGTTTTATCGATGACATAATCTGTATCACGTCCAGCTTCAGCGAGCATATTACTCTTTTATTACGCATTCTTGATAAACTAAAAAGCGCTAATTTAACAATTAATCTCGAAAAATGTCAATTTTTTAGAGATAAACTAAAATATTTAGGCTATGTTGTCGACTCTAGTGGATTGCATCCCGATCCGGATAAAGTTAATTCAATGAAAAATTATCCCACTCCTTCTAATAGAAAAGAAGTACGTCGATTTTTAGGCGCAGCCTCGTGGTACAGGCGTTTTATACCGAATTTTAGCTCTATTGCTGCACCCTTAAATAAGTTAACATCTCAAAGTAAAAACGCACCTCCATTCTGCTGGACGACAGAGGCTAATGAGGCGTTTAATAACCTAAAGAATTGTTTGATTTCCTCCTCGGTGTTGGCTTGTCCTGACTACTCGCAACCGTTTGAAATACACTCAGATGCTAGCGATTTTGGTCTTGGCGCGATCCTCTGTCAAAGGTTAAATGGTGAGGAAAGAGTCATAGCGTACTATAGCAAATCACTCAGTAAGCAAGAAAAAAATTACAGTGCCACTGAGCGAGAGGCCCTGGCTGTTCTATCTGCTATAGAACACTGGCGTTGTTATGTTGAAAATGGTAAAAAGTTTATTGTTTACACTGATCACGCTGCTTTGAAATGGTTCTTGACCTTGAATAACCCTACTGGCCGGTTAGCCAGATGGGGAGTTCGCTTATCTTCCTATAATTTCGAAATACGTCATCGTCGGGGTTCCGATAACGTTTTACCTGATTTTCTGTCTCGCTCTTTACCCGTTTCTGCTATTGCTAATGATATAAATATAGATATTAATCCTAATCAGAATTTACCAGTTTCTACTAATGATCCTTGGTATTTAAATATCTATAAAGGCTGTTTAAGTTCTCCGACTTCCTTTGTTAACTATCAAGTAATAAACAATAAATTGTATTGTTTTAAAAAAACATTAAACCCTCTCACTAGAGAATTTCAATGGAAAGAGGTTATTCCGTCTGACCAAAGAACGGACATTCTAAGGGAGAATCATTCTTCGCCCACTGCTGGACATCTGGGTATCTTTAAGACATACAAACGTCTTGCACTTAATTACTTTTGGCCTGGTATGTACTCCGATGTTGTCAAGTTCGTCAGTTCATGTGAACCTTGTATCACCCATAAACACCAAAACCACCCAAATTTAGGTCTAATGGGAAAACCCAAATCATGTCAAAAGCCCTTTCAGACGATTAGTATTGATTTGATTGGTCCATTGCCCCCCAGCAGAAAACAAAACACTTTTATATTTGTGGTCAGTTGTTGTTTCTCTAAATATTGTTTGCTTTTCCCCATTAAACGGGCAACTGCAGAAGTGATAACAAAAATTCTCGAGGAAAATGTATTTTTGGTGCATGGAATTCCATCTACTATTGTTTTGGATAACGGTAAACAATTTATTAGCGCAACCTTTAAAAGTATGTTGTCAAAATATAAAATTCCAAATTTGCATTTTACACCGTTGTATACTCCCCACGTTAACTCAGTTGAACGCTACAACAAAACCATTATTACAGCTATTTCAACTTTCATAGAATCTGATCATCGAATCTGGGACACTTTAATCACTAAGGTTCAGTTCGCCCTTAACTGCGCAGTTAGTGAGGTTACTGGTTATTCTCCTAATTTCCTTGTTTTTGGTAGGGAGGTCATAACATGTGGTTCTCAGTATATTGACAAGGAATTTAATTCCAATATGGTGCTCGAACCACGGGACGGCTATGCCGAAACTTTAGGCTGCTTATCCTCTATTTTCGAGAAGGTACATTCAGCTCTGTTGTCGGCCCACCAACGAAATTGTTCATCTTATAATCTTCGCCGTAAACCGGCAGAATTCAATGTCGGTGATATAGTTTGGCGCAGAACGTTTCTACTTAGTGACAAGGATAAATACTTTAGCAAGAAATTGGCGCCTAAATTTATTAAATGTAAGATTGCCTCAAAAAAGTCACCTCTAGTATACAAACTTAACGACATGGCCGGTAAACCTTTAGGAGAATGGCACATCAAAGATCTAAAGTTGATTAATTACAAAGAATAATAAAAGCATAAACACAACAATGTAAGACGCATATCTACACTAAGTTATAATTACCTACATAATCATTTGTGAAGGCCAACAATGGTTCTTATGTTTTCGAGTCGAAGCCCACAAGATAATGTATTGTGTTGTGTTAATGATTTATGTAAACAGGCTAACATAAAATGAATAAATGTTTCAGTTATAAATGGTAACAAAGTTTATTACATGTAATATTGTTACAAAGAATCTGTTGTTTATCTAACTATCAGTTATGGCTCAATGGTTAAAAAGTCGTTGTAGGATCGGTCTAGTGTTCGATTCTCGCATGTGTATTTTCTATAAATGCATATTGATTGGCGTGTTGTTTTTCGCTGTGCCTTGTTCTGAAGTTCTGTTGTTATTCTTAATTCTGTATAAATTCCATAATCAATTGTTATTATAGGTACTTTATAAACATTCAGAGTAATTAACCGTGCGTCGCGAGCTCGGAATAGTCGAATCGTACCTACCTAGTTGTCGTTATGACGCACGCGCGTTCACTCAGCGACGCGCCGATAAATAAATGCCTAACTAATGATTCACCATTGTTTACATTCAAAAGGTGTTTACTGGTCGTGTTGTAGTATTAATTAGAGCAAAATATTTATTAAATTCTTTCCTTTGACATTGAGCGGTCCGGTCGTGTCTGAGGCTTATATTACTTTTGTTCATCGTTACGAAAAATTTGTTGTTACACCTAACTATATTCAAAAAGTTTACTTATCTAGTGGCAAAGGCCGAACCCAAGATTTTTAAGTCGTAGGGCTAGATCAAGTTCTTATATCTACAAACCATTATTACCTAATAATTACCCTAAGCGCTTCTCCATAGATTGTTATCTTTGCTATTGGGCCATTACACTGGCCTTGGCATTTACATGTAGGTATGTGTGATGAATTATGAATGATAAATGTTTATGTTCAAGTTCAGACTGCCGTTGTACGCGTGAAGAATGCAAGCGTGGGTCATTATTATTTAGGTATACTAATTAGCGTATAGGGTTGTCACTTGTTCAAGGTACTCATGCCCCTGTTTTCTCTAATTCCAGGGAGTATCTTCAGGGCTGCTACGCCCGTTGGGCTAGGGAATTTTCCTTAGGGAAAATCCCGGCCTAACGGGGGGGGTGTGTGACGTCGTGCCTCCGCGCTTGCGAGCCCCACTACGATGACGCACTGGAGTGGGGACCCTCACCCGCTTGCCGAGGACATATATACCGGCGACACACGTGGTTGGCGGGCTTTTTCTTCTGCTGGGACACGTGAAAGCTGAGTATCCATCCGTGGACCTGTGGAGTGTTAACTTACGACCTACGCCCTGGATAACTATCTAGCCGGTTAACCCCTAGTGTCGGTTCTTTTATTAATCAAAATTGTGAATCTGGAATATAACGCGAGTTTAATCTGTCCTGGTGATATTTTTATTTATTTCCCGTAAGACAACCTAAGCATCTCTTTTTATTGCTCGGCGAGTGATCGATCCCGGCTATCCCGTGAAAATCGATCACCCGTGCGACATCCTGAAACAGGAGAGCTTGCCAATGAGTGCCCTAGTCTCAGCAATACGACGCTCAATCCTGCGTTGCCAAGCTGGCACAGCAGCGGTCTGTCGAGTAGCGGTATTATTTACTGGCATTTTAACCCCTGCTACTCGACACGCCGCAACCGCCGCACAATACAGGATTGAATGTGTATCGCTGAGATTTTTACTATTATCAAAATGAGTAGACAGTAATGCGTCTAGGGCACTCACCAGCGCTATGTTTTTGTTATGCATGGGCAAACGAGGCAAACGAGGCCGACTATTTGGGTCCATGGATCGGTATTCCGTAATAACACATTCCAAAGCACTCCTTAACTGATCGTTGCACTGGGTACTTACATGAGAAGTCTCGTCATCTACCTCTTCATCAACTGGATTTAACAGTTGCTGTTGAGCAACCACTGTGTCAGGCTGCGTTGAAAAAGTGATGGGGAGACTTCTCTGCACGTCAGAGCGAAGTCTCTCAAGCACGGAATCATCTAACAGTCGACACCGCTGGATGGCCCGCACTTGATCCGATAGCCGTTGTGTTGACACGTTGACAGCTGGCTCAAGCACCTGAAACAAAGGCAGCATTCGATCACGGTACGCACTGAAGTTAGTTCCTCCCTCTGTGGCCACAAAATATGCCCGCATGACGTTTTCATTCATTGAACTAGTCCATCTCATGCGGTGCACATCACCACCGGTAGCGGGGGCCCTGTTCGAGACCGGTGGGTCTCGGGGTCCCAAGCGGGTCGGTGGCCGGCCTCTCCCTCGCCGACGTACAGGTGGTGGCGACGTCGGCGGCGAGAAGTACTCGTCGCTCGACGAGCTCGACGCCTCTGCAATTGCCGACAACGCTGATGCAAGTGCCGGCGGTGGCTGCGAGGCGGAGCTGAGCGACGAGTCCGGGGGTGTCAGGCGTGCAGCTGCTACCTTAGCTCTCGTCAACATATTTTCTTGTTGATTACATCATATTTACTAGTGTATATTATGTTGTTTATGTTTACTTTTCTTCGTAGATTTTCGTTTGACATTAGGTGTCATCTTGAACTATTTTTCGGTATATTTTTCTTAATGTTTTTTTATGGTTTCTTTAATTTATAATATATTTATCAAATTAATTAGTCCTTCTTGTGATTGTGAATATATATGTATATGAGCACAAATTTATTAAATAAATTACAAATACGAATATTCGAGGAAAAAATATGTTGACATGTTTTTTTTATTATTATTATTTAATTTAAGAGCCTAGCTCTTGTCGGTGCAGCTCCTTCCATATCTTCCTATCGAGTGCCAATTCCTGAACTTCCTTATACGTCACAACCTTCACCTTCTCTTTAATTTGACTGATATAACTATACCTCGGACGACCCCTCCTCCTCTTTCCTTCAACCTTCCCTTCACGATGTTTTTAATGTACTCGTCGTGACGTATAAGGTGTCCCATCATTTTCCCTCTCCTGTTCTCAATGCTATTCAATAGTTGTCTCTTCGTTACTACTCTGTTTAATACCTCTTCGATGGTAATTTTATCCTTCCAGCTTATTCTCTCCATCCTCCTCCAGCACCACATCTCAAAAACTTCTAGTCTGTTTATATCCTGCTTAATTAAAGTCCAGGTTTCGCAACCGTACAACGCAATGCTCCAGATGTATGTTTTATGAAATTCTTGCGGATGATTTTGTTAATATTCGATTTAAATAGATATTTTTTGTTGTAAAAGACTTGTTTGGCCATTGCAATTCGGCATCTGATATCAGCGGAACACCTAGAATCATATGTTATTTTACTTCCTAAATATTTGAAACTTTGGACTTGCTCTATTACTGTGTTTTTTATTTTGATGGTCTTATAAATTGGTGCTACTTTTGATGTTATTAACGTTTTAGTTTTGTTGACGTTGATTTTTAATTGGTATTCTGTAAAAACTCTGTCCATGCAGTTAAGTAGCGTCTCTAGTTGCATATGATCTTCAGCTACCGCTGCTATATCATCTGCAAATCGTATAAACAAAACTCTTTGCCCATTGACTTTAACACCTCCAAAAGGTTGTTCTGCTATTTTTGCTATTGCCTGTTCAATGAAAATGTTAAATAATAGTGGGGATAGGGTGCAGCCTTGTCAAACTCCCTGTTTTATTTTGGCTATAGCTTTCTCCTCCCCTATTTCAATCAGCATTTCTTGATTGTTGTAAATTTCATATATTATGCGTCTGTCTCTGTAGTCTATTCCTGCGTTTTGAAGTGTTATCATAATTTTATTCCAGTTAACTTTATCAAAGGCCTTTTCCAAATCTATGAATGCTAAGTAAGTGTTAAGTCCTAAGTCTAGTCTGCGGTCTATAAGCATTCGTAAAGCTAATATGGCTTCCCTTGTGCCTTTGTTTCTTCTGAAACCGTACTGATCTGGACCAATTAGGTTATCTATTTTGCTGTAAATTCTATTCTGTATTATTTTTAAAAGTACTTTAGATGCATGATTTATAAGGCTAAGGGTTCTATGTTCTTCACATTTCTGAGTATTAGCTTTCTTGGGTAGAGTTATCAATTTACTTTGGCAATAGTCGGTAGGTAATTTTCCTGATCGGTAAATTTGTGCAGTTATTTCAAACAGTTCAGTTATTGCAAGCTCATTAGAATTTCTTAGTAACTCTATGGGAATTGTATCTATACCGGGGGCTTTATTATTTTGTAGTGAGTTCAGCGCTGCATCAAATTCACTCCTCAAAATTTCCGGTCCCAGGTTGTCAGGGTTTACTTCATGCTGTAGTTCTATATCGTTATGACATAGTCCATCACCCTTATACAGTTCTTCAATGTACCTTTTCCATCGTTGCGAAATTTCTCAATTGTCAAAAATAAGATGCCCACCTTCATCCTGAATTACTGTACTTTGTCTCTTCTTGCTTCTACCCAGTTTCTTTATGATTCTGTAAGCTTTGTCTGATTGTCCTTTCTTAATGTGGTGCTCAATTTTCTTACACTGTTCTTCCATATCTATGTCTGAGTTCTCTACATTTTAACGTTATTCTATTAGTTAGTTTTTTATACATGTTTATACTATTGCTATCATTTTTATTCCTATAAGTTCTTCTCTCTAACATTATATCTATTATATCTTGGCTAAGCCATGGTTTTCTAAGAACTATTTTCTCTTTTCCTAAATATTTATCTGCGCTAGTTTTTACTGAGTCCTTTAAATTATTCCATCTTAAGTTTACATTTTCTATATTAGATTTAAAGTCTTCACTATTCTTAAAATCAACTATTTTATCTCCTATACTATTAATATATTGCACGTGATACTTATTAGGTCTAACTCTTACTTTGCTGAGATCTAAACTTTTTGGTCTATGTTTCCTTATATTTAACTTAGGTTCTTATTTAATATTACTGAATAGCAAATTGTGATCAGTGTTGAGGTCAGCACCCGGGAAAGTCTTGCATGAGGTGGCATTTTGGAGGAATTTATCGTTCATGATTAAATAATCTAACTGATAGCGCCCAATGTCGCCTGGCATTTTCCATGTGTAAAGCCTACGTTTTGGTTGCTTCAATTTTGTGTTTAAAATAGTGAGACTGTGTTCTTTGCAAAATTGCACCAACTTTTCCCCTCTCTGATTCCAATTCCCCAAACCATACTTCCCCACCACTCCTTCGTCAGCAACTGCCCAAAAACCGCGTTGAAATCCCCCATTAATATTATATTATCTTTGCTTTTTACCGTATCTATTACTGTATCTATTTGTTCGTATACGGCATCTACTTCTGTGTCAGTATAACTTCCAGTTGGCATGTAAGCCTGTAGTATAACCACATTAATAGTTTTGGTGTTTAACACGTTAACTGCCATAGCATAATTTTAAAGACGGCAATTTCTTTTTTCTGTTCTTTGGTGTTATATCGACATAAATTACATTATATGAATATTTTTTTCTTTTTTTGACAATTATAACATAAAATAGGACAACAATAAATATTGTCAGGTATATGTGACTGACGAAGCCCAATCGGGAGAAAATATAGCCATTGCGCCATGTCAGGCATTTTTTTAGGCATTTTGTCAGGCATCGTACATCGAAGAACATAAAAAAATGTAACATGTTTTGTTCTTTTTTTGTTTCTATTTTATTCTACTTACTATTTTTATAATTTTCTAAGCTTTTTTTTAAATAATAAAAATATTTAGAAATTCATTGTGTCGTATTTTTTGCGTAAAACATGTACTAACTTAAAAATCAGTCCCATATGTAGAAAATGGTGGGCCAAGATGAACATAGTTTCTTGGAGGCCTTGTCAGTCCATTTCAACAGAGAAAAACACCCAAAACGCGCCTGACGGCTCCCTGAGATAATTTGAATTACATACGTTTGCGTCAGGCACTAGTGACTGACACGGTCCTAACAGATACCATGTCTGTCAAGCACCGGTGCCTGACGTGACAGTCAACGTGTAAATTTAATTGCAGTAAGTCTATCACTTAAATGTACTGTATTTCACATTTCTACTCTTTTGGTGACCTGTGTAAATTACTCTGTAGTTACCACTCCAATAATCTCCACTTCCCTCCCAACGTACCTCACTGAGCCCCAATATGTCTAATTTCAATCTTTCCATTTAAAGTTTCAGCTCTTCTAGCTTTGCTTCCACCAGCATTGTGCGAACGTTCCATGTGCCCACCCTGCAAGGATTTGGCATGATGACGACCGAGGTAGCCTTGCTCCTGCCCCTGCCGGACTCGAACCGCCGCGGCATGTTACATCGCGGAAGCCCGTTGTCAAGACAACTATTACGATTATAACCTTTATCCATTGCTGCATTTGTGAGGAAGTTAGTGCGGTAGTTTCCCCCTTGCTTTCCGCACCGCAGCCTCACGTCCGGTGATGCTACTATAGCCGCGCACGTGAGTGCCTGGAGTAGAGCCGTACCGAAATTCAATTCTTCCGCCTCCACCCAGTATTAACAAAGCTGCTGCCCTTTGCCAAGATCCAAGTTGTAAGTCCTTGTGACTTGCCTCTTCCGCCTTTATTGCCGTACCGATGGTTTCCATCCCCGCCGCTAAAGCCGTTGAGGTCTTCACCCGTTACCCTGAGCAAGGGGTCCGCGTTATACCCCGCAGATCTAGGTCCCTATCCGAACTTAGCCACCATCTTGTCCTGGCCTACACCTTGGTGGGTCTTGAGGAAGGTGTCCCTAAGCCTCCCAAGGTCGGGTTAATGATCTCGTATGTGACCGAGATCAAAGGACAAATAGCTGTTTATAAATGATTTGATAAAGTAGGAGATGTTTTTTGCCCAGTTATACCTAAGTACTACAACAGGCAATGCCTGGTTTTTGTATATTTTCTATCTGTAATTAGATTCTGGATTTCATAACCTACAATTTTAATGTTACAAAATCCATCACACAATTTATCAAAACTTTGAATGAATCTTAAATTATTTAAAACACATGCACTCAAACTGGTTGATTTTAATAACAAATTAAGCTTATAAATTATTACCTTTTTATTGACAGTTATCAAATATTACACAAGAAGTTAATCCAGACATAAAAGTTTATGCTTTATGAGGTAACGAAATCAATAAATTACAACACATACAAATCAACAAGTCAAAGAGCTATTCGTATACAACAACAACGAATAAATTAAATTTCCAGTTGATTTTATAAATCTAATATATAAAATTTTCGTGTCACAGTTTTCATTCCCATACTCCTCCGAAACGGCTTGACCGATTTTGATGAATTTTTTTGTGCTTATCCGGTATCTATGAGAATCGGCCAACATCAATTTTTCAAAAAAAAAAAAAATTTTGCAAAACAACGTTTGCCGGGTCAGCTAGTTTTTATATAAGTATGTCGGTGTGGAGACGGATTAAGAATACAACATTCCACTAGCCCATTTCATTCCGCGGGTGTTGTAAGATGTGACTGGGTAATATACGAAGCAAAAAGTATATTTGCGAAGAGATGTAAAACTTTATAAAACCCTAAACCAAGCCTGTATTATTCTTTACTACCCTGCCGTGTGGGCACCGTAGTTAAGAAAACCAATAGGTTCTATTATTCTCTCTCCTAATTTGCTTTACAGTGTTACTGTAAAGCAAATTAGGAGAGGCTGAAACCCAGCAGAGGACTGCGAGAAGCTGTAAGGGAAGCAAGGTTTCAGCATTTCTTCGTGAATTAGATGTTAAACGAACTGTGCATTCAATCAACAATGTCAGGTGGGGCGGTTCGATATCTGATGATTATAAGCTGTCATGTGGTGCTAGGCAGGGTGGGCTGACCTCGCCTGACCTGTTTAACCTATATATGAACGATTTGGTTGAGGAACTGAGTAGAACACCAGTTGGGCTCAAGTTGTGTAACCGTTATGTAAACAACTTGAGCTACGCTGATGATATGGTTCTAGTTTCACCGTCGATAAAAGGTCTGAGAAGGCTAATCACCACTTGTGAATGTTACGGTAAAAGCCATGACTTAATATATAAAGTTAAAAAAACAGAGGTAATGGTATTCAGGTCGGGAAGCGGGCCCAACAATGTACCACCTATATGCCTCAGTGGGCAATCGTTAAGATTAGTAGAAATGTTCAAATATCTTGGTCACATGTTAACATCCGACATGAAAGATGATGCGGACATAGATAGGCAGCGCCGGTCACTTTCGGTGGTAGGCAATATGATAGCTAGAAGATTTTTCGAAGCTAACGTGCAAACGAAAATACACCTATTCAGGTCATACTGCCAAAATTTGTACACATGCCAACTCTGGACTGAATATACAAAAAAGTCTCCTAATGGGTTTAAGTCGGCACTGTAGCGCCTCTGGTATGTTCGCGGAGGCTAGGTTGAACACATTTAACGCAATCCAAAGAAACCGGATTGCTTCAGTCTGCGCGAGCGCTTAACGGTGTACGCACGTACCTACATGTAAGCGAAAACGTAAAGTGTGCGGTGCGTCGCGAATACTCGTGATAATGGCTTTAAATACTGTTAAATGTAGCAATTGCAACATTGTTATATCGGAGTTGCTTGCCTTTGTGCAAAATAAGGCGGATGTGATGGACGAGGACAGTATAATACGTTTGTGTAATACGGCGTTCAAAAGTGATGAAATTATAACGGCGAAAAAACTACTTTTTGAATCCGTGAAAACTAGTAGTCGCAACATAAGCCGGAAAGGAGATGGTAAAGAAAAGCGTGACATGGAGGATATCCTATGTATTATTAAGGAGACTGACCCTGAGTGCTTGCCAGTCTTCGTTGCAAGAGATCTTCAGCGTCTACCCCCGGTTACTTTCGACCATCTAGATGCTACGAGGCTGCTAAAGGATATTATTATATTGCAGCGTGATATAACTACCATAAAAGAAAATTATGTGACCAAGGATATGTTGAAAGCCTCATCTCCTGAGGTGGAACAGTTTGTAAATAACCGGCGCAGAGGGGCAGGTCTTATGGACAGTTTTGATTGTGAAAGTGGGCCTGTTGGATTACCGCATATTTCGCCAGATAAGGTTATTGAAATAACGGATTCAATAAATAGAAACACGCAGGTACCTTCATACACAAATTCATTGATTACGCACAGACCTACACCAAATCAAGCTAATGTTTCGCTCGTGCAATCCTTATCGGAGGCGCGGGCGCCCGGCGAAACTGGTTTGGCGGTGACAAGTAAGCAGCGCGTGGAGGCCGGTACTGCGGTTACGAAAAACTCGTACGCTGAGGCCGCGGCTAATATAAATGAACCAAAAGGAAACTTAGTAGAAACAATGAAGGATAATAAGAATGAATGGACGTTGGTGCGAAGAAAGCGGAGCAATAAATTCATTGGTAAAAAAGGGACGGCTGATGTCACGACGGATTGCATGTTCAAAGCCGCAGATATAAACATACCGTTTTACATATATAATGTAAGCAAGGACTGTCCCTCAACTGACATAACTAAGTACATTAAGTGTAAAACGGGGATTGACGTTAGCTTAGAAAGAATAAATATGAAATTAAGTAAGGATTATGACGCGTATAAATTTATGATTCCGAAGGATAAATTATCCATTTTTATGGATGAAAATCTGTGGCCGAGTGGAATATCCTTTCGCAGATATGTTATGTTTAACAAAAAGTGGAATACAGGTGATAATTACCAATCGAGTGCTAACAATACTGTACAAAAATAATGGATGTGAATAATATGGACAAGGATACCGTAACTAAACTAATTAGTTTCAACTGTAAGTCTTTCAAAAGATCTTTTGACTGTGTTAAGACGTTAAGCTGTGATGTTGACGTGATAGGCCTCCAAGAGACCTGGTTACAACCTAGTGAAATACCGTATTTAGGGGGTGTAAGCAAAGACTTTAGTTTCTTTGGCAAGTCGGCGATGGACACAGGCGTAATGTTACAAGGTCGTCCGTACGGAGGCGTTGCCTTACTGTGGCGGAATACGACATTTGATTCTGTTACTGTTATTCCATGTAGTAGTGATCGTATTGTAGCTATTAAAGTTCATATATCGAACCGGTCTAGCTTGATTATCAATGTATACATGCCAACCGATTCACCTGACAACCTGTTAGAATTTGTTGATTGCTTAAGTGAGATAGCGGCTATAGTAGAAAGTAGTGATACTGAAAATGTGTATATAATAGGAGATTTTAATGCACACCCAGGGGAACTATTTGGAAAAGAAATGTTGAACTTTTGTTCTGAACAAAACTGGTTTTGTGCTGATTTAATTAAGTTGATGACTGATTCTTATACGTTTGTAAGTGATGTGCATGGTAGCCGACGTTGGCTAGACCATTGTTTGGTAACCGAGGCTGCGTGGAAATCTGTAACGTCTGTTAAGGTACATTATGATATTTACTGGTCAGATCACTTCCCGTTAGAGATACAATGTAATATGATGAGGGCCAGGCCAAAGTCAACTGCATCTCAAAGTTTACAAATAAATAAAGTTTCTTGGGGTGAACGTAGTCCGGGTCAGATCGAATTGTATACCAAAGAATGTAATTCTAAATTAAAGCAAATAGATTTTCCTAGTAAATTAAGTCAATGTTGTGATAATATGTGTAATGAGTTAGAACATAGATTAGTAATAGATAAGTTATATAACGAAATTATTTTATCATTACGGGGGGCTGCTGAGTCCACCTATGACAGTCATTGTAGAGGAAATGGTGGCAAGGGTCGACCTATCTTGGGGTGGAATAGGTATGTGAAAGACGCTCACCAGAACGCTAGGCAAAAGTTTACAAACTGGGTTTGGCATAGAAAACCATACACAGGATATATTTACAATGAAATGGTTGAGTCCCGTAAAATTTTCAAACAAAAGCTTAAGTTTTGTCAAAACAAACAAGACCAGATTAAAATGGACATATTGGCCTCAAAACATGACAAAAAAGACTTTCGCGGATTTTGGAAACATACAAAGAAATTAAACCCTAAGCCTAGTGTTCCAGTGAGCGTCGGAGGTGCAAACACGCCCGGGGAGATTGCAAACATATTTAGGACGCATTTTAAATTACAACCACCACCTTTAGAATTGGATGTAAGGGGTGCCATTGCTGGGGCTGTTGTGTCAGAGGTGCCTGCTCGTATTACAGCTAAACAAATAGGTTTAATAATTAGAAATATGAAGCGAGGCAAATCACCGGGACATGACAGCCTTAGTATCGAACATTTTGTGCATGCCGGCCAGCATCTCCCTCGACTGCTTGCGTTATTGTTTACGTTCTGCATTCGTCACTCCTACCTACCTGATGAGTTAATGCGGACGATGATCATACCAATACTGAAAAATAAAACGGGTGATGTCAGCGACAAAAATAATTATAGACCGATCTCGTTAGCGACTACTGCGGCTAAAATACTTGACGGTGTGTTTGAGGGACAACTTAGTAAACATTTAAAAATACATGATGCCCAGTTCGGCTTTAGGCCACAGCTATCAACGGAATGTGCTATTTTGTCCCTCAAGCATACTGTTGGGTATTATACAAAGAGAAATACCCCGGTATATGCGGCGTTCCTGGACCTCTCCAGGGCGTTTGATCTGGTTAGGTATGACTTGTTGTGGTGTAAAATGCGTGAAGCGGGAGTGCCTTATGCCATAACAAGTATGTTTCAGTATTGGTACGGTCATCAAACCAATCAAGTTAGATGGGCCAATGAGTTGTCTGAGGAGTACAGGTTGGAATGCGGGGTGAGACAGGGGGGGTTGACCTCGCCAGCGCTTTTCAACCTGTACATAAATCAGCTGATTGTGGAGCTCAGCAGTACGTATGTCGGCTGTTCTATAGACGGTCTCTGTGTCAATAGTATTAGCTACGCGGACGACATAGTGCTGCTGAGTCCCTCAGTCAATGCACTCAGAAGGTTGTTGGCAGTCTGTGAGGCCTATGCAGAAGCACATGGACTTGTGTACAATGTGCAAAAAAGTAAGTTACTGGTGTTCAGAGTAAAGCACAAAAAACCAGCGTACGTTCCACCGGTCATGATCAAAGGTGTATCCCTTGAGAAGGTGCTAGATTTTAAATACCTGGGGCACATCGTTACTGAGACTTTGAAAGATGACTCAGATATGGAAAGAGAAAGGAGGGCGTTGGCTGTCCGATGCAATATGTTGGCCCGCAGGTTTGCACGTTGTACACCAAAAGTGAAAATAACACTATTCAAGGCATTTTGCCAATCGCTGTACACGTGCACCCTGTGGGTTCGGTATACGCAAAGGGCATACAACGCCCTCAAGGTTCAGTATAATAATGCTTTCAGGATGTTGTTGGGGCTCCCGCGTTACTGCAGCGCATCAGGAATGTTTGCCGACGCACATATTGATGGTTTTAATGCCATCATAAGAAAACGAGCAGCATCCATGATGCGCAGAGTGCGTGGGAGCGTCAACAGCATTCTGAGGGTCATTAGTGATAAGCCGTGTTGCGCCACCTTGGCACACTGGGTGCATGTACATGTGAATGTACCCGGTGTGTCAAGTGAGCGCAAAAGATATTTAAATTAAATCCCTTGTATCTTTTTACTAACATAGTTTTATTAAGGTTTGTTATTACTAACAATTATGGACCACGGTCTGAAATAAAGTATTTTTATTTTATTTTATTTTTTATTTTATTCATGTCTAGATTTGGTATGTGTAGAAATAGTATAGTCAAAGAATTGGCAGATAGAATGTACTCCACATGTATGTACAGACGCTGGCTAGAAATAGCTGCATAGTTTTTATTTTCTATTTTATTATATTTCATAAATTGTTATAATTCATTTGATCTTATTATTGTTATTATCAGATTCTTTTAATTTTTTATCATGAATTATTAATTTATTATCTACTTTGTGTTGTGAATAATTGTAATATTTTATTGATAATTAATTTGTATGATTATGGATAGTATTTTTTTTAACTTAGACTTGATATAATGACTTTTATTACGATTTTATTTAATGTAGATTTAAAAATATCTGAACTAAAATTTTTAGTAACTAAAGTGTGATGATCAATTGTAATTTATTTTATTATTGCGCTGTGTGTATAATTGTGATTATTTTATTGATTAGCTATGGATATGCATCTGAAATAAAGCTTTATTATTATTATTAGATAGAAAACTGACAGTTTTTATTATCATAAACCTAATCTACTACAATATATAAGTTTCCTTCGCAAAGTACAAACGTTTCGTACGTTTTTCCAAGTTAGGTAAAGAAACGTGTAGGTGAAAACTTATTGTATTTTTTGTTACTCAAAACCAATCTGCTTTTTTAATTGCCTTAGGGCTAATTTTCTATCGTCAGATAAAAGTTATTCTATAATTAAATTGTAACTTGGCTGAATTTGTAATGTTTAATTTCTACATTCGGCCAGGATGATCTATATACTTTATTCACAAAACCGTAATTTTTACTTAGATTTTTTTTTTATTCTACTTATAAATTTTATAGTGTAGAAACCGGACTCTGTGCTCGCGGGTTTTAAAGAGCTATTTATAAAAAAAATATCATTAACAATAGAAATGCAGTTCAAAAAGGAAGTATACTCTGAATATATTTTTAAATGGTTTTATGTGTGTCACTTCAGTTCTGACACCGGTCCACACATCTGCACTTAGGGCCGATTTTTCAATCCTCAGTTAAAGAGACGAATAACTATTCAACTGATAAATTTATAAGGCTGTTTAACAGTCCGTTAAAGTTGTGTCAATATTTCAATAGTCTTTTATTCCGTGGGCAACTATCTGTCCGAATAACATCATCGTACCCGTCTCTAACTTCAGAGAGGTGAAACAAATATATCAGAAAAGTGCATATTAGAGCAGGACAGGAAATTAGAGCAGGACAGGAAATAGGAGCTTTATTTCCTATCCTTCTCTATGTCAAAATGATGGTTGTCCTTGGTTACGTTTGTTTATATAAGTATGTTTGGACTGTGGTATTTTCGCGGCATTTGTGAGTGTTGTTCTGTTCGTTTCCAATCAAAATTACATTATAATAACACAACACGATAAAAAAAATCCAGCGTCCTCAAATTTTTAATGCGATACAACTACCAGTAAGTTTAATAGAAAAATACAAGTAATTATATTATAGAAATTAAAACGACTGATGCGGTAACTTAAGATGTAATTCGTTTTTGAAAACATAAGTCTGTATTTTTTAAGCCATAAGTGTGTGTAGTAAATTAAATGTTTGAAATACATCAAAATCTGATTTGTTTCACTATTTCATAATATCAGCTCTCCGTTGAATCCAATATAGGTATTAAAATGATCGGCCCGCGGTCTTCCAATACTTTATCTCCTAGGTCGATTAATATTCGTTTATAATAGCCTCCTCTTCGATTGTTGCGCGTCAAAATATCAAAAATGTCCATGATTTCCATATTTCGTGCCCAAAATAACATCTGATCAAATGTATCTCAACATCAATTTGAAGTTAACATTAAAATTAAACTACAGTTTACGGATTTTATCGCGTTATATTGGTTTCACTTACACTTAAACCGAATGATCTAAAAACTACATTTTTATTACAGTTAACAGTCAAATAAGCGGTTATCTGACCAAGGATCGGACTGTTAAATTTATTCTTTAATTGGGTCAGGTTTCGAAACGCGTCGCCCGAATTTGAGGGTATTGGTGGTGTAGGGGGCTTAAGGGAGTTATTTTTAATCCCCTAAAAGTAATTTTGGCTGCCGGAGTTGCGTCTAAACATTTTTCAACAATTTCCAAAAGTTCTTCATTCAAATATGCAAAACGGAACGTAATTTTAGGTTTTAAGTGAAAGTAACTTAATAGGTTGTGTTAGGTTCTCTTTTGATCCTTAACCCGAAAATAGGAGCCCTGCGAAGTAGGGCTCCGTCAACCTCAGTTTATTAAACTAGTGGAATCAATAAAAGTGATATTTTGGTTTTATGTGAAAAACGTGAAACGAAACACAACCGCCATCTTGTATGAATTATATTGACAGCTAATGTCAAATTTGTGCGTCATTGCTTTCGAGTACCTAGGGTTAGGTGCGACTGTAATAAGTAACTAAATAGGTTTTGTTAGGTTTTCTTTTGACCCTTAATCCGAAAATAGGAGCCTTGCGAAGCAGGGCTCCGTCAACTTTAGTTTATTAAACTAGTGTTAAGAATGTGGAAGTTGGCAGTGCCAAACACAGCGATGTTTGGAGATTATTTTTTTTTCCAGAGGAAACTAAGTATTTCCGGCAAGTGAAAATGGTGAGGGGTGATTCCGAGACATTCCCCCCTTCCCCCCAATCACTCACAACCCCTAAAAAAACGGCGACGTATTCCGAAACCTTAACCCTTTAGTTAGGTGACTTAGGGCCGATTTTTCAATTCTCAGTTAAAGAGACGAATAACTATTCCACTGATAAATTTATTAGGCTGTATAATACTCCGTTAAACTTGTGTCAATTGTTCAATAGTGTTTTATTCCGTGGGCAACTATCTGTCCGAATAGCAGCATCGTACCCGTCACTAACTTCAGAGGGGTGAAACAAATATATCAGAAAAGTGCATGTTGGAGCAGGACAGGAAATTAGAGCAGGACAGGAAATAGAAGCTTTATTTCCTGTCCTTCTCTAACTGTCAAAATGATGGTTGTCATTATTTCATGGTCATTTGCATGGTTATGTTTGTTTATGTATGTTTGGACTGTGGTATCTTGCGGAATTTGTGAGTGTTGGGCTGTTCGTTTTGAATAAAAAATATATTATAATAACAATGCGATTTAAAAAATACAGCGCTCGTCAAATTTTAATGCGATTCAACCACTGGTAAGTTTAATAGAAAATACAAGTATATTATAGAAATAAAAACGACTGATGCGGTAACTAATAAGGACAAGGAATGTGTGTGGAACAATAGAAAGTGCTTCAAATTCATGCGGTGTGACTACAAATAACCGTTAGTGACAAAAATTAAAGCTTTAATACGAGAGTCTTAAAAAGAATACCAAAAGAAATCGTCTCTTCAAAGACGAGCCAACGCTCCCAGCATGACCAATGTTGAAGAAAAAATACTGGGCATCTATATATATAGGTACCTATAGTAATAATATATATGGTATCTATAGATACCTTCACATTTTAGGTACCATTCAAGACTTTTGAACGTAATGTTATGTTACCTACTGTAACGGATGCCAGGAATCGAACCTTTGCTAGTCCGCTACAGTGCGCTGGTAGTGTGCTGCTGACGTGTGCCTACGACGATGCGTGTTCTTCTATGTGTGTGGACTGTATGGCTTCGATGTGTAAGGGCTTCAGAAATGAAACATCTTCATACGTTGAGAGCGATGCTGTTCAGGTGTGCGGTGCTTGATGGTTACATAGGTCACAAGATGGTGGTTGGGACGCCAACAACTGGCCGAATACATGGTCGCTTAAGTACCTCGAAACTTTACCTTATCGACGACCATCGCACCGAACACGTGCACAGAAAATCTTTCGTTTATTTTTATTTCAAATATAGTACAAATGTTACGTATGATTCGTTCCTATTATACATACATACATGTTTTATACATCGTTAGATAGGTCTTATTAAGTTCTATCTATTGGTATACAATACCTAAACCTAACTATTAGCGTCACTAAGTTATTCCATAAAAACTCCCAAAAAATGCTGCCACACAAGGGCCCGCCCACTATATTTTCTATTGAAAAACTATTGTATACTAAATTTATATATATAATTTTGGCAGGCCGTTGTGTGCAACTATATGGGGCATCTATTAAAACAAACACCATAAAAATATCTTTATTCAATTCGAACCTATTACATGATAACTTTTGAATCATAAAAAAATTACAGAATTTCTTAAGTAAATACTATCGTAAGTAAACAAATTTTATGATAAACATACGAATGTTTGTTATTATGCTTATTTTAACTATATAAGGTAATAACTAGCAATAAAAAGGTATCTAGACATGATTCCAAGTCTATATGAAGCCAAAAGACACTTATAAAACTATAAAACGAATATGTAAACAAACAGCTGTTTTATGAAGTATTAACTCTTATCTGTCACTACTGATAATGCTATTTATGATTCGATATCTAAGGTCTCTACAGTTAGCACAAGTTTAAGACTAATGTTCATGTATTACATAGTTGTTGTATATTAACAATCTAACCATTTACACTATTTTAGCTATTTTTTAACGTTTTGACACGTCCGGGAACCGAACCCGGTGTACCGCACGATTAGATAACACTGATTTTATACGATTTTCACTCGCGGTTTCGAATACACTATTCACAGTCATAGTTTTAATGTCTGTCGCGAACATCTCTCCCGCCGTGCAGCAACGCGCGTGACCCGTCGTGTGGCGGTGCTGCAGAGCACCCGGTGAGCGACGCCTCGTCACTTGGGCAGGGGGACCAGCTTCTTAGCCGGCCGTTTGAGGACGCCTGCTGCTGTGCGCACCTCGACAGTGCGTATGGCGCCGTCGGCGCCCGGGTAGACAGCCACAACTCGACCGCGCGGCCAGGTTTGCGCGGGAGTTGGCCGTCGGCGATCAGGACGGGGTCGCCGACCTCGAGGTTAAGCCCAGACCCATGGGGCTCCCGCCGGTGTTGCAGCTCGGGTAGGTACTCGCGCACCCAACGGCGCCAGAACATGTCGGCGAGGATTTGGGCGCGCCGCCAGTGCTTGCTGCTGTTGAGGTCAGCCTCGCTGAACTCGCCCAGCGGAGGGAAGCGAGCAGAACCACCGAACAGGATGTGGTTCAGGGTGATGGCCTCGCTGTCTGCTGCGTTGACGGAGACGTGTGTGAGGGGTCGACTGTTTACTGTGTACTCGACCTCACACAGTAGTGTAGCTAGGACTTCTTCGTGCGGATGGTGCTCGTGAAGGACCGTATAGAGGGCGGTCTTCACGCACCTGACGAGGCGCTCCCATGCGCCCCCCATGAATGGCGCTGAGGGGGTGATGAAGCGCCATATGATGCCACGGCGACTCGCTTCTTCGGCGACGGCGTCTCTCATCTCTCGGTCGGCACCGTGCATGTTGGTGCCGTTGTCCGAGTAGATCTCTGCGGGGCAACCTCGGCGCGCTGCGAACCTGCGCAGCGCCAAGATTGCGGAGTCGGCGCTCAGGCTGGCGGCGACCTCCAGATGTACTGCCCTGGAAGTGAGACATGTAAACAGTGCCACATAACGTTTGTGACGCTGTCTACCGACGGCTACGGAGAGCGGCCCGAAATAATCAAGACCCGTGTAGGTGAAGGGCCTCTGATGGTGAGCAAGGCGCGTCTTAGGATGGTCCCCTGTGGCTGGATCAGGCGGCTGCGTTTTTCTAATGCGGCCTGGTAGACATCTATGTACTATTTTCTTTGTAGTCGGCCGCAGACGAAGAATCCAATAGTGTTGTCGTATTTCATTGATTACCAACTCTGTACCGCTGTGATGTAATTTTCTATGCGTCCAATCTATGTATAGCTGTGTAATGAGATGATCGCCGTCTAAGATTGGCGGTCTCTTTGTCTGTTCGGAGTTTTCTTCTGTAGCTATTATACGACTGCGTAGAGTGATCATTCCGTTGTTCATCTCCACGGGTAACGAATACAGGCGGCTGTCTCTGGCGACACCTCCTCCGCGCCGCAGCTCCCGAAGGTCGGCGCCGAAGGAGTCCTCTTATACCGCCTTCACAAGAAGGTCCTCGGCGCCGCGGGTGTGTTCTGCGGAGAGAAGCACGAAGTTTCGGGAGTCAGCGGCTGGACGAGTTGCCGCTCTGCCCGACTTGATGTTGTGCTTCGTCTTCGTCACGTGACGCCAATCTGGATCCTTCTGTCTATTTTTCTGCGTTCTTTTATATAGAACCTTCTCTGCGGTTTTCTTACATAATGCTATAAATTGTAGAACTCTTGCTGTTGCTCGTAAGAGCCTTTCCCATTTGGAAAATCTATACGGGTCCGGTACGGCTTCTATAATTCTATATGTTTGACGTTTCTCTACAGCTGTCAGTGTGCGCTCTTCGCCTGTCGCGTCAGGGGCGATGTGCTTCTCTACGGGCCATAGTGACGGGTCTTCGTACAGGAACGACGGTCCGGTGTACCACTCGTGTTCGGAGTTAAAGCTGTTTGGCACGTCGCGTGTAGCCGCATCCGCCGCGTTCATCTTCGTAGGTACCCAGCGCCAATCTTCAACTTTACTATGCTCTTCTATGGCGGCTAGGCGGTGTGCGACGAATGGTTTGTACGCCCGTGCTCCTTTTCTGATCCACGTCAGTACGGTCTTTCTGTCCGTCCAGTACACGACGGCCTCGGGTTTGACGCGATGTTCTTCTATTACCGCTTGAGCAACTCGCGTACCTATGACGGCTTCTATAATTCGCTGTGGCGGGCGACTATCTATGCAGGATGCAATGCACTGCTCCCCTAATGTCTCAACGACGGTAGGCTTAACGGCAGCCTTCAAATCTATGGGAGAGTGCACCTGTCCTCTATCTAATAGTATAAGAGAGTTCGTCTCTTCTGTTTCTATATGCGCGAGCCTCTTTGCTGCGTCTTCTTGACTATTCGGCAAGACGTGTGCTTTCCTCTGTGGAAAGGCCGTCTCTATTTTTCTATTATCTATTGCTGTCGAACTATTCTGTGACACGTCCGTCCGCTTCTTGGGGTCCGTGTTTGGTTTACGTGGGTTCTCTATGAGCGATTCCAGTGCGAAATATTCTTTCAGTTGCGCTTCTATGTTTTCATCTATAGCGGAGAGACCGTTGACGAAGTGTACGGTGTTTCCCAAGGTGCGTGAGCGTGCGCCGTGCAGTACCCATCCCAGCGACGTAAGCGACGCCACCGGTTGATCGTTGGGTCCTCTTCGTACTGCGTTCGCTATGAGCAGGTGCCAGTTGTCTTGTCCTATTAGCACCTTCGGCACGCCTATGTCGTACACCAGCTTCTTCTTGATGCCTTCGAGGTGTTTGCAGTCTATCAGGTCCTCTTCGGCGATCTTCTGCGGCGACAGGTGTAGGGCTACGGTGCGCGCACACAAAGGCACTTGTTTGCTGTCGGCGCCGGCTCCTCGTATTTGTATGTCTACGCGTCGCGACGTTGGCATGTCGATCGACGTATCGCCTATGGCACGGATCGTAAAAGGGTCCAGGTTCCCTTCCGCGCCGACTTCCTTGGCTATGTCTTCGTCTATGAGCGATACGGTGCTTCCGTCGTCGAGTAGGGCGAACGTAGACGCCTCTCCCGCCGGTGCGACTATCTGCACGGGCACTATCTTTAAGTATGCTTGAGCCTTTGCACGTATGCACGAACTGGCGACCGTTTCTTGCTTTTCTATGTTCACGTCTTCGGTCCTGTGGGCTCCTCTATCGTAGTGAAGCAACTGGTTGTGTGTAGCGCGGCATCCCTCTACACCGCACTTCTTGGCCTTGCACGAGTGTTCTATTCGGCGTATGCGTAAGCAGCGAAAACACAATCCATGCTGCTTAGCTAGCTGCCATCTCTTCTCTGCGTTGGCGTTACGAAACGTGCTGCAGGCCGACGAGTAGTGTCCTTCGCGTTCACATATCCTGCACTTCGCGTTAGACGAGTCCGTATGCTTTCGCTTCTCCGTCGCCATCGCCGTGTACGTCCTCTGCACGGTACGTCTGCTTGGCGGCCCATAGGTGATGTTCTCAGCCGGCGCGAACGCGCTACAGTAACGCGCGTACTCTGTCACGAAGTCACTGAATCGGCTGAGGTCTGGTTTCGACTGGCACTTCTCGGTGTACGTCTTGTACCACTGCACACGTAGCGAGTTCGGTAGCTTCTCGGTCAACACACGCACTAGCTCCGCATTGATGAGGTATTGTTCCTTTTTCAACGCACGAAGTGTGACGACGCCGCTTCTAATCTTGCTCGCGAACGCGCATATGTCCTTAGGTGCTTCGCTACAGCGTGGCAGGGTCCGCAGCTTGTCCGTGTCTGCCTGTGCGATCGAGTCTGGTCGTCCGAACTGCAGCTCCAACTCCTTCATGATTTCATCTGGTCGCGCATGCCCAATCAGTTCAGAGCTAACTGTTTCTAACGCTCTTCCCTTGAGACTTCTTCTGAGTCTCGCTGTATTCTCCACGTCGTTGAAAAAATTCTTGGTGGTGTCGTATATCGCCTTGAACGACAGCCACTCGGTGTGCGCGCCGCCGAACGTCGGTAGCGTCATGATGACTTTCGAAACCGCCGGGTGTGGTGCAACTATCGATGTGTCTGGTGGCTTCCTGTCGGCGAGCGCGGCGATCGCGGAGGTGAGATCCGTGATGAACGGCTTCAGCGAATCACCTCCCTGTTGATGAACGTCCATCTTCTGTGAGGGCGGTCCATGTTCTATATCTATCTTCTGTGCCCCGTCGACGTCCCTCTTCTTAGTGGGCGCCGATACCACTATATCTATATCTTCAGGGCCGGGCTGGGGTTCCGGAGCCTCTTCCAACCACGAACGTATGTAATCTTGCTTCGACTGTCCATCCTCGTCGTAGTCATCGGAGTCCGCCTCCTCTTCAGCCTTCTGTAGTGCTAACTGTGCTAACTGTAGTTTTATCTTCAAAACTTCTTCTCGAGCCAACATCACATTTCTATTGGAGCGTCCCGTAGCTGCTGAGCGTTGGTCGCGTTCCCTCGTTGGCTTCTTTCTATCTCTATTTTCTATTATACTATGTTGCGCTGTACAAACGCTCGATCTATCGGATGGTTGCAACGTCCTTTCCTTGCCATCTTTATTTTTCGACTGCACCTCTGCTCGCTCCCTTGCATCTTGAGTGATGTTTCGTTCGTCCCTCCCCGCGGGGCCGGGGGGGGGCGGCGGCGGCGCGTCGCTCCCGACTGTTGTCGACGGCGATCGCGGTGGCCCGTCGTGACGGACGACCGCGGCGGCTGGGTTGCGGGCAGCGGCGGCGCGGGCAGGGGTACTGGAACTAGGCCCGGCGCCGGCCGCTCCCCCGGCGACCTCGGGAGCACGACCTCTTGAACGCGTCGTAGGCATTCTTCAATCCGGCTCGATGCGACCAACAAATGGTCGCGGCAGCAACAGGCGATCCGGCTTCGACAGGACCAACAAATGTAACGGATGCCAGGAATCGAACCATTGCTAGTCTGCTACAGTGCGCTGGTAGTGTGCTGCTGACGTGTGCCTACGACGATGCGTGTTCTTCTATGTGTGTGGACTGTATGGCTTCGATGTGTAAGGGCTTCAGAAATGAAACATCTTCATACGTTGAGAGCGATGCTGTTCAGGTGTGCGGTGCTTGATGGTTACATAGGTCACAAGATGGTGGTTGGGACGCCAACAACTGGCCGAATACATGGTCGCTTAAGTACCTCGAAACTTTACCTTATCGACGACCATCGCACCGAACACGTGCACAGAAAATCTTTCGTTTATTTTTATTTCAAATATAGTACAAATGTTACGTATGATTCGTTCCTATTATACATACATACATGTTCTATACATCGTTAGATAGGTCTCA
The DNA here is from genome assembly GCA_944739405.2 of Euclidia mi. Lineage (NCBI taxonomy): Eukaryota > Metazoa > Arthropoda > Insecta > Lepidoptera > Erebidae > Euclidia > Euclidia mi. The sequence continues at coordinate 35,974,659 of OX123190.2, forward strand.
TTAAGTTCTATCTATTGGTATACAATACCTAAACCTAACTATTAGCGTCACTAAGTTATTCCATAAAAACTCCCAAAAAATGCTGCCACACAAGGGCCCGCCCACTATATTTTCTATTGAAAAACTATTGTATACTAAATTTATATATATAATTTTGGCAGGCCGTTGTGTGCAACTATATGGGGCATCTATTAAAACAAACACCATAAAAATATCTTTATTCAATTCGAACCTATTACATGATAACTTTTGAATCATAAAAAATTACAGAATTTCTTAAGTAAATACTATCGTAAGTAAACAAATTTTATGATAAACATACGAATGTTTGTTATTATGCTTATTTTAACTATATAAGGTAATAACTAGCAATAAAAAGGTATCTAGACATGATTTCAAGTCTATATGAAGCCAAAAAACACTTATAAAACTATAAAACGAATATGTAAACAAACAGCTGTTTTATGAAGTATTAACTCTTATCTGTCACTACTGATAACGCTATTTATGATTCGATATCTAAGGTCTCTACAGTTAGCACAAGTTTAAGACTAATGTTCATGTATTACATAGTTGTTGTATATTAACAATCTAACCATTTACACTATTTTAGCTATTTTGTAACGTTTTGACACGTCCGGGAACCGAACCCGGTGTACCGCACGATTAGATAACACTGATTTTATACGATTTTCACTCGCGGTTTCGAATACACTATTCACTGTCATAGTTTTAATGTCTGTCGCGAACACCTACTGTTAAATAGTAAAGATGTAAATTTTGGTACATAGTTGAATAATTGTAAATTAGTCTTTAGTGAGTTAGTTGGTATTTAAGATGTAGGTAATTCGTTTTTGAAAATATAAGTCTGTATTTTTTATGCCTTAAGTGGGTGTAGTATAATAAATGTTTGAAATACATGATATCTGATTTGTTTCACAATTTCATAATATCAGCTCTCCATTGAATCCAATATAGGTATTAAAATGATCGGTCTTCCAATTCTTTATCTCCTAGGTCGATTAATATACCTACCTTTTCGTTTATAATAGCCTCCTCTTCGATTGCTGCATCGTCAAAATATCAAAAAGGAGCCTATCCATATTTCGTGCCCAAAATAACATCTAACCAAATGTATATCAAAGTAAACTTGAAGTTAACAGTCAAATAAGCGGTTATCTGACCGGATCGGACTGTTAAATTTATTCCTTAGTTAGGTGAGTTATTCGACGAATAAACCCTATCTGACCATTGAAAAACGAAATATTACGCTATCCTTAGAATAAATACTATCTGGTTGTTTAACTGAGGATTGAAAAATCACCCCTTATTCGACGAATAAACCCAATCTGACCATAGAAAAACGCAACATTACGCTATCCTAAGAATAAATCTTATCTGGTTGTTTAACTGAGGATTGAAAAATCGGCCCTTAGACTGTTAAAACCATGGTCAAAACAAAACAAAAAGTCTAAAAACTATGAACATTCCTGATTCCTCCCAGCACCATAGAAATCACACCTCAACATTTTTTATGTCGTCTAAAAGGTCGGGGATGACACGTGTAACTCTATTTCGATATTTTGTACCACGTGCGGGGGTGAAATAAAAACGTGACGGAAAATGAGTGAAGAGAGCAAGTCGGTAACACATGACGTGGTCATATACACACTTGATATTTTATTTATATTTATATATAGCTGTCTGCGCTGCATAAACGCCTGATCATTTTAAATGGCATCAAGTTACTCGTTTAAGTAATACTGTACCTGCCTCCTAAATTTATTTTACTTACACCCGCACATATTTTGGTTATTCGATTTCTAATTTTGTTACGCTGGCATCAATACGTAAAAACTGCGAATCATTGTAATACTTAATGACAAAAAAGCAAGATTAAAGCTGTTATCAACGGAATCTGAGGTTTTCATTACAAAACTTTGTCTACTATTACACATTAAAATTGGCGACCGCGACATCACGGATTTGCAAAATTCGGATCGAAGTACGAAAACAAAGAATTCTCGTCAAAAGGAAATCTACCAAAGATTGATTGTGGAGGACTACAGACGCAGGAACACTATCAAAGAAGACAACTAAGCCAGCCAGGTCGGTCAGCAGAAAGCGCCGCGCCCAGCCTTAGCTTCTACGACGACGCCACGTCGGGGTTCACCGTCAGCCTGCCACGCCAGTTCGAGGATTCCGTCAACATTTGTAGAACAGCTCGTGTTTCTATCAGTGCCAACAGCCATCAGCGAGGACCAATGCAGCCGGAAGCAGCCGTCTCGCCTATCAGTTAAGTGCCATTCCCATAGTTTACCCTAACACCTAAACCTATTTTTCCTATCAAAGGGGTCGCTGTTTGGTACATTCCACTTGTGTATTTCATTAGTTCAACAAAGTATCTAGCTAATTTAAAGCTTATTTCAAGTAAACAACCAGTAAATATAGAAAAATAGTGTAATTAAAATTCATTGTTCAGTGTGACAACTACCTACGTCATCATTTGTAAAATTATAAATTCTTAAAATACCAGTACATTCCTTAAAATAAGTTCATAAATGAACAATACTTGAGTATCTAAACACCAATTAGTAATATTGCCAATTTTTCTCATAGACACCCTCCCAATAGTTCGTGCCATTATTGTAGTTAACATTATTTCAAATATTTTGGGCCGACTATTCCAGAAACTCCATCGCTGCCTGACGCTGCCAGCTACCGCTAGCCGCGTTTGGGTGACGTCGGTGCATCGTCGTGCTGCCGAGCTGCAGCCGCGTGGCTGCCCCAGGTGCCGCCGAAGGAGTATCAGATAAGATTCTAAACATATAACTTTATTCCTTCATTTTGCGTTACTGTTTAGAACTCAATTAACAATAAGCATTTTTCGTAAAGTTCTCAGTGCTAGTTTATCGTTTGTTGTTGCTATTAGTATTTAACAAAATGTCTTTAAGCGAAGATAAAGACTGTAATGCAAAACAATTGAAGGAACTGTTTGCTAAGCGTAGCTCGGTCAAAGGTCGTTTAACAAAGTTTAAAAAATATTTAGATGGAGTATGCTCTTCAAAATTGAATAAAACCCAAATTAAAGAGTTAGAAATTAGTATTGGTAAAATACGAGCTATGTCTAGCAAATTTGATGAACTACAGGCTCAGATTGAGGTCATTAATTGCGATAATATGGACTCCGAGATCGACGAACGTGATGAAATTGAGCAGATCTTCACTTCACATCTTGCAATTGCTGAAGAGCAACTTGATAAGTACAAAAATACTTCAAACGAATCTGATTTGCACAATTCATCACAATGTCATAACGATCTGTCATCTCAATGTCATCATGTTGATTTTAAATTACCACAAATACAAATCGCAAAGTTTGATGGCGCTTATTTCCGCTGGCTTGAGTTCCGAGATACCTATTTATCGCTTATTCATAACAATGAACGCATTAAACCTATTCACAAGTTCCATTATTTGGTATCGTATCTTGAAAAGGAAGCCGCGCGAATTATTTCCAATTTAGAGATTTCTGAAAATAATTATAAAACTGCATGGCAGCTTTTGTGCGATCGTTACGATAACAAGCGCCAACTTATAAATCAACACCTTAATTCATTGATATATTTCGAATCAACACAACAACAACACAAACGTGAATCGGACAAATCACTGAGGTTTCTAGTTGACCACGTAACTAAAAACTTGCGAGCATTGTCAAGTTTAGCAACGAAAGATGAACTGCTTGAAATGATAATTATTAAAATTCTTATACCAAAATTAGATAATCGTACTGCCATGAAGTGGGAAGAACATCGTAATAATTTGTCCAATCTCCCTGCTTTAAAGGATTTCAAAAAATTCCTAAATGATCGCGCTGATGTGTTAGAAACTATGAATCAAAACAAGTCTGATATACCCAAGGTCACACAATCACGTCAAAACAATAATAACAATTCTCGTAGTACTAAATCCTTTTCATCTACAGTTCAGAACACCGGCTCTGTCGCTAAGCAGTGCGTTGTCTGTAAGGGTGACCACTGGATATACGACTGCCCTACATTCCTTGCGAAGAGCGTTCAGGAACGACGAGATGAAGCATTTAAGTTGCACTTATGCTCCAATTGTTTACGAACTGGGCATCGTGCACGTGACTGCAAGTTGGGTCCCTGTCGTGAGTGCAAGCGTAGGCACAATTCACTCTTGCATTCCCCTAATTTAAACAATACTAGTGCAAGTAATGCTAGTACAGTCAGCAGCAATAATACCAACACAGATCGTGGTTCAACTGAAATATCAGTAAATAATTCTATTAGTGATAATTTTATAGAAAATCACATTCTTTTATCAACAGCTATGGTTAATGTTATCAATCCACAAACAAACAAACAATTTCGAGTGCGTGCTTTGTTAGACTGTGGCAGTCAGTCTTCATTTATTAGCCAGTCACTTATGAACAAGTTATCATTACAGGTATGTGCTATTAATACTATAAACGTTATCGGTATAGGCAACAACTTAGCGGAATACGTAAACAAAAGTTGTATTGCCCGATTAAATTCTCTTAATGATGACTATAGTGTTGTACAGTCATTTTATGTATTAAACCAATTAACAAGTGTTATTCCAAAACAATCTATAGACATTAGTCAATTAAATATTCCAACCAACCTACAGCTAGCTGATCCTAGCTTTAATCGGCCTTCAGCCATAGACGTCTTGATAGGTGCAGACCTGTTTTGGGACCTACTCGGATGTGATCAGCTTGCATTAGGTACTAATATGCCCCAGCTTCGTAGCTCAAAGCTAGGTTGGCTCGTTGCCGGCCCAATTTCTCCAAATGTAAGGAATTGTTCGTCACCTAAAAATATTCCGTGTCATGTTTCAATTAGTGATAGTGACGAATGCAATAATTCCAATATTGATTCTCATTTGAAAAGGTTTTGGGAACTTGAGCAGGTTCCAGATAAGCAATATTTTAGCAAAATTGAGCAGGCATGTGAAGACCATTTTTATCGTAATACTTATCGTTTAGAATCGGGTAGATTTTGTGTGAGGCTGCCCCTAATTGATAATCCAGATTGTTTAGGAGATTCTTACGCTATGGCTAAAAAACAATTGTTGTATTTAGAAAGACGTTTCCGTAAGAATCCAGAATTAAAGTTGAAATATTGCAATTTCATTCAAGAATATTTAGAGTTAGGTCATTTAGAGGAATGTCCGACTACTAATCCCGTTCCATCCTATTATCTTTGCCATCATGCAGTATATAAGCAAAACAGTGAAACGACAAAGACTCGTGTTGTCTTTGATGGATCGGCACGAACTTCCTCAGGTTTCTCTCTGAACGATCTGCAGATGGTCGGTCCCAATGTTCAAGACTCAATCTTTTCTATTTTGATTCGAGCTCGTCAGTACAAATATATTTTGACAGCTGATATTGAAAAATTCTTTAGAATGGTTGAATTAAATGAAAAGGATCGTAATTTACAATTAATACTTTGGAGAAGTGATGAGTCCAATCCTATCAAAACTTTACGTTTGAAAACCGTAACTTATGGTCTTGCAAGTGCTACATATTTGAGCACCAAGTGTTTGTCAGTATTGGCAGAGAATTGCGATGACCAGCTTATAGGTAACATTATTAAACACGACCATTACGTCGACGATCTGGTCACCGGATCAAACGACGAGTCCAAGCTATTATACATTCAACGCAAGGTGTCGGACACTTTAAAGTCAGGTGGGTTTAAACTACGTAAATTCAGATCGAATTTACCAAGCATTTTATCATCATCAGTCATTGATCAGAATGATAAGGTTAGTTTAAGTGAATCTAATAATACTTTAGGATTAAATTGGAATCCTAAAACCGATACCCTTCAAATATCGATTGAGATTCCCAATAAAAATGATGTGGTTACCAAGCGATCGATACTGTCTGCATCATTCAAGATTTTTGATCCTCTTGGAATTCTCAGTCCATGTGTAATTATACCTAAAATGTTACTTCAGTCCTTATGGCTGAACAAGAAGGGTTGGGATGAACCAGTTAGTTCCGATATCCTGGAATCCTGGAACAAGTTCATTGGCAATTTACATTTTTTATCAGATTTACAGATCCCGCGCTTAACACTATGCGAAGCTCCTAATTATATAGAAATACATACCTTTAGTGATGCTTCTCAAGTCGCTTACGGTGCCTGTGTGTACCTACGGTCACACAACTTAGCTGGCGAGGTAAAGGTAAATTTACTGTGTGCTAAGTCTAAGGTGGCGCCGTTGAAACCGATAACAATACCGCGTCTGGAGCTTTGCGCTGCGCTATTAGCTGCAAAATTGTGTAAGACAGTTACCAGCTCTCTGCGATGTGATGTCAATCGCATCATTTACTGGTGCGATTCCAGCGTTGTCCTCAGCTGGTTAAATGGTAATTCTGCAAAGTTAAAAACGTTTGTAGCTAATAGGGTAGCCGAAATTAATGAACTTACCGATAGTTCGTCGTGGCGCTATGTGCCGACTGATCAGAATCCAGCTGACCTGATCTCAAGGGGCGTGAGCCCAGATCAAATCATCAATTCTAATTTCTGGTGGTCAGGTCCAAGCTTTCTAATACAGCCTGAATCCGATTGGCCCTATTTAAAGAAATTAATAAATGAATCAGACTTACCTGAGATGAAGTCCACTTCCGCTGTTGTCCTGGAACCAGCAACAGAAATTCTAAAAATAGATAAGTTTTCATCGTTTTTAAAACTGAGACGTGTATTTGCGTATGTCAATAGATTCATACATAACATAAGATATAAATGTCCTAAAGATAAATTATTTGGTAAATTAAATGTTAGCGAATTAGAATTATCTTTTATTAGCTTATGTAAAATTGCTCAGCAAACTTCATTTACTCTAGAGTACAATCTTTTGTTAAAAAATAAAACTTTAAGTAGCAAGTCAACACTTTTGTCACTTTCACCCTTTTTGGATGATGACAAGGTGATGAGGGTCGGTGGTAGGATAGAATTATCTAATTACAATTATACTAAAAAACATCCTATACTTTTACACGCTTCTCATCCACTCACTAAATTGTATTTTAAATATGAACACTTACACAATATGCATGCTGGGCCTCAGCTGTTGCTGGCCTGTGTAAGAGAGACTGTGTGGCCTATAAATGGTAGGCATTTGGCCCGCCGCACAGTACATGTTTGTGTTCGATGTAGACGTATACAAGGTAAAACATTAACTCCCATGATGGGAAATTTACCTGCACAGCGCATCATACCTGATTTTCCATTCCGTACTGTGGGAGTTGACTTCGCTGGTCCGTTCCCAACACTAAATAGAAAGGGTCGAGGTGCACGACTAATTAAAACCTATTTATGTTTGTTTGTATGTTTTCGCTATAAGTGTGTGCACCTGGAAGCCGTCAGTGATTTGTCCAAGGACGCGTTTATCATGACGTTACGCAGATTTATATCGCGTCGAGGTAAGCCAGCGGAGATATTTTGCGATAACGGTCGCAACTTTGTTGCGGCAGCTAAAGAGATTGGCAATTTTCTTAAAACTAATCATGAACCTGTAGTTAATTTTGCTACCAATGAAGGCATAAAGTTTGTGTTTTCTCCCACGTATGCTCCACATTTCGGCGGCATCTGGGAAGCCGGCGTTAAATCCGCGAAATACCATTTAAAACGCGTTATGGGGAACCATCATTTAACGTTTGAGGAGATATGTACTCTCTTCACACAAGTGGAAGCTGTGCTTAATAGTCGACCTTTGTGCCCACTCTCCCCTTCCCCTAACGATTACCATTTCCTATCTCCCGGTCACTTTCTGATAGGGCGTGCCCTAAATGCATTGCCTGGTCCATCGCTCGAGCACGAGAACCAGAACAACCTTCAACGTTACTTGAAGCTTGAACAGATTCATCGGCATTTTTGGCAGCGCTGGGAAAAGGAATATATAGCTGAACTACAACAGCGCTCCAAATGGCGTACTAATTCAGCATCCCTGCAAGTTGGAGATTTAGTTCTTCTCCAGGAGGATAACGTCCCACCACTGAGCTGGCGAATGGGACGAGTCAGCCGCCTGTTCCCTGGAACCGACGGCGTCACACGAGTCGCAGACGTGGAGACTACCAGAGGCTGCTTCAGGAGGCCTCTCACACGGATCTGCCCCTTGCCTACATCTTTACCGGATGACGACTAACGCAGTTGAAAGGAGTCTTTCAACGGGGGGGAAGATGTCTGCGCTGCATAAACGCCTGATCATTTTAAATGGCATCAAGTTACTCGTTTAAGTAATACTGTACCTGCCTCCTAAATTTATTTTACTTACACCCGCACATATTTTGGTTATTCGATTTCTAATTTTGTTACGCTGGCATCAATACGTAAAAACTGCGAATCATTGTAATACTTAATGACAAAAAAGCAAGATTAAAGCTGTTATCAACGGAATCTGAGGTTTTCATTACAAAACTTTGTCTACTATTACACATAGCTATTTGGAGGCAGAAAGAGACAGAATCATTTTCCAGTAGATACCTAAATGTTTATCGTATTATGCGTGTGGATCTTCGCAGATATGAGCCTTTACTCTTATTGTATGGTTATGTACATCTAATATGAGTATAAGGAAAATCAATAAGTAAGGCCGTTTTCGAGTGTTCGACATTCGATATGTCGAACACTCGAAAACGGCGGAACTTAACAAGTACCTTTTGCTAGGTAAATAGCCTTATGTACAGTCGAACAACTTCCCGCTAGACCACCATAAGGGCGAGAATCGCTCAGCAAGACATCGTCGCTTCCAGTCCTGCTTTACACATACATTGACACTCGTATACAAAATCAGTTTCTAGTGTGCCTCAGCTCTATGAGCGAGCCAAGGGTTTTTTTTTCAAACTGGTCCAGCACCGACTTGTTTGATTGTATAATTATGCTGGGTGCATACAAGCGACTTCGCCCGTGTGGTTAAAGGTGAACGGAACCAGTGAAAGCCCATGGGCTTTCACAGGCTTCATAGTGTAAGCTCCATTATTGAAAAATTACATCAAAATCCGTTCAGTAGGTTGGCTTGAAATAGTAACAAACATCCAGACAACCAACGAATCTCACAAGTTTTCACGTTTGAAAGTGATATTTAGTATAATAAGCTACTACTTATTAGACCTACTCGAAGTAAGATTTCTTAGTAGTACACACTGAAGTAATAAATATCTTTTATATTTGACATTAATTGTTCAGAAGCTTAATTACGAATTGTAAGATGATGTGTATGTATAATATACCTATTTATCAAGTAAGTAATTATACGTTTCTAGAAATATTTAGTCATATACCTAAATAGCTGTAAGTAATGTTAATCTTTCATATCATTATTATTAGTCGTGTCCTTTGAATCGTAAATTCTCAAGACATCAAATTAACATGTCCAAGGAATACAAAAACAGTCTTGATAAATAATTCCTTTATTCAATCTGAAAATCGGATACACTTAAAAGACAAGCTAGATTTTTTTTTCTAAAAAGCATGTCGCTTATTAAGTCAGTACGAAAATCCTCTTCAAATTATCTTGTAGCTCTTAAAATAATGTTAAAAGGCCTACAATTATAATTACATGAATCTTTTTGCTTGTCGCCTCTTGGAAAGACCATTCTCGCTTTATACGACCATAGGGATACACTGAAACACTGTTCTAATATAAAATACTTAAAATCATTAAAAGTATAGGTATAGTACGTTAAGTGACATAATTTAAAATTGGTAGGTCAAAGTGTTTAATACGTACGCACCGAAGTACCATTCTGCTGCTAGTTAAAAGTTGTGAAATGATTGATTGACAACAAAATGGGCGATTTGATGGCGCCATCTAGTGATGTTGTAATAACGTTGAAATATGCCTAGCGAATTGAAATATTTATTTAGCCGTTAATTATAATTAAAATTAAGTATAAGCGTTTAAAACTGGTACCACTTACCTGTTAATTACAGTAAGATATGTACTTTTGTTAGAGCTAAAAAATCATAATAGCTAACTGTGATAACTTTACTTATCGGCAAAATATATTTTAATTAGATTCATCATCTGCTGCATCCAAGCGCAGGCGTCCTCTTAATGATCTAACCACATAAGATAGTATGTTAGCTTTTCCACAAAGTGACTGCAGTCGCACCTCCGCAACACAAAGGAATAATTAGGATATTCCATGGCTTTAGTTTTTTAAATAACTAGATAAAACAAACCTACATTTCCTACGAGTATGTTCATCCAATGAAAGCGAAATTTCTTAATCATAGCATCTTCTTTGATCGTTTCTCCTTATAGCAACCTACACGCCTGAGAAAAGTGAACGTTATGTCAAGGTCACTGACTTTATTGAGCACCTTGGAGGACGTGTAGATACTGCTCATCATACCTATTTTTACATATAAATCATATATATATGATTTCAAAATAACTAAGTAGTTTAAACAACCTATTTTGAAGGTTTTATCTGTCTGTCTGTTTTTTTTCTGTTTCCCTTCTTCTCTGGAAAGGCATTTGTAACGATTTTAATTGAACTTTCACTGGAGGATAGAGAACATTGTAGGGCTACATACTATATAGACTATTATTTGATATCAGCCGCTTTTGTAGATGTAACGCGGGTGAAACCGCATGGTCCTTCGGAAGACAGTAAGGCAATGTAGTTACATACAAAATATTGATCAAGGCATTATATGCGTAAATTATTCTTAAAAATATTACGAAAATATAATCACAATCGTCTTAGCTTTATCCTGGTTGCAACCGACAGCCGGAGCCAACGCCTTCATATGCTATCTGAGGCATGGCTTAGCGATGATTCACAAGTAATTATAAATTAATTACATGAAAACCTCACGATGACAATAAATATGTTTAACACTTACATTCTACTGTGACGTATACATTTTTTTACATAATTTATGTCTCTTGTGCTGAATTTGTAACAAAATATGAAAGAGTAATGCAATCATTTCAGTCCAATTTCTGCAGTCACAAAACACACAACATTCAAAACAATTTACCTCAAAATATTTACCTACCGTGTACCTGTGCAGTGCGGGAACAATGTCGCAGTAAACAATTAATATAAACAAAACATTCATCATAACGTGACGGACAATGCGCCCTAAACACAATAAACCCACCAACCGCATCGACAAACGCGTAAACAAATTAGAGAATGTAATTAGTAATAGTGCGATGCATCGGTACTACCGTAGAAATAATTACGATACTGGTGTCGAGAGAGATCGATTCCTGCCTAATGAATTAAGGCGCTCTTATACCTCAGAAGCCGTGAAACACCTAATTTTTCGTCGCGCATCTAGCCATAACGGTACATATTACAAACTAGCAAAAATTAGAGCTTAAAGTCAAAAGTCTGAACAAAAGACTTTTGAAAGAATTTTTCATGTACGTAAAATAGAATCACGGTAAAAATAATCACAAAATCGAGGCAGAAAATAATCTTTCGTCTTACTGTTTGCAATATTTTGATCGTAAGCTGTCATATTTTTTTTGATAATATTGTAGGAAATCTAATGAACTAAAGAATTACCCTATTTATTTTCATATTATCCGTGTATATTTTGTAAAATTAAATAAAATCTGCCAAACGTCTATGATTTTGACGCTCGGTAGATCCCATCAATATCAAATGCTTCAGCAATTTAAACCTTATTAGCATAAGCGGTGTACTGAGTGTCAGTTGCTAGTTTACGCCCCGCCCAGACCCCATCATTCGGCTATGAGCCCTGTGAGAGATAGGTCATGTCGCTTGCGTCTCCGCTGCACGAAATTTTACGTAAACCTGTTTGTTATTATAATACGCCGATTTGAGTTCGTAATTTCATGTTTTATGTTATAGACTGAATACTTTGAATCAAATAGGCTTTTCATGTAACTATGGGCACATATAATTAAGACCTAAGTTTATACTCTTGTTGCGTTTAATGTGTTATCGTTTCTGTGCTTATAAATATATAATTAGAAGAATAAAATATGGACAATTAGAGAAATGAAGTTCTACGAAGGATTTGTACAAGAAAGCGTCGTAATAAAATAGAAATTCATCCATGGCCAAGTGATTATGAAATATGTAAAATTTTTATGACTAACTATGTTACTTATATATTATCGATTATGCATAATATAATTATATAAATTGGAAAACTTGAAACAAACCCGGCAGTCTGCCCCGCCGTTAGGGACTGACTGTTAAACTCCAAACAAAATATACAGTCAAATTATAACCGACGTGATCATGGCTGTGGGTAATATTACTGTAAGTGTACCCCAGGGGATACCGGCGGAGCCGGAGAATCCCCTCCTCGTCCTGTATTTGCAAGACGAGGCTGCTCCTCGTATTCTGGGGGGAGCAACCTTACAGCTGTAGGCGGCGACGATATTCGCCATACGTCACGCCAAAACCATCCTAATCCTATGCGGAATTGTTCTCGTCGGGGCGGAAAGTGGGCAACGGAATGCCGATTTGCGACGTTAAATGTTAGAGGAGGAATGAATGAGAAGATGGATGATGTTTACGAAGTAATGAATGAAAGAAAACTAGATGTTTTGTGTGTGAATGAGACAAAGCGTAAGGGGAATGATATGCTGATGCGCGGCCCGTTCACAGAGATATGGTCGGGGGTTACCGATGAAAAACATGGCAGTAAAGGCGTCGGTATAATTCTTTCAGAGCGAATGGCAGAATGCATGCGTGAGTATGAGTGCGTAAGTCCGCGTCTTATCTGGGTCCGGATGAAAGTAGGCCTGATACCTCTTTTTTTGGTAGGTGTATACGCTCCGGACTCTTCCTATAGTAAGGCAGTAAGAGAGGAATTTTGGGCACAAATGAGAGAAGTCGTGTTATTGCGTAAGTGGAATGAACGTATTGTCATGCTTGGAGATTTTAATGCAAGGGTGGGAGTGAAGCGTGATGGGTATGAAAGTGTACTAGGGAAGTTTGGAGATAAGAGTGTCAATGACAACGGCGTGTACTTGTTAGATGTATGTGTGGAGATGGATCTGTCTGTGATGAATACATGGTTCCAGCATAAAATGGTACATATGTACACGTGGCAAAAGAAGGAAGGAAATGTTGTGTTAAGAAGCATGATAGACTTTGTGATAGTAGATGAAAGAATGAGAAGGAAAGTAGTGGATACCAGAGCTTATCGCGGACCTGATGTTGGCACAGACCACTATTTGATTATCAGTAAAATAAGTGGTCTTTTTAAACGCTGGCGGCACCGAGATAAAGGTTCCACTACAGAATTAGAACGTATAAAAGTGGAAAGATTGAAAGATAAGGGTATGAAAGATATGTACAAAAAGCAATTGAGCGAACGGATGGACAAAAGTTGGAATCTTGTAAATAAGGAAAGTGTGAGTGAGGTATGGTCGGTATTTAAAACCAACATTGTGAAATGTGCTGAAGAAGTATGCGGTTTGAGTAAAAGAAGAAGTAAGAAATGCGAGAAAGCTGACTGGTGGGATGATGAAACTAGAAGAAAGGTTGAGGAAAAGAAAAAAGCATGGCTGGATATCCTAGCAATAGAGGCGACGAATAGAGCTAGTGGTGGTATGAATGAAGATAGTGTTAAAGAAATGAAGGACAAGTATAGATGTGTGAAAACTAGAGTCAAAGAATGTATAGAGAGGAAGAAGAATGAGAAAAAGGAGAAGTATGAGGAACAATTCGGCGCAAGTTTCCGAGAGAATATAAAACTCTTTTGGAAACTCGTGAAAGAAGCGCGAGGTAAAAATATGAGTACATCGATGAAAGTGATTAGGAATGAAAGAGGTGAAGCCATGAATGAAGAAAGAAAGATACTAGAGCGCTGGAAGAATTATTTTGAGAGTTTATTTGAGAAAGATGTGTGTGAAATAGAGAAAGAAGAAACTATAGATATGTTTCTGAGCCCGACTGATGAAATTGGCATGGATGAAATTATGAAAGCGTTAAAAGGTATGAGGTCAGGAAAGTCTGCTGGATGTGATAGAGTGACGACTGAGATGTTGAAGGCTGGCGACGGACTCATAGTTAACCTGCTGCATCGCCTTTTTAATCTATGCTGGAAACAGGGCCAAGTTCCAGATGACTGGACGAAGGCAGTGCTTGTTCCAATTTATAAAGGCAAAGGTTCGCAGCAGGAATGTCAAAATTATCGCGGGATCAGCCTTCTTAGTGTTGTTGGAAAAATGTATGCCAGAATTTTGATTGACAGAGTAGTAAATGTGACTAATGACAAGATATGGGATGTGCAAGCGGGATTTCGGAAGGGAATGGGATGTACGGATCAAGTCTTTTCCTTGCGCTGCGTCACCGAAAAATATCTGGCAAAAAACCAGAAGGTGTATTGCGCGTTCATAGACTTGGAAAAGGCTTATGATAGGGTGAATAGAAAGGAATTATGGAAGGTGTTATCCATGTATGGGGTAGACAACTTTATAATAAGGGCTCTGAAATCCCTGTATAGGGGTTCTAGAGCCTGTGTCCGAATCAATGGTGCCTATTCGGACTGGTTTGACATCTCCCAAGGTGTCAGACAAGGGTGTGCAGCCTCGCCCTGGTTGTTCAACGTATTCATGGATAGCTGCATGAATGATATGAGAGAAACTGAATGCGGGATCGATATGGTAGGAGTGCGTGTTAAGTGCCTCTTATATGCCGATGATCAAGTCATTCTTGCATCATCGGCGAATGAGTTGCAAGACATGATGGACTGCATGAACAAGAGCTTTAAAGCGAAAGGTATGAAAGTTAATGCACGAAAGACGAAAGTGATGGTGTTTGAAAAAGATGAAAGTGTGACTGAGTGTAATATTACGATTGGAGGTGAAATTGTAGAGCAAGTAAAGGAATTTGTATATTTGGGTAGCGTATTTACAAGGGACGGAAGATGTGAGGGAGATATTGAAAGGAGAGTGACTGCGGGAAATCGTGTAAATGGAGCACTGTGGGCGTTTATGAACAATCAGACAGTGCCAAAAGAGGCACGATTGGCGGTTCACAATGGAGTGCTTGTCCCCACGTTGATGTATGGAAGTGAGAGCTGGGTTTGGCAGAAAAAGCATGAAAGTAGAATTAACGCAGTTGAGATGCGATCACTGCGTTGTATGTGTGGGGTAAGACTGATTGATAGAATTCCGAATGCAACTATACGAAAGAGCAGTGGACTGAAAGAAGATGTGGTGACAAGGATTGAGAAAGGAATGCTAAGGTGGTTTGGACACGTGGAGCGAATGAGTGAAGAAAGAATGACGAATCAGATATATAAGGCAAATGTGTGTGGGCAAGTCGGTCGCGGCAGACCTCGGCGGACATTCTTCGACCAAATTGGAGACATCCTAAGAAACGGAAAGGTCCGAAGTACCCGCAACCGGCGAGCATGTATGAAAAGAGTAATGAGTGTAGAGGAAGCGCGTGAGGTTTGTAAGGATAGGAGCAAGTGGCGTTCTGTTGTCTCTGCCTACCCCGACGGGAAAAAGGCGTGAGTATATGTATGTATGTAATTATATAAATTATTCTCACAATACATAGCTGCCACAGTTTTAAATTTTTGAAAGAGTAATAACATAAAATCTAATCATTTTATGTACCTATATTTCAAATTCATTAGCTTGTCAGAGCGCCTGGAGCGCTAAGATGCCGCCACGGCGAACAATAATGATGACAGCGCTAATATGGCGCTCCGCAATCCGCACACAAGCGGTAACGAATGTTGTATTATTGTGTTTTGAACATAAACCTTTGTAGGTACATCGAGTATTTGTTCAAATAAAATATTTGCAATGTAAAATCAGTTGCGCATGGAATCTAAAATGAACAACTGGCTTTGCAAAAACTGGCGAAGCAAGAAAATGTAACAATCGAGCCTTGTGGATTATTCGATTATTGGTGCCACGCCAGATGGATTAATAGGTCCAAACACGATTGTGCAAATTTAATGTTCTAAAGTTGCCTATAAGAATGGCCTGGAGAATAGTATAAGAGCAAATAAAATACAAATATGGAAACATGATAAAAAAGTGAACTGACTAGTCTAAACAAATATTGTAATTGTTATTACCAAATTCAGGGGCAACGCCACGTTACACGCAAACAAAAGTGTTTATTTGCTGTGTGGAGTGGCGAAAGTATACCACTAAAAATAGAAATTATAGAAAGAGATGATGTTTTCTGGGAGAAGCTTGTGGCGTTTTATATGAATTGGCAGTTGCCTGAAATTGTTGATTCTCGTCAAGCTCAAGGGATGGCATTGCGAGATCACGGAGAGGAAAATGTTTCATCAGTGCTTGAAATTTCTACAATACCAAGCCGTAAAAGGAAAGTAAATGAAACTGTGTTTCGTGAACAACAGCAAATAATAAGTATTGAAGCCTTATCACCTCACACACTGCCTTTAACATTCGATGAGAATAAAGAAAACCTGCCGGGTTGTAGCAGACAGCTAACTTTTGATGAGCTGTAAACTCTGTATTTCGTTAATCTTAATATATATAATTCTCCTGTCACGATGTTTTTCCGCGATGGATTCCTAAACTACTTAACCGATTTTAAATTAAATTGGTACACCCTGAGCAGTCTGGTCCAACTTGAGAGATAGGATAGCTTAGATCTTAAATTATAGTCGCAATTTTATTTTATTGCAAATTATTAATTTCATTTGTAAGTAGTTGTGGATTTTGGAATGTTTCACATTGGAACCGACGGACTGCGCTGCTATCGCAGTGTCAAATCTTATAATAATTATTTCGTCAAGGAGTACATCGAAACCTTACCTGAATAATAAAACATTAGAAAATAAAGATATCGATTCGACAACATATATCCGCAAAATTTGGATTGTCGAGTATTTTGTTAAATTGTAATGGTTCTGACAGACAAATCACAGTCGCCATATTGGCCGATCTAGCGAAACGTCACAGATACCGGATAACACAGTCTTTACTAAGTAGTTTGTATGTGTAATACTTTTTGCAGTTATATTTCTTAAACAGTTAAAACGACAACTATGAAAGTATCCGCCCAATAAAGGAGATTTGTATCAAATATATAAAAAAAATAATATATCTTTATTTTTACTAATATAATAAAGACTGCACGGTTAGCGTAGTGGTTTAAGCGGTCGCCTCGCTGCTTGACGCTGCGCGCAGTGTTGTGGGTTCGATCCCCACACGAGACAACACTTTGTGTGATTCATAAATTGTTGTTTCGAGTCTGGATGTTCATTGTGTCCGTTAGTTGTATGTTTGAAAAGTCCCCCGCGACACAGGATTCGGTCCTAGTGGGGGAGTTGTCTTTAAAAAAAAAATGAAAAATTTGTTTGTTTGAACGCGCTAATCTCAGAAACTACCGGTCGGATCTGAAAAATTATTTTTGTATACGATAGCCCAGTTATTCCGGAAGGTTATAGGCTGTATAACATAACTCTTCGACCCTTTGGGGCCGGGCAAAACGCTAAAAAGGCTAAAAGATAATTTCAGCTAATCTCAGGAACTAGCAGTCGGATTTTAAAAATTGTTATTGCCTATGATAGCCCAATTATTCCGAATGGCTATAGGCTATTATAACTTTCAGGGGTCAGACAAAAATAATAAAATGGTCAAACGAGAAGGGGGACGGTTTGGTTAAAGACAAAAAAAGGCTAAACGAATAGGATACAATCTATATGGGTATCGTTTTCGAGATTTTCGGGAGGCTGATTAATAATATGAAATTTATTTAGTGATCCAAGATGGCGGACGGGAAATCAAAGATGGCGGATGAGAAAATTTTAAAGATCAATATGGGTATTGCCTTCGATATTTTAAGGGGTGGGGAATCGAAATACAACATCTATTTCGTGATCAAAGATGGCGGATGGAAATCAAAAATGGCGGATGGGAAAATTTTTAAAAAGTCAATGGTATCGTCTGCAATGTTAAAAGGGATGGGGAATCCAAATACAACATCTGTATCTTGATCAAAGATGGCGGACGGGATTTTTTTTTAAAGTCGATATGGTTATCGTCTCCGATATTTTAAGGAATGGGGAATTCAATATTATATACAAATCTATGTTTGTTTGTTCATCATTTATAGACTGAAATGATATGAGATCAAGCGCTACGCCAATGGTAACTTTGGAAAAGAGGCTTGAAAAAAAGGGAATTAAATAAAAAGCTCTTAAAAAGGTTCGCTGGGTCAGCTAGTAAATTATAAATGAATATAAATAAATATCTTTTAATATTTATTTTCTTTGAAACAACACATATTTGAAGCGAAAGAATTTTTTTATATTTTTCCATACAAACATGTATGACTCGAGCTCACGAAAAAGAAGTAACTCAAATTCTAATTATATAATTTTCTAAGCGACATAGCAGTATCTCATGAATAAGGTATATCCACATATATTTTTGATGTTTCATCTATTTTGAAAAATAATAATGGGTTGGGTTTCGAAACGAGTCGCCTGAATTTGAGGGTATTGGTAGTGTAGGGGGCTTAAGGTAGTTTGTTTTAATCCACTAAAAGTAATTTTGGCTGCCGGAGTTACGTCTAAATATTTTTAAACAATTTCCAAAATTTCATAAATACTTCGGCAATTATGCAAAATGGAACATAGTTTTTATACTTTAGTACAGTTTTACAAATGTAATTTTTAGGTTTTATGTGAAAAACGTGAAACGAAACGCAAAACTGCCATCTTGGAATGATCATAGCACATATCACAGCTAATGTCAAATTTGTGCGTCATTGCTTTCGAGTGCCTTGGGTTAGGTGCGACTGTAATAAGTAAATAAATAGGTTATGTTAGGTTCTCTTTTGACCCTTAATCCGAAAATAGGAGCCCTTCGCAGGGCTCCGACGTTTATTAAACTAGTGTGATGAATGTGGAAGTTGGCAGTGCCATACACACCGATGTTTGGAGATATTTTTTTTTCAGAGGAAACCAAGTATTTCCGGCAAGTGAAAATGGTGAGGGGGGTTTCAAGACCTCCCCTGCTCCCTCTCCAATCACTCACAACCCCTAAAAACGGCGACGTATTTCGAAACCTTTGCCATATTAATTATACCTATAATAACAATAAACATCCATAGATAAATAAAAGAAATAAACTTTTACTAAACTTCAATTATCTCGTAACTCGCTTTAGTTGAGATACGGCTTTTGCGCTTAGTAGAGCAGTATTGTGTTTTTTAGGGTACCGTAGCCAAAAATTGTAAAGACGTAACCCTTATAGATTCGTAATGTCTGTTTGTCTGTCCGCCCGTATGTCACAGCCAATTTATTGCAAAACAGATTTGAAAACTGGCAGGAATGGAATTAGATGTAGGTATTCTATGAACTGCTTCACTATTTTTATACAAAAACAAAACAAACATAATAATGGCCTCTCCATACATGGAACTGACTTAATTATTTTTATCATCTTACGGCACGTAGGTATTTACCTACTTTCGTCAACATTTAATACCTATAAAGTCTAATGTAAACCAGTTTTGCTCATGGCTGCACTGAGAACAAAAATTGCGCTATGCCTATATTGTACAAACAGATTGATGTATGTAATATAAATTTTAATATCAGTATCTCAATTCAATATGCTAAAACGTTTTGCTTGCGATTTTGAAATATTGGATTACGGATGTCACCAGAATACGGCCGCACGCGACGAGAATGAAGGGGGGCGCCCCGCAGTAGACGGAGCTAAGCTCCCTTCACCTCCCCTGCTTCACCCCCTCATTTACCAAAACAGTCGCTTAGGGCAGCGCCTTAACTACGAGCTTCAAATTAATTACAAGCTTCGCTGCGCAGCCTCCCAGGACATTTTCGATACGATATTCCAATGATTTCAATAATTCCCACTTAAAACATTTCGCTATTTGAATTTTCCAATCCAAATATTTATTTTTGTCTGTTATTTTATCTGATCTGCGGTTGCATCGTCAGGCACTCGACTATTTACAAGCTTTCCATATAAACCGCGTAGATATGCTAAAAGTTCCGCTTATCGACGATCTCGAACATAAAATTGGTATCCGCCACCACAACGTACCACTGCGGAATGTCTTACCCTCACCGTCGCCCTTCCGATTCGTTCCCCAAGGATCCGCAATGCTGACGGCCACGATAAAGAGGGGAGATAAAAAATTGCCTCACGACTGTGAACGCGCAGCTGAGCCAGGGGTGCATGTGCATACGCGACGTGCAATTTGATAAATTACACCAAATTCAAAGTGATTAAATTTCCCTATGAGAAGATTACATGCCACGCTTCTCTTGTATCCAATAAAAGTTACGTAAGAAAGGGACACATTTTATTACATCGCTTCGTTCAGATTCTGCATATGAAATATATATTTTATTGAACACCATAAACATACAAATCTAAAATTAACCACATCAAGTGGACATGCAGCCTCGTGCCAATTTTTGAACTACTTATTTTTTATAGCCCTGTTACCGATTCATATGCCGTAACATAAGTGTCTATATTATTATGAATAAAGCAGAGTTAGCAGCCGACCCTAGTTATAAAACTGGAATGGTGCTCGTAAAACGAAGCAGTTCTTAGTTGTCTCACCGATCCACAAGAGTTTTATATTTCCTATAAAATATTATATTCCGTGAAGCGTGCAATATTCCAGCATTCTACACAGTGCAATTTTCTGTCTATTCTATTCGTGAAAGAAAGTGCAAGGTTGAGGGGCTAGGTATTCGTGCAATCGCTTTATGAAGCGGGGCGGGCACTACTAGCACTCAATTGATTTGCATCACGGACTCGCGGACAAAGCACAGCCACACCGAAGGAATTTCGCCCGATTCACTTCTCAAACTAAGGCAGACGATTAGAATTCGAACTGTGAACCAAATGCTAACATGAATTTCTTTAAATGGAATGAAATTACTTAAAGATTCGTATCGCTTCTGCAATTTGAATATACTAAATAAATGGTTGCGCTGCACAGATTTTACATCTATTTGTTTTCCTTTTGTAGGTATTTGATATAGCAAGCATTGTATTTGTCGCTTAAGTACCAGTAAAGTTACAGTGCACTAAACACCTGCTGCAAAGTGTTGATATGAGTGCATAATGTAATAAAACGAATTTATAAAAAAGAACATTGTTAACATTTTTTATTTATTTTGAACAACGAAAAGAATTTTGAACAACACATTACATATGATAACAGTGGCGACGTGTTAATCTGCCGAAATAAACGGTTGATCCATCATTCAGTTGAAAATAACAATGTCGAAATTACATATTCAAATATAATACTAATATATAAAGCTGAAGAGTTTGTTTGTTTGTTTGGTTGAACGCGCTAATCTCAGGAACTACCGGACCGATTTGAAAAATAATTTCAGTGTTAGATAGGTCATAGGCTATATAAGCGGAGCAGTAGCCTTAAATAACGCGGGTGTAACCGCGGGCATCATCTAGTATTTTATATTTCTTTTGGCATGCCACTTTTCATATTAACACTGAAACTGAACTGAAACATTGTAAGCCCTTATAAATGTTTAACTGCAGTTTCATACGTTAATACGAGTGTATAATTCAATAAATGACAAAAAGCTCGCCGGTTGCGACGACACAATGGCATTGTGACAAAGGCTCCGTTGGTGTATTAAGTTAACAGGTTGCGCTTGCACAACAATATTAAATGACAATTGCAAGTGGCGGCGGGAATAAATGAGCCTTGCATTTATTTTTCCTTTTAGGGACAATACTCAGCTTTACCTCGGCATTATTACCCTCGAGTACAACAGGAATAAGTAGGGAAAACGTAAAAATATCTAATTGAATTTTTCATCTCACTCTAGGATTCTCGGGCGCTTTATTAAACTCGTTGAATGACGCGAGCTGTGAGGGGCAATCGCCGCTCCCTTGATTTGCATTACCGGAGCGGGGGCACAAAGCACTAGCAAGAATCTAAGAGGAAGGAATTCTGCAGTCAAAGGCATTGAGGAGCCGGCGCGGGGCCTTCGCGACCTCTCGGACCAATGGCTCACTACGTGGAATTTTGATGCATTTCTAATTGCTTGTTGCTCAAGATTATTGCTCGGGATACATACTCATTCCTATTTTATATTCAGATAGTGGACTTTTAATCTAAAGTTCTATTTCAATTTGATACATCAAAGAAATAAGTTACAGGTTTAGAATAAAGTTATCGTCAAACCGCGATGCTTAGAACAACTGTTTGACTAGTCACAGATACGTAATATTCTGTTACTTCAAAAGTTTAACGGCGTATCTCTGTCGCGGTACTGTTACAATAAGCACAGATATATCGCGTAACACAATCGTTCCACATAGCAGTGTCGGCTTGTTTGATTTATACACCATTTTATTGACAATGTTAAAGGTCTGGATTGGATCTGAAATTTCGTTATGTTGGGGTGAAAAATGGCACGTTGTCAGTATCATGATCTCACGTCGTTTAGCCTGTGTTTGTCATCATATGGAATTGTAATTACAAGTAGGGAGGTTCAACAGGGTGTCTGGCTACGTTAAATCTGTAGCGACTTGTTCGCAAAAGATCTCTGCCAAATAACCTCGTGTAATGTGCTGTCTGTATGTCTGTCTGTTCGCGTTAAACTCGAAACTGTACGGATTTTTATGCTGTTTTAAACTGTGCATGAAATGATTCATGAAGAAGGATTGGATGAATAGTGTGTTTTGTCTTGAATGTATTTAAAAAAACATTTTCTATAGATACAAAAAATTACAGTCGATATACTTTTTCAGGAGTTTCAATCTGTCTAAACCGTGCCTCACTATCCGATCTCGTTGCTGCATCGACCGACTCCACATTACAAGCTTCAGCTTGTGATGTCGATTCGGTTGTATCCATGACCTCGTCCCCAAAACGTACAGTTAGAAACATGACAAGATTCCAAGTGCAGCTTGCTAAAGGAAGCGTAATTTAAATTTAAGGGAATATTTTCCTGTTGCTTTGAGTGTTTACCTTATTTTCTTTTGTAGGTATTAGTTATGCAGGCTGCGTGCTGGTCTGCCAACTCCAGGATACATTAGTCAACTCCTATATACCAGCCGTTTGCAAGGTCGTATGCGGGAAAAGACTGCACCGCGTGTTTGAAATGAAATAAAATTTATTCTGACTCCACACAACAAGTTACATACATAAAAAAATATACAATAAACAAAAAAAAGAAGAAAGTTAACATAATAACAATTAAAACAGAACAAAAAAGTAATAAAAAAGAATAACATATACAGACAGGAGAAGAAAGAAGTTGTTTTAAGGTCGAGTGTATTCAAGATAGAACTTATTTCGGCATGTGCCAGGCGCATACCTAGCTCTGATTTTCAATTTTGTGTTTTCAGTTTTATAGCCTAAGCGTCTATTATAATCCTGGCGATTTAACAAATAGATACAGTCAGCTACATACGTAAGTCCATAATCATGCTTCCATGTGAATTTGAATGGTTGTATCGTCCAAACTAAATAATTATGTTCAATATATTTTATTAAAAGCTAACTAGTATAAACATTGAATCCTCTCTGAAAAATAAAACGCAAGTAGCCAATACATCAGAGCTGCTTAAACGTTAGTCTTGCTTAAAACACATTTAATATTTAAAGACACCTGTAGGCCTTAGAAAAAGACTGTGACTTTCAATTACAACAGTGCTAATTATAGCCATTGTTTCTAACCATCCAGTCACAGGTATGTTGCCACTTTTCCCCCTTGTATAAATAGTGATAGGGTTTTATATTAATTAGTTTAGACGCTTAATGGCCCGCGATGGGGTTGGATACACCACGGCTCTGTCTAGCCGTCTGAAGGGCAGACCAGTAATTCCTCCTTCCCCTTTATTCTATTTCATTTTTTTACTACTACAATTGGAAGAAAACAATGCCATATTCAAACGTAAATAAGTATCAATTGGCATAAGTTACATCTTTATAAGGCATGGAATTGATATGTCAACGCAAAACTGTAAAATAATTCACTCCCAAACTTTCGCGATTTGTCCACATAGTATAATCCATAATATTTATGTAACTGGGATAACTCAGTCATTACATGACCACAACTTGTGTAACTCGTGCTGAAATGTTGCGAACATAATTATAAAGTAACCTGCCTTTATTTTTAAACAATAAAACGGGTCGTTTTATTGTTTAACTCATAAATTTTTTTAAAGAATAATTTAATATTTTATAATAGGTAGAAACTTTTGAACCTAAAATTGCTGACTTGTTACATAATCCTAATATTTATGATGTTGACTCAAAACGGTGATAATGTCACAGACGACCCCTTCCTGCTGAATTGTCGACCTAAGGGAGAAATCTTAGGGCACGTAGCCTTAAATATCAAGTGCATAAATGCCGTATGAAGAAGCGCGACACCTACAAAATTAAATACCTACGGTGTTTGATATATCGCACCAATGTTGACTTTTGACTGGACGTATGCTCTCGGCGTGAAGGAGTCTGTAAATAAAAAAATGATTGCATAAAATATTTACAAAAAGTACGTAATTACGCTACTTCAACACGAAACTAGATGCCCAAATACATTTTCGCATCGTAAAATCTAGGAAGAACAATAGGTCATTGCTTTGTAAGTTACACACATATTGTACCATGCTGAAACACGTAAATGTAGTAGAACATTTCAAAGAGTAACAAAAACAATTTGCCATTTTGATTCGACAACAGCAGCAATGAATCCTCACAACTTACCATATTCAAACATTCACTGTGTTATGCAGATTACACTCGCATGTTCTGATTTTCATAATGGCGCCAGCCAACTTCGCAGAAAGTAAGTACATAGAGCGCAGGTGTAGCCAACTCGCCTCTCGCCTTCCTAACTAATTATATCATACATACGTCACTCCAGCTTTCTCGTTAATTCAAGCAAAGTGATTAAAGAGAATCACTACGCACCAGTTGTTATTGTTTAATTAAACAGACAGACGAATTAAACGGCGTTCTCTTTGCAAACTTCAAAGCTTGCGGAGATTCCGACTCGATGTGTTCAAACCCAAAACATAAAAATATTTATACAATGAGGAAGATGAATTATTGTCGCATGATCGATAAAATACACAACACATACAAACAAGTAAGTACATACGCTACATCTCCAAACATAAGGTAACATATATATTTCTGAGAATATAATGTTTTGTTTTGATGTGTACAATGTACATACAATAAACGTACGTTATTTTCCTTATGTTTATCATGCAACATAAAATCCAATATGTTTTATATTTACAGATAAACGGAAAAGTCCTCAGCATACATAAAATTGTTAGTTTTCAAAGAGTATGATTCATATTAAAAAATGGTTACAAATTGTCCCACCATTGCGTTTTTATAGGTTGAACTAAAGCAATATAGGAGCCATGAACCATGACGGGCCAGTCAATTTAAAATAACTACCTGATCCCATAGCTATATTTCCGCTGCGAGCGGGCTGTAATGTCGATACCGTAGTCTGAGGGATTTTCACAATAATTCACGCTCGTTTAAGACTATTATATAGCTACCATGTTATATAGCGGAGTAAATTGTGCTACAACTTAATTTGCTGTTTTACTACTTGAATACGTGTTATAGTATATGTTGGACTATTTCACTATTTGAAGAGATGTATAAATTTATTGTACGTTTTAATATAGTTCTCCCAAGCGCTCGTTGGATATTTAATAAGTCCATGTTCCGTCCAATTCAACAAAAGTGCAATTCACCCAATAATATCACAATACAGAAGAACATTCCTAAATTAGAAGTTTTGTATTCTAATTCTCCGTTGCACCAATTAGAAATCATCTAATACACAATTGTATTCGTTTTATTATTTTCACAAACGATAAACAGCTATTTCTATTTGACCAATATCAATAAGTGCTACTATGGTGTTACTCTGTAATTTCTAGATATATATATTTTCAAAAAACAAGAAAACCTCATAGTCATTTATTTTAAAATTGTCATGTAAAAACTGACACTATACCTACATGCAATCTAAATTTATTTTCGTATTGTGAAGTAATTAATATTTTCGCCTTAAAATTAAAAACGACAACAATATTTTCTTAAATTGTCTAAATGAATGAAACATTTTATAGACCACCTCCAACTTTTTACAGAACATCGAATTGGCAAATTATTTAGCATGTAAATGTTAACCTAGCTGAGCTCAACTAAATCTCTGTCTCCGTTAGCTAAATCCTAGGAGGGCAGAGGTAGGAGTCAGTAAAAAGATATATTTGATGGGTTCTATACATTCAAATGTTAACCAATAGAGATTGCCAAATGCTGAAAGCCTAAAAAGAGTAGGACGTGGCGTTGTACATTAAATGTAGTACGTTTCCTATTGGCCTATCCTAGAGTTAAGTCCAGACGTCGGAAGACTAAACTTGGTCGCAGCAAAAGTGCTGCTTATAAGTAAAGTGTCTCCGATTCCTGATTAGGCCGTTACCATGGAATTCTGAGCCTGTCTAGACTACAAGGTTTCTGAGAGAATTGCTGTTGCCAGAAACGTTTTTCAAATAGGTATTTTCTGAGGTGGCCTATGAAATGCGTCCTTTTGTAATAAAGTAAAACTGCTATATAAATTATTAACTATTTTGGTCAATACAGTAGCCAGGCTTAGTACTATATTCATGAGTGACGCGTGGAGGATGGTCAAAATGCAACTCAGTAATATCTTAGCAACAAAACTGAATACAAGCTTTGAAGAATATTTTGGTGTTACTAAGCACAGAAAAATCATTATTATAATTTAAAAAAAATTCAAAGAAGATAAACACTCCATTATAACACAACAATAATAATTTATAATTACTTTAACGAAGCTTCGATATTCTTCGATACTTTTACAATATCTGATATAGGTTCTCTCCAGTGTAATATCGCTCCATAATTTTCACCATTCAAAGAAGTTGTGTAGAAACAAAACAGAGTGCGGTTGGAATAACTCGCTTATTATGTTCAGCAGCGCGTGTTGTTGTTATAATGTTAGCTAACAAGAACTTTGTGTAGGGTTGGAGCTCATGTTTTGACTCGTAAATTAATATATTTACATAGAACAAGCGGTTACTGATTTTCATCAATGTTGTATTATTTATTTTCATGGGTAATTACGGTGTAGGCGCTATCCGTGTTTTCTTCAAGTTTAATGAGTATGAATTTTCGCTCCGGTATCTGAGCGAAAATTCATACTCAGTGAAATGGAGCCTTGTCTTACAAACACGAGACGTCACGAGCACCAAAGAAATATGGTGGCCATCACAATTCACGAAGCACTTAAGAAACATAATCCTCAAAACATCAGGGGTGGACAACGGAACCCTCAAATTAACTTAATTGCAATTGTAATTGGCGGACGCAAGGGACCGCAATAAAAGGAAAATATTTTCATTCTCTTCCGACGTCGCCGAGATACTCGACCATCGACCAACCACCGTTATAATACACAAAAAAATTGTTTCAATACTTTTGGACAAGAATTATAATAGTACTCAACAAGTGTTCACAAACTCTGCTGCCCATTTACTTATATTCCATTACTGAATTAAGAGTAGTCGCCGGTCAATTAGCTCTCTAAACGTTATTATCAAGTAATTACTTACTTTGTAAATATTTCATTAATGTCTTTGTAACTTATTTGCTTATTTTCTCCAGAGTAAACACCACCTTCAGCCATCGTCAGTAATAGCATAATGTGTAAATGAGTTAATCGATTAATGGCTACCCTAAGACAACAGCCCGTTGAGGTAAAACAACAAAGCTAATAACAATAAGTTAAGAAGCTCGGGTTTGCCACAAAATGTGTTTTGTTTCAATTTTATTTTTCAAAGAGAACAATTGGCACCAACTCAATTAGTATAATCTAATTAAACAAGAATGGCGACGCAAGGACTGTTTCAAATAAAAGAAAAATATTATCATTCGCTCGGCGGAGCCTCTACAAGATTGTCAGCGAGTATTAATAGGCTATTCTGAACCATTTCCACGGTTTATTCAAAGGGTTGGACAGTTTTATTCGCTTCTTTAACAGAACTGGAACGACAAGGCCGTATTTATTTTATTTTTTATTCCATTATATCAGCTGAAAGCACTTAAACGAGTGGTTTTTTTCGTTTAAGCCTGAGTCAATCGGTAGTTTTTATTTATATGTTACAAAGTTGTTTCATTAATGTTAATAGATTTACTCTGACGTGCTCAATTACCGTGAGGGCGGCTTGGTTTCGGGGTGTGTGTTAAGCGTTTGATGACATTATAAATCAGAGGTGCCGAGTCTCACCGGGTGTCGTACCGTAACTCCCTATCAATAAATTATTTATCAGTTACCTTACCTTCGAGAATATTAGGCGAGTAATATCAAATGTCAAACGTGTTCGTACATAGTTATATACAATCAATCAAAACCGCCTCGTTGGTGGAAACGAGAGACGGGCGACGATTTCAGATATAATTGCCGCATCTTTCTTACAGATTGGTTTATAGCAATGAAACTAGGAAAACCTTTCGTGATGTAAGGGGCATGAGTAATTGACATACATATTGGTAACTGAAGTGAAGACTAATGTAGACACAGCATCTTCGTTGTATCACTAGAGTTTTATGACTTCCTAACAATGTATAACTTTATTTTTCTTAGCTAAAGGTATTCCAGCGGATTTGACTGATCTGCATATCTAAATACTAATAATATCGTATTATAAGTTTCTTGTGTGTTATCTTATCTATACTAATACTAATATAATAAAGCGGAAGAGTTTGTTTGTTTGTTTGAACGCGCTAATCTCAGGAACTACCGGTCGGATCTGAAAAATTCTTTTTGTATACGATAGCCCAGTTATTCCGGAAGGCTATAGGCTATATAACATAACGCTTCGACCCTTTGGGGCCGGGCAAAAGGCTAAAAAGGCTAAAACATAATGTCGGCTAATCTCAGGAACTAGCAGTCGGATTTTAAAAATTGTTATTGCCTATGATAGCCCAATTATTCCGAAAGGCTATAGGCTATATAAAATTACGCCACAACTTTTAGGGGCCAGACAAAAATAATAAAATGGTCAAACGAGAAGGGGGAGGGTTGGGTCAAAGGCAAAAAAAGGCTAAACGAATAGGATACAATCTATATGGGTATCGTTTTCGAGATTTTCGGGACGCTGATTAATAATATGAAATTTATTTAGTGATCCAAGATGGCGGACGGGAAATCAAAGATGTCGGATGAGAAAATTTTAAATATCAATATGGGTATCGCCTTCGATATTTTAAGGGATGGGGAATCCAAATACAACATCTTTTTCGTGATTCAAGATGGCGGATGGGAAATCAAAAATGGCGGATGGGAAAAATTTTAAAAATCAATATTGGTATCGTCTCCGATATTTTAAGGAATGGGGAATTCAAAACCACCATCTATTTCGTGATCAAAGATGGCGGATGAGCAATCAAAGATGGCGGATGGGAAAATTTAAAAAAATCAATATTGGTATCGTCTCCGATGTTGAAAGGGATGGGGAATCCAAATACAACATCGTTTTCGTGATTCAAGATGGCGGATGGGAAATCAAAAATGGCGGGTGGGAAAATTTTAAAAAATCAATATGGGTATCGTCTCCGATATTTTAAGGAATGGGGAATTCAAAACCACCATCTATTTCGTGATCAAAGATGGCGGATGGGATTTTTTTTAAATCAATATGGGTATCATCTCCAATATTTAAAGGGATGGGGAATCCAAATCCGACATCTATTTCGTGATCAAAGATGGCGGATGAGAAATCAAAGATGGCGGATGGAAAAATTTTAAAAAATCAATATCGGTATCGTCTCCGATGTTTAAAGGGATGGCGAATCTAAATACAACATCTATTTCGTGATCAAAGATGGCGGATAGGAAATCAAAGATGGTGGACGGGATTTTTTTAAAGTCGAAATGGGTATCGTCTCCGATATTTTAAGGAATGGGGAATTCAAAAAAACCATCTATTTCGTGATCAAAGATGGCGGATGGGTTTTTTTTTTTAAATCAATATTGGTATCGTCTTCGATGTTTGAAGGGATGGGGAATCTAAATACAACATCTATTTCGTGATTCAAGATGGCGGATGGGAAATCAAAGATGGTGGATGGGAAATTTTTTTAAAATCATTATGGTATAGTCTCTGATGATTTAAGGGATGGTGAATCCAAATACAACATCTATTTCGTGATCAAAGATGGCGGATAGGAAATCAAAGATGGCGTAGGTGATTTTTTTTTAGTCGATATGGGTATCGTCTCCGATATTTTAAGGAATGGGGAATTCAATATTATATAAAAATCTAAGTTTGTTTTTGCATCATTTATAGACCCTGGAATGATAAGAGATTAAGCGCTAAGTCAATGGTAACTCTGGAAAAGGGGCTTGGAAAAAAGGAAATTAAATAAAAACTCATAAAAAGGCGATACGGAGTTCGCTGGGTCAGCTAGTACTAATATATAGAGCTGAAGAGTTTGTTTGTTTGTTTGGTTGAACGCGCTAATCTCAGGAACTACTGGACCGATTTAAAAACTTATTTCACTGTTAGATAGCCCATTTATCGAGGAAGGCTATAGACTATATAACATCACGCTATGAGCGACGGGAGCAGAACAGTAGCCTTAAATAACGCGGGTGTAACCGCGGGCATCCTCAAGTGTTGTTATAAGCTGTATTGCATACAAACTCCAAAAAATTTAATAATCAGTATTGCATTTTCTGGGATGCTTGCTAGGGTTTTCCGAGAAATGAAACGGTAGCGATACAGCGTACCCTAAAGAAGTGTGTTTGACTTACCAATATTTGATGAAATTTAACTAAAAATCAGCTAACTGAAAAAACGTACGTACGTACGTAGTGAGTAAACTTTATTATTATTTTCGAATGTGGATGTAGCGCTCCCAGCTTGACTTGGCTTCACGCTTGCACAGGTCGCCACTTGGATGTGGTATTTACATCAGAGTGCTACCGTGCTTCGGACGTCACGTAAAGTGTCGGTCCCGAATCTTGTTTCAGGGTAAGAATCATTAGGCTCTGTCAGAGGCCTTCGGGCGGCCTGGAAACTCCGATACCAGAGTTGGCTACATAATTGCACGACAAAACAAAAAGGTGTATAATTTTTTTAAAGTGTTTTTTTTCACCCTTCTTCACTTTTGCTTATATGTATTAATACTTAAATCTGGCTTAGTTCTTCACATAGTTGGCTGGTAAATTATCTATGCGTCTATATTTTGTCGAAATTAATACCAACAAACGTAGACGTCGGTAGAGACATTCGTCATTATATTAGAAAAGGCACATTGGATTTCACATCCTTACACACGGAACAATTCCAAAAAATAAGAACAAGCGATCAATGGTGATAAATCCATAATCACTAATAGCCCTAAATCCAGATCACAGTAAGAACCACGCGAACATATTCTCGTTGCGTTCGTATAATAAACGTTTATCACCATAACATGGCGATATAAGCGCGTGGGCTCGAAGGCCATCTTCCCTTATAAATAGCAATCATTTGGCAATCACTTGACTCGGTAATGTAATCCCACAAAAGTATTTACCTCCGAAATCCCTCATATTCGTCTGCTGAAATAAGAAGATACGATCATGGCAATATCCGGGCCCAGGTCTTCATATCCGCTTACAATTATCTATCAACCACTTAGTCTCCGAATTGACTTAAGTTAATTCAGAATAGTTGTAAATGAAATACGTGAGAATGTTGCTGGTGCGCGTGTAGGCCTCGCGTGCTTTTCCGATTACGATTTATATTTGACGAGATTGGCGTGTGCTGGTTCTACGTAATATAAAAATTAAGTGATTATTATATAGGCAAAATACTTTGTAATGTTAATCTGTGAACAAATTCGCTAATAATTTCTAGTTACTTACTAAAAAACACGATATATAAGATATATTTTTTAATCATTGTTGAACAGCGGGCTAGCAGCCCAACGCTATTAACCCTGCTGTACAGGAATGCCTAAATGATATGGGACTTAATCTAACTTGTTAACCTACACTATCCTAGAGTCGTAGCCTATCACCTATAATATCCTATCCTAGTTATCCTAATCGTTATACCTATATGTATCCTAAACCTATCCTAACTTGTACCTAGCGTATAATGCTTATAGGCTTGGTGCTCTGTGGTATTCTGTGATACAGACAGCACTTATATGCACCTACTACTAGGCCCCTAACCTATGGCACGTACTATCGTGGTACTACTGTGGTATGCTGTGATACAGACCTACGATTGGTGATATGGCATGTTCATGTGTGAACAATTGTTTTATTTCGCAGATTACGTAAAAAGTATAGTTGATGATGGGGTGTTTTGCTATGTTTTACGAACACCGCTCATTTCTAAATCAGCTGAAATCTAGATATTGCCCTTACTTCAATGTAGAGCTGTATTCTTATCACATCGACAGTAACAGATGGCAATAATTAGAAATAACATTTAGAGGCTTAACCACTAGACAGATAGTCAGTCACAACGAATCTACTAGTTTCCACAGGCCGTGCAACCTGCTCGAAACGTAAAGCATCTCTAGGTTAGTAAAAAAATATTCATGCATGTTTCGAAAATACAAAAAAATACCGTCAGTACATCATTTAGTGTCAACAAATAATACGCAAAAATCACACGTTGTAATAATAATGTGTTATGTGTATTTTCAGGTTCTTGATAATATAATACATAATCAGTATATAAGTCAATCTCTCGCAACCACTGCAGTGAATTTAATGACATCAATGTTGGGTAGAAATGCCCTCCTTAACGAGCCTCGGTCCACCGGTTCAGTCAGCTATCATTTCTTAATTATTGAGGGGCAGCTAGCAATAATAGCTCCACCTGTGTACTTTTTCAATTAGCGCGGTCGTCAACCTCCTTGCACGCCTTCTGTATTCGATAGAAGTCAGTCTCCCCTAGGGCAGCTTGCTATGACGTGTAGAATACGAATGACTATGTTTAACGGAGATTTACAAAATTTTGTATTCACTGTCAGTATTATCGATTACACATTACTTAAAGCTATTTGTATTTGTGGTCTAGTTCTTGATTTCTGATTCGTAGTCTGGACGATAAGCAATCAACATCAGAGCAAGTCTTTGTCACGAAACGATACAAAGAGACTAACAATAGTCTAGCTTAGAGCTTACTTATTAGAAGTGTTACGTCTGCATAATCTTACCCAAAAATACTTGTGGCCAATATCCC
The DNA here is from genome assembly GCA_944739405.2 of Euclidia mi. Classification (NCBI taxonomy): domain Eukaryota; kingdom Metazoa; phylum Arthropoda; class Insecta; order Lepidoptera; family Erebidae; genus Euclidia; species Euclidia mi. Next base: position 36,007,953 of record OX123190.2, read on the forward strand.
AAAAGATACACTAAAGTAAATTAAGCTTATCGATAGTCTTATTTTAGCGAAAACTGTCTTTGTTATCGCATTATCCTCCATTTGCCGGCTGGAAAAGTGTCTTCTCAAGGATTAAATGACGTTTCGCCAACAAATAAAGCTTGTAAGAAACGTTACCCATGCTGTTATTATTTGTCTTCCCATGTGGAAAGTGCCATAACAATTTACACCCAAATACAGTGACAGTCTACTTCAAAAGGTCTCGGCATTTGCGTGCCAACGTCTTATACAAATATTATTGCGAACAACGCTTGAGGCCTTTTCTTACTACATATAACAGTTTGAAGGAAAAATCTGAAGTAACATTAACCCGTAAGAGCCTAATAAAACTTGTTTCAGTTGTAAATGTTTTAAATTGCCCGTTACAGAGAGTAAAGTTTGTATTATTAAAGATGAGAGATCGTGTTATAAGTTTTGAGACTTGCCGAGTTACGTACCCACCAATATTATTATGTACTGTTTCCAAATTTTCAAGATAAATATACTTCGGCATACATGTAGTAGGTAGTCCCGTATTGTATTGTCGGTTACTTTAATATTATATATTATTGTTTAGACTTGATTTTATTTGATACATTTATTATAGGTAAGTATACTGATTGTGTGATGAATACAAGGGTTTGTTGTGTGTCTAGATGTAATTTATTTCTGGTATGTATGCTTTTAAAGTTGTCAATTTGCTTTGGCGCAGGACTTCCTCGCTAATGTGCTCGGGCCCGATGATTTGCTCTATGTCTGCTATTGTATAAAATAAACGTAAGTTGGTTCGGCGATACACCGAAACCGATTTGGTTACAGGCGACTTGGGAAGGATTAATGGAATGGACTGTATTCAAGGGATAGCGGGTTTTTAGCCGCCTAGGAGTGGATACGGGAAGAGGTGATTGTGAGTGGGTATAGGATATTCCAAGGATGGAGGGCACCGGGGTGCGCGCAGAAGACCTCCCCGTGTGCTCAGTGGCCGCTGGTCCCCTGCTTTCGGATACGTCCGGGGGGAAGAGCAGTCGCTGGGCCTGGTGCACCCTGGGTCATGGACAATAATCTCTTCGCGGGGGGTAGGGTAGAGGAGTATTGTTGTCCGGAGCTAACTTCTGCAGGAGGGATCGCTCCTGCCCCATCGATGTAGTCGATTAACGCGAGGACGCGACCACACCCGCTTAGGTGCAGGCACATCTAAGCGGGGTTCCTTTGTCTCCACATTTATTGAGGAGCAAACCTTTCGGCGGGTCCGCTGAATCGGGTAGGCCGGACAGTGGACAGAGGCATGCTTTAATGCCACCGTCGGGGGGCCTGGCTTAACCACCCGGCCCTAGAGGAAGGACACCTCTAAGATAAAAAACCACCCAATCCCAAGTTTCGGAAGCGCGGCGAGGGGATGAATGGCCGATGGGGGTTCGGTCGTTAGCGCTCCCACCTGCTGGTACCTGCCGCCCCCAGCAGTATGTAGGCTTACCCGGGTACTTAAGCCTCTGCCAGGGGTTGACCTGTTTTGCTTTATACTCGTGGGAACAAAATGGAGAACATTTTAAGTAAAATAAAAAATGACGTAGTGGGAGAAAAAGTACCTCTGGTACTAATTGAGCGAATGGGCGTGCTGTCGGATACCGACAGCACGTCCAGTCTTATGAGTGTGGCGAGCGCGGAGAGCGTGAACTCAAAACGCCTACGCAAACGCCCGAGGGAGGGTGGAGACACAGGGTCGGACTCGGCCCTAAGCGACACAGCGGTGCCGGCACCCAAGATCGGTGCCAAAAAAGGAAGGAGAGGTAGGCCCGCTACTACCGGCAAATATGCCGGTATCGGCGTATCCAGGCGTGAGGCTGCGGCTGCAATGAAGGCCGCAGCACCCACCGAAAAACTCGAGGAGGACGAGCGGCAGATTGCAGCTCTGACGAAAAGAGTGACGGAAGGGAGATTCAGTCGCCTGTCAAAGTCGTCGTCTGCCGTCTCTGATATAGAAGTCGAGGCAGAAGAGCTACCTGCCTCCGACCTAAACCAAAGAATGGCCGACGCGGTTGCAGCTATAAAAAGGGTGAGTAAGGTCTCGAAGGGCCTTAGCGGCTGCAGCCAGAAAGCACTTAAAGAGGCCACGGCCTCCATCCTAGAAAGTGCTCAGGTGCTTTTGACCCGCACCACAACAGAAGAGACGGCGCTGCTGCGGGCCCAGAACGCAAAACTCGCAGCGCAAATGGCGGAGCTCCGCAAGGAGCACGAGGAGCTCAAGGCGGAGATGGTCAACTTCCGCCGTGAGCAAATCAGACGGGAGGTGGGCCTTCCGCCCGCAACGACGACGCCGCAACCGCAGTTGCCGTCACAGCCGTCGAAGCAGCAGTCGTCACAGGAGACGGAGTTCTTTCGCCTGATCCGTCAGGAGATGGCGAGTTTAAACGCGCGCTTCTCGGTGCTTGAGGGGAGGATTCTACGTCCTCCCCTAGCTGCAGACCAACGCAGTACAGCGGCGCCGACATATGCGGCCCAAGCCGCAGCACCCCGTGCTGCCCAACTGGCAGAAGCAGCTGCTGCCACACAAGAGAGGACTACTCCAACTGCCGCCTCGCAAAAGAAAACTTCGGGGCCTAAATCAAATAGGCAGTTAAAAAAAGACGCTAACTGGCCAAAAAGGCAGGTGCTACGGCTCCGCCTGCACAAACTGATAGGCCAGTAACGCTCGAACCCGCCACTAGACCCGAGGCGGAGTGGACGGTGGCGGGCGCCGCCAAAAAGTCTAAAAAGGTGCGCCAGCGGGCCAAAAAACAGGCCCAGAAGGAACAAGCGGCGGCCAAGCGCCAGACCGCAAGGCTCAGTACCCCCCGCTCTACAGCAGTGGTTCTCACCCTGCAGCCAGGGGCGGAGGAGCGGGGCCTCACATATGCCGGGATCCTGGCGAAGGCGAAAGCCGAGATTTCACTGAGTGATCTTGGCATAACGGGCCTCCGGTGCAAAACAACTGCTACCGGCGGTCGCCTACTAGAGATATCGGGAGCTACTAGTGGTCCCAAAGCAGACGCCCTCGCCGATAGACTCAGGGCGTCTCTAGGCCCGGATGAAGTAAGGGTGTCCAGGCCAACCAAGTGCGCAGATCTGCGCATTTCGGGCCTGGACGATTCCGTCACACAAGAAGAGGTCGCCGCTGCCATCTCCAAGGCCGGAGGATGCCCGCCGGATCAAGTAAAGGCGGGCACGATACTTCGGGGTGTCTCCGGTCTCGGAACAATTCTTGTCAGCTGTCCAGTAGTGGCGGCCAAGAAGATAAAAGATAAGCGGCTTTTAGTTGGATGGGTCTCGGCGCAGGTCGCACTCCTAGCGCCCAAGCCCTATCGGTGCTACCGCTGTTTAGAAGGAGGACATGCGGGCGCACGGTGCACCGCTGGAGTAGACCGCAGCCAAATGTGCTTCCGCTGCGGTCAGCCCGGTCACAAGGCTGGCACTTGCACTGCCACGCCGCACTGCGTCATCTGTGCGGCATCTGGCAAGCCAGCCGACCATCGGACTGGGTCAAAGGCCTGCGCCAGGCCCAAGAAGAACAATGCCAGGAGACAGCCGGCTCATCCACCGGCTAGTATCACGGATACGACAAAGAAGGCAACCAGCTCCTCGCAGCCGGTTCACCCGCCGGTTGTGGCAGAACATCCACCGAGGGCTGGGGGTTGTCCCCAACAGCCATGGACACACAATAATGGCCCTACGTCGTCTCCTCCAAGCCAACATAAACCACTGCGCCAGGGCTCAGGATCTCTTGCTCCAGAGCATGGCGCAGTGGTCGATCGATTTGGCAGCTGTCGCCGAGCCGTATTTTGTGCCACCCAGGGATGACTGGGTGTGCGACATGAACCGCTCGGTGGCACTGATTAAGAGGTCTGCCGCTGACACCCTTCCCTTCGAGGCCATCACCCGAGGGCGGGGCTATGTTGCGGCAATTTGGGGAAATTTTATGGTCGTTGGGGTGTATTTTGCCCCCAGCCTTTCTCTCGCCGACATGGAGGATATCATCTTGGAGTTGGGCACGGTCGTCAGTCGTAGCCATCCTCGTCCCGTGGTTGTCCTGGGGGACTTCAATGCCAAATCTACGGCTTGGGGTTCCCCAGCTACGGATGCGCGGGGCGAGTTGGTGGAGGAGTGGGCGGTCGAGCAGGGCCTGCTTCTCCTGAACCGTTCCGTGCAGACGTGCGTGCGGCAGCGGGGTGGGTCTATAGTAGACCTGTCGTTCGCTAGCCCTGCCCTCGCGCGCACTGTCCAGGACTGGCACGTCCTGGAGGACGTGGAGACGCTGTCCGATCATCGATATATTCGACTTAGCGTCTCCGCCCAAACCTCGGTTAGGCCGGTCCAAGCGGCCCCGGTGGGCGGTGGAGACGGCCCACGTTGGGCGCTGAAGCGGCTGGACAGGGAAGCTCTCCTGGAGGCCTCTATCGTCAAGGCTTGGCTGGACTCCCCAGGCAGGCCAACCAACATCGACGAGGAGGCGGAGTGGTTCCGGGAAAGCATGTCGCACATCTGCGACGCTGGCATGCCCCGAGTCCGGCCGTTACCATCCAGGCGTCAAGTGTACTGGTGGTCGCAGTCGATCGCGCAGTTGCGCATCGCTTGTGTGTACGTGCGACGCCGGTACGCAAGGTACCGAAGAAGGCGCCGCAGGCCCTTTACAGCGGCGGCCGAACAGGAAGAGGCGGAACTATATAACCGCTATAGAGAGGCGAAGAGTGCCCTCCAGTTGGCCATTACCCGGGCAAAGGCCCAGGCCAACGATGAGCTGCTGAAGACTCTGGAACGAGAGCCGTGGGGACGCCCCTACCTTATGGTACGGGGCAAGTTGCGCCAATGGGCCCCCCCATTGTCCCGGAGTCTCCAGCCACAGCTGCTGGAGGAGGTGGTGTGTGCGTTGTTTCCGTCGAGACCGGAGCACACACCACCGGCTATGGTTCCGCCTCGCAATGTGCCCGACGCGGAAGACGACATTGACGACGACGTGCCCGAAGTGACCCGGGTAGAGTTGAGAGTGGCGGTGGCTCGCATCAGGAACACCGCCCCAGGGCCCGACGGCATACCAGGCCGTGCATGGGTCCTGGCCATGAGGGCTCTTGGGCCCCGACTAGCGGGGCTCTTAAGCGCATGTTTGGAGCGGGGCCAGTTTCCAAGCCGGTGGAAGACCGGAAAGCTGGTTCTGCTCAAGAAGGAGGGGCGCCCAGCAGACTCGCCATCTGCGTACAGGCCAATCGTGCTGCTGGACGAGGTGTGTAAGATCTTTGAGCGAATCATCGCCAGTCGCCTCGTCCAGCACATGACCAGGGTGGGGCCGGATTTGGCGGACAACCAATTTGGTTTCCGCCAGGGGCGCTCCACGGTTGATGCGATCATGCGCGTGAGGGTCCTTGCGGAGGAGGCAGTCGCCCGGGGTGAGGTGGTCTTGGCGGTGTCGCTCGACATCGCCAACGCTTTCAACACCTTGCCCTGGAGTACCATCCGAGAGGCACTCTGGTACCATGGGGTGCCGCGCTACCTCCAACGCATTGTCGGGGCCTATTTGTCGGAAAGATCGGTGGTATACCCGGGTCGAGAAGGATGGGGTCGGCGAGAGACGTCGTGTGGCGTTCCGCAGGGTTCGGTGTTGGGGCCGCTCCTGTGGAACGTAGGGTACGACTGGGCTCTGCGCGGTGCGCTTCTCCACGGCGTCGGCGTCATTTGTTACGCCGACGATACGCTAGTTACAGCGCGTGGGAAGTCGTACCGGCAGGCGGCCATACGCGCGACTGCTGGTGTCGCGCACGTCGTGGGTAGGATCCGGCGGCTGGGCTTAGAGGTGGCATTGCACAAGTCTGAGGCCCTGTGTTTTCATGGGCCGAGGATGAAGCCGCCTCCGGGGTCCAGCATCATAGTAGGAGGGGTCTCCATCGCTGTTGGGTCGACGATGGGGTACCTTGGACTCGTTCTCGACAGTCGGTGGAACTTCGGGCCGCACTTTACGCGGCTCGCCCCCCGGTTGTTGGGCGCCGCTTCTGCGCTCTCGCGCTTGCTGCCGCAACCTGGGAGGTGCCAACTCCCCCTGCCGGAGGCTCTACATGGGGGTCGTACGGTCGATGGCGCTATATGCCGCGCCAGTGTGGGCGGACGCCCTGACGGCCCGCAACGTCGCTGCGCTGCGAAGGCCCCAGCGCGCGATGGTGGTCAGGATTATAAGGGGATACCGTACGATCTCCTTTGAGGCAGCGAGCCTACTAACCGGATCCCCGCCCTGGGACCTCGACGCAAAGCTCCTCGCGTCGCTCTATTGGTGGCGCGTGGAGGCGGTCGAGCGGGGCGAGCGCTTAGTGCCTCGACAGGTTGAGGCACGCAGGGCAGAGCTCCGCCAGGTCCTAGTGGCGGAGTGGCAGACGCGCTTAGCGCAACCCACGGCGGGGCATGCCGCTGTAGCGGCGGTAAGGCCCGTTCTAGAGGAGTGGCTCAATAGGAGCCACGGCGCCCTCAGCTTCCGGCTGACGCAGGTGCTTACCGGACACGGGTGTTTCGGGAAGTACCTGTGTTGTATAGGCCGGGAGCCGACGTCCCAGTGCCACCATTGTGATGATTGCCGCGACGATACGGCACTGCATACGCTGGCGGAGTGCCCAGCTTGGGCCGAGCAGCGCCGTGACTTAGTCGCGGCCGTAGGTACTGCGGGAAATCTCTCGCTTCCGGCTGTTGTATCTACCATGGTCGGGAGCGAGTCAGGGTGGAGTGCCGTCGCCACCTTTTGCGAGGCCGTGATGCTCGCAAAGGAGACGGCGGAAAGGGAGAGAGAGGCTGCCTCCTCTCTCCCCTCTCGCAGCAGACGCACTGGGCGTCGTAGGGTGGCCGACTTCCGGCCACCGTAGGGCGCGGCCTGCGGACGGCAGACTCGGGGCGTCTTGTCGTCCGATCAGCAGCAGGCCTCGAGGCGGCGGCGTCGTGTTCCGCGCGCGCCTCATAGTGGAGTCCTGCGGCTGGGGTGTCGGCCGCAGGGGGTGACGGGGCCCGCCTGACTGGCGGGCCAATACCCGTCGGGGGGTAGCGACGAATGCCTCGGCGATACCCGCCCCTCCGACACACGGGTACATGAGGAACACGGGTTGGTTTTTAGTCAGTAAGAGTCTGACAGTCCCCTTCGCCCTTCCCCCAGGGCGGAGGGACTCCATGAGGATTTTCCAACCCGACACCAAAAAAAAAAAAAAAAGGATGGAGGGCACTTACCTTATACGGCAATCTTCTTCGTTTCCGAAGGGCAGTCTCCTGGTGGTTTCGTGATGCAGCTGCTTGTTTTCACTTCACTACACAGTCACTTCCACTTGCGAGCGGTTTTATAAGCGGTAATAACTATAGCGGGCGCGGCGCGGTGATACGGTATAGCGGACGCGTATCGCGAATCGAATGTTCTCGAAAGTTCTGGACTGTCTCTCGCGTCGACGATTGGCGCGACCAATCCGCGGAAGGCATGCCTCTCCTTAGGGAAGGGATAGAGAGGGATAGAAACAAAAGGAATCGCTCGCATTGGCCAAGCGTGGAACGATTAACGTTGATGCGATTAGTTATAGATAGAAAGGTAGATGGCGCTACCATATCCCCCCGGCCCTAAAGGGTTGCCTTAAAAAAAAATAGAATTGAACTTAGCTATGTAGGGTGTACTACCGCATAACCCATCAATAGGCTAAGACAGCGATATGACAATAAAATTAATCTAAATTAACTTTAGCGAAAACTACAAACGCAATAATAGCGAAAACTACTAACTAAATACTTAAACTAAGAAGTAGGTCCAACTTCAGGCTAGATCTGACTGAGTTGGAAGCGGACGCGAGTTGATCAGTGCCTCGACTTGTGCAAGGACAGTTAAAGGCTCTTCGTAAGAGAGGATCTGTTGACCTATAACTTTGAAGAGATGCGTTTTAATTACTTTGACCATGCTTGCCCAACATCCACCGAAATGTGGTGATGCTGGTGGAATAAACTTCCAGTCAATATGATCTATGGAAAGTTCTTCCTGAAGACGAGTACGATAACCCGCGACGTGATTGAAACAAGTAGCGGGAACAAGTTCAATCAATTTACTAACGCGGTTGGCGACAAAAGTCTGCTAGCGGTGAGGAGAAGAACGAATCCAAGCGAGCACTACTTTGGAGTCGGAAAATGCGTGTATTTTATTTATGGGGTAGTGGGGCAAAACTGTGTCTTGAACCTTGCGGAGCAACTGAGACAGCAGAAGAGCCGCGCACAATTCCAGTCTCGCAACCGAAATGGTTTTAACAGGCGAGACCTTAGACTTGGCACAAACTAACTGCACCGAGTAGTTAGAACCAATGCGGACTTGCAGATATACGACTCCGCCGTAAGCGCGCTCGCTGGCGTCAGTGAAACCTATTAAGTTGACGGTACAACCATCTACCAACCCAAGATGACGCGGAATAGTAATATGATTGAGCGCGGTAAGCTCAAAAAAAAAATTTCTAGCGGAGCGGGTATGACACTACAGGCAAGGTCATCCATATACAAAGCGGAAGTGTAGTAAAGTGTAGCATAGCGTAGCTTAGCATAGCATAGCATAGCATAGCGTAGCGTAGCATAGCATAGCACAGCATAGCATAGCATAGCATAGCTAATTAGTGCTTTATCTTACACACAGTTTTAGCACCCACCTTGATCTCTTGAAGAGCAGAACAACAACAAGACGTAATACAATGAGCAGTATGTAACGTAGGTACGGTACCCATAATCACATACCCAAATACCGTCTCAATAGCGGGCGGTAAATCATATCGCTCACTACGTACTATGTAAGTTAGTAGCAAGTGCGGAAATATTGAAGCTCCGATCAAAAGATCAATGCCTGCCGGATTCGCAAACTCCGCATCTGCTAGCGGCAATGACTCGAGGTGAGTGAGTGATGCTACGTCTACATTAGCGTTCGGCAATGCGTCCGTGATACGCTCCACGATAAGCGAAGAAATGTTAAAATTAATATTCCTATCAAAACGCGAATGTATTTTAATATCTACGGAACCCCTGCAATGTTTTTCTGATCCACCTATCCCTTTGACGCTTGAGTTAGTATTTTTAAAGTTATTCCATAATCCGAGGCGTTTGAATAACTCAAACGTTATTAAATTGGTCTCAGATGCGCTATCTAGCAGAAAACGTACCATGTGCGGCGACCCATTAACATCATATACGATAACTTGCGCTGTCGCTAACAGAACAGTCTTAGACGTCATACACTGCGTTTTGGCCCTGCGCGGATCATTATAGGTACGCGAGTGCCGTCCTCGCGTGCGCGTCGCCCGCGCAATGGACGTCGTACACAACGATACCTCGCCCTGAGGCATGCAGGGGGAAGGCACCGTGGCCTGCATCTGCGATGTAAGTGTGTCAAGGTCAGCGGCTTGGCTTGACAACGGGTTATCTTTATCGAAATGTAGCAATGAATGATGTTTTTTATTGCAGAAGCGGCACTTTGTCGTACTAGAACAATTACTTGTTTTATGTTTTATGCTTAAGCAATTAATGCAAGATTTGTTATCTTTTACGCATTTAAAACGAGCAATTGGATTTAAATCATTAAAGGTGGGACACTTATAGTAATGGTCGTGCACTATATTACTGCACAGACACTTCTGCGAATTATTACTATTAGACTCCGAACATGTTACGTAAGATTGTGGATTAGGGACCGAGTTATTATTACTATTTCGCGATTTATTCAACCTTTGTTTGTTGCTGTTAGTGTAAGACGGGCCAGGTGAACCAGACTGCGTATTATGAAATATTCGACACTGATCTTTGATGAACGAAATAAAACTATCTAGTGTAGGTATTTTATTATTGCGTTCCGTCATCTCGAATGCGCGAATTGTATCAGTGTCAAACTTTTTTAAAGCGAGTTGAAGCAACATAAAGTCGGAAAGATCTTCTAATTTTAAATTCCTAAGAGAATTAACCGCGGTTACGAAGTTATCAATAAACAGCTGGAAATTCGAGACAGACGCGTTGCCGGACAGTTTGAGATTTAAAGCTTGGTCAAAGTAGGTAGACGCTAGGACGCGCGTGTCCTGATATCTGTCAAGTAGTGACTGAAATATGACCTGATAATTCTCAGCACTGGGTGTGACACCTGCAAATACGGACTGGGCTATCGGTGACAGTTTACCTATTAAATAGTACAACCTGTCAGCATCTGTCAGAGAACCATTATCGTGCACTGTAGACTTAAAACTCGCATAGAATAACGGCCAATTTCGTATATCGCCGTCAAACGACATAATTTCGATTGGCGGTAATCTCGGTTTGCGGGCAACGGGCTCTGCTGAACATTTACCCTCCAATTGCGATTGTATACGCTTGATAATACAATAAAGATCTTCGAATGAGGTATACGCCTGATAGTTCGGTTTTTCACCAGGATTGAAAAAACTACTTATCTCGTAATATCAAACTAGCTTTCAAAGGCACATAAAATCGCTATGAGAAGAGTCATTTTATCACTTTCGGAGACGCTTTTGATTTGCTCACAAATAATAAAAAACGGATATTGAAATCCATGGAAGCCTTTTTCAACAGTGATTCACTAAGAAGTAATCATGACTTGAAACGATATTTATGCCATATGCCAATATTTAAGACGTATTATTTCGGAATACATAGAGATGAAATTCATGAAGATCATCAACCAGAACCTATTTATTTTTTTGCCCAACACCATTTAAAACTGAATAATAATAATAATCATCACGCTGTCTAGGTGAAATATACCTAACAGTTAAGTTTTTGCCTAGAGTTTACAAAATAACTATAGGTACGTATAATGTAATCGGTGCTTTTATGAAAGTTTTGTGCAGTTTTATTGAGTTATTTATATATTTTCTAAAGTATGCCAGCGGTTCTCCCGATCTCTACAGAATTTCGTGTAATCCATTTTTAGACTATTCTCTCCAAGGACTATACACGCCGTATTTCAGCTTCTTGCATGCAGTAGTTTCGGCTGTGGGTTGTTGCAAGAATTTGATATGTAACTACAGATTAATGATGTTTTCAGCAACAGAAAGACCGCCTAGGTACGAGTAGGTATACGCCCGAATAACTGCATAAAACTACCTCTTGATACATATATCCTAGCTAGACAATATCTGGCGGTTCGATTAAAGGTTATACTCATTCAGGCGTGATTATATAATGTATTATTTGATCCAAACTATTACAGTTACATTTGTGTTCGGAATTGCCTCTAAAAGCTTGCCAAGATATTCTGGGAAACATTGCAAGTACATTGATGTTTAGACAATTTGTTCAAACGAAATTACGATGAATACACGGTGTCGTTTGATCGACGTGCGTCGTCGCCATTCCATCTGGGAAACCGCCCTGATATTATCCGTGCTGGTTAGTATTATAAATGCAAAATGAACAATGTATTTTTGCTACGTCTATACGACGAAACTCTTGAGAAGGTACATGAATTTTTGTTACACGTAGAGTCTTCTTGCAGATCTCTATTAACTTAAGTAATATTTTTATTTTCAAATGCAACAGAGAACATGAAGATTTCTGCTTTATACTGCGATTGGGACGCCCACTATAAGTATTACTTTTTTCAAATCCGAGCGCAATCGCTGCGGTAGGACCCGTTTTCTGAAAGTAGCTGCAGAGGCGACTAACTCATTATCCGACGGGTCCAGGTTTTGAACATGGGCTTTTTCATGCCCATTGGCTTTGCATCCTATATTATATTTATGCTATAGCATATTACCTTTAATCTTACGACCATTATATTATAGTAATAAATCATAAGCCTTATTAAACAAACCTAGCGTAAAATCCTTATGAAATAAGACAATCAATAAACCACATAACGTTAAAAAAAGTATCTCACCTATGAAATGGTCTAAAACAGTGCTACGTAAAAACATGGTTCATTTATTTTACCTGTTAGGTATGCTTAGTTTTTCGCCGCTTAGAAGGATCCCTACTTAAGCCACCGTTACACCGGAGGCAGATTTTAATATGTATGTTTATGTTATGCTTAAAACATTGAGCTGTGTTTTTGTTTCGCAATAGTGTTTGCTCAATAAAACAGAAAACTTAATTTTCGTAACTAAGTGGAAAACTTAATTTGAATTTCATAGACTTGTATAAGTAAATTTTCTATGTAAGTTTGCTTCTATTAAAAGGGTTTTCTAAGAAACATTATAAGCGTCCTGCGCAAAACTGTTATAACTTTATCTAGTCCAACAACGCAGGTTTTGTAAAAATCAGGGCAGTATACTGAATTGATTATACGTCAACAATATTAAACAGAGTGAAAACTATATCGAATAAAGAAAATAACATAGTTTTTCATTACTTTCGTACACAGAATTTTAATAAAAAAGCGGCGATAGCCCAGTGGTGTACGTAACGGACGGGTTCGATCCTCAGGTACCTCGGGCACACACCTCTGAATTTTCTTTTTCTTTTGTTATGTTATGAATTTTAATTTTGATAATTAGATAAAGATGGCAATGGCAAGCTATAACGTAGGTTCTTCCTAGTTTTCTATTACATATCGAATATAGTAAAGACGATACTCACTCAATGAAACGTATTCTGGTATTTACAAACATACAAAGAGATTTAATGCGACCACGTAAAATATTACAGTATACGTGCACGGTGCAGGTACACTACGTTATTTACTCAACCATTTGAAGCGATATGAATCATTATTCTTCAGATTGACCTTTTTAATTAATACATGCATACCTACATTTGCCGCTTTACACAGTACTTTGGTATAAGGCGTATACGATCAAAATAATTATGATAATGTCTGTCTAGATTTTGATGTAAACGCCATTTTCTAATAAACCCTCCTGGTAGCGCCATCTACCTTCCTATCTATAACTAATCGCATCAACGTTAATTGTTCCACGCTTGGCCAATGTGAGCGATGCCTTTTGTTTCTATCCCTCTCTATCCCTTCCCTAAGAAGAGGCACGCCTTCCGCGGATTGGTCGCGCCAATCGTTGACGCGAGAGACAGTCCAACACTTTCGAGAACATTCGATTCGCGATACGCGTCCGCTATACTGTATCACCGCGCCGCTCCCGCTATAGTTATTACCTCTATAAACCGCTCGCAAATGGAAGTGACTGTGTAGTGAAGTGAAAACAAGCAGCTGCATCACGAAACCACCAGGAGACTGCCCTTCGGAAACGAAGAAGATTGCCGTAAAAGGTAAGTGCCCTCCATCCTTGGAATATCCTATACCCACTCACAATCACCTCTTCCCGTATCCAATCCTAGGCGGCTAAAACCCGCTATCCTTTGAATACAGTCCATTCCATTAATACTTCCCAAGTTGCCTAGAACCTACGGTTTCGGTGTATCACCGAACCATTTCTTTTTATCCATACGAGTCGGATTCATTTACGTTTTTATACGTTATACCGCTATACCTAGGCAGTTATAGCACCTAGCTATACTCCTTATATATTCACATAACCGTCACATGGTTGTTTCCGCCCGCATCAGTAGGTAAACTTTTATGTAGCTACCTACTTACTAAATTATTAATTCTGGAACTATCATAGTTGTCTTATAAATCTCATATTTCAAGCAACTTTTAATTCCACAGCTCTAAAGTGTTGCCTACTTAGCCTACTTAGGTAAAATAATAGGTACATTAGATATTCTTATTTTGTTTCGTTCTCATTAGCTTATACTTACGTAAGCATGTCACAACAAAAGAAGTCACGCGTGTTGGAAGACAAAGAGATGACAATCTTAGAAGCAAAACGCAATATTTTATTTGAGCGCATTCAAAACATATACGAGCGTTCAAAAACCGCTTCTATGTCTGACAGTAATAGCGAAGCATTTCTCAGTTATTGTATGACAGTAGATAGTATTCGAACAGATTTTCATAAGTTGTTAGACGATTATAACGCAAGATTACTTTTTATCAATCCTGATGAAAAACCGAACTATCAGGCGTATACCTCATTCGAAGATCTTTATTGTATTATTAAGCGTATACAATCGCAATTGGAGGGTAAATGTTCAGCAGAGCCCGTTGCCCGCAAACCGAGATTACCGCCAATCGAGATTATGTCGTTTGACGGAGATATACGAAATTGGCCGTTATTCTATGCGAGTTTTAAGTCTACAGTGCACGATAATGGTTCTCTGACAGATGCTGACAGGTTAAACTATTTAATAGGTAAACTGTCACCGATAGCCCAGTCCGTATTTGCAGGTGTCACACCCAGTGCTGAGAATTATCAGGTCATATTTCAGTCACTACTTGACAGATATCAAGACACGCGCGTCCTAGCGTCTACTTACTTTGACCAAGCTTTAAATCTCAAAATGTCCGGCAACGCGTCTGTCTCGAATTTCCAGCTGTTTATTGATAACTTCGTAACCGCGGTTAATTCTCTTAGGAACTTAAAATTGGAAGATCTTTCCGACTTCATGTTGCTTCAACTCGCTTTAAAAAAGTTTGACACTGATACAATTCGCGCATTCGAGATGACGGAACGCAATAATAAAATACCTACACTAGATAGTTTTATTTCGTTCATCAAAGATCAGTGTCGAATATTTCATAATACGCAGTCTGGTTCACCTGGCCCGTCTAACACTAACAGCAACAAACAAAGGTTGAATAAATCGCGAAATAGTAATAATAACTCGGTCCCTAATCCACAATCTTACGTTACATGTTCGGAATCTAATAGTAATAATTCACAGAAGTGTCTGTGCAGTAATATAGTGCACGACCATTACTATAAGTGTCCCACCTTTAATGATTTAAATCCAATTGCTCGTTTTAAATGCGTAAAAGATAACAAAGCTTGCATTAATTGCTTAGGCATAAAACATAAAACAAGTAATTGTTCTAGTAAGACAAAGTGCCGCTTCTGCAATAAAAAACATCATTCATTGCTTCATTTCGATAAAGATAACCCGTTGTCAAGCCAAGCCGCTAACCTTGACACACTTAAATTGCAGATGCAGGCCACGGTGCCCTCCCCCTGCACGCCTCAGGGCGAGGTATCGTTGTGTACGACGTCCATTGCGCGGGCGACGCGCACGCGAGGATGGCACTCGCGCATCTATAATGATCCGCGCGGGGCCGAAACGCAGTGTATGACGTCTAAGACTGTTTTGTTAGCGACAGCGCAAGTTATCGTATATGATGTTAATGGGTCGCCGCACATGGTACGTTGTCTGCTAGATAGCGGATCTCAGACCAATCTAATAACATCGGAATGCTTGGAATAACTTCAAAAATACTAACTCAACCGGCAAAGGGATAGGCGGATCAGAAAAACATTGCAAGGGTTCCGTAGATATTAAAATACATTCGCGTTTTGATAGGGACATTAATTTTAACATTTCTTCGCTTATCGTGGAGCGTATCACGGACGCATTGCCGAACGCTAATGTAGACGTAGCATCACTCACTCATCTCGAGTCATTGCCGCTAGCAGACGCGGAGTTTGCGAATCCGGCCGGCATTGATATTTTGATCGGAGCTTCAATATTTCCGCACTTGCTACTAACTAACATAGTACGTAGTGAGCGATATGATTTACCGCCCGCTATTGAGACGGTATTTGGGTACGTGATTATGGGTACCGTACCTACGTTACATACTGCTCATTGTATTACGTCTTGTTGTTGTTCTGCTCTTCAAGAGATCAAGGTGGGTGCTTAAACTGTGTGTAAGATAAAGCACTAATTAGCTATGCTATGCTTCGCTATGCTACGCTATGCTACGCTATGCTACGCTACGCTACGCTACGCTACGCTACGCTACGCTACGCTACGCTACGCTACGCTACGCTACGCTACGCTACGCTATGCTACGCTGTGCTACGCTATGCTACGCTACGCTACGCTATGCTACGCTATGCTACGCTATGCTACGCTATGCTACGCTATGCTACGCTATGCTACGCTATGCTACGCTATGCTACGCCATGCTACGCCATGCTACGCTATGCTACGCTATGCTTCGCTATGCTTCGCTATGCTTCGCTATGCTTCGCTATGCTACGCTATGCTACGCTATGCTACGCTATGCTACGCTATGCTACGCTATGCTACGCTATGCCACGCTATGCTACGCTATGCCACGCTATGCTACGCTATGCCACGCTATGCTACGCTATGCCACGCTATGCTACGCTATGCCACGCTATGCTACGCTTTGCCACGCTATGCTACGCTATGCCACGCTATGCCACGCTATGCTTCGCTATGCCACGCTATGCTACGCTATGCCACGCTATGCTACGCTATGCCACGCTATGCTACGCTATGCCACGCTATGCCACGCTATGCTACGCTATGCTACGCTATGCTACGCTACGCTACGCTACGCTATGCTACGTTATGCTATGCTAAGCTATACTACGCTACACTATACTATACTACACATCCGCTTTGTATATGGATGACCTTGCCTGTAGTGTCATACCCGCTCCGCTAGAAATTTCGCTTTGTGAAGAGCTTATTCAGCTTTTCAAGCGACGCCAAACTGATCTTGTCAAATGGACAAGCAACTCTAAGGAGGTTCTCGCACGCATACCAGATTCTCATAAAGCTTCTCCAGACATTGAGTTTGAGAAGTCTGTACCGCATAAGGTTCTCGGTTTACGCTGGGACAAATCCTGCCATAGTTTTCGGTTTGACGTCTCACCGCCAGATGATAAGTGCGCCAAGCGCACTATGCTGTCCACAGTGGCTCGACTATGGGACATAATGGGTTTGTGGCTCCCACAATTTTGTACGCCAAGCTCTTGATCAAAGAGCTTTGGCTATCAAAGTGTGAGTGGGATGAAACACCCCCTGAGCATATTGTCGCCGCTTGGGGCCAGTTTTGTATTGAGCTTACCGCGCTCAATCAAGTTACTATTCCGCGTCATCTTGGGTTGGTAGATGGTTGTACCGTCAACTTAATAGGTTTCGCTGACGCCAGCGAGCGTGCTTACGGCGGAGTCGTAAATCTGCAAGTCCGCATTGGTTCTAACTATTCGGTGCAGTTAGTTTGTGCCAAGTCTAAGGTCTCGCCTGTTAAACCATTTCGGTTGCGAGACTGGAGTTGTGCGCGGCCCTTCTGCTGTCTCATTTGCTCCGCAAGGTTCAAGACACAGTTTTGCCCCACTACTCTATTAATAAATATACGCATTTTCCGACTCCAAGGTAGTGCTCGCTTGGATTTATTCTTCTCCTCACCGCTGGCAGACTTTGTCGCCAACCACGTTAGTAAATTGATTGAACTTGTTCCCGCTACTTGTTTCAATCACGTCGCGAGTTATCGTACTCGTCTTGAGGAAGAACTTTCCATAGATCATATTGACTGGAAGTTTATTTCGCCAGCATCTCCACATTTCGGTGGATGTTGGGAAAGCATGGTCGAAGTAATTAAGGCGCGTCTCTTCAAGGTTATAGGTCAACATATCCCATCTTACGAAGAGCTTTAACTGTCCTTGCACAAGTTGAGGCACTGATCAACTCGCGTCCGCTCACGGCATTGAGTAGTGACCCTGCAGAACCATCCGCGTTAAGCCCTGCACATTTTCTGAACACAGTGCCATTATCGTCACTTCCAGCTCTCATGGCCGTTAGCCATCGTAGAGAAATTGCATACTTCCAAGGACGGTACGACCCGCATTGTTACCGTGAAAACCGCTAAAGGGAGTTACGTGCGCCCTATTGTACGTCTCTGTCCGCTTCCAACTCAGTGAGATCTAGCCTGAAGTTGGACCTACCTCTTAGTTTAAGTATTTAGTTAGTAGTTTTCGCTATTATTGCGTTTGTAGTTTTCGCTAAAGTTAATTTAGATTAATTTTATTGTCATATCGCTGTCTTAGCCTATTGATGGGTTATGCGGTAGTACACTCTACATAGCTAAGTTCAATTCTATTTTTTTTTAAGGCAACCTTTTAGGGCCGGGGGGATATGGTAGCGCCATCTACCTTTCTATCTATAACTAATCGCATCAACGTTAATCGTTCCACGCTTGGCCAATGCGAGCGATTCCTTTTGTTTCTATCCCTCTCTATCCCTTCCCTAAGGAGAGGCATGCCTTCCGCGGATTGGTCGCGCCAATCGTCGACGCGAGAGACAGTCCAGAACTTTCGAGAACATTCGATTCGCGATACGCGTCCGCTATACTGTATCACCGCGCCGCTCCCGCTATATTTATAACCTCTATAAACCGCTCGCAAGTGGAAGTGACTGTGTAGTGAAGTGAAAACAAGCAGCTGCATCACGAAATCACCAGGAGACTGCCCTTCGGAAACGAAGAAGATTGCCGTATAAGGTAAGTGCCCTCCATCCTTGGAATATCCTATACCCACTCACAATCTCCTCTTCCCGTATCCAATCCTAGGCGGCTAAAACCCGCTATCCTTTGAATACAGCCCATTCCATTAATCCTTCCCAAGTCGCCTAGAACCTACGGTTTCGGTGTATCGCCGAACCACCTCCCATTAAACGTTGTAACGTCGATTTTCTGCCTAATCTTATTATTTTTAACAAGAGTACCTACATTAGCATTATCATGATCATTAAATAAATTCACGCAGTAATTAACAACTAATCAAAATACGAATTAAAAGGGTTTAATAAAGTTATTAGTTCTCTATCTCATCTTTTAACTAGACTAACTATTCCGTAAAAATATTAGGATACAAAGAACTGCAAACAGTATTCAAATTTTCAATACCTTTTTATTATACTTTGACTAGTATTGAATTTATAGATAAAAATGAGCTTGTTTATTGACTTACCCACTCCATACAGACACGGTAACGACACTGCCTCAACCCACTGAGTAATTTGGCACTTTATTCTATTAAGTTTGTCTGATTTGAATTGTATAATATACAGAGTGAAAAAGACCCTCAACGAAAACTGAGACCCTATATTGTACCAATTATTACGGTAATTTTGTACTTCGGCACTATACCTGGGAAATAACTGGTTCAGGAGATATTGAGGCTCAAAGTCACAATTTTTTTTTCTAATTATTCCAAAATTGTGTTTAAAATGATAAATGTTAACTTTCTTCCAAATAAACATAAACACAATTTTCAATATTTCCCTAAAATAAACGCCATTAAAGTTCCCTAAACGCAGTGTATGTCTACTAGCAATCAGCTGCGATTTCATTCCCCTCGGCCGCGCGACGACGTGATCATAAACTGCCAACGTTAGGGCGGTTGCAAACTAGCGTTTTATACGCACGTATAAGCTGGTATTTTAAACCGCATGTAGGCGCGTATAGGCGTGCCTTTTGGTACACGCACAACTCGTACGAGCGTTGACTCTAAGCTGACGTCTAAGCTCGTATACGCGCTATACTGACACGATATCACTACCGATTCGAGGAAACACGCCGAATATACGCCAGTCCGGTTTTTGTAGCGCATAATGTAGCACGCGTGTAAGCGCCTATGCTGAAATGACCGTATACGCGCAGAAAAATACGCTAATCTGAAACCGCCCTTAATAGGTCGACCGCGGCGCACAGTGTAAATAGCGGCCGGCGTAAGTACGATGCATTTTTCGCGCCAATTTTTCTGCAAGCGCGCACTATACATTGCCGCTAATAAAATGTATCTTTTCTTGTAAGTTTAAAAAAATATTTTGTTTCCCAAGTATTATTTTCGTGTAGTATGACTTAGCATGATGTGCAAAACGAGTAGACTTCGGCTTGGTGATGGCTCTTGAGACACCCTGTATATAATAAAGGTCAAAACTAAATTCCAACCGGCGGGATGTCAGCTCGCTTGCCTGTACCTAGCTATTTCTATACTGCGCTGTGCTGCAGCGACGCCGCGCTGATACGTTGCCCGTACAGTGTACTAGCTATTAGCTGGATAGCATGCATAGCATTACATGCATAGCAGTGCATGCATAGCATTGCATGCAAAGCATTGTATGCACAGCATAGTATGCATAGAGTTGCATGCATAGCATTGCATGCATAGCAGTGCATGCATAGTATTGCATGCATAGCATTGCATTACATATATAGCATAGCATCATACGCTTTGTTCAGTGTGGACCCAGCTATTAGCTAGTACACTGTACGGGCACCGTAACGGCGTGGCGTCGCTGCAGCACAGCGCAGTCTAGAAATAGCTAGGTACAGGCAAGCGAGCTGACATCCCGGGTATTGGAATTTAGTTTTGACGTTTATTATACACAGGCTGTCTCAAGACCCATCACCAAGTTGAAGTCTACTCGTTTTGCACATCATACTACGCGAAAATAATACCTGGGAAACAAAATATATTTTTAAGCTTAAAAGAATAGACGCATTTTATTAGCGGCAATGTATAGCGCGCGCTTGCAGAAAAAATTGGCGCGAGAAATGCATCGTACTGTTACACTCGGTCCTCTCTATGCCTAACGCTTACCAGACTCGAATTTCACCTTACTGGGCAGTTCTGCTTATTCCGACACCCATGAGCCACCCAAGAGATGATCCCATGTCAGTCTCTGTCTGATTTCCAGGCTGTTCACTTGTATTGTAATTTCTAATTCTTTAATTCAATATATTTCTAATTTCCAAGGACAATTAAATCTTTTTTTAAAACCCAATCTCGGTCGAGCGCGTAATATTTGGTGGCAGCTCAAGGGGATTTGAGAAGTCCCTCGGAAACGTCTCCTTCCTCAAGTATTGTGTAAATCTTTTGTTGTGATTCATTACCAAAATTGTGCTTAACCTTGTGAAGAAAACTAACTCTATAAGTGAAAAAAGAACAAATACGAATATAACTATTCTATCGGTTGTGCAAATCCTGTTGTGTGGTCCTGTAAACCTGCAGCCTATAATAATAAATATTTATTCTATACTTACCAAATTCTGCGAAAAGAACACGAAACTAGAGAGCGGACGTGCAAGCCTGAAAAGAAAGACCTTGTGTACTTACCCTTGCGTTCAGCCGACGAAACGCAGTCACAATCACCGAAAACTTCCCAAAGTCACGATAACCCTGGAACATTTCTGCTTACCTGTCATCATATCGTCACGCCGAGTCTTCTCTGCATCAGCCGCAAGGACTTCCTACAACCTGAAATCATTTAACAATGTTCCTGCCGATCCTGTGAGTTATTTTATTTCTATATCTTTGGACTGTGTTAAGCTGTGATCGAAAACCCAACAAAATTGTTATGTATTTGAAGTGCAAAACATATAGTATATATTCTTAAACTAAGTTTAACACGAGCCTGTTTTCTTTATATTAATATTTTGTGAAATCTTGTTTACATTTCATTGTCTTTTCATCCTAATATCATTTATTTACTACAACTCCATATCTCCAAACCTTTGTTATAAACTTATAAGTTACCGTGAGCAGCGTTATCGCTTCCACCCACGTATCCAGTGACCGAGCCTCGGAGCATAGATAACGGTGCGGTAAAGTGCTCAGTTTAAGCTCGTCTTATAAATCAAGTTATAACCTTGAGACATAACTTAAATAATTTCGTTACTTTATTTCCTTTATTTAAATAACAAAATAAATTAATATTAGGATAACACAATTAATTATAACTACTTAAATACTACAACTAAAATTAAATTAAAATATTAACCTCTCGTATGCCGGAATACCAGACACAATTAAAAAGCTATTGTGTCTCGCGTAGATCTGCGTTCCGGCATACAAGGGGTTAAAGTACAATACAAATAAATAAGAAAATGCATATTCAAAGGGCGTCGTGAAAGTCCTCCACATCGCCGTCTATTGGGAATGTGCCCAGAAGACTGGCAGCATTGCCACGCTGTATGGCAATGCTAATTTATTGTGCTAGATACATGCCAGCCTTCTGGTCACGCGAGGCGTCGACAAGTCTCTTCGCCAGCTCTCTATAGAGAGATCTAGCACTTGGACCCCATGACCCCAACGTTTCGACTCCAAACGGCTCAAATACATAATCCCCTACGAGATTTACATATTTGCGCCGTTTCAGAGTCTCCGCTGTGGCAGCAGCAGCGCCCGCACAACCCGCTGTGCTAGAAAGATGAGATGGCGCAAGGGTATCGACACACGTTGCGTCCCATACCAAAGGCCTACCCAACTTCCAAGGCAGTAGAGACATTCCATCTGGTCTTTTACCATCGTTGCGTGCCAAACCCTGAGGTTCAAGTTGGGCTGGAATGCCAGCGGTGACAAGAGCCCGACGGAGAATGTCATTCAGGTTGCTATGTCGTGAAATACGACCTGCGCTCCTGCTGCATGATAGGCCATGGTGACCAAGGCTGTCGACCGCCTCCCCACAGTGACAACGATGTGGAGCGACACACGGCGCACCTAAACGGAGGCAAGAAGCGAGGCGGAAGGTCGTATCGTCCAACATGGTACCTATGTTGGACGATGGCAGTGCTTGAAGCCAGAGCCCCGACTCCCACTCTCCCACAGCCAGCAAACGAGCACGCTCTGCAGCATTGTACGATGTGCTAAGGAGATTTTCTCGTACTGCGCTGCAAAGCGGCCCGTCCCACTGCCTCTGAGAGGATAAATTTCGGGGCAACTCAGTGCTTGGACAAGCCATTTTCCAAGCATTAATGGCATCGATCTTACACGGCACCTCAGAATCGACCAGTGTGGGTGCTAAGATTTTCCTGGTCAATTCTGCAGTGCTGTGGACCGATGACAGAAATGCTGGTAAGCTCACGTCGGAAATTTTGCGTACGCCAAGCCCACCCAGGCGAACAGGTAATGTCGCCTGTAGCCATGCTCGGTCGTTCAGAGCCACATTTAAAATGTTGCTTAGGGTGTTTTGTAAAATTTTGTCAATATTGACTAGTGGGCTTGGGTTTTTCCAAAAAGGCGATGAACGTAAAGCGTGTGTGAACTTAGGCACAAAAAGACAGTATCGAATAATAGTGAAAGCCGAATGTATATTAATTTTGAGCAGGCGGTCCGAAATTTCACTAAAATTTTGAATTTTTTCATGATTTTTTCGTTACTTTTATTCATACTTTTTATTATTTTCAAACATGAGCAAACAACCCATTCTGAAGGAAGAGGGTGCCTCTGCATCTGGCGAAACTCTTGAAGTAAATATTAACTTTTTGATAAAATTTATCTCAAAATTTGATGGCACTCGTGAATTACTTAACCTTATTAATTAATTACTTAACTATACAACTGTAGAAATGCTATAGAGCTAGCCAACACCGTTCAGAAACTAATTTTATTTAAATTTATTCTTAGTCATTTGGAAGGCAGAGCTCAAACGGCATGCTCTTTAAAGGAGTTCGAGGACTTTGAGCAACTAGAAAATTTTCTAAAAAATTTATACGGAGACCGGAAGTATTACACCTACCTGCTCACGAAATCACAAGAATGTAGACAAGAACAGAAAGAGACGGTTAACCAGTTCGCCTTACGAGTTGAAACTTGTTTGTCTAAATTATTATCCGAAATTAATTTGACGGGTCCAACTTCAAAGAAAAAACAGAAAAGAAAGGAGAACTGGCTGGCCGTGCCGCCGCAATGGAAGATCTAGCACTTCACAATTTTGTTACTGGACTTCATCAATAAGTTTCAACAATTGTGCGCTGTCGTGACTCTGAATCTTTATCGGACGCGATTAATTACGCTTGTGAAGAAAAAAACATATTTTTGAATTCTCGAAAACATTTTGTGAGGTTTCAAACTCGTAACAATGCTAGATACAACCGTGACGTTACAAGGTACTCGACTCAGAATCAAGGCCGTCCTCAGCCTCGTAAATTCCAAGATGGTCCAATGAATACAAGTAGCGTCATTTGTAGGTATTGCAAAAACATTGGACACAGCATTGAAAATTGTCGCAAGCGCCAATTTAATAATAATCGAGACGGAAATCTTAATACCTATCAGCCTGGCCCTAGTAACAATAATAGTACTGACCGTAACCGCGACATAAAATATATCCACGAATCATATTCGTGTACAAATCATGATGAAAACCAACCCGACGAAAGTTCCGATGAAAAGGAGATGAACAAAAATCATATGGGCCTGTGCCCCAGCAAGTACAGAGATGAAACATATATCATTTTAAAGAACAGTTCTTCTAGTTATATAATAAGAAAGGCGCATTAAGCTAAGCAGCAGTGGTCAAAAGTTATTAAAGTTGAAAATAAATTATTAATGATATATTTTTGACAATATTTCACAATGTATTGATATAATGTAATTAGTTATATAATCTATTTTAGTTTAAATTCATTTTATTGTCCTTAGCTTCTATTATTTATTTTTAGTCTTCGCTTGAGGGACTCTCATCATATAAAATATAAGTTAATACTCTCGTCTAGAAGTAAACTATAACCGAAAAGGCGCGTACTTAGAAAGATAAGACCTCCGTAGTATTCAGTAGTAATACTTTACTCTATGGATAAGACGATAAGTCAACATGTCAACTATTTTGACATTAGCTTGGTGATACCAGAGATGGATTAAAATAACCCTGTTAGTCAGTGGTTTTTGTACTATATTTTGAACTCATTTTTAATTTATTATTAAGAGGTTTGTTTTTATAGAAAATAATATAATTAAAATGATTTAATCGTTCTTAAGATTACGCGTATTTTAACTCTTACAATAGGCTTGTGTCCTAAAATGTAATTGGCGATTGATTCGGTCCTTTATTAGATGTTAAACTGAAATACCTGAATTTTTCTTCAAAAATCGATCACCAGAATTACTAATTACGGCTTTTTAAAAACCTTTTTGAATTTGACACGAAAACGCTGTAAACCGTCGTGGCGGTTGAGTGATATCACAAAGTACAAAACAAAACAAACCATGAATTAAGTCTGGTCTGATTTTCCCACTTTTATTTTATTATTTTCGATTTGACAGGTAGGAAGTTTGACGTTTTAGTTGTATTTTGTTGTTGTCAACAACATGAATGGCGGACGTACTGTTTGACATAATGCTCTCTGATTAGTGTTCACTGTCACAAGAATAAATACATTAATGTTAGTTTTAGAATCCTAAAAATAACATTAATCTTAACTTTTTATAATAAAAAATAAACTTTATTGACATCTTAAAATCATAATGAATCTATAGATACCTACTACAATCAAACCGATTTATTCTTAGTGGACACAAGCCTATTCTGTTGCTATATTTTTCCCTACACTGATCTTTTATCACTGTTACGTGGCAACATTATCGGTAGATTCAATTATTCAAACAAAGTCAAATAAAAGGAAATCACTTCAAATTCTTTTAAATTATTTTCTTTTCAGCGACTGCAATGGAATGTAAAAAGTACTTTAAAATTCCTTGTATGTTTTATATAACTTATCTACAACCGCTTGTTTCTGGTCAACGTGGGGCACATTTTGTCCAAGTCCTTTAAACTATTAAAATTTCCCGACAAGTGTCGCACGGGAAATATAGTTAGAAAAGCCTTTGCAACATCCACTGTCTCCGGTACCAATACCACTGTATCATTGCCAAAATCTTTAACCACTGTTTCCAATACCAATCACACTGTATCTAGTACACTTTCCAAATCCACTGTCTCGGATACTCAACAAATAAACTCATCCACTGAATCCACTGTTTCAGACACAAAACCTAATATATCACTCGACAAATCCTATTCTCATGCTACTAAATCAAAGCGAACTATTTTAACTCCTAAATCCAATATTGCAGTTAGCAACACCGGTTCTCATCGCAGCAGAAAATGTAGTATACCATTTTTTGATACTATACCTGAAACAAAACCTTCTATTTTGATTACCAACTCCCAAATTCAAAATGAAAACAAAATCTACGAGGTGATGTCCAATACCACAAAACGATTTCTACCTCATATCGTAATAAAAAACGACATTTCCAACGCCCTGTTAAAATTTCTGATAGACTCTGGTTCAATGGTTTGCCTTCTTAAACAATCTTCTATTGTAAAAATGCCCTCTTTAGGAGAAAACAAATATTATTGAAAGGTATAGATGCCGGTGATGATACAATACGAACTGTAGGCAATATTCAATTGACACTTAATTCAGAGCCGATAATATCATATGAATTTCATGTTGTCGGTGAAATTTGCCTATCATACGATGGAATTATAGGAAGTAATCTACTGAATGACCTCGGTTACACAATAGACTATAATGAACGCATATTAAAAATTAAAGACATCTGATCTCATTTTTAGGCACCTAGTTTATACAATTCAACCTCGATCTGAAACTGTAATATAATGCTCTGTCGCTAATCCCGAAGTGAAAGAAGGATTTGTATTAGACCAATTTATTCACGAAGACTTATTAATTGCAAATTGCTTAGTGTCCGTAAACAAAACAACAGAGTTAATATATCAGTTGTAAATGTTTCTGAAGCACCTGTAACTTTAAACTCCAGTTTAAATATAAATCTCATATCTATTAGCCCTTTGGAAAAATCGTATTTTTACACCTCCACAGTAAACAATGAAACCAATTCTTATGCTCGAACACAAGAAGTCCTCAATCTTCTCAGAACTTCCCATCTTAACACTGAAGAAGCTAATGCTCTTCACGACATTTG
The DNA here is from genome assembly GCA_944739405.2 of Euclidia mi. Classification (NCBI taxonomy): domain Eukaryota; kingdom Metazoa; phylum Arthropoda; class Insecta; order Lepidoptera; family Erebidae; genus Euclidia; species Euclidia mi. The sequence continues at coordinate 36,034,541 of OX123190.2, forward strand.
CTCTGAATTCTCAGATATTTTTCATGTGCCCGTTGACAAACTTTCCCATACAAATGCATTGAAACATAAAAAAAAACATCTGCTCAAAATCCTATAAATGTCAAGTCTTACCGGTTCCCAGAGGTACACAAATAAGAAGTTAATAAACAAATTGGCCAAATGCTCGACCAAAATATCATTAAACATTCTACACCCCTTTGGTCATCCCGAATTTGGATAGTACCAAAAAAGCTAGACGCTTCAGGTCAACGTAAGATGCGCATAGTCATTGACTATAGGAAATTAAATGACGTAACCTTTGGCGTCAGCTATCCAATTCCACAAATATCACAAATATTTTTCAACCCTTGATCTCGCGTCAGAATTTGATCAAATTAAAATTGACGAGCAAGATGCGCCCAAAACTGCCTTCAGCGTACCTCAGAGTCACTTCGAATTCACGAGGATACCATTTGGCTTGAAAAATGCTCCCGCCACTTTCCAGTGGCTGATGAATACCGCTTTCTCAGGCCTTCAAAGTATGCACTGTTTTGTATACCTTGATGACATAGTAATATACTCATATGACCTAAGTAGCCACATAAAAAACCTGTCATTAAACTTTCAGAGACTTGGAGATTTTAATCTTAAGCTTCAACCAGACAAGTGTGAGTTTCTCCGACTTGAAGTTGCTTATCTTGACCATCTAATAACTGAAAATGGTGTAAAACCAAACCCCCAAAAGGTTAAAGCAGTGACTCAGTTACCGACACCGAAGAGCCCAAAAGATATTAAGTCCTTTCTTGGTTTGGTTTCTTATTACCGCCGTTTCATACCATTTTTTTCTAAAATCGCTAAACCTTTGACCCAGCTCCTCAAAAAGGATACACCATTCTTGTGGGAGATTTAAAATATAAACTTACCTCCGCCCCTGTTCTTATCTATCCAGAATTTTCTTTGCCTTTTACTTTGACATGCGACGATTCCAATCACGCGATTGGTGCCGTTCTCAGTCAAGGCTCGATTGGCAAAGATAGGCCTGTAGCCTATGCCTCTCGGACCCTTAATAAAAGCGAGTCCAACTATAGCACCACAGAAAAGGAACTTTTGGCCATAATTTTCGGATGCAAAACCTTCCGTCCTTGTCTATACGGGCAAAAATTCCAAATTATCACCGATCACAGACCCTTAAAATGGCTCTTCAATCACAAAGATCGCAGCAGCCAATTGCAGAGGTGGCAACTCAAATTAGAAGAGTACGATTATGAAATCGCCTACCAGAAAGGCAAACTTAATGCAGCCGCTGACGCTTTGTCTCGTTACCCTGTAAACCCTGTAAATAATGAAGGAATTCTTAACCTTGACGAAAATATCAGCCCATTTAACGATAATCTCAATCTTGGATTCATTCCTTTAAACTTACCTGACTTACCGCAGAACCCTTTGGCGAATTCCCAAGCTGCTCCAGGTCCTCCATCTACTGCTAATACAGATCCTGAAATTAACACTAATCCTGCAATAAACGACTACCATAACTTACCTTCAAAGTCACAGCTTGATTTCCCGGTATCTTTCACATGTAGTTCACCTAGAAACAATTAATTTATCCTACCCCAGTCGAAGTTCCAAAAATTTTAAAAGAAAATCACGATTCGCCTATCGCGGGTCATCTCGGATCGAACCGGATGTATAAGAGAATTAAAGCCGCTTATTATTGGAAAGGTATGCGTTCAGATATTGTAGAATATGTCAAAAAATGTCAATAATTGACATTTTTTGACATATTCTACAATATCTGTAACAATATTTATAACATAATTATTATGTCAAGTTAACAAGCCACTTAGACTATCTAAACAAATCCCCCATGGAAATAACTACTACCTCCACGAGGCCATTTGAGCGGCTAGCTCTCGATATCGTTGGACCTCTACCCGAGGCGGGTTTTCAAAAGTTTAAATTTATTCTAACCCTACAGGATGATCTCACAAAGTTTTCTAGTGCCTATCCTATGATCTATCAATATACCTATCCACGAGTGAAGAAATAGCTAGAAACCTTGTACATTTTTATGTCGCTATTTGGTTTTCCCAAATCTATATTAACCGACTTAGGTACTTGTTTTACCTCCGATTTATTCAAACAATTAACAGAAATATTGAAAATTAAAAACCTTTATACCACTCCGTATCATCCCCAAACTAATGGTGCTTTAGAGCGCTCCCATGCTACTCTAAAGAAGTACCTTAAATTTTTTGTAAATGAAAACCAAAATGATTGGCACTGTAATTTATTTACCGCAATATTAGCTTACAACACTATTCCTCACTCTTCTACTAACTTCACTCCTTATGAGTTACTGTATGGTTATAAGCCAATTCCTTCTTCTTTGTATGAGACTAATAACAACACTACATATAATGAGTACATACGCGCTTTACAATATCGTATGCGTTTTAGTCGCGAAAAAGCTATCCAAAACATTAATAACAGTAAGGAAAAATCTACACACAATAATCATAATGTTACATTGCAAGTAGGTCGTAAGCATATTAAATATCACACCAATGAAATTAAACCAGCTGTTTCCTCATAATCTTTCACTTTAAATCTTTCATTATACATATATTCTTTAATTATTTTCAGAACCCTCTGCTATGGATGCCAAGCAGATTCCAGTATTATACCTATATTTCATAGTCCCGGAATATACTTTGAACATATTACTAACATAATTTTTTTATGATTACTGGAAAGTAGTGACACACATCAACATAATAACTTTAGATCCGTATCTCAATAAAATTGAAACCTTATTACAAAATCTATTAATCTTTGTACTAGAATTCAGTCAGAACATTTAATTGATTCTAAAGATTTTTCTAATCCAATAGAAATCTTAATAAAAACCAACTATGTTAAATTACTCTTATTTTTTTTGAGTTGGCAACTCCAGCCGACTGGTTTGAAATTTGCCGGTCTTGATATTTATATTTAAAAATTATATTAATTAATGTGAAATATTGTTCTATTTCAACTATTTTATTACTATTTGTTACAACAAAAGAAATCAAACGTGAGCAGTGAAAACCTATAAAATATACAACTAGACGACCACGGAAATCTCGGCCTTTGGATTCATGTTTGAGTTGAAGTGTCAACGGACGTTTTAAAGCAAAAGTTTGTTCACCTGGTGCTGGTAAACTGCAATATTTTCCTCGTTTGCCCTACTCACAATGAACACCAACACAATGACCCGCAAGGCAGCGGCTAAAGACACGGAGAACAAATTAAGGGCAGCACTACTGGAGCTCCGGAAATACAAAGACGAGAATATCCAATTGCTGAAGGAGCACAGTGAGTCAGAAATAGAAATAAAAGTTGTGAATGATAGGGTCTCAGAGCTGAAGGGACAACTTGCTGCGCTGCATATTGAAAATATGGATGTCAGAGATCAGCGTGACAGGCTCCAAGAAGAGGTAAAATCGTTTACTACTTGTAGTGATAGCTATTCATGGTCTCTGAGCCGCATTACTGAGTTGGAAAATAGCCTGAAGGAAGCACATTTAACAATATTAACATTGCAAGAATCAATTCAGGTACTAAATAATAGTGCGACTCAGAACCTCTATTCTGAACTTATGGGTGTGGAGTGTTCCAAGGCTGAGCAATACAATCACAAGTATATTTGTTATAATTTAAGACGCTACAAGAAAGTGAGACAATGTGCCAAAGTCAATAAATCAATAAAAAAATTGCAACATAACCTCAAAAGGCTAGGAAAATTGAAAAGTTTATCTCAACAAAATTGTGATTTATTTGAAGAGCGTGCATCAATATTGCTAACATTACAAAGTTACATTAAGCAAATAGACTCAAATAGGTTACTGTATGATAGGCACACACAAGACTTAAGTGAGCAAATTACAGATCTACAGGCTCAATTATGTAGAATGTCCTCTAATTATGAAAAGGAAACTCAGGAATATATACTGAGATATGAGGAGATTGCCAAAGTTGGCAAAGAAAATCTGGAACAAGTGCTTAGTCTACAAAATGGTATCAAGTGCTCAAATTGCAATCAGCCACTAAGCGAGATATCTCAATCAGAACCTCTGTCCTGTAATGTGACACTACCTCAGCTTATAAGCATCAAAGAGTCCAATATCTCATATACTTCTGATAATAGGATACAGTTACCGTTGTCAGAAATTGTAAACAATAATGCATATATATCCTCAGATAGAATAGGCATAGGTTTTGGAAGGCTAATTAATTCTTACATGACAGAGCCCATAATTAACTTTTGTTCACCAGGTGCCAAGTTTAGTCACATAATTAATTGCTTAAAAACAACACATTTAAATGCTCAATCTACGGTGATAATTTTGTATGGTGACAGCTTATCAGTCACCAGACAGGATATCATTCATTTAAGTGAAATAATGGTATCACTTCACAAATAAACCGGTTGTAAATTTATTACTTGTGCCTTGCCATATTCTTACACACTAGACAGTACACAAAACAGACACATACATAACCTAAACATGGTAATGTATAATTCCACTAGGTATTATGATAATTTTATTTTATTTCTTGACATAAATAAATTTATTAATCAATATAGATTGACTAAAGGTACAATGTACCTGTCACTTTATTATAGAAAGGAACTTGCTAGGCTTCTAGCAATTAATTTACAATTTGACACAACTCGGAGTGGGTTAAGTAGTGACTCAGTATTTTGTAGTTTTTCTCCAAGTACTGTAAGTATTAGTTTAGATCAGACATTTATTCCATTTGACATACCTAAATCCAATGAAATTCAATTTAATGACATTCCATATCAATCCAATGCTATATTACCTATTAGTGACAATAGTGATAATCTTTTAAACTAAATAATAAGACAACTGATAAGCCAACATTGAATATAGTACACCAGAATATCCAGGGCTTATCCGGCAAGCAACTAGAAATAGAATTATTTTTGGAGAAACATAATATTCACATTTTCTGTGTCACCGAACATTGGTTACAGGCACATCAATTAGTATTCAATAATGAAAATTATTCTGTAGTTAGTTTATTTGTTAGACAGAAAGCAATTCATGGTGGATCGATGATCTTTGTGAGGAATAATATCAAGTGTAGACAACGTAAAGATATAGTGAATTACTCGATAGAGTGTACAGTAGAACTTGCCTGCATTGAGTTATCGCACTATATAATAGTCACTGTTTACAGACCACCTCAGAGTGACTTTCAGCTGTTTGAGACTACGATGGAAGATGTGCTCAGATGTCTAACCCTCAGTAATAAGTCTGTGGTAGTGTGTGGAGACTTTAATATTGATCTGCTTGCGCAGTCCTCTAATAGCTTAAGATTAGTTAGTTTATTTAACTCATTCAATTTAAATTACTGTTTTTACGAGCCTACCAGAATAACTTCGCATTCTGCTACATGCATAGATAACTTATTTTGCAACTGTGATTGTGTGAATAAACTAATTGTAAGTGACTTAACATCAGACCATCTTGGGCAGAAGGTCATGCTACCTATTAAGAATATAGATGAAGCTATAATAATTACTTGTAGACCTATCACTGCAGATCGTTTGGCAAAATTTTGTAGTGTGACGTCGTGCACCGGCGCTTGCGAGCCTCGCTGCGAGTGACGCACTGCAGTGGGGAGCCCCCTCCCGCTCGCCGGCCTTATATATACCGGCGACACACGTGGTTGGGCTCTCTTTCTGCTTGGAGACAACACGACAAAGCTGAGTACCCATCCGAAGACCTGTGGAGTGCCAACCTACCACCCACTGCTGGACATCTGGGTATCTTTAAGACATACAAACGTCTTGCACTTAATTACTTTTGGCCTGGTATGTACTCCGATGTTGTCAAGTTCGTCAGTTCATGTGAACCTTGTATCACCCATAAACACCAAAATCACCCAAATTTAGGTCTAATGGGAAAACCCAAATCATGTCTAAAGCCCTTTCAGACGATTAGTATTGATTTGATTGGTCCATTGCCCCCCAGCAGAAAACAAAACACTTTTATATTTGTGGTCAGTTGTTGTTTCTCTAAATATTGTTTGCTTTTCCCCATTAAACGGGCAACTGCAGAAGTGATAACAAAAATTCTCGAGGAAAATGTATTTTTGGTGCATGGAATTCCATCTACTATTGTTTTGGATAACGGTAAACAATTTATTAGCGCAACCTTTAAAAGTATGTTGTCAAAATATAAAATTCCAAATTTGCATTTTACACCGTTGTATACTCCCCACGTTAACTCAGTTGAACGTTACAACAAAACCATTATGACAGCTATTTCAACTTTCATAGAATCTGATCATCGAATCTGGGACACTTTAATCACTAAGGTTCAGTTCGCCCTTAACTGCGCAGTTAGTGAGGTTACTGGTTATTCTCCTAATTTCCTTGTTTTTGGTAGGGAGGTCATAACATGTGGTTCTCAGTATATTGACAAGGAATTTAATTCCAATATGGTGCTTGAACCACGGAACGGCTATGCTGAAACTTTAGGCTACTTATCCTCTAATTTCGAGAAGGTACATTCAGCTCTGTTGTCGGCCCACCAACGAAATTGTTCATCTTATAATTTTCGCCGTAAACCGGCAGAATTCAATATCGGTGATATAGTTTGGCGCAGAACGTTTCTACTTAGTGACAAGGATAAATACTTTAGCAAGAAATTGGCGCCTAAATTTATTAAATGTAAGATTGCCTCAAAAAAGTCACCCCTAGTATACAAACTTAACGACATGGCTGGAAAACCTTTAGGAGAATGGCACATCAAGGATTTAAAGTTAATTAATTACAAAGAATAATAAAAGCATAAAAACAACAATGTAAGACGCATATCTATACTAAGTTATAATTACCTACATAATCATTTGTGAAGGCCAACAATGGTTCTTATGTCTTCGAGTCGAAGCTCACAAGATAATGTATTGTGTTGTGTTAATGATTTATGTAAACCTGCTAACATAAAATGAATAAATGTTTCAGTTATAAATTGTAATAAAGTTTATTACATGTAATATTCTTACAAAGAATCTGTTGTTTATCTAACTATCAGTTATGGCTCAGTGGTTAAAAAGTTGTTGTCGGATCGGTCTGGTGTTCGATTCTCGCATGTGTATTTTCTTTCCGCAAATCTATTTGTTGAAATGCATATTGATTGGCGTATTGTTTTTCGCCGTGCCTTGTTCTGAAGTTCTGTTGTTATTCTTAATTCTGTATAAATTCCATAATTAAATTGTTATTATAGGTACTTTATAAACATTCAGAGTAATTAACCGTGCGTCGCGAGCTCGGAACAGTCGAATAGTACCTACCATTTAGATCGTACCTACCTAGTTGTCGTTATGACGCACGCGCGTTCACTCAGCGACGCGCCGATAGATGAATGCCTGACTAATGATTCACCATTGTTTGCATTCAAAAGGTGTTTACTGGTCGTGTTGTAGTTATTAATTAGAGCAAAATATTTATTAAATTCTTTCCTTTGACATTGAGCGGTCCGGTCGTGTTTGCGGCTTATATTATTTTTGTTCATCGTTACGAAAAATCTGTTGTTACACCTAACTATATTCAAAAAGTTTACTCATCTAGTGGCAAAGGCCGAACCCAAGATTTTTAAGTCGTAGGGCTAGATCGAGTTTCTTATATCTACAAATCATTATTACCTAATAATGACCCTAAGCGCTTCTCCATAGATTGTTATCTTTGGTATTGGGCTATTACACTGGCCTTGGCATTTTCATGTAGGTATGTGTGATGAATTATGAATGATAAATGTTTATGTTCAAATTCAGACTGCCGTTGTACGCGTGAAGAATGCAAGCGTGGGTCATTATTATTTAGGTATCCTAATTACCGTATAGGGTTGTCACTTGTTCAAGGTACTCATGCCCTTGTTTTCTCTAATTTCAGGGAGTATCTTCAGGGCTGCTACGCCCGTTGGGCTAGGGAATTTTCCTGAGGGAAAATCCCGGCCTAACGGGGGGGGGGGGTGTGTGACGTCGTGCACCGGCGCTTGCGAGCCTGCGAGTGACGTACTGCAGTGGGGAGCCCCCTCCCGCTCGCCGGCCTTATATATACCGGCGACACACGTGGTTGGGCTCTCTTTCTGCTTGGAGACAACACGACAAAGCTGAGTACCCATCCGAAGACCTGTGGAGTGCCAACCTACCACCCACGCCCTGGATAATTGTCTAGTCGGTTAATCTCGAGTGTCAGTTCTTTTGTGTAATTAAAACCATTGTGTATCTGGAATATAACGCGAGTTTAAACTTTCCTGGTGATATTTTTTATTTATTTCCCGTAAGACAACCTAATTATCTCTCTTTAACTGCTCGGCGAGTGATCGACCCCGGCTACCCCGTGGAAATCAATTACTCGTGCGACAGTAGCAATGTTGATACTAAGGTATCCAATCTGGATATTACTTTGAATAACCCAGATGACCTTTATAGAGACTTATTTAATATAATAGAAAAAGAATATAACACAATTTTCAAAAGTAAAACATTTAGTATAAATGTAAAGATGAAATTTTGTGACTGGGCCACTGTGGGGATTCATAAAAGTAGAGCTAAGTTGTACGAATTATATGGTATGAGACAATATAATTTTGAACCTTCTTTTACTGCATATGTTAAAAATTATTCAAAAATTTTTAAAAGGGCTTGTGCTTCTGCTAAGTCATTATATTTAAGCAACAAAATAAAGCAGTCTGACAACAAGATTAAATCAACTTGGAATATGATTAATAATTAAACTGGGCGGTCTAAGCCGCGTGAAACTAGTATCCAGCTGATATACAACAATAAAATTCTTAAAGATGAATTAGATATAGCCCAAACTTTTAATGTCTTTTTTTCAAACATACCTATTTCAACAACCAGCTCCTTGAACTCCTCGTCAGAGAAGGCTGAATCTTTAATGAGGGAGAATGTGGGAAAGTGCAATATCCAATTTAATTTTAATAACATTAGCCCAACAGACATTGTCAAAATCTTCAAGTCACTCAATTATAAAAAACTACTGACTTGTGGGGAATTTCAATTAAATTATTAGATAATATAATTGTAAATATATCACCACATTTAGCTACAGTATTTAACCGTTGTGTTGATACAGGTGTGTTTCCCAATTTAATGAAGTATAGTAAAATAGTTCCCTTGTTTAAAACAGGCTCCAGAAATGATCCAACCAACTATAGACCGATTTGTATCTTACCGGCTATAAGTAAAATATTTGAAAAAGTTGTGTTGCGGCAATTGCAGCGGCATTTTAACCTGAATGGCTTGTTACACAGTGAACAATATGGTTTTACGAAGGGTCGTTCGACTACAGATGCTGGTGTTGCTCTCCTAAATCATATCTTTAATGCTTGGGAGAATTCACAGGATGCCATCGGAGTGTTCTGTGATCTCTCCAAGGCGTTCGATTGCGTGGAACACAATACGCTCCTTCGTAAACTAAGGCACTACGGCATCACGAATGTTGCACTCGACCTTCTTGCCTCTTACTTAAGTGACAGGGTACAACAAGTGGATATAAATGGCTCTAGATCTTCAAAATTAGCTATCACAATGGGCGTGCCACAGGGTTCAATTTTAGGCCCCTTTTTGTTTCTCATTTATATTAATGATTTGCCGTTCTATGTTCAGGATTTTTGTGACATTGTATTGTTCGCGGATGACACGTCGCTTATTTTTAAAGCTGATCGTAGGAAGAGTAATTTTGATGATGTAGACAAATCAATTGCTAAAGTCCTGGATTGGTTTACTGCCAATAATTTATTGTTGAATGCAAAAAAGACTAAATGTGTTAGGTTTACTTTGCCAAATGTGAAAAATCTCAGCAGTAATTTAACTCTAAATAATGAAGTTCTTAGTTTTGTTGATACGGCGGTATTCCTGGGCATAGCGCTGGATAGTAAGCTTCAGTGGGGTACACAAATAACTGGACTCGCAGGGCGGCTCAGTTCAGCAGCATACGCTGTTAGGAAAATAAGACAGCTTACTGATGTGGTTACAGCTAGGCTGGTATATTTCAGCTACTTCCATAGCGTTATGTCCTATGGCGTATTGTTGTGGGGCAGGGCGGCAGATATTGAGATGATATTCAGAATTCAAAAAAGAGCGGTACGTGCAATCTATCAGTTGGGTGTACGTGACTCCCTTAGAGAAAGGTTCAAGGACATTAGGATATTAACAGTTGCATCAGAGTACATACTTGCCAATATTATGTATGTAAAGCGAAACATACATAAATATGCCAGAATCAGTGATAGACATACAATATATACTAGGAACAAACACAAATTAGAGGGTAAATACCATCGTCTACATAGAGTGCATAACTCATTTGCAGGGCTCGGTGTGAGATTATTTAATAAAATTCCTACTAACATTATCGATTTACCATTAAACAAGTTTAAGACTAGTGTTAAGAATCATCTTATTAAGAGGGCCCACTATACGATTAACGACTATCTAATAGATAAGGAATCATGGGAGTAATTGTCTTTGAAATTTATAGTGGCTCTATCTGACATATATGTGCTTTTTATGTAATTTTGTGCTTTTAATGTACCTATGTACTTTTGTGCTGTATTGTACTTTTGTGTGTTTAATGTCATGTAGTTTTGTGCTTTTGATGTTGTGTAGTGCTTCTAATGTATTCTAGAGCTTTTAATGTATGTTTCGTTTATTTTTTTTTTGTTTGCTTTTAATGTTTCTATGTGTCCTTTGTGCTTGTATTTAGTTTGTGTGACCCTAAGCAATGTACCCATATTAATTAATGTAATTATGTATGCAATATTATGTAATTTTTATTGGAAAAAAAGTAAAGAAAAAAGTGCACATGAGTTTCTCACCAGTTCTTCTCATAGTGTGTTACAACTCGGAGCTGGTACTAAGATTGATTTTAATTCTACCCAAAACAGTGGGATTAAAATTAATCTAAGCTTCGGTACATTATTTTCTTAAATATTAATAAGTATCATATAATTTTTAATTGCATTTAATGTAATGTAAGCTTTGACGTTTTTAAGCGCCTTTTGGGGCCCAAGAAATAAATTATTTTTGATTTTGATTTTTACAATCTTTGTCTCACATTATTAGCAACCAACCGACAACCAAGGTCAAAAGATCTTTAGAATTTGGTGTCGAGATCCTTAAATTCTTCTTTGGTACATTAGACGCCGATGATGCTCGTAAATACGACGCAGCAATTGAATCCTGTCGCAAAAGAGATAAAGAATTATTTCATTTATTCAAAGACAATATTCACATAATTAAGTCAACCATAAATAATTTTAACTCAACCATTTCTAAATTGAACCAGGATGAAATCAAATTAAATTCACAAATAAACGCTTTGAATGAAATATTTTCACAAATTACTAAAACTGACAATCTACATTTTTATATTTCTAGATTTAAAAATTTACTTAACATTATTGAAGGTTCTTTACTGTCCATTTCTAATTTATTAGACACAACCTTAAATGCAATTTTATTCTCTAAAGTAAATGTTTTACATCCTAGTGTTATAAGTCCCACAAACCTTTTTGAAGAGTTATCTGAGAATATTAACCATATAAATAAAAAGCTAAATTTTCCAGTTGAATTGAGCATTCATAATATTCATTCAATAATTGATGTATCAGAACTTAATTGTTATTATTATAATAATAAGATTCTCTTTGTATTGCAAATCCCCTTGATTATGCCAGACAAATATATTGTTCATAAAATAATACCTTTACCGACTCCTCATGAAGAGACAGATTCACACATTCAGACCTTCGCTTTGATACAACCTTCCAACTCGTATATAGCCTTAAGTGATGATAGAATGCATTATACTATGTTAAGTAACCTTGATGATTGTAAACCTATTAGCAGCAACTATTCTATTTGTAAATTGATTTCTATATTCTCATGTATAAATAACCCAAATTGTGAATCAAAACTATTAACCGAAGGAACTTTAACATTACCTAAAGAGTGTAACTCTAAATTGTTATTTGGTCTTATTGACATTTGGCAAAAGCTGAAAATAATAAATGAATATTTGTACAATCAAACATGAGCAAATTACCAATTAAATGTGATGATAATATTAGTGATTATCCTATTTTCGGCACAGGTATAGTAAAATTAACAGAAAATTGTATAGGTTTTTCGAAAACCATTCAACTATTACCAACTCACACTTATTCTTTTTCAATGAAATCTCCTATAGACATAAGTTTTGATATTACAAATGACGATTGTTGTAAAAAGGACATATTTAATAAAACTTTGCGTCATTTAACGCCACTCACACTGAATAAGATAAACTTAGAATCATTAAAATATCAAGATCACCAGCTAAACAACCTGGAAAGCGAGATAAATAAAATCCAAAGCGAATCTCATTTTATTAAATATGCCCATTACTATTCTACATTTACTTACATCCTGATTGTATCCTTATTTTTATACTTAACTTATAAATTATATAAGTGTTTTAGAAACCGTAACAACTCTCAATTTTGTATCCAGATATATAACCAATGTAATACTAAGAAATCAGTTAAAAATAATTCTAAAATTTCTAGTTCTATTGAAATGACTGAGATGTCAACATCTGATGATGACAGATCTATAAAATCATTGCCAAATCCTGTAACAAATTATAAGCCTTATGCCACTGTTCACAAAGTCGAATATTATTCAAATAGAAACTTGAAAACTTTTAAAGATGCTGTTATGTCATGTACTACGTTTAGTTATTCTTTATAATTATTATGTTCTTATTTTAATATATGAACCTTATGTACTTCTACATTTAATACTTTTACATTTTTTATCTACTACTATTTCTGTACCATTTCTTAATAACTTTAACTCTAATCTAATCTTATGATTTTTGAACTATATTCAAAGGTTTCTAAATTTGTTTTCCAAATGTATTTATTTTTCTAAATCTGACTTCGCTTTATCTTAATTCAGATAATGCTTCGTCTAAAGGGGAGGGGGGGCTATTATATCCCTTATTTCTATGTAAATAAAGCCTAGTCAGCAATTACTATTCCGTCGTAGTTTTCCTTTAGCTTAAATTGTACGATAAGCATTATTCGATATACTTTAATTATTAATTTTATTCAATCAGTTAGATCTGAGACGCGACAGTGTACGGTACGGTTTAGGAACCATTGAATTTTCCATTTTACGGTGTGATATTGTAAAGTGCAAATAAACTTTGGGTTTTCTACTTGCGAGTTTTTTTTAAAAAGACAATCGGACCCGGCCTCCTAACAGAGCGTAGAGTTCCCAACCTGAATAGGAGCAGGTACAACATGGACGTTCGACATGATTTTCGTCTTGTCCATGTTCATCTTAAGACCTACTTGTTGGGAGACTCTACAAAGGCCATCGAGCATTGTGCCTAGGTCTTCCATGGTCTCAGCCATGACTACGATATCGTCTGCGAATCGAAGGTGAGTGATGTACTCGCCGTTGATGTTCAGAAACTTGAAACATCCTCCAGCGCAGTGGTAAACAGTTTCGGGGATATGACATCCCCCTGTCTCACCCCTCGCTGGAGTTGAATAGGTTTCGAACTCTGGTCCTGGAGGCGGACTGACATAGTGGCGTTTTCATACAAACACTTCAGTACTTCGATATATCGGTAGTCAATCCGGCACCGTCGGAGAGACTGTAGCACCACCCAGGTTTCGATCGAATCGAAGGCTTTCTCATAGTCCACAGACGCCAAGCATAGGGGCTGGTTATACTCCTCAGATTTCTGTATAACCTGCCGCAGTGTATGTATGTGGTCTATGGTACTATAGCCTTTACGGAAACCGGCTTGTTCGGGAGGCTGGAAGTCGTCTAGCTTGCTCTCGAGACGATTCGTGATGACCCTCGAAAACAGCTTGTAGACGTGGCTCAGAAGTGTGATGGGTCTGTAGTTCTTTAAAAGGGTTTTATCCCCTTTCTTAAAGACAAGCACCACCACACCTCTGTGCCACGCCTGTGGCGTTTTACCCTCGAGAATGACGGAATTAAATAGCTTCCGAAGGGCTTCTCTAGCGGGTGCACCGCCGGCCTTCAGAAGCTCGCTCGTAATTCCGTCATCACCCGGCGCCTTGTTGTTTTTGAACTATTTGAGAGCCACACTAATCTCGTGCATGCTAACGTCCGGGATATCTTCGGTATAGTGTCGGGTCAATCCAGCTCTAGGGTCTGACGCTGGAGTGCTTGCAGGTTGTTGCGTTTTCGTGTATAGCTGTTCATAGAACCTTTTAATCTCCTCCAAGAGCTCAGGCTTGGACGATACGATTCTGCCATCCTCCGTCTTAAGCTTTGTCAGCTGACTCTGCCCAACAGACAGATCCCTCTGGAACACTTTGGATCCCTTATTCTGCTCGATCGCCTCACGAACACATTTTGTGTTGTATTGGCGGAGATCGCGAGTCAGAGACTTAGAGATCCGTCTGTTGAGGTGCCGATATTTCGGCATGTCGTCGGAGGATAGCAGAACAATCTTGCGCCTTTCCTCTAACAGCTTGAGGGTCGGACCCGAGATCTTGCTGGTTCTCTTGCTTTTCTGAGGCTTAAAGAATTTAGCCCCTGTTGTATGAACAGCATCCACGAACCCGTTACTGTACTCGTCCACATCTACGCATTCGCCCAGGCATTTGAAACGGTTCTTGAGTTCGAGCTGAAAGCTCTCGGGGTTTTGGATATGAACCGGTGCCGGTCGGAGCGTGGACTTAATTAACCTCGACTGTTCGAGGCTTGTACAGATATTCAATGTGCCTCTTACCATTCGGTGATCGCTCCCCACTTTAAGCGAATTGATCACGGAGACATCATTGAATATCTGCCTCTTCGTCGACATGATAAAGTCGATCTCATTTTTGGTGGCACCGTCTGGACTTACCCAGGTTCACTTGCGGCATTCTCGCTTCTTGGAGAAGGAATTCATCATATAGAATCCTTCCTTCTCCATAAAGCTAGCCAGCAAGTGACCCCGGGAATTCCGATGGCCATAACCAAATTGCCCCACTCTCAGCTCATCACCGTCGCGTTTGCCCAGTTTCGCGTTAAAATCTCCTATGATCACGGTGTAATGGGTTTTGAAGCCATATATAGCCCGAGATATGTCCTCGTACATGGCTTCCACCTCCTCATCGGGGTGCGTCGAGGTCGGAGCGTATACCTGTATGACCTTCAGCGAATACCGCTTGGATATTCCGAGTATAAGGTACGCTACCCTGCTCGACACACTCCCGATATTTACCACGTTGGTCACGAGAGATTTGTGGACGATGAACCCGACACCACCTTGGGACTGTTGGTCGCCCTCCCGGTAGAAGAGCAAGTCACCGGAATTGAGAACTATCGAGTCCTCCCCCTGTCTTCGGACTTCAGATAGGCCTATGATATCCCATCGCAACTTGCTCACTTCTTCTTCCAGCTCGACAATGTTCTCGTCGGTCCGCAGTGTGCGCGTGTTCAGTGTTGCCAGGGCCAATTGTCGTTGGTGGTGGTAGCCCGATCTCTTCCGGAGATTCTTCGCACCCCTTGCCCCGCCGTTACCATGGCCGCTACCATAACCAGGACTAGCGGGGCCGCCGGGGACTAGGAGCCGGTTTTTATTGGTGTGGTTCATGTATGGGGGCGCGTGGCGATTTTCTATAATCGCCACGCTTGGCAGGCGTATTGGCGATCGCAGTGGCGGAAGTTTTTAGTGCTGGACGCTGCTGCCCATCTAGCATCTTGGGATTTACTTCCGCCAGGTTCGGATGGTTTGACCGCCATCTTTCGGTTGACTGCTTGCGCTGGGGAAGATACTATGACGAGTATCTACTCGTCAGAGTAACTCCCCCAGTGGGCGGTGGGGTCGTCACGTCCCGACGCCGGCAATATTTTAAACATAACATAAACATACATATTAAACATGCCTCCGGTGTAAGGGTGGCTTAGGTAGGGATCCTTATAAGCGGCGAAAAACTAAGTATAGTAGGTAAAATGAATAAAACAATGTTTTTACGTAGCAGTGTTTAAGACCATTTCATAGGAGAGATACTTTTGTAAACGTTATGTGGTTTATTGATTGTCTTAAGGATTTAAAAGGATTGAAAATTTCATAAGGATTCTACTTTTACGTGCTCGGTTTGTTTTACAAGGTTTGTCATTTATTGCTCTAATATAATTATCATAAGATTGAAGGTACTATGATATAGCGTAAATCTTAATATATAAAATCCTTGCCTTACTTACTGACTGACAGACACGCTACAGCCGAAACTATTGGGCGCAGAAAGCTGAAATTTGGCATGTATGTTCCTTGGGGACCCTAGCGTCCCCAATAAACATACATGCCAAATTTCACTTCAATTTTCTGGTGCACTAAGAAGGTACTTCCCGAAATACCCACGGGATCGGCCAAAACGGGTAAATTAAAAAAAAATGCAAGTGTAGCTGCTGGCGTCCTCTAGTATAATATAGGATGCATAGGCAATGGGCATGAAAATGCCCATGTTCAAAACCTGGATCTATCGGATAATGAGTTGTCGCCTCTGCAGCTACTTTCAGAAAAAGGGTCTTATCGCAGCGATTGCGCTCGAATTTGAAAAAAGAAATAATTATAGCCGTCGTCCCAATCACAGTATAAAGCAAAAATCTTCATGTTCTCTGTTTCATTTGAAAAGAAAAATATCACTTAAGTTGATAGGGATACCTAACTGCTAGAAAACCCTACGTGTAACAAAAATTCATGTACCTTCTCAAGAGTTCCGTCGTATAGACGTAGCAAAAATACATTGTTCATTTTGCATTTATAATACTAACTAGAACGGAGAATATCAGGGCGGTTTCCCAGACGGAATAGCTACGACGCAGGTCGATCAAACGACACCGTGTATTCATCGTAATTTTGTTTGAACAAATTGTTTAAAAATCAATGTACTTGTAATGTTTCCCAGAATATCTTGGCAAGCTTTTAGAGGCAATTCCGAACACAAATGTAACTGTAATGTTTGGATCAAATAATACATTATATAATCACGCCTGAATGAGTATAACCTTTTATCGAACCGCCAGATATTGTCTAGCTAGGATATATGTAACAAGAGGTAGTTTTATGCAGTTATTCGGGCGTATACCTACTCGTACCTAGGCGGTCTTCCTGTTGCTGAAAACATCATTAATCTGTACATATCAAATTCTTGCGACATACCACAGCCGCAACTACTAGATGCAAGAAGCTGAAATACGGCGTATATAGTCCTTGGAGAGAATAGTCTAAAAATGGATTACACGAAATTCTGTATAGATCGGGAGAACCGCGGGCATACTTTAGAAAATATATAAATAACTCAATAAAACTGCACAAAACTTTCATAAAAGCACCGATACATTATATCTACGTACCTATAGTTCTTTTGTAAACTCTAGGCAAAAACTTAACTGTTAAGCGCAATACACACTGAGCCCGCCGGGCCGCCGACAAAGCCCGGCGACACAACCCGGCGGCCTGTATGAAAATAATCATGTCGGCAACATGCGCCCGCGCGTGTTGCCCGCCGACATGTTGGCGGCTTGGGTACGCCTGCGCTCAGTTGCCCGGCACCGCTCGACCTGTAGTGACGTGGTTGTATTTTTTTTTACGACATGGAGTGGGACGACGAAAAATGTCTTACGTTAATTAATCTTAAATAATCTTAATCACTGACTGCCAAATAAATTTCTCATCTCAAGCCGGCGACATGCCGCCGACCAAATTTTCCGACTTGTATTAAGTGAAGCCGCCAACTAGACCGCCGACAAAAAGTGGCCGACATATGTCGGCGGCCCGGCGGGCTCAATGTGTATTGCGCTTTAGGTATATTTTACCTGGACAGCGCGACGATTATTATTATTATTATTATTCAGTTTTAAATGGTGTTGAGCAAAAAAATAAATAGGTTCTGAATGATGAACTTTATGTATTTCAGATGAGTGTATTATTTGCCCATTCTTAGGCAATAACACGTCTTAAATATTGGCATATTGCATAAATATCGTTTCAAGTCATGATTACTTCTTCGTGACTCACTGTTGAAAAAGGCTTTCATAGATTTCAATATCCGTTTTTTATTATTTGTGAAATCAAAAGCGTCTCCGAAAGTGATAAAATGACTCTTCTCATAGCGATGTTATGTGCCTTTGAAAGCTAGTTTGGTATTACGAGATAAGTAGTTTCTTCACTTGAGGAAACGGCTAATTTTTACAAATGTTACCAAAGTGCTTCTTTAAGTGTTGATGGCAGTATTTTATCGTAGTCAATATGATGGTCGCCGGGAATAAAAAACAACGCAATTTAAATCGAGTAACCCGAGAAAAATCAACCGAAAAATAAAACTGCCCTTAAATATTCTTACGTTTTTAAACCACAGTCGAATATTAGATGTCCAACTGCTACATCAAACCACGATCGTTCGGCGGAATCGAAAATGTTGTAAAATCCCATCGACTTTTAAACTTACTTCGGCAATAACACAACCGCGAGTTCGTAACCGAAATTCTCCAGAGTAAACATTTTGCTTTCACCCCACAATGCAATAAAGTGCATGAAAACAGTGGAATTACAACAGCAGTTGAAAGCGAAGGGGATTTCGAATGCGTTCAGTAAATACTGTACGATACAACGTATTTGGACGATTAGGTCGACCATAATATTATTACGTGACTCGCTCCCAAAACGGACAGGCAATCTCTATAATGAGGTATTTGGGACCCTAATTTACACCGCCTTACGTAATATCAGCTCGGTTATGAAGGTCCGGTCCTTGCGCCCTCGCGCGATGCTCGAATGTCTCTACGCTCTTACAAGGCTCTCGTATGTATGTATGCTCCTTTGCGCACTTGACGGTCGCGACCGGTCGCAGGGATTGGTTTTATTGATGATTATCATGAATGATGTTGTGTTTTGTGCAGGGACGATAATTGGGTACGGTTACTTAAAGGCAACTAGTTTCTTGTATACCTATGTATAGTCTTGAGATGTGTTGTTACTTCAAAATATGTTTTTTTAATTTTCTTTCAGTCCATTTATCGCGCTATATTAGTATAAAAGGCTAGAGAGATTCCATCGTCTAAAGACGCTAGTCTCAGAAGGTCATTACAAATTACAGCCCCAGTAGTATCACACATTTCTTTTAAGCCAATAAAACATGCATAGCAACTTAATAACTGGAAAAATTTAATTGTATCTAACAAAAGTAGGATAGTAGTAATTACTGATGAAGATTATTGAACCAAATATTTTACTAAAATAACGAGGCTGCTATCATTCATTAACTTTGAGTAAGTAATTAAGTTTCAGATGATTAATGGAACATTCGATTTGGTCTTAAAATAGCGGTTTATTGACAAAAAGAAGGGACAATTTAAATCATGATTACCTACTTGTGATGAAATCTTTTTCTTAAGAGACTACTATCTCGTGAGTTTAAGCACATTTTACGAAACTTCACAACGGCCATGATGTAAGCCCGGACAATTCGGACATGGATCAAACTATTTCGTGACTGCAGGTTTCAAAATTGACTGCAGGTTATTCATTTTAAACCATCTAAGCCCAGACAAGGCGGAGCCTGTATTAGAAATGATAACCAGATAATGAAAAAACGTACTTATGTAAATGTTCTTAAATACACAATACCAGTTAGAACGACTCATCATCTTATCACATTATCTAGGAAGATCCAGAGCCAAAGCAAACTCTTCAAGTTCCAACACAGGCAACATAAATACAACAAGTTCAGCTTCAGGGATAAAGAAATGAGGAAACAATTTTATCGAAATTAATGTGGTACTGACTTGGCAGGCCCTAATATGCTGCTACGGCTCCTAATCTACAGAGATGTACATATGCCTGCAGCATTAAACGAAAGAGGCGGTACTAGTACAATACACTCAAGAAGTCCAACTAGTGTTTGGAGATCAAGAAGTTGATGTCGTGCCACAATATGAATCGTCCATAATTTAGCACACGACTCAACATCTAAGGATAAATTTTGTGTGAAATATTGCAACAGTTTTTACTATTGCAGTAATTAAGTAATGTAATACATAATTATGTCGCTGTCAGATCAGGAAATAGTAAATACAAGTAGAATAATAAATCTGGTATGTATTTCATGGCTCGGTATAACCAGAAATAATAATAATATTCTACCACATTCACACAACACCATCTAGTCCCAAACCAAGCAGAAGCTTGTACTATGGGTACTAGACAATTGATAAACATACTTATATACCGGTTTTTTTTTTTGTAAATAGGTACAAATCAATTGTAGTTTTTAATTCATGTTAATAGGAAAACAAAACAGTATGCTATAACTAAATTATAAGCTATTTATCATAAATACAAACAAAATATGCCATTTTTCCGCAGCGTTTTTTTTTTTTGATGGTATATATATATACCATCAAAAAAAAAAAACGCTGCGGAAAAATAGCTGCTATTTTTTTCCTGCTTAGAAAAAATGTTATTTAAAATACATAACTATACGACAAAATAATAAGCGACCATCATTTGAATCTACACAAAAACAGGTTACACCTCAAAATATTTTCCAATGAAAAATAATAATCCAAGAAGTCTCCATGACGCCAAAGCAAACAATGGCAAACAGTTTGTGAACTGTTTTATCTTATTTTTGGCTGCAGAAAATAGACCAAATACCATGATCAGCAAATAAATAATATTGGCAAATCCAGCAATCCCATATAAAAACTATGTAAACTATGTGAAGATGTGAAGTGTGTAATGTGCCAAACTTGTGTGTTTATTTTTGTTTCGTGTGTTTTTGTACCTTTTTATCTTTTTATAATAGACAATTTTATTTCATAAGTTAGATAAGAAGACAGCGGTGACGGGACGCGACGCCGGCACCTAGGTGACATCCTGTCACCAGCTAAACGTCAGGACAGTGTAAATACAAAATCATTATAAATAATTTGTAAGTTTTATGTTATTTATTAAACAACATTTATGCAAGCAACAAGTGACGGCATTATTGATGCGGAGTTGAGTGCGAATCAATCTGCCACATCGTCGCAGAATAACCTAGTGCGCTGCCCAGCATGTTCTCAAGCTCGTTTTTTCAAGGTGAGCGGGGCTTGAAAGTACATTTTGGCAAAGTTCATAAAAACCAAAACGTGCTTCCTGGCCCAAGTACCATTTCACATCCTGATCTTACTCAAATTCCCTTTTGGCAATACTTAGGTAGATTAAAAAATTCAATTCCGGTTTTAAAGAGAGTTCCACGCGGTTCGAGACCATTAGTAGCTCACAATTTAGCTCAATGCATTGGTCTCGTTGTGCGTGAGAACTCTAAAACGGCTTGGGAACAGTTACTCACCTTTCCTTATAGGATTCTACACATCCAAAATAACCGTACAACATCAAAATCTTTGACAGCCCAAATTAAAGAACATTGTAATCATTCTGCTCACAGTTTTGACCCTAAATTTACAATTTACCAATGTGTAGAATCAAAATTGAGGGAAGGTGACATTCAAGGGGCGTCTAGGTTATTGTTTAGTAGCGATGTGGTGGCGCCTTACTCTGCAGACACACTCGCAGGTCTGCAGAGCAAGCACCCAGCGCCAGCTAATGACCTCTCCTTACCCGACACACCGGACGAAGATATAGACTGTCTGATTGTTTCAGCCAAGGACGTTTTTGAAGCCGTCTGTTCCTTTCGAAGTAGATCCGCTGGCGGTCTCGACGGCTTGACACCTCAGCATCTGAAGGATCTTCTAGGTGCAAGTGCTGGAGAGGCTGGAGATGCACTTTTGAAGGCACTGACTGCTTTAACTAACCTTATGCTCTCCGGCAATGTGGCCACAGATGTCACCGATTTATTATACGGGGCTAACTTGTGTGCTTTGCGCAAAAAAGATGGTGGCATTCGGCCCATTGCCGTAGGGTGTACCTACAGACGTATGGCAGCCAAACTATGCTGTAAACATTACAGTGCTATCTTGGCGGAAAAATTTCAACCAATCCAGCTTGGCTTTGGTTCCAAGGGAGGCTGTGAGGCTGCCGTACATGCGCTGTCTACGTACCTTGGCTGCGGTAAAGGTGAGGTCATTCTAAAGATTGATTTGAAAAATGCCTTCAACTCTGTGAACAGGGACACCTTGTTGACAGAAGCTAAATTAGAAACTCCCAAAATTTTTAAATTCCTTTGGCAATGCTATAGAAATCCATCCAAATTAATTTATAAAGACAATGTGTTGGAATCTGCTGTTGGTTGTCAACAAGGTGACCCTCTCGGGCCAGTCATTTTTAGTTTAGCCATTCACCCAATAATAAAACAAATAAATTCAAAATTTAACGTCTGGTTTTTGGACGACGGGACCCTGGGAGGGGACGTTAACACCGTCTTACAAGACTTAGAACTAATAAAAAAATAATTTAAAGCAATTGGTTTGGATCTAAATTCAGACAAATGTGAAATTTTTATTACTGATAATTTGGATACCGTTTCGATCTTAACAAAATTTAACTCTTTGGCGCCAAATATTAAAATCATCAATAAATGTTCCTTCCGCCTCCTTGGGTCCCCTATTTTCGACGACGCTTTTGGTTTTTTTATAGATGAAAAACTACAAAATTTCTGTGAAACATCAGAACGGCTTTACAAAATTAATATTCATTCGGCTTTCACGATTATTCGGCACTGCCTTTTTGTTCCAAAATTTACATATTACTTGCGGTCCTCTCCCTTTTGGAAACATTTATCCCTATTGGAAAACATTGATAATATTATTCGGCACACCTTGAGCAAATTCTAAATCTTGACATGAACGACCGAGTGTGGCTTCAATCAACTTTACCAGTCCGTTTGGGCGGCCTCGGCGTTCGCAAAATTACCGATGTAAGTCTTCCAGCGTTTTTGGCCTCGGTCCACGGCACTGAGGAATTGACCAGGAAAATTCTAGAACCCACACTGGTTAATTCTGAAGTGCCGTCCAAGACTGATGCCATTAACGCTTGGAAAATGGCTTGCCCGAGCTCTGACTTACCCCGATTTCTATCCTCTCAGAGGCAATGGGACGGGCCACTCTGTAGCAGGATGCGAGAATATCTTTTAAATACTGCATCCAGTGTTTCAGAGCGTGCCCGTTTGTTGGCTGTGGGAGAGTGGGAATCGGGGCTATGGCTTCAAGCATTTCCATCGTCCAACATAGGAACTATGTTGGACGATACAAGTTTCCGCATCGCTTCTTGCCTACGCTTGGAAGCTGTTTGCGTTTCTCCGCATCGCTGTCACTGTGGTGAAGCCGTCGACAGTCTTGGCCACCATGGCTTATCGTGCAGCAGGAGTGCTGGGCGTATTTCCCGACATGCCCACATTAACGACATACTCCGTCGAGCTCTTGTCACCGCCGGTGTACAAGCTCATCTTGAACCGAATGGCTTGGTACGCGACGATGGGAAGAGACCAGACGGTATGTCCTTATTACCTTGGAAGATGGGCAGGCCTCTGGTATGGGACGCGACATGCGTCGATACCCTTGCGCCATCACATCTTCCAAGTACAGCTGGATCGGATGGCGCTGCTGCTGCATCAGCGGAGACCCTCAAACGGCGCAAATACGGAAAACTATCTGGTAATTACGTTTTTGAGCCGTTTGGGGTCGAAACGCTGGGGCCATGGGGCCCTAGTGCACGCGCTCTTTACAAAGAAATCGCCAAAAGACTGATCGACGCTTCCCGTGACCAGAGGGCTGGTTTATATTTCGCAGAAAGATTAAGCATTGCTATTCAACGTGGCAATGCTGCCAGCCTTCTGGGCACGCTACCAGCTGACAGCGTTGCGGAGGAATTTCTTGACGCGTCGTAGTCAATTTCCCTTTTTTTATTGATTTATTTTTTCTTTTGTTATCATTAATTATTTAGTTTTTATAGTTTAGCTTAGGATAGTTTAGTTATATAAGTAGATTTATTTTGTAAATAGGTACATACATATTATACATAGAAACTTACAAATAAATAATAATTATATATTTTGCATATTATTATATTAAAAATGATGCTAATCAACCCTAAATTAGACAGAGTACAATAATTAAAAATAATTCACCTAGATTGTTGGCCATGACCAACAAACGTCAACTCCACCTATTATTGACAAGGTCAGGCTCCCGACAGCCAAACACGTTCAACCAATATGTAATCAGGTATCTAATTACCTACAAACCATGCCCTTGAAGGACCAAGGACTCGTTATAAATTGGATACATTATTATCTATTTTTAATTACAAGTTTTTTTTATTTCTGTAGCAATCACAGCTTCAAGCGGCTTTTAGTATTCACCAACCGATGCAAAAAAAATTAACAATTGTACATTGTACTACACAATGTATTTTTAGTGGACCCTGACGACTGAGCCGGAGATCGTGGGTTTGATTACCACCTAGGTAAATTATATCTTTATGGGATGTATACAGTCATGCTATGTATGTAGTTTGACAAATAATATCTGGTAGAGTTAAACCTTAGATTATATAATAACTTAAGTTAGACCAAGTTAAACCACCGGTCCCGGCAGTCGTGAAGATCTTTGACAGTTGTTTATGTTGATTACTTATCTGGTTACCGTTGTACGGTTTATACAGTGCTAAGTTTGATACTGATGACGTCCTAACTTACTCTCTAGGGCACGGGGCAAGCGATTATTGACAATTTGATATAACTTCGAAAAGTGATCACATGGGTTTGAACACTAGTCTGTCGCTTTATTGTAGGTAAATCTTTACACCACTTGCAGTTAAGTACTTGTTCCCATCTTTGCAAGAAAAATCTATGATCTTCTGTTTTATAAAACTTTCCCTGGTTACAAAAACACGACGTTCAAATCCGCTATATTTAGGGTTCCGTACCTGACAAGATAAAAAAGGAACCCTTATAAGATCACTTTCTTGTCCGTCCGTCTGTCTATCTGTCTGTCTGTCTGTCCGTGTGTCACCACCGATTTTCTCAGGAACGGGTGGAGCTAGCAAATTGAATTTGAAATTTATACCAGATACTGAGGTCTATGGTTCCTATTAGGTGTATAAAAATCAGGTCCTGGGTCAACCCGATAAAAAGATATGGTCAAAATTAGATTTTTGCGAAAACTTGTCAGTACCAAAA
Organism: Euclidia mi; assembly: GCA_944739405.2. Lineage (NCBI taxonomy): Eukaryota > Metazoa > Arthropoda > Insecta > Lepidoptera > Erebidae > Euclidia > Euclidia mi. Next base: position 36,059,764 of record OX123190.2, read on the forward strand.
TTAACCTTAATTTTCAACTTTTTTTAATTTTCGGAATATTTCCTTTACTTGTGCTTCAAGACCTTGGTTTTAACCAAAATTGACAATTGTAGGTCAACCGTAAGTACCCTATAGGTTTTGGGTCGAAAACTTATATGGTAGTTCCCGTTGAACTAGAATCACGAAATTTGGCCAAAAGCAGGGTCTTAAAGCACAAATAAAGGAAAAATTACAAAAAATAAAAAAGTGGAAAATTTAAGGGTGTCCCCATACATACATAGTAGACTCCATTTAAGATAGTCCTCTAAGTTGTATGGGCGCTCATACAGATTTAGAGGACTAGCGTAATTAGCACCAACCTCAAATAAGGTAAAACGCGTACGGAACCCTCGATGCGCGGGTCAGACTCGCATTTGCCCGAATTTTTTTTAGTTATTCTCAAAAAATATCCCAGATTCAGGTCGTTATAATAAAAGAAACGACCGCTAGTTGCAGTTTGTTGTACTTACATTCGGCACAAACACTGGACCGTAAAAGTTGTGCTGACGATACTGAATGGTGGACAACATAAACTTGTGCTTGTGCAATAATACATATGTATATTGAGCACTCTGTACAGCATTATATTTCAAACTAGCTGTTTCCCGCGGTTTCACCCGCGTCCTGAGGCAAGTACTTCGCGTACTCGGTTAATTTATAGCCTAAGTTACTCCTTGGTACATCAGCTATCCGCCAGTGAAGTGAAAATCGGCGTCAAAATCGGTCCAGACGTTCCAGAGATTAGCGAGAACAAACAGACAGACTGACAGACAAATATTGTAAAAAAAATATTTTGGTATAATTATGTACCGTGTATATGCATCAAGTAAAAAGTGGTTCTTTTAATATTACAAACAGACACCCCAATTTTATTTATATTTCCGCTTTGTTTATAGCGATAGCGTACTGTGTACACCTGCTGTAACTTTTAAGTAGCGAAGTTTACACTAATGTCTTAACGAAGGACAGAAAATATACCAAGGTGTGGTTGGTGACTTGGTATATTTTGGGTCAGCAATTGCTACAGGTTTTAGTAGGCACGCAGTTGTACCATGGCCACCGGCACTACGCATGTAGTCTTAAGTGGGTACACATTTCACTACAAAAGCGCCGAACCTTACCTGAGCCCTAGATACAAGTCAGTGGCCAAATCCATACACTGTATTTTACAGTGCCTTGAGTATTCGTGTCGGTATACTGGCGGTGTGTCTTTTCGCGAGTTATATGATCACAACTCGCGAAGAGAATATGCATAGCATAGCATAAGCATAGCTTGAAACCATATCATACCCACGCTAATTTCTACACGGATTCAATGCCAGCCTCAAATTAAACGCATTGGTATGAATGGACAACAAATTGATGAAACTACTCCTATTCATACTCTTTCATAATAATTCTTTATCATAATTTTATTGTAGTGCAACTATAAATTACACTTTAACGTAATATAGCGGAAGCGAAATTTGTTCCTCGCCACCTTATTGTTTAGTTTAACATAGTTAACATACTCAGCATCCTGAGCTTTGTAACAGTCTTGGCTAAGTGTAAAGATTAACTTAAGTTTGCACATGTTCACTGGGAACGGAACTAAGATTGTTCAGTGAGCTTTGGCCTCAATTATGTTTGGATAGAGAACAGTTATTTTAAATAACTATAGAACAATATGTTAGTTGACTACTAGTAAGATAATGGGCTCTTATGAGACTTGTACTGGACATAAAAAAATCAACTAGTCGATTAATTACCAATCGAGATAATCTTTTCCCATTCGGCAACTGTCCGAAAAAACTAAACATCTCGATGATTGATTGCAATCACCACTGCTCACTTTATAACATGAGATTCAAGTAAGAAATTACAGTAAATATATTTGGTTCGGCGATACACCGAAACCGATTAGGTTCTAGGCGACTTGGGAAGGATTAATGGACTGTATACAAAGGATAGCGGGTTTTATCCGCCTAGGAGTGGATACGGGAAGAGGTGATTGTGAGTGGGTATAGGATATTTCAAGGATGGAGGGCACTTACCTTATACGGCAATCTTCTTCGTTTCCGAAGGGCAGTCTCCTGGTGGTTTCGTGATGCAGCTGCTTGTTTTCACTTCACTTCACCGTCACTTCCACTTGCGAGCAGTTTATATAAGCGGTAATAACTTATACGGGAGCGGCACGGTAATCCGGTATATCGGACGCGTATCGCGAATCGAATGTTCTTGAAAGTTCTGGACTGTCACTCGCGTCGACGATCGCGGCGACCAATCAGGCGAAAGGCAGTGCCTCTTCCAGGGAGTGGGATAGAGAGGGACGGAAATATGGTATCGCTCACACTAGACAAGCGTGGAACGATTGATGTTGATGCGATTAGTTATAGATAGGAAGGTAGATGACGCTACCATATCCCCCCGGCCCTAAAGGGCTGCCTTTAAAAAAAAATAGAATTGAACTTAGCTATGTTGGGTGTACTACCGCATAACCCATCAATAAGCTAAGACAGCGATATGACAATAAAATTAATCTAAATTACCTTCAGCGAAAACTACAAACGCAATAATAGCAAAAACTACTAACTAAATACTTAAACTAAGAGGTAGGTCCAACTTCAGGCTAGATCTCACTGAGTTGGAAGCGGACACGAGTTGATCAGTGCCTCGACTTGTGCAAGGACAGTTAAAGGCTTTTCGTAAGAGAGGATCTGTTGACCTATAACTTTGAAGAGATGCGTTTTAATTACTTTGACCATGCTTGCCCAACATCCACTGAAATGTGGTGATGCTGGTGGAATAAACTTCCAGTCAATATGATTTATGGAAAGTTCTTCCTGAAGACGAGTACGATAACTCGCGACGTGATTGAAACAAGTGGCGGGCACAAGTTCAATCAATTTACTAACGCAGTTGGCGACAAAGTCTGCCAGCGGTGAGGAGAAGAATAAATCCAAGCGAGCACTACCTTGGAGTCGGAAAATGCGTATATTTATTAATAGAGTAGTGGGGCAAAACTGTGTCTTGAACCTTGCGGAGCAAATGAGACAGCAGAAGGGCCGCGCATAACTCCAGTCTCGCAACCGAAATGGTTTAACAGGCGAGACCTTAGACTTGGCACAAACTAACTGCACCGAATAGTTAGAACCAATGCGGACTTGCAGATATACGACTCCGCCGTAAACACGCTCGCTAGCGTCAGCGAAACCTATCAAGTTGATGGTACATCCATCTACCAACCCAAGATGACGCGGAATAGTAACTTGATTGAGCGCGGTAAGCTCAATACAAAACTGGCCCCAAGCGGCGACAATATGCTCAGGGGGTGTTTCATCCCACTCACACTTTGATAGCCAAAGCTCTTTGATCAAGAGCTTGGCGTACAAAATTGTGGGAGCCACAAACTCATTATGTCCCATAGTCGAGCCACTGTGGACAGCATAGTGCGCTTGGCGCACTTATCATCTGGCAGTGAGACGTCAAACCGAAAACTATGGCAGGATTTGTCCCAGCGTAAACCGAGAACCTTATGCGGTACAGACTTCTCAAACTCAATGTCTGGAGAAGCTTTATGAGAATCTGGTATGCGTGCGAGAAACTCCTTAGAGTTGCTTGTCCATTTGACAAGATCAGTTTGGCGTCGCTTGAAAAGCTGAATAAGCTCTTCACAAAGCGAAATTTCTAGCGGAGCGGGTATGACACTACAGGCAAGGTCATCCATATACAAAGCGGAAGTGTAGTATAGTATAGTGTAGCGTAGCGTAGCTTAGCATAGCATAGCGTAGCATAGCATAGCACAGCATAGCACAGCATAGCATAGCGTAGCATAGCATAGCATAGCATAGCATAGAATAGCAAAGCATAGCATAGCATAGCATAGCATAGCATAGCATAGTATAGCATAGCATAGCTAATTAGTGCTTTATCTTACACACAGTTTTAGCACCCATCTTGATCTCTTGAAGAGCAGAACAACAACAAGACGTAATACAATGAGAAGTATGTAACGTAGGTACGGTACCCATAATCACATACCCAAGTACCGTCTCAATAGCGGGCGGTAAATCATATCGCTCACTACGTACTATTTTAGTTAGTAGCAAGTGCGGAAATATTGAAGCTCCGATCAAAAGATCAATGCCTGCCGGATTCGCAAACTCCGCGTCGGCTAGCGGCAATGACTCGAGGTGAGTGAGTGATGCTACGTCTACATTAGCGTTCGGCAATGCGTCCGTGATACGCTCCACGATAAGCGAAGAAATGTTAAAATTAATATTCCTATCAAAACGCGACTGTATTTTAATATCTACGGAACCCCTGCAATGCTTCTCTGATCCGCCTATCCCTTTGACGGTTGAGTTAGTATTTTTAAAGTTATTCCATAATCCGAGGCGTTTGAAGCATTCCGATGTTATTAGATTGGTCTGAGATGCGCTATCTAGCAGACAACGTACCATGTGTGGCGACCCATTAACATCATATACGATAACTTGCGCTGTCGCTAACAGAACAGTCTTAGACGTCATACACTGCGTTTTGGCCCTGCGCGGATCATTATAGATGCGCGAGTGCCGTCCTCGCGTGCGCGTCGCCCACGCAATGGACGTCGTACACAACGATACTTCGCCCTGAGGCGTGCAGGGCGAAGGCACCGTGGTCTGCACCTGCGGCGTAAGTGTGTCAAGGTTAGCGGCTTGGCTTGACAACGGGTTATCTTTATCGAAATGTAACAGTGTATGATGTCTTTGATTACATGAGCGACATCTCGTTCTACTAGAACAATTACTTGTTTTATGTTTTATGCTTAAGCAATTAATGCAAGCTTTGTTATCTTTTACGCATTTAAAACGAGCAATTGGATTTAAATCATTAAAGGTGGGACACTTATAGTAATGGTCGTGCACTATATTACTGCACAGACACTTCTGTGAATTATTACTATTAGATTCCGAACATGTTACGTAAGATTGTGGATTAGGGACCGAGTTATTATTACTATTTCGCGATTTATTCAACCTTTGTTTGTTGCTGTTAGTGTTAGACGGGCCAGGTGAACCCGACTGCGTATTATGAAATATTCGACACTGATCTTTGATGAACGAAATAAAACCAACTAGTGTAGGTATTTTATTATTGCGTTCCGTCATCTCGAATGCGCGAATTGTATCAGCGTCAAACTTTTTTAAAGCGAGTTGAAGCAACATAAAGTCGGAAAGATCTTCTAATTTTAAATTCCTAAGAGAATTAACCGCGGTTACGAAGTTATCAATAAACAGCTGGAAATTCGAGACAGACGCGTTGCCGGACAGTTTGAGATTTAAAGCTTGGTCAAAGTAGGTAGACGCTAGGACGCGCGTGTCCTGATATCTGTCAAGTAGTGACTGAAATACATACATACATACATAGACTCACGCCTGTTTCTCGGAGGGGTAGGCAGAGACTACGGAACGCCATTTGCAACGATCCTGACATACCTCACTTGCTTCACTCACTCCCATCAAGTTTCTCATGCATGCTCTTCTGTTAAGGGTACTTCTGACTTGTCTTTTTTTCAGGATGTCTCCAATCTGATCAGAGAACGTTCTCCTAGGTCTTCCTCTTTGTCCTGTCCCATTCACACTAGCCTGATATATCGTCTTTGTCAGTCTATCGTCATCCATCCTCTCCATGTGCCCAAACCATCTTAACATGCCTTTCTCAATGCTTGTCACTATATCTTCTTTTACCCCACACCACCCTCGTATCACACAATTCTTTACTCTGTCGGTCAAAGACACACCACACATACTTCTCGGTGCTCTCATTTCTACAGCATTTATTCTACTTTCAAATCTTTTCTGCCATACCCAACTTTCACTACCATACATAAGGGTAGGCACTAACACACCTCTATGTACAGCCAAACGTGCCTTTTTGGACACGTTTTGACTGTTCATAAACGCCTTCAGAGCTCCATTCACACAATTACCTGCATTAACTCTCCTTTCAATATCTGCTTCATTCTTAACATCTCTTGTAAACAACGTACCTAAGTAAACAAACTCTTTCACTTGTTCCACTCGCTGTCCATCGATCAAAACATTACAAGCCGTAACGCTTTCCTCCTTTTCAAAAACCATAACTTTCGTTTTACTTACATTCACTTTCATTCCTTTCCTTTCTAACGCACGATGCATGATTGTTACCATCTCCTGCAACTCCTTCGTTGAAGATGCAAGTATAACCTGATCATCAGCATAAAGGAGGCATTTGACGAGTAACCCATTCACCCTTAATCCGCAGTCACTATGTTTTAAATCTTGCAAACAACTGTCCATGAAGAGGTTAAACAGCCACGGCGATGCTACACATCCCTGTCTAACACCTTTATCGATGGTAAACCAGTCAGTGTATGCCCCGTTTATCCTCACACAAGCTCTAGAATCCTCATAAAGGGATTTCAGAGCTCGAATGAGGCTGCTGTCCACCCCATTCATTGACAGAACCGACCACATTTCATTCCTCACCACTTTATCGTAAGCCTTTTCCAAATCCACGAATGCGCAATAGACCTTTTGACCTTTGGCCAAAAATTTTCCGGCTATGCTTCGCAAGGAAAAAACCTGATCTGTGCATCCCATACCCTTTCGGAATCCCGCTTGTACATCCCATATTTTCTTGTCGGTTACTTCCATAACTCTTTCAATAAGTACCTTTGCATACAATTTGCCAACAATGCTGAGAAGGCTAATGCCTCTATAGTTTTTGCAGTCTTGTTGCGAGCCTTTTCCTTTATAAAGAGGCACAACTACAGCTGTGGTCCAGTCATTAGGTACTCGGCCGGTGTTCCAACACAAGTTATATAACCGCTGCAACTGACCAACTATGATGCCCTGCCCAGCCTTCAGCATTTTGACTGTAATCCTATCATATCCTGCAGCCTTACCTACTTTCATACTTCCCAGTGCCTTCACGATCTCATTCACGCCAATAACGCTTTCATCATTGCTATCATTACAATTCACTTCAGCTATCGGTGTCTCAATCGCCGTTCTTTCGAATAAACTTTCAAAATACTCTTTCCATATCTTCAGCACGCACAATTCACCATTTACTATACTTCCATTCTCGTCTCTGATGGATGTGTGTTCTGAGGATTGAATTCTTCCTCGAACTGCACGAACGGATTTCCAGAAAAACTTTATGTTCCTCTGGAAATCGTCAGATAATCTGCTATCAAACTCATCTTTCTTTTCCTCTTTTTTCCTTTTAACCATTTCTTTCACTATTCTTTTTGACCTAACAAACTCCTTTTTTGCTTCATCTATGTCTACACTCGTTGCTTTTCCCATTCTTTCATTTGCTCTGGCAGCCAACCAATCTGACCAAGCTTTCTTCTTCTCTGACACTGCTGATTGTACATCCTTGTCCCACCATGTATTCTTAACCTTTCGTATTTTCCTTCTCTTGATCATACCACATACTTCAGACGCTACACATACTACCTCTTCTTTAAAGGCCTGCCATAATTCTTCCATATCATTTATGCCATCGAATCTCTCAAATCTTGCTATCAATCTTCGTTTATACTCATCTTTCACATCTTTCTCTTGTAGATTTTCTACTTTTATTCTTTCCAAGACCCTATTTTCATTACGCTCTCGGTGTCGCCATCCTTTAAAGAGCCCACTTATCTGGCTCAACACCAAGAAAGGGGCTGTGTGGATGCCGATCCCTCGATATAGTCTTGTATCCAACACATTCTTTCTCAATCGTTCATCTACTATCACAAAATCAATCATACTTCTTCTAACATTTTTCGCCTCTCGCGTATACATATGTATCCTTTTATGATCAAACATGGTGTTTGTCACACAAAGGCTCCACTCCAAACAAATCTCAAGCAGTGCTTTTCCATTTTCGTTCACACTCTCATCACCAAATGCACCTAACACCCTTTCAAATCCATCTCGCTTTACTCCCACCCATCCATTGAAATCCCCTAACAAGATCAATCTCTCATTATCCTTGCAGTTCCTCAAAATCTCTCTTAAACTCTCCCAAAACTCCTGCCTTTCGTCTTGCTCATGTTGTGACATACCCGTAACTATATTGACCGGGGCGTACACCCCCACAATAAAGAGACGAGTAAGTCCTACTTTCATTCTCATCCACAGTAGCCTAGCATTTACACATTCAAACTCTTTTACGCACTCATTCATTCGCGCAGATAGTACTACACCAACTCCCTTACAGGCTCTGGTGGTACTATCTACCCCAGACCAATACGCCGTATATGCACCATGCTTGGTGGTGTCACACCCTTTTCTTTTTGTTTCATTCACACAAAGAACATCAATCTTTCTATCATCCATCATCTGACATACTTCATCCAATTTGCCGTTCTTAGTGACTGAAATATGACCTGATAATTCTCAGCACTGGGTGTGACACCTGCAAATACGGACTGGGCTTTTTAATAGGTAAACTGTCACCGCAGTTTACCTATTAAATAGTACAACCTGTCAGCATCTGTCAGAGAACCATTATCGTGCACTGTAGACTTAAAACTCGCATAGAATAACGGCCAATTTCGTATATCTCCGTCAAACGACATAATCTCGATTTGCGGTAATCTCGGTTTGCGGGCAACGGGCTCTGCGGAACATTTACCTTCCAATTGCGATTGTATACGCTTAATAATACAATAAAGATCTTCGAATGAGGTATACGCCTGATAGTTCGGTTTTTCATCAGGATTGATAGAAAGTAATCTTGCGTTATAATCGTCTAACAACTTATGAAAATCCGTTCGAATACTATCTACTGTCATACAATAACTGAGAAATGCTTCGCTATTACTGTCAGACATAGACGCGGTTTTTGAGCGTTCATAGATGTTTTGAATGCGCTCAAATAAAATATTGCGTTTTGCTTCTAAGATTGTCATCTCTTTGTCTTCCGACACGCGTGACTTCTTTTGTTGTGACATGCTTACGTAAGTATAAGCTAATGAGACCGAAACAAAATAAGAATATCTAATGTATCTATTATTTTACCTAAGTAGCCTAAGTAGGCAACACTTTAGACCTGAGGAATTAAAAGTTGCTTGAAATATGAGATTTATAAGACAACTATGATAGTTGCAGAATTAATAATTTAATAAGTAGGTAGCTACATAAAAGTTTACCTACTGATGCGGGCGGAAATAACCATGTGACGGTTATGTGAATATATTAGGAGTATAGCTAGGTGCTATAACTGCCTAGGTATAGCGATATAACGTATAAAAACGTTAATGAATCCGACTCGTATGAATCAAAAAAATGGTTCGGCGATACACCGAAACCGATTAGGTTCTAGGCGACTTGGGAAGGATTAATGGACTGTATACAAAGGATAGCGGGTTTTATCCGCCTAGGAGTGGATACGGGAAGAGGTGATTGTGAGTGGGTATAGGATATTTCAAGGATGGAGGGCACTTACCTTATACGGCAATCTTCTTCGTTTCCGAAGGGCAGTCTCCTGGTGGTTTCGTGATGCAGCTGCTTGTTTTCACTTCACTTCATCGTCACTTCCACTTGCGAGCGGTTTATACAAGCGGTAATAACTTATACGGGAGCGGCGCGGTAATCCGGTATATCGGACGCGTATCGCGAATCGAATGTTCTTGAAAGTTCTGGACTGTCACTCGCGTCGACGATCGCGGCGACCAATCAGGCGAAAGGCAGTGCCTCTTCCAGGGAGTGGGATAGAGAGGGACGGAAATGTGGTATCGCTCACACTAGACAAGCGTGGAACGATTGATGTTGATGCGATTAGTTATAGATAGGAAGGTAGATGGCGCTACCAATATTTACGACTAACTGGTTTTTTACACGATGAAGTTTTAGACCTATTTTCTATTTTTGTCATCAACAAAATTCTATCGTATTTCTTATGTCACGTATATTACTAGTATCTAAACGTAATTATCGCATAGTTCATAGGTTTAACTAACCTTATTATTACAATGTCACGTGTAATAATCACGAACTACTCACAAACTTTACCTCATTACAAGATAATTAAAAAGTTATAATAATGCCATTTCAATGATCGAAATTGCAGGCAGCCGTTACAGTGTGAATGAAACTTTCCAGTTTAAAAATAATTTACTGAAAATAATGCGTTTTCAAAGCGTGGTCATGAATACACAATTTGTTATTAAGGTAAGGTGTTATTTAAGGTTTATATAAAGGAAAATTTTTAAATTCAAAAAAGGGAACAACAGGGCATGTTATCCGGCCCCTTGATAATGCAGCCACGTAAAGTAAGCTAATGATAATTGTTCACGACAACTGAATTTGGTCGCGTTTTATTTCGTGTTAGGCACATCAAAGGAATGTTATTGGACTTCCGACTATTTATTTGCCGTTCAACATACACTCAACAACAGTCAACAGATAATTAAATTATTTTCAGCGCTAAACAACCGTGCATTCATTTTTTTATTTATTCAATTTGATACGCTTTGTTTCTTTCATATTCGCGAAGCGATTATAATAAAATGACGGTTATTTAATTTTCCGAAATAATAATTTAATACAACTTTGAAGCTGTGTTTGAATTGGTAGCCAATATATTCCAATAAATAATTATAAAGCAAAAAATTTAAATCATATAACAGAAGAATATATATTTTGCTAGCTTTAGCCCGCGGCTTCGCTCACGATAAATTCGGGGAAAGACAGAACTCCTTCATCGTTTGATAGTAATTTTCGTTTTAATTCTGTTCATTGGGACTATAAGAAATATAACCCCAAGTAGTATTTAAAACATTTCTGTAAACAGTATTTTTAGAGTTCCGTAGCCAAAAATGGCTAAACACGGAATCCTTTTAGACGCGCTATGTCTGTCAGTCTATCCGTCTGTAACAGCCACTTTTTGCCAAAAATATTTAGTTTACACATTTGAAAATTGGTAGGTAGTTGTATTCTGTGAACCGCTTTACGACGTTATAGAAAATAAAAAAAAATTGCATATTGAGGGGGGCTCTTCATACATGGAACTGATATGGAAAATAGGGCGTTAAAAATTACTTTGAGATTACTAAAGCCATTGTTTCTCAAAGTCAATCGTTTGAAAGATATAAGGTTCCAATTTCCAAAGTGGTAAATGGGTGTGTGTCCCTCTAACTTTTAAAGTAAGAGAGTGACAAATGTAACAAAGAAATGTTGTAGATCGTTGGCAGTTTTTGAAATAAAGCACATCTTAAAATCCGCAAATAGAGCTTTGTCGTTTATACAAATAGGCACTATTAATAGTTAGTCGAAGATAATGGGTATGGTAAGTGAATACCTCCACTACGGAACCCTTCATGAGCGAGTCTGACTCGCAATAGCGAATAGCTTTTATAATGTTTCATCCTAGGTGTTATTTGTAGCCGTTTGCCATTACAAAGCTTTGGTGGATTAAGATTCCGCATTAACAGGACTGGAGCACCAACGTTCAGTCTCAAGTTGCGTGAAGGTACTCTTGATGTATATAAGTAAGGAGTTCAGAAACTTTATAGGGTACGAAGTAACTTGGTCAGTATTCATGACATTATCTACCGAAAGGTGCTCAACAACATCACTTTGGATACAAATGTCAAAGCCATGGTCTGATATATCTCTATACACACTTTCGCATTTCTGAGTAGAGAATATTGGTTCAGCCGGTTGAGCGTGATATCGATACATACACATTTTCGCATTTATACCTAAAATTAGCACGGATTAGCCAAGGCTGTGACAAAAATTGTTAGTTTATATAAGTAAGCGAAGGAAGTGATGACAGTGCTCCATATGACAATGTATAATGTGACAGTACTGACAGATATACGATAGCACATGCTCAGCACTAAATTATTACAGCGCATGCGTTCTTACTGTCAATATGTAGTAGGTTTGTCCCTACAAACTTCAACCCTCTCTAAAATCCCTCCCAGATTATTTTTTGCAACTAATTGTATCCTATGTGTTTTTCCTGGTTCTGAGCTACCTCCCCACCAATTTTCAGCCAAATCGGTTCAGCCGTTCTTGAGTTATAAATAGTGTAACTAACACGACTTTATTTTATATATATATAGATGAATATTATTCAATTATATGTTTCCTGACCAGATTGGAGACATCCTAAAAAGGGACAGGTTAGATGTACCCTTAACCGAAGAGCATGCATTAGAAATTTGACGACAGTGAATGAAGCAAGAGAGATACCTATGTCAGGAACGTTGCAAATGGCGTTTCTCTCTGCCTATCAAAAACAGGCGTGAATCTGTGTATGTGTGTATGTATGTCTTTAATTATGTTCACACACGAATTTATAGGGAATTGAAACTAAAATATTTCTGTGTAAACTAGACAAAACAATATTATTGCTTACTATGAATTTTGCGCATAAAATTAATTACTGGTTATATTTCGATCTAGCTTGAAATTCAGATTGTTGCAGTACCTATGTATTTTATTTTTTATACATTTTATAAGATGTCTCAATTGTCAGGTTTATTTAGATTGTTTAGTGAATCGTTTATACAGATATTACTAAACAGTCTAAATAAACTAAATTAAACAATCCCAATCAAAACTATTATAACTCACCAATCAAAAGTCGCAAATTTTAATCCCCAACTGGCCGCAGACACCGAAGCGATTCATTAGGCGTGCGCCCAATTTGCCAATTTGCTCCCGAAACACTAAAAATAGAGTGCATAACATGAAAATTGGCCCTGAATGATTGAAGATGGGTGGAGAGAAGCTGGAACTAAGTTGAAAAGCCTTCTTATATGAAATTTTAATTGCGCCACAAAGAACCTACCGAGCCTTGCACTGAAGTACCGACAGTTTGAATTTCTACAGTAAATTAAACTGTCTGAATTGTTTTACCGCGCTTACATCGACATTTATTTTAATCCGTGTAATATATTCGAATAAACCGGGTGTTTATTGTATAAAAAAGAAAATGTTTTTATTTTTCGCTGCTGCAAATTGCAAAGTATGATTGGGTGCTAATTGTAGTTTGTTTTTATTTAAACATTTAAAACAATGTTTTTTTTATTTTTTTTTATTTAGGCTCACGCCTGTATTCCCGATGAGGTAGACAGAGGTGTAATATTACGCCATGAATGTTTTAGGTCCCACGTAATAGAGGGCGAGCCTATTGCCGCTACCGGGCACATCACCAGACTCCGTGCTGCTACTGAGAATTCGGAAAAACTAAGTTACACTTTTGCCCGACCCGGGAATCGAACCCGGGGCCTCCGATCAGCAGTCGCATACGCTATCTACTGGACCACGGAGGCAGTCAAAACAATGTACTTTCCTTTTTATTATTATTTTCTTATTGCTACATAGGCATGTGAAGTGAACCTTGTAATTCTGTTGTCATAGTGAAAGCTAGAGCCCAAGCTCTTCACTGATCCGAATACTGGAACAACATTTACTAAACTTTTTAGGTTGTATACGATTACTAAGTTCATCAATCAATGAACCTAGTTTGGATGCTAATGATGAAATAGGGTTGATCGACCTTAATTGGGTGAGGCCTATATAACAGATTAACTAAAACTTATAGAGGGTAATAAATCTTATACGTTACTTTAAGTCTGTGCGATCTCTGTATACAATATAACTTATTGACAAAATAAATTCTTATACAATGTGTTTAAAAAAACAAAAAATGTGGAGGAATTTCAGTTCAGTTCCAAAAATACAGAAAATCTGTTACTTTTTAGTACGAGTCTGCTTCTACGGATTTGTTTAAAAAGCGAATTCTTGGCGTAAAGAAACTGCAATTTTATTCATCCACCGAAGATAATGCAAAAGTAGATTACACGCAATAAACAGTCGAGATTGGATACCGAAATAGCAACAATAAATTGTCCTATCACATCTTATGTGTTTACGGTCCGCTCCTTCGTAGCAAACGCAAATTGCAACCACAGAGGATCATGTGAGGGCGTGTGTACGAGTCAAGTTCTCTTCGTGCCGTGTTCACACGCCGCCCGACGTTTTCCGCAACAATATTTTCTGACATGCGATGAGGACGTACAAGAGGAATTTCAAACGTGAATGAAAACAGGTAATAAAAGAGTAGTGGAGGCAAACTGAATAAAACATGAGAACGAAAGTTCAGATGTAGGATTGTATGAAGATTGACAAAGTTGGAAAATGATGGATAGAAATAGAAGAAACTATGGTTTTTGTTTTATGTGGTTTGTAACTCTTCAATAAGTTGTGAAAATACTGCACTTGTACAGTTTTACGTAGGATTTTTACATGCACAACAGTAGATTAATGCTGTAGGCAATGCGAAGAATTGGGTTGATGCTGACATAATTTGACTATAATAATGATATGAATAATATACGAAAAAAGAAATAATGGTACCCAAATAATCATAATTCGTTGCAGACTCAGGTCCATAGACGATAATGACCAGCATTCATTTTTCATTATTTTCCTAAATATTAGTGCAATCTTTCAGTATAATTCCTAACTTTTGTACTTAACGTGGCTAAATACAGTATTGGTAAAAGCTCTGAGACCAAACTATAACTACATAAATGAAATTTATCAGACATAAAGACACCTAGTACTTAAAATACCTACCTACACGGTACTTTAAAACTAACGAAGATATAGCTCAAAGAACGCAAAAATGAATGAATACGTCGATAGTATTCGAAACATAATGCAATGAAGCATTCAAGCTACCAGTATGAACGTACCGTAGGCATATATGTGTGTACGATTTACAAGTACAATCTGTATCACCTGCTGCAGATTACCACGCCGCAGGTCATACTTATTGTTCTAAGTAGGCGCTCTGTCACATTACTTTGATATATTACACGCGCATTTTATACTATATACTCACTATACTAATGTTTACCGCCGGGAATGGGATACACCAATTTTATTTCCTGCGAAGAACTTCGAAATAAAAATTGAAGTAAGATGAGTAGATTAGGTTTGTATTAACTTCGTTGTTGAGAATGATGTGAGAGATTTCGGTTACAAATCTGTCTTTGATAGTTTCAGGAAGAGTGTTTGTGGCCTAGTAGAGCGTACAATTTTTCAGAAGTAACATGAATAATGATTATATCAAACTATTTTAAATTGTCTTTCGGGATTTATACTACGTACCTTTGTTTGGAGTAACCGATATTTCGGCACTGTTGCAAGCGCCATGTTCACAAATTTTTGATTAAATTCCTATATTATACCAAACTAGCCATTTCCCGCGGTTTCACCCGCCTCCTGATGGTACTACTTCGCGTAACCGGTTAATGTATAGCCTATGTTACTCCTTGGTACATCAGCTATCTGACTGACATGTCATCAGTTAATAGGCATCAGCTGGCACAGAGTTCGTGCAAAGTCATCTAATATTGATGTGTAATTAGTAATATAAGGATATTGCTATGACTTAAAATACAATAGGTACAATGAAATAATACATTCTTGTATGATTACAACATCTATAAAATAGACTACAAGTGGTCTATAAAAAATAATAGAGTACGCAAGAGACAATATTACACTCAACAAAAATACTTAATCTTGTTCAACTAAAACAATAAAACGAGATCACACTTAGAAGATCTTGGATTATTTTCCTATCAAATGATTATCCACCAAAACTTTATAGGCCAAAACTTATTTGATTATAATTTCTATCCTTTTCACATAAAAATATTATGTGCCAACATAATACTCAAGGATTAGGTAACTCAACCATTTGACTTGTAGATGTTATGATCAAAGTTGTGTACCCCGTTAACCCTTTGGATAATAAAAGCTTCAAAGTTAAGACCTCTGAATAATTCGAAGTCACAAACTTGAGATTAAGACGGCCCGCTGACGATACGAAAATATTTATACAAACTTATCTAGGTTATAAAAATTCTATAGGTAGATGCATAGTTTTTCGGTCGCTAGGCATATTGCTGGCTGCGTGCCAGATCAAATACAGCTCTGAAGCACGATGGAAGCCTGCCGAGCTGCTGAACGTGAAGCGACACTTGAATTTTAGTTTTTCCGACGTATTCGTGAGGCTCTATAAAACCATACTGTAAGATGTGTCTCACATATTAAGAAGTTTATGCGTTATTCGCGAGCCTTTAAATTCTAAAACTTTCATTAATAAGCTACGTATTTCAATAGTTTGTTTATTATATCCTAGTAACCGTTCGGTAACCATTAAGGGAAAAATCCATTGAAATAAATATATACACATCAAATTGTGAATAGTAAATCTTAGCATTGACATAAAATTAAAAGCTTCTGTAAACGTGTCAAGACATGAGAATGCTTGTTACTTGAGAGCTCCAATTTGGCCACAATTGTCAGGCAGTACCTTTTGGTAAGTGCGCGCCTCCTAACTTCAAAAGCAAATACGTCTACACCACTTACTACGACATATTCCTAAGAAGCCTCCGATAATAGAGTAACTTACATTAGCATGCCATTGTCAGTAGTAGATACTTACAAAAGAAAATGTCACAGGAGGACGGACAAACCAAACATTACAATAGTACGCTAAAGCTTTAACTTTTGCTTCGGAGAAATACGTATCTAGATAAAACGGTAGTTTATTTTTATACGAAACGTTCCGCCCCGGGGATAGCTTTCGCGTCGTTTTAAATTCGGCCAGTTTTAACTCAAATTCTATAATTTGCAATTAAAAGTATACCTAAACTCTAGAATAGTTGAGTTTTATTTTGAAAAGGCTCACCGAACAGCAAAGGCAAGAAAAAGGCCCAGGTATTTTACATACTTGTTAAAAACTTCAACAATGCAAATATCGATACCGCAAAGGAGTTTTACACGTTGCTGTGTTCTTATCGGTGGTTTTATAAATTAAAGTAAGACTTTTATATAGACATGTGTATAAAATTTTTGCTTGTACGGAACGTTCCCGAATTTATTTATTCGTATTTGACTTCTATAGTTGTAATCTTATGGTAAGTAGCTTTCTACTGACTTAAATACCTAGGTGATACCATGAGCGTGTCAATGCGGGTATTAGCTACAAGTCTGTCGATAAAAGCCTGTATAAGACGTAAAGTTTTGTCATTGCTCATAAATCGCTCCTTAGAATATTGGTTAGACTTCATAGTACTTTGCGTGTTCTACAGGTACTATCAGGATAGTAAATCTGTTTATCACATAAAGGAAACATATTATGAGCTTTACCGTTGATTCTTCAAAGCTGAATGCTTAGTGTATTAGCAAATTATAGTGTGCTTTACATCGGACTTCTGCCGTAAGCCTGATCACACTACTACGTCACAGAGGCTAAGGACGTCCAGTACTGTGTAAGATCTTTTTGGTGTGGAAACTTATACCATCGGCAATACGTTTATGGTACCGCACCAACCATGGAAAATATTATATTATCTATGGCACCAACTATGCAATTTAAAAGCATAAGTAGAGTAAATCATAATATACCGGATTGCTGTTCTGCTCATAGCTCTTTCTTATTTCTGTGATTCCTTTGAAATAACCCTGTAAAAATCAGCTCCATAATGATATGATACCATTATTTTGACTTTTGGCAGTTTTTAATGAAAACAGCGGCAGCTGTGCCACTAAAACTGACTGAAAATTATTATAAATGGTTATAATAAATTGATTTTACTACACGAAGTTAAAGTAAAAAAAATTACTACTTAAAAATATTTAATAAAAAGGTAAAACCTTTTCTTAAAAGAAAAAGGTTCTGTAATAAAGCACCCAGACACCGTGGTAAATAATATAATAAGCTTTTCGTGTAGTTCTTCATAGTTTCCACCTCATAATATAAAGGGAGAGAGCAATGGGAATGGCTGCCTCATTAATCTTTTCGATTGCGTGTCTACGTGAAAGCACATACTTCAACTATGCTTACTGCCTAGGTTTTCTTAAAGGAGTTTTCCTAATACAGTATACGTAATCAATCGAAACTCAACTCTATTCCTAAAACAGTAGATGTTAGTTTTCTTACAATTGGCACCTAAGTATTGAAGTTGAGCATGAAGCTAGTCGTAATTAATTACATATCATATACAAAATATATTTTTACTGATAAAAATAATAATGTGGACGAAAATGTTATTAATTTTCTGTTATAAACAGCTCCCTTTGTATTTGGTACAGCGACCATTCTATTTTTATAACAGAACTATTGTTGTTACTCGAATCCAATATCATATTAATTAGTAAAAGATATGAAAGTCTTGGCAAACCATATGATAAGATCAGATTTATCTTCGTGGTAGAGCAACACAATTAATTATGTCCTGCTCTTAAATTTATCTGAATAATACTGCCTGTATATGTACATCTAATACATGCTGTAACTCTGCTAATACACGAGCGTCACCGCTTCCATATTGAAATCACACATACAGATTAAGTTCCTAAGGAATTTTATGGTCGATATCTGCTTAAATAATGCACGTTTTATGTAGTCAAAGCATATACCCTGGTATTTGTGATAACTGTTGGTAATAGTCAAAACAAAAATAATAAACAAAAAAAGAAAACAAGAAAAATACATAACAAAAAAAGAATAGGCAGGATAGAAGTAGTAAAGATATTTGCGTGCAGCTAAAAAAAGGACCTGACATTATGCTAGGCAAAAGCCTGGCGCCGATTTTCAATCAGACCCTCTTGTGACTCACGCATGTGATATCAGATACTATAATAATAATATAATTATAATAACACTAAACATAAGCATAGAAATTGTTATAGATAGACTAAATAAATAACTATGTAACGTATTTAAATCATAATTGAAAAAAGAAAAATTGTACTTATACATATACATAAATATTTAATACATTATGGACTTATAAAACGTTAAATATATTACCGAAGGCGAAGGCACAGTGCGCGCGCGATGATCTATCGGCGCCAGAAAGGCGGGGTGGCGGCGGGAGGCGCGAGGTAAAACGAGCGAAGTTTTAATGATTTTAAGCATTTCTAAAGAATGTTAGGATAAAACTTGGCAGTATTTCATTGTCTTTTGATAACGTAATCGGGATAATAGTATCGTAATAAGAATACAAAAAGACTTATCTTAAAAACTGTCGGCGCTGCTAAAATTATAGTCACTGTTCTGTGTAATAAATATTACGATTGGATGAGTCGAGAGGCTTCTTGCCAGAAAAATAACGAGATCTGTTAATAGGCATAATTGATGGCATTATCAAAGGGTTGGATAAAAGACATGCCAGTGCAATCACTCGTGATCACTGACCCGTTAGTTAATTTAATTAATGATTGTGTGCCTGATCTAATTTGGTATTATTTCACGACGCGTTTCGATTATTTGGTGTACCTATGTTTACGATTAGAATGGTTGTAGAATATAGCAATATTCATAAGTATGATAGTAAATTGTCATAGTATTTTTCTAGATACTGATAAATAATATTATCACACTTTTGTGACTGTTGTTTAAAAGCTTTTTAAATAAAGAGAAGGTGATAAAACGTGCTTCATTAATTATGTTTATAGTTAAAATAAAAGACCGTTAAACTTAGAAATAAACTGAATTTGAATTATAGTAGGTGATTGCCGTATTACCAAGATGTAAAAATACTAGTCATAATAGGAATATATATATTTTAGAACATTCTGTGTCTTGGATTTTAGAGAAAATCGAGGTGAGCACACAGCAAAAATACAAGAAAGCGAGAAATTACCGACATTAAAGATCTTAATTAGATTAGACCTACGACCACAAAGTTAAATCATTTGTTTAACGACCATTATGGGAGTTATGGGACAGAATATAAAATGTTTAATGACATTTTATGCTTCTCGAACGTGCAGGTTTCATCGATTCTCTCAATTGCAAGTTACTTGAATAAACTTGCATACCTAGGTGCTGCCGTGGTGTCGGGCACTGTCGGGTTAGTCGGGTACTTACCAATTAATGCGTGCTTGATGAACGTTGAAAAACTCAAACTCAAACTCAAAATCATTTATTCATTTAGGTCACAAAGTGACGCTTATGAACGTCAAAGATTAAAGTTAATTACTAGATGATTCTACATTTACATTTACTGCCACGTTCGCAATGCAATAGGTAGAACCACGAGAAAGAACGGACAATAAAACTCGTGGCCACTCTTTTTAACTGCCAGTATAATTATTTTACATGTTATATTTGTAAGGAGCTGCAACTGTTTCACATTGTGAGTTATCTACTATTGCAAAAGTTAATAGTTATTGATATCATACTCAAGCAATAAATTATGTTCATTTAGTAAGCCTCCCAAAGTGAATATGGTGAAACAGGAGCATCCACTTACGTCTTTTGATGTAAACAACTCGCGAACATGACTGTTCTGATCTATGGTGGAACATTATGTTCCGAAAAGTAATGGTATATGAACCTGCAGCAATTTACAATCGATTAGTTAGCAGTTCATGACCAGGAGTTACCCTCACCTTACAAATCCGATAAATTATAATAAAAAGAGTAGAACAAGAATGCAAATGTAGTATAAAAGAGAAAACTGCCTATTGACCTAATAATAAAAAGAAATTGACCTAATAAAATAATATTTATTTCCAAGCGTACTTGTCGTCAAGATACTCATTTAAACTATAATATGCCTTCAGCAAAAGATTATTTTTAACAATTGTCTGAAACGACCTTAAAGGCAAGTCCAAAATATTACTTGGTATCTTATTATACATTCTTATACTAAGCCCAATAAAAGTGCTATGCGTTTTGTGTAAACGGACATATGGTTCACATAATTTGTGCCTGTTTCTAGTATTAATATTGTGTATGTCACTATTCATTTTGTAAGAATTTATATGTAGTCGTACATGCATAACACTGGCATAAATATATTGTGATGCTACAGTAAGAATACCAATATTTTTAACTGGTAAATGGCCCTAACTGCCCGTTTTTGTAATATAAAAATATTTTCGATGTCAGCGGCCCTACCCCATAATAATATGCCATATGACATAACACTATGAAAATAGCTAAAATAAACCAATCTAGCCGTATCGACATCAGTCAACCTACGAACCTTCTTAATGGCATAAGCAGCTGAGCTAAGTTTCCCTGAGAGATATGTAACGTGCGCACCCCACTGTAATTTCGAATCAAGTGTTATTCCTAGAAATAATGTAGATTCAGAAGTTTCGAGAACATCGTCATTCAGAGCTATACTAGGACCAAGGTTTCTGACATTAGGCAGAGCAAACTTAATACATTTTGTTTTTTTGGCGTTCAGTACTAGATTGTTTACATTAAACCATTTAGTTACTTGAATGAGTTACCACCATTTAGTTGCACATGTTATTAATATGTTTGATCATATCTATACCGGGTGTAAGGGACGGTGTACCGAAGACTGATACCAGTGCTTCAGTACATTATACTGAGACCTTTGGCGGTCGAATTTTCCGGAAAATTTTCATGATTTTTCCGATTTTTCGTTCTCATTTTTTGCCATAAGGTAAACGGTCCAATAGCCGTGAAATTCTGCACTTCGCTGACTTTACAGGTCTGCTATGTTAAGGCTAAAAGACTAACAAAAATTAAATTTACGGAAGTTTATAGACAATTTATTCTTGTTTTCGTGCAATTTTATAGTTTTTGATATATATGACTGTAAGAATACTTTAATTTAAATAAAGTTTGAATAGACCCATTTGTACCAGTACCCGGTAGATTTGTCCTAGTAAACGATAGATTGTCCCAGATACCGGCAAATTTTAACCGCAAATTTGAACCCTATTTGCTTAATGTTAAAATTTATAATATTTGAACTTTTATTTATAAATATTGTGTAATGTTATTGTTATGTATTTAAAGGGGTCATAGAAAATATAATTATTTTTATTGAAAAGTATTTCAAAGGAAATCACAAACAAGAATTAAAATTGTCGTAATACTAAATTTATATCTTTTCAACTTCTTTCTAAAATAAACTAAAACAAACAAAAGTATACCTACGTCACATTATTTTTGGACTTTTAAAATTACTGTAAGAAATGAATTCTTACAGTAATTTTCATTGCATTAAAGTTAAACAAGAAAATTCTTTTGTAGTTTTCTAAAAACAGATCAAATTCTAACGTAAAAACAACTGATAACAGGTACAAGAAAATATCGTATGCGATTTGCTTACTTACAATTTATAGATTCGCAAGGCCCTTTCTTTAATAGAACAACTCACGCACTAGGGATAAATTCTGTGTCGCGGGAATCTTTACTAACATACAGCCAACGGGCACGATGAACACCCAGTATTGAATGTACAACACTAAGCAAGTGCCGAGCGGCGAGGTAACCTCTTAAACCACGACGCCCACCGTGTAGACAGCTCAATAACCAGTCTTTGTTTGCCGAAACGTGGTCTCTTAAGACTTGTCTGCTCCATCGGTCGTCGGTCCTTCGGCTGACGTGGCCAGCTCATTGCCACTTCAGACTGCTTATACTGTGAGCTATGTCGGTGACTCCAGTTCTTTTCCTGACGACCTCGTTGAATTCTATCCTGTAGAGAGACTCCGAGCATAGCTCGATCCATAGCATGCTGAGTTATTTTAAATCTATGGACCAGCACTACCGTGAGTGTCCAGATTTCGGCACCGTATATCATTACTAGTAAGACGCGTTGGTCCAAAACTTTTGTCTTGAGGCTTTGGGATAGGCGACGAGAAGATCCGACGTAGCTTACCGAATGCTGCCCATACCAACTGAATCTACTTGTCGATTTCCTTCTAGAAGCTGTGTCTACCCAACTGTATTATTTGCCCTAGATAGACGTACTGTTACACAACTTCGAGTAAGGAACCGTCAATGCAGATCAGTCTCAATACGATGTGTTCATTGAACATTACCTTGGGTTCATGCCAAGACCAATCCACCGGGGAGGCTTCATTAAGGTCGTACAGCATTCCGGTAAGCTCTTCCAACGCCTCTGCTATTAGGACGATGTCATCAGCAAATTGAAGGTGAATGTGAGATGTACTCGGCGTTGATATTCGTTGTGCCCACTACAGTGTCTTGAAGACATCCTTAAGTGCGTTGGTGAACAGCTTGGAAGATATTACATCCCCCATCCCATCGGACTCCCCTACGCAATCTATAATGTATGTCCTTCTGTCTTGGATCTGAACGGTCATGGTCGCCGGTTGGTTTCATACAAATAACTTAACACCTCTATATATCGTCGGCTAATGCTTCATCGTTGCAGGCTGTCAGGAACTGCCCAGGTTTTGATAGATTCGAAGGCTTTCTCGTGCTCCACGAATGCCATACACAGCGGCTGTTTGTACTCATGGGTCTTCAGTATGGATGTGGTCCACGGTGATGAAGCATTTTCGAAAACCGGCTTGCACTGATGGCTGGTAGTCGTCGAGTCGTTTGTTACAACCCTCAAGAACAACTTGTAGATATAGCTCAGGATTGAAATGGGTTTGTAATTCTTCAACAAAGTTTTGTCGCCTTTTTTGAAGAAAAGAGCCACCACATTCCCTCTCCATGCTCGTAGTTTTGAACCTTTGTGGATGACGGTATTGAAAAGACTTGCTAGCTCTCTCAAGGTTGTGTCTCCACCTGCTCTGAGGAGTTCTGCAGTGATGCCGTCATCACCAAGTGCTTTGTTTTTCCTAAGTTGCTCAAAGGCCATCCGTACCTCGCTCTGTTCGGCATCCGGCATAGGTAACTTCGGTAAAGTGGCTTGTGGTCGAGGGCTTTGTGGTCACCCAGTTGGTCTGTCACGTTGAACTCATCTTTCAGTGGAACTCATCTTTCAGTTGAACTCAACTATGATTTGAAATCAACTTTGAGTTGAAGTCAACTTTGACAATGCATCATCAAAATCTGGTGGCCATATAGGATCAGAGTACTCGTCAATACGATAGAAACGAGCTCAAACTCGGTGGGCTTGTATCGTTTTATTGCGGAGGTCCTATGGCCAATTTCCAGCTCCATCACGCGATTACCTCTATACTTACAAATAAAAAAAATTGGAGTAGGGCACCGTTTTTTTTATTTTTCATTATAAATAAATATTTATGCCTCGTAATTAAATACGTTTTGAAATAATTATCAAGCCCTTTCATATGGTAGGGTTTAGAATCAAGTGTGGTGTACGTCCCAGCATCAGGCAGAATATATTATTATGTTATAATACTTTACTACTACAGTTTCAAAGGATAATGAGACTTATTGCACGGCATTACGGTGCAGTAACGGGCGCCGGTGCAACGGGTAGTACGAAGTTAACTTGTGTACCAGTATCCGGTAAAAAGGGGTACAATATTGCCGGGTACTGGGTCATGTAGGGGTTTCTGAGTCCCAGTAAATGTAATATGCCAAAATACTTACTATTTCATTAAATTCATCGCAGCTTATGAACTATATAGCTAGATAATTAACTCAAATATTTAAGCAAATACACACTCTTACTGTGCCGCTATCTGCAGCAATATATTAAGCAAACCAATACAATGTGGTAGCTTCGTAGTTTAGTGACAGAACCTCGAAATTCCACAAAATTTTCGCACACCACATTTTCATAGTAGTATAGTTTTGCCACCATTACAGTTATTGACCAGCGTTAATATTATAATTATACGAAATAATATCAAGTATGTATTGCAATTCTCAAACTTTAATTATTTTTTGGTAGAAACCTCAAAAAAATATAAAAACTGACTAGTTACGGGGTACCGGGACACTGCTGGAATTACGTACGTTTACTAATGTAATGAAATGTACTGAATCACTGGTATCGGTTTTCGGTACACCGTCCCTTACACCCCGTATATGTTAAAGCCAAAGTGATTAATATGAAATTAAACATAATGACTGGTCAATATATATAATTACTAAGTTGTCTAGTCAATTTGATAAATTAATCACTTCGTCTGGATGTTATTCATAAAGCCAGGCCAAAAAAGTCAGAGTAATATGATACGAATTATCTGCTTTACCATTCCAATATAGCGTGGCGTGATAACCCACACACGCTATAATGAAATGTGGAGTCAGGAGACGATGTTTAATAAGCTAAGTTGACGGAGCCCTGCTTCGCAGGGCTCCTGTTTTTAGATACAGGGTCACAGTAAAACTAACATAACCTATTAAAATGGTTTGCCTGGTTTAGAAATAATTAAGCACAGGTTAAGGAAGCAGCGATGACAAACGTAGGAAACCAAAACATTTAATTATTACAATCGTTTGGCAGCTTAACCGAATTTTTTTCTAGGTAGTAGAGCCTTGTTGATTTCAGCATGAATAGGCCGGCTCGACCGGGGAAGTACTACCCTCTCACAGAAAATCGACGTAAAGTAACGGTACCTAAACTGTTGCGTTTCGTTCGGTGAGTGAGAGTGCCGGAGGCCCTATCCTCTATTCCTTCTCCCACATCCCACTCCTCATCCTATCCCTTTTCCCAACCTCAAGGGGCGGCAACGCACTTGTGACTCCTGTGGTGTTGCTTGTGTCCATGGGCAGCGGTAATTGCTTACCATCAGGCAATCCGTCTGCTCGTTTGCCGCCTATTAACATAAAAAAAAAGAATCAGTTGAACGTGAATTGTGCTATTCATAATACGCGACTCACGATTTACTATATTATGTTCCTACGGCCTCACATTTATTCGTTTATTTCGTGGCTGAACATTTCCATTCATACACCGTAGCACGCTTTACGACAATCTTATACATTTATTTCTTAACTTTAAAGGAAAATCAAGGGACTGATGTGAACGTTGTAATCTCTTATTTCATGTAGATTGTTTAATTGTATATACGCGGCGATAGCCTAGTGGAGAGATTGACGGACTGCCACGCAGAAGGTCTCAGGTTCGAATCCACGACGCACACCAATGACTTTTCGAAGTTATTCGTCAGTCGGAAGTCGTATTCAATTGTTAATTATAGCTTGCTAAACGGTGAAGGAAAACATCGTGAAGAAACCTGCATTTCTGAGAGTTCTCCAAAATGTTCGCGAAAGAGATGTGAAGTCTGCCAACCCGCACTTGGCCAGCGTGGTGGACTATGGCCTTACCCTTCTCATAGTGAGAAGAGGCCCGTGCCCAGCAGTGGGACAGTTTAGATACAGGGCTGATGATGACGATATTATGATAGACTTTAGGGCATGATTTTATGTATTTTTTAAAGCCAGGCCAGGTTCAGTATGTCGCGTCGCTGCCTACCGTCATAAAAAATATTGCAAAAAAGTCTCGTCATGGGATATGTTTCACTTGTACTTTACCTCGTTTACAGACAACTGATCGCAACTAAAAGGTAATTAATGTTGTTTCCAGCTCTTCCCAAGTGGCTGCCAGCGGCGTTCTTGTCGTCGGCAACTGTCAAAATTTTCCTCAACGAGCTTTAAAACTCTTTCAATTTATACCAATTTTTACACATGGCTTAAGATCTTAAGATTATATCATCAATTAACACCATACGGAGGCTCGGTAGAGACCTCAAAGCGAGTGCTTTCCTTTGAAAACATTGCTTCTTAATTAAAGCTTAACGTTTTAACGTCAAACTTAAATTTATAAAATGTTTAGTTAAGAATTTATATCCCTAGCTACATTTGTGCTAGCGCTATGTAGTTTAGTACCTACGTTCGTGTTTTCAACAGACGCAATCCAAGATTTATGTTTCTAATTATTAAATATCAGGATGTACTTTTTACTTCCACAGAAACAATTTTGAAAAAAAGAGAGTGAAGTTTTATTGATTTTAAGCATTTCTAAAGGATGTTAGAATAAAACTTGGCAAAATTTAATTGTCTTTTGATAACGTAATCGGGATAATAGTATCGTCATAAGAATACAAAAAGACTTGTCTTAAAAACTGTCGGCGCTTCTAAAATTATAGTAACGTGGAGAATATTTATATGTTCTATGTTCTGTATAATAAATATTACGATTGGATGAGTCGAGAGCCTCTTTGCCAAAAAGATAACGAGATCTGTTAATAGGTATAATTGATGGCATTATCAAAGGGTTGGATAAAAGACATGCCAGTGCAATCACTCGTGGTCACTGACCCGTTAGTTAATTTAATTAATGATTGTGTGCCTGATCTAATTTGGTATTATTCCACGACAAATTTCGATTATTTGGTGTACCTATGTTTACGAGTAGAATGGTTGTAGAATATAGCAGTATTCATAAGTACGATAGTAAATTGTCGTAGTATTATCTAGTTACTGATAAATAATATGTATTATCACACTTTTGTGACTGCTGTTTAAAAGCTTTATAAATAATATGAAGGCGATAAAAAAATGGTCAAGTGCGAGTTGGACTCGCGCAAGAAGGGTTCCGTACCATCATCTATAAAAGAAAATCACGTTTGTTGTATGTATACCTACTTAAATAATAATTGTTAAGTTTCTACCTGTTTATTAAGATTGAGTAAAAAAATTGCTTAAAAATTACGTTTGTTGTATGGGAGCCCTTTTGTATTTAATTTATTTTTATTTAATTTATTTTTATTTAATTATTTATTTTGAAAGGTAATATACAACTATATATTCTAAAAATTTAAAGCGTAAGGTACTAACGGTAACATGTAGCTGTTACCGTTAGTACCTAATATTGAGCAAAGAATACGAAAAAAACACGTTTAT
The DNA here is from genome assembly GCA_944739405.2 of Euclidia mi. Lineage (NCBI taxonomy): Eukaryota > Metazoa > Arthropoda > Insecta > Lepidoptera > Erebidae > Euclidia > Euclidia mi. Next base: position 36,087,397 of record OX123190.2, read on the forward strand.
TGTATGGGATCCCCCCTTAATGTTCTAATTTCTTTTATTTTTATTATTTGTTGTTATAGCGGCAACGGCAATACATCATTTGTGAAAATTTCAGCTTTTTAGCTATTACGGTTTATGAGATACAACCTGGTGACAGACAGACAGACAGCGGAGGCTTAGTAATAGGGTCCCTTTTTTACCTTTTAGGTACGGCACGGCACCCTAAAAACATGCTTCATTAATGAGGTTTAATGGTGAATTACTATAGGATATTACTCGTAAAACTAAAAAATAAACTGATTTTTAATTAATGTAGGTAATAGTCGTATTGCCAAGATATAAAAATGGATGTAGGTATTTTAGAACATTCAGTGTCGTGGATTTTAGAGAAAATAGAGGTGAGTCCATAGCAAAAATACAAGAAAGCGAGAAATTACCGACATTAAAGATCTTAATTCGATTAGACCTACAACCAAAAAGTTAAATCATTTGTTTAACGACCATAATGGGAGTTATGGGATGGAATATAAAATGTTTAATGAGATTTTCTGCTTCTCGAACTTGCAGGTTTCATCGAATCTCTCAATTATAAGTTACTTGAATCAACTTGCATAGGTAGAACATATTGTTTCCGTGGTATTGGGTACTTTCCAGTTAATCAGTGGTTGTACTTTAAATATAAAATATGAATATTATTATTAATAGATAAACCTTGTAAATTAATTTAATTTAGAAGGAATAAAGGAAGTAGAAAATCTTTCATACACTTTTTGTTGACGTGATTGTACACGATGTGAGAAACTGTAAAAGCATTGATCCTCGGCGAGAATTAAATTCTTGGTTTACTGCTTGTCTAAGTAAAAAGAAATAAATATAAGCATTGAAGGTATGATGTCTTCTTTTAATTTTCATTATGTATCAGAAGAAAGGTGGTATTTGCATATGGCCTAACTAAAGTCAACTGTGTGCTTTGTATATTATTGTAAAAGTCCCTGTACCAGTCTCTATATGATTGACATGTGATACATTGAAAAGTGGGGTATCTTTTAACTACTCGGACTCGGTACTCGGACAGACCTGAACACAAAAAATCAATAATCATCATCATCATCATCATATCAGCCGAAAGATGTCCACTGCTAGACATAGGCTCTCCACATAGACCGATCCTGAGCCACCCGCATCCATCCGCAATAATAGTTCACGATTAATATTTATGTATAAGTACGTATGTAATTTTACGTAACTTCACACCGTTTATCCCCAAAGGGGTAGGCAGAGGTGTATTACACACCCACATTTCGCCAGTTATGTTTCGGGTCCCAAAGTAATAGGGGGCGAACCTATTGCCATCTACCGGGCACATTATTAAGCAAACGATAATTAATATTTTTAATACACATATAATTTCGAAAAGTCAGAGGTGTGTGCCTGGGGTACCTGGTGAACGAACCTGAGACCATCGTCTCGGCAGTCCGTCACTTACACCACTGGGCTATCGGCGCTTTTTTTAATTTTATAAGCGAAAAATGTCATGGATAGTTTCATACTGTTTTTATTATTGCTAAGGATTGTCTGTAAGGGCTCTTATCAGCTGCAAAGATTCGCTCCAATGTACATACGCCTACAGTACTACTACTATCAAATCCTCCAGAATGTTATTGTGATTCAAATACGAAAGAATTAAGGACATGCGAAAGGCTTTATGATGATGAAAAAAGGTGACAGTCATGCGCGCAATTAGTCTAAAGACATTTGACAACCAAAACGTTAAAAACAAAAAGAAGTGAATATTAGGTAATGTTATAACAATAAAATGGATGTATGATATAGTTACGGATGGGGTAACGGGATTGGAAGGAAACGCCGAGTAGCACTGATGACACTTTATTCGACTTCACACACACGACGCGTCGTTCAATTTCGACGTGGACAGCACCAACACTAGCGTCTTTTGCACTGCACTTCACTTTATTTCACTACTAGTTCTTTGTTCCTTTTACTTCTACCTTTTCTTCTCCACTTTACCACTTTTCAACTTAAACCGGCGCTCAGCGCGTCTACACCGCCTTATATACCCCTAGGAATGTTCTAGATCCACTAATTTCGATTGTCATTTCATTATTCAATTGTTTTTCCATCTCCTGTCTCTTTTTAAGCTTTCCATTCCTTTCTGAAGTTTCTAGAATTTTCTAATTTTTACTCGAAATATTTAAATAATCTTTTTTTAAAATATTTGCCAAATGTTCATAAACATTTTCCAAATTTCATAAAAACCATAATCCACATAACTGTTATGACTGGGATTTGAACCCACGCCCTCAGAATGTGAACGGAATGTGCTATCCGCACGGCCATCGCCTTGTTGTCAATGACTGGTGAATTTGGCGAACACTTGACAGAGTGTATACGTCATCAAACTAAAAACTGTCATTTCCAAACAATAAAATAGTCTTCTAACCTCTTTGCTAATTATTGTGTTTGACGACCGGTTAGTTTGTCGTGTAGACGTCGGTAGTCCTTGGCAACCGTAGTGATGACAGCTTGACATGATACCGGCCGTCACACTACCACCTTTCTAAGACATGCTCGTCCCGAGCATTGTTGGATCCATGATATACCGTTATCCTATCCACATGAACAATCTTCAGTGGACTTCTAGGTGTCTACCGAATTCTGTAGGTTACATCATTAATTTTCTTTATAACAGTATATGGTCCTTCCCAGCTTGGCTGTAATTTCGGAGATTTTCCCTTACATCGGACCGGATTATGAAGCCACACCAAAGTTCCCTCTTCGAATTCTCTTGCATTTGCGCGTCTGTCATATCGAGTCTTCATTCTTACTCCCGCTTGTAAATTCTCTTCTCTAACGTGTTCATGAATTTCTTCGAGCTTTCTTCTTAATTCACATGCATAATCGGTAACACAGCTAGGTGTTCCCGGAAGACATCCAGCAAGAAGGTCTACTGGAAGTCGTAGCTCCCTTCCTAAATTTGTTCGTGCCGGGGTTGTTGCCGTACTTTCATGTACTGCGGCTCTGTAAGCCAGAGAAATAGTGGGATATATTCGTCCCAGTTTCTCTGATGGCTATCGACCACTTTAGCAAGATGGCGCTCCAATGTCTGGTTAAATCTCTCCACCATTCCATCCGATTGAGGGTGATACGGAGTTGTCCTAGTTTTGTGGATCCCCATCATCTTGCAGATTTCTTGAAAGAGTTGCGATTCAAAGTTTCTCCCTTGGTTGCTGTGGATTTCTAACGGTAAACCAAATCGGCAAAATACTTCTTTTACTAATTTTGTCGCAACTGTAATTACTTCCTGATTGGGGACTGCAAAAGCATCTGACCGTCTCGTGAAATAATCTATCACCACCAGAATGTAGCGATTACCACTTTCTGTCAAAGGAAATGGTCCAGCTACATCCACAGCAATCCGTTCCCAAGGAGTTCCCACAGTGTATAGTTTTAGTGCTCCGCGGCTTCGACTTTGCGGCCCCTTAACTGAAGAACATTTAACGCATTTCCTGCACCAGTCTTCAACGTCTTCCCTACAGTGCAGCCAATAAAAACGTTGACGAATCTTAAGTAAGGTTCTTCGTACTCTAAGATGTCCGCCAGATGGGCCATCATGACAAACTCGCAAAACTTCAGGAATCATTGCCTTTGGTACTATTGTTTGAAGATAATTGTCTCTTCCAGAAGCACTTTCCCATTTTCGAGAAAGTAGTCCATCTTCATTAGGCTGTTACATTGCGCCCAATAACTTTTAGTCACGGTACTAGTATCAGCCACCTCACTCCATTCTGGCCGAAGAGAGTTATTCTTTATCCGCTCCAGTATCGGTTTCAAATCTTTATCTTCTTCCTGCGATTTAATAACGAACTCCTTGTTCCATCGCCCGTCGATGGTATCCGTTCTAATTACCTTGACGGCAGCTTCTTCTTTTCCTTCTTGTCGCACGCATTACTTGCAGCTCTTATCACAAGGACGTCTTGATAAGGCATCAGCATTACCGTGAGATTTTCCGCTATGATGCTCAACTTCGAAATCGTACTCTTGAAGTTGTTCAATCCATCGAGCTACCTGACCCTCACAATTTTAAATTGTAAAAGCCACTTAAGCGCGGCGTGGTCCGTCCGGATCCGGAATTTTCTTCCGATCAAGTACTTTTTTAAATGCTGGAGAGTTTTCACTACCGCTAGAAGCTCTTTTCGTGTGGTACAGAAGTTCCTTTCAGGTTGAGACAGCAATTAGCTAAAGTAGGCAATAACAGCCTCCTGATCTCCTTGTCTCTGGGAAAAAGTTCGACAAATACCCACATTGCTTGCGTCTGTGTCAACAATGAATCCTCCATTGACGTCGGGATATGCAAGAATTGGCGCTTCATATAAACGCGTCTTCAACTCCTCGAAAGCAGTTTGACATTTTTCATCCCAATTAAATGGTCGTTTTTGCTCCGTCAGCTTATGTAAGGGTTTTGCGATGCTCGAGAAATTCTTCACAAAACGTCTGTAATAAGAGCAAAGCCCCATAAATGAGCGTACCTGCGTATTGTCCAGAGGCATGTGCCAATTTTTAACCGCCGAAATTTTGGCAGGGTCCTTCTCGATGCCATTTTCAGAGACGACATGACCCAAGTAGTTAACTTGTCGCTTGAAAAATTAAATTTTTTTAAGACTGAGCTTCAGATTTGCATTTTGCAATCTATTGAGTACACTTTCTAGCTTCGTGAGATGATCATCAAAGTCTCGTCCCATTACAATTATGTCATCGAGATACACCAGACAAGCTTCCCCTAAAAGCCCGCCAAGGATGTGTTCCATTAACGTTTCGAAAGTAGCTGGTGCATTGCACAATCCGAAAGGCATGACATTGAAATGCCAAAGCCCTCTGCCCATTGAAAAAGCTGTCTTCTCCTTGTCTTTTGGGTCCATTTCCACTTGCCAGTAACCACTTGTGAGGTCTATTTTTATGTACCACTTCATTCTGCATAACGTGTCTAACGTGTCATCTATTCAAGGCAAAGGATAACTGTCTTTCTTGGTTACATCATTCAATTTTCGGTAGTCAATAGAGAATCTAGTCGATCCATCCTTTTTCTTTACCAAAACCACCGGCGAACACCACGAGCTAGTCGATGGCTCAATAACCCCGTTTTTCCTCATATCTTCAATCATATCCTCTACCTCCTTCTCCCTGGCAAAAGGTACACGTCGTGGGCGTTGACGGATCTGTTGTTCATTCCCCGTATTGATGGTGTATTTTACTACTCCTATTGTGTCAGCAATTTCTTTGCTCTTTCTGTTTCGATTTCTGTTAGATCGTCTTTGCAACCACGTTAACGTTAGTCTCAGCCAGATTCTTGGTTTCCTGGCAGTTTCGTAACCAAGCGACTTCCACGGCCTCTCCTATCTCAGAAGCCCTTTTCAAAACTTTTTCTTCATCACTTAAATTTAGGACAGGTATAACAGCCATTTGTGAAGAAGCGACAACTACACATGCTGGCAACCATGGATCGCGATCTCCATTATCTTCTATCATTATGCAACGTCGCTTACTCGAAGTGGCGGGTAATGTGACAGGAACAAATGTCTGTGACGTAGGTGCGAGCTTGCTCTCCTTGAGGCACAAAACCTTTCCCGTGCCTCCACCTCTCATTGGAATCTCCACGTCTCCACACTTGAGGATACCACACTTAATATCCAATCTACATTGGTGATCTCTGAAGAGGTAGACCTAGCCCAACAATGCAGTCGTCGACGATGTCTGCAATCAGTGCTTTTTGCCAGTATAATTTGTCACCTACTTCGAAAACCACCTTTTGCTCACCCCTGACTGGGATGTGCTGGCCGGTAGCCGTTGTCAGTCGAGGTCGGATTGACTGTTTTAGAATCTTCCCATTCTTCCTTATCAGATGAGTCCCTATAACAGTTCGTTACGCACCGGTGTCCAAGGTCAGCAAACAGGTAACGCCATTGACCGCTCCATCAATGGTTAAGCTGTTCCCATCCGTGCTTTGTCGGATACAAACTTTAGGGGCTTTTCGTCTACCGGCCAGCGCTTGTCCCGCAGCCCTGGCTGGAATTAGGTTTCCTGGTCGTGTTCTGACGTTTGAACAGTAGCGTCAGTCTTACGTTTAGGTTTCGGACAGCTACTGCTGAAATGTCCTGGTTCCCTGCAGCTATAACATTTTGGGACAAATCTTCAGTCTGTTCGCTGCATTTCTGCGGCCACAACTCGGACTCGTCCACCCTTGTTGTCTCGACGGACAGCCTCCACTTCTAGAGCATGCGCTAAAGCGTCCTTAACGTTGTCGTGGTGCTTCAGACGAACGGCAGACCTGACCTCATCGTCATAAATGCCATCAATGAACGCCTGGAGACGCATGCTTTGGACTTGTGCCGGAGGTGCAGACTGGTAAGCTTTTCCTACCATCTTCTCAACTTCTATAGACCACTGCTGCAATGACCCGTTAGGTCGCTGACAGCGGTTACGCAACTGAGTACGGAATACAAATTCCAAATGCGCCTCTCCATACTTGGACTCTAGAGCCTCGATGAGCTGTTCATATGTGGCGTCTTTCCCCACAGACTGTAGCACGGATATTGCACCATCGCGTAAAGCCAGAGCGAGTGCAGTCTTGGCCTGCTCTCTGTTCCAACTGTTATTAGAAAAAACGGCTTCAAACTGCATCCTGTACGCCTCCCAGGATGAGGTCCCATCGTAAGAAGGCACTTTAAAATTACCAGCGCCTGATGAGGTGACTGCGACTGAAGGGACGTTGGCATTAATCCTCCTGAACTCGTCTATACGGCTGTGCATCTCATCCGATACTGATGCTATGCGGGACTGTACCTCTTCCGACACTGCCGCCTTGCAGGACTGTATCTCTACCTCTATAGTAGCCATGCGAGATTGCACTTCACCGATACACATCTCTATCTCGGTGATCTTACGAGCGTTCTACGATATATAATGGCGAATTTCATCCTGGCTCTCCATTATCTCGCTAAGCTGAGATTGTAGCTGCTGCGAGTTTTGCTGGAGTTCGGATTTAAGCTGCTGCGAGTTTTGCTGGAGTTTGGATTTAAGCTGCTGCGAATTTTCCTTAAGTGACTGTTGGAATAGCGCTGCAAGGTCTGCGAGAGATAGCGGGTAAGCTGCGCTTGCGGACGTAGATACCCCTCCTTCAGATCCGCTTCCTTGCGAAGGAGCATCCCTGCTCACAACTTCCTGGCTAGAGTCGCCTTGCTCTTGAGCGGCAGCCCTTGCACGTGTCGTAGGCCCTTCCCTCGGCATGACTGGCATCTTTGATCCTTCCAATCCCACTTCTGACACGAATTGTTACGGACGGGGTAACGGGATTGGAAGGAAACGCCGAGCAGCACTGATGACACTTTATTTGACTTCAAACACACGACGCGTCGTTCAATTTCGACGCGGACAGCACCAACACTAGCGTCTTTTGCACTGCACTTCACTGCACTACACTTTCACTTCACTTTATTTCACTACTACTTCTTTCTTCCTTTTACTTCTTCCTTTTCTCCTCCACTTTACCACTTTTCAACTTAAACTGGCGCTCAGCGCGTCTACACCGCCTTATATACCCCTAGGAATGTTCTAGATCCACTAATTTCGATTGTCATTTCATTATTCAATTGTTTTTCCATCTCCTGTCTGTTTTTAACCTTTCCATTCCTTCCTGAAGTTTCTAGAATTTTCTAATCTTTATGCGAAATATTTAAATTTGATTTCCATCTCCTGTCTCTTTTTAACCTTTCCATTCCTTCCTGAAGTTTCTAGAATTTTCTAATTTTTACTCGAAATATTTAAATAATCTTTTTTTAAATATTTGCCAAATATTCATAAACATTTTCCAAATTTCATAAAAACCATAATCCACATAACTGTTATGACTGGGATTTGAACCCACGCCCTCAGAATGTGAACGGAATGTGTTATCCGCACGGCCATTGCCTTGTTGTCAATTACTGGTGAATTTGGCGAACACTTGACAGAGTTTATACGCCATCAAACTAAAAACTGTCATTTCCAAACAATAAAATAGTCTTCAAACTTCTTTGCTGCTTCTTCTTTGCTAATTATTGTATTTGACGACCGGCTAGTTTGTCGTATAGACGTCAGTAGTCCTTGGCAACCGTAGTGATGACAGCTTGACATGACACCGGCCGTCACAATATGTTTCATAAAATTGTTTTTGATTGCCAACTCACTCACCTATAATAATCATCATCAGCCTGCTAGAGTCCACTGCTGGATATAGCCCTCTCCAATGGCACGCCACTGAGCCCGATTTTCGGCTTTTCGTGTCCAGCCGCTGCCAGCCACTTTGCGTATATCGTCACTCCACCTAGCTGGAAGGCGTCCTACACTACGTTTGCCAAGGCGTGGTCTCCACTCTAGAACACGACTACTCCAACGGTTATCGGTTCTTCGACAAATGTGGCCGGCCCACTGCCCACTGCACTTCAGCTTGCTAATTCTTTGAGCTATGTCGATTACCTTGGTTCTCTGTCAGATCACTTCATTACGAATTCGACCCTTCAGAGAAGCTCCGAGCATAGCCCTCTCCATAGCTTGCTGAGCGACCCTAAATTGGTGGACCAGTCGCACCGTCAGTGTCCACATCTTGGCTCCGTAAGTCATAACGGGTAGAACGCACTCGTTGAAGACCTTTGTCTTAAGGCTTTGCGGTAGGGGTGACGAAAAGACTTGACGGAGTTTCCTGTATACTGCCCAGCCCAGCTGTATTCTTCTGCCAGCCTCCTTCTCGCAGTTATTTCTACCCAACTGCAAGGTTGGCCCAAGGTAGACGTACTCCTGAACAACTTTGAGAGGGACCCCATTTAGGGTAATCGGTTCCGGAGAGACATGTTCATTGAACATTATCTTGGTTTTTTCCAAGTTCATCCGGAGACCGATGCGAGCAGAAGAATCGGCTAGGCTGCTCAGCATATACTGCAAGTTCTGCACGGTTTCAGCCACGATGACGATATCGTCTGCAAATCTTAGGTGTGAGGAGTACTCGCCGTTTATGTTAATACCGCGTCCTTTCCAATGTAGCATCTTGAACATATCCTCCATTGCATTTGTGAACAATTTGGGGGAGATAACGTCCCCTTGTCTCACACCTCGATGCAAGTTGATAGGTTCAGACTGCTGATTCTGTACTCGGACGGTCATAGTCGCGGCGTTATACAGACCTCTCAGCACTTGGACATATCGCCAATCGACTTGACACCGTTGAAAGACTCCAGAACAGACCAGGTTTCAATGGAGTCAAAGGCCTTCTCATAGTCCACAAACGCTAGACACAGGGGCTGATTATACTCCTCTGTCTTCTGTATAATATCGTCTCGTCTATGGACGAGGTCAGCCTCTTGCAGATCTGCAAGTCCAACTTTAAGGAAGAAGATATTAGTGCTGGTAAAAAAGTACTGTATCAGGCTCTGAATAAACTGGACCAGATGCCATCTCGACGAAGAGATGGCACCGAGAAGAGCATCCAGGATATCATCACCTTATTGAAGGTGACCGACCCAGACGACGTGCCTGCTTATTTGGCGAAGGATCTGCACAAGCTGCCGCCCGTCACATTCGACCACGTCGACGTAACCAGGCTACTGAAGGATATCACATCCTTGAAATCCAGCCTGGCCGAAGTACAGTCCAAGTTGAAGACATCGGATAACACCATAACTGAACTACGTGCAGAGGTAATGTTATTACAAAACGCTATATCTGCAAGTAGGTCACCGCATGCGTCAAATGTAAACACCCGACGCGGGGCTCAAATTGCATCTGAATGCAGTTTCGAGTCAGCGAATTTACTTGGATCGCCTTTCGCCGCTAGTAATGCAAGCGGTGTGACGTCTGCTGTTGCTGACCTCGGGTCATCGACACCGGTCAAGGTTTTGCCGCAAACGGATGCGTCAAGCCCTAAGCGCGACTATGCAGCTGTTGCCGCTGAAATCAAAGCGGCCATGCCAGCAAATCCACTCACCACTGTAACAGTTGCAGCACCTTACAAAATGTAAATTATGTGTATTATGCAAAACCTGGCGAAGAAAAAGAGTGACCGTGAGTTTTATTGCCCGTTCTTTCTCATGGTTCTACCTATTGCTTTGCGAACGTGGCAGTAAATGTAAATGTAGTCTTTAAGTAATTATTTTATAAATTTAGTATTTTGACGTTCATAAGCGTCACATTGTGACCCAAATGAATAAACGATTTTGAATTTGAATTTGAATTTGAATTTGAATCACCAGGATAAAAAAGGGCATAAACAGAAAGTTTGTGAGCCCCCCCGTAACAAGGACATGGAACGGACAGTCCCAGAAAAGGCAACGTGTGACAAGGACGGCTTCATCAAGGTGGAGAAAAAGAAGAAGAAGCCATCGTGCCGTAACCTTTGTGGTACCGGGATAGCAGGGTCTAATATGCTGCTACGTCCCGCAGTACCAACCACACAGTTTTACGTATCCCGGCTGCATCACTCCACAAAGGAAGAGGAGGTCGTGGAGTATTTGCGTCTGAAAAGCAACTGGACTTTGAGAGTCGAGAGATTGGAGTCACTACATACCACGAATTTTAAATCATACGTGGTACGGGTGCCAACTCAACATCTCTAGACGTTCCTCAAGGAAGAGTTTTGGCCGAAGGGTTTCGTCTATCGGCGTTTTTATGGACAATTACGCAACAAGACACAGCGAAACACGCCACTGTAAACAACACCTGTGCGTTGTATTATTATATTAGTAATTAGACATCTTATTATATGTATGTTAGTCTGTAAGGTATATATCTGTATGGGTTTTTATTACCTGAATTAAACTATTATTATTATAATCCGCCGCACTGTGTGGATGTGCTCCATGGTACCGTATCCTCCTCGAAAACCGGTCTGTTCGGGTGGTTGAAACTCGTGAAGTGTACGCGCGAGACGGTTTGTAATGACTCTTGAGAACAGCTTATAGACGTGGCTCAAGAGTGAGATAGGTCGATAGTTCTTCAAAAAAGTTTTGTCTCCTTTTTTGAAGAACAGAACGACAACTCTCTTGCTCCACGTCCTTCGAGTTCTCCCCGAGAAGAGGACAGAATTTAATATGCGTTGGAGCTGCACAAGTATAGGTTTCCCACCTACCTTTAGCAGCTCCGTCGTAATTCCATCGTCCTCGGAGGCTATTCCATTTTTGAGCTGCCTTAGGGCCACCACGATTTCGTCCAAGCTCTTCTGGTTCTGTTCTTCTGGCAACTCTTCCGTGAGATGGCGGGTTAAAGTGGCTCTGGTATCCTCGGAGTCGGGTTGGGGACGAGACGCCTACGAGGTGTAGAGGTTGCCGTAGAAGCTTTGGACCTCCGCAAGAATCTCCGGCCTAGAAGTGACGACTTTCCCGTCTGACGTGGTCAGCTTTGTCAGATGGCTTAGACCTAAATGCTGGATAAAGACTTTCAACCCCCGATTTCGCTCGATTGCTTCTTGTATAGAGCGTGTATTGGAGCTACGGAGGTCGCGTCTTACCAGCTTGAAGATCTGTTTATTTAGATCTGACGAAGCACCTGTCGGGTTTTCTCGTCGCGTCTCTATTAGCTGCAGAGACTCTCGCGAAAGTTGAGATCTCCTGCCGATGCGATGCGTCTTACGGCCATTTTCAATATTCGAACTATAGATAGATCTGTAGATTTTAGATTCGTGTTTGACATATTTTGTATGGAGCTTATGGCAAAAGTTGTCAAAAACGAATCTAAAATGTACAGATCTATCTATAGTTCGAATATTGAATTCCGTAGTTAAAGAGTTTCGTCTCCTCATCCCGCAGGATTTCCACCACTTGCTCGAGTTCCTGGTCCATATCAGCGTCTATTGTGGTATCCAAGGCAGCGAACCGGTTTTCCAGTTTTAGCTGGAATGTTTCAGATCCAACCACGGATTGGAGGAAATTCGACCGGAACGTAGACTTCATAAGGCAAACGCGTTCGAGCTTATAATCAATATTTAGAGTGCCTCGTACAAGTCGGTGATCACTTCCGTTGTTGAACCTAGTGATCACGGAGTCCCTAAATACTCACCTCTTGTCCGCCATAATGAAGTCTATCTCATTTTTTGTGATAGTATCGGGGCTCCGCCACGTCCATTTCCGTTGAGGCTGCTTCTTAAAGAACGAGTTTATTAAGAACAGCCCCTCCTTCTCTAAGAAGTTGACGAGCATCTGCCCCCTATGATTTCTCCTACCAAATCCGTGTGGTCCTATTACCAATTCACCGCAAGTATGTACTCCCACTTTGGCCTTGAAGTCCCCCATGACAATATTGAAGTGGGCTTTTTGGGTGTGGTGTAAGGCCCTGGAAATGTCTTCATACATTTCCTCCACTTCATCATCCGAGTATGTCGAAGTCGGTGGATACACTTGGATAACCTTGAGGGTATACCTCTTGGTGAGTCTGATCACAAGGTATGCTACCCTTGTCGACACACTGGAGATTTCCAAAATGCTGTCAGAGAGGACCTTATGGACCAAGAACCCAACCCCGCCTTGGGATGGCTGGTCTCCCCCCTGAAGTACATAAGATGGCCTGAATCTAGGGTAATGGTATCCTCACCCTCTCTCCGGACTTCACATAGTCCTAAAACATGCCATCTTATGCACCTCAGTTCCTGAATAACTATACCTATAATAAATTAGAAAATATTTAAAAAGTTAATTAATTTCGTTTTGTAATTAACATATTTTTAGTAGTCCATTTAAATAATTTCTCAACTATTCTTCAAGATTTTTCTGCAGACTTCGATTGCACTCGGGCGAAACTTAGACTAAAGTTTTAAATTGAAACTTCAAAATGTTGGATTAAACTAAAATATGTTTTAAAAGGATGATTCGGAGATTTTATCTGTATAAATCAATCACTATGTTACAGAACGTTATATCTAACAAAAAAACATGAATTGGCATCGTAGTTTGGTTATTAGAAAATATATCTATCAATATTTCGACCTTTGCTTAAAGAACTTAATATCGAAGGGATCAAAAAGGTACATGTTCGTGTAAAACCTGCACCACAGTTCAAAAGCTTAGGATTTAATCTTACGACCTTTCGGCCGCCAATAACTTCTTACCTCCCAACTATGAATAGACTCCTGTACTATCGGATATTGAGCTTTTCATTTTGGAGTATTGTGCGATACCAATATATCAGGAGATATGTGAATAACTAAGGTTAAGGTAAGGTTTATAAAAATTTGTGTACACGGGTTTTAAGTTGTCTATACGAGGCGACGTCTATAGATACATAGTATGTGCCTACTATACATATAAATAAAATGGAAAGATTAAAAGTCTGTCTTTGATTTGAAAAGAACAACATTTTGTCAAGTTCTCACAATTATTTAAATGATACCAAGCCATAAATAACCTATATTTCCAACCCACTATCGGAATATTGCCGCGAAGGAAGACTCTGAATTGAAGGTATTAAATTTTTCATACTGTCCTACGCACTAATGATGTATTGATAGCGTCTTTATTTTGTGACAAGCAATAAAATCAGCCCTACCAAGAACTGTTTATATATATTCCGCTACCGGACACTGAGCTCTTCTCCAAATTGGAAGGTTTAGGACATAGACCTTGACTAGCGTCCAAGCCAGGTGGGCTTGAACGCTAGTCAAGTGCAGGGTTTGTAGACTCCTCATGTATTTGACTCCTCATGTATTGAATATGCAGGTTCGTTTGTTTTCTTGGAGTCTTCTCATAATGTTGATTGCACCGTTTAGCAAGCAGTAATTAACAATTTAATTCACACATGACTTCGATAAGTCAGTGGTGCGCATCCTTTGAATGATTTGAACTCGAGACTCCTGTAGCAATCTGTAAGTCTCCGCAATAGATGCTTGCTCTTCAGTATAAAATCTGTGAAACTGTGGTGAAAACTTGCAGCGTTCCAAGTGACGATAGCGTCGTACTTTGTTAACGCCTTTATAAATGTGTAGAGTCCGGTAAACCAAGTGAAATACATTGCGCAGTTCTGTCTCTGCCAAGGTCAGTAAAGCATGCCGTAACTCGAGCCTATAAATCGAGTCTGGTATCAAACGACGATAAATCTCAACACTAGATTTTGGACGCCACTCTCTGCAATGTCCAACAGGTAAGCTACGCTGGTAATATAGAGTGAATAGGTCTTGTAAACCTACTATTTTCTGCTGCAAGTATCGTATCCTATAAGTAGTATCACAAAAGATAATTGGCAAATGATCAAAAACTAGAGTACGCCCTCAGCTACAGCTGCGCTGCGTTTATTACACAATTTTCCAGAGGCTTATGCATTCACGCAGACTTCCCTATTCTAATCATGCAATTACACAACAGCTAAAATAAGGTAGAAATTTTCGTTCCTTAATTAAAATATTTACAATCTGCCAGTTACTTTATGTTTAAAAATCTGTCAAGCGCATCCATTTGAAAAAGGAAGACATCAATAACAAAATGTGAAATGTAAATAAACGAAGTGTCATTAAGACATAGACTAGTGTAAATCACAGTTCTCCCATCACTTGTCCGCATTCGCTCGGAATAATCAGATTAGAGATGTAATTTCCTGTTTCGCTGACGATCCACATCATCGGACACAAACAAACATACAACAAAACATTTCAATTACAAGTTTTTGAATATTCGCTTTGATCGACTTCTCGATAAAAGGAAATGAAGTGAGCCCGCGGAAAATTGACTAATTTTTGTATCAGTTATCGGTGGTGGCTGTTTAGTCGGTATTTCGTGACTTTGTGTATTACTTTATTGATGTTTTCAGATTGAAAAGATAAAACTTTCTCTACCTCTCTTTTTTAACATTTATGATAAAACAAGTTAAATATCAAAAATAAAGAATAGTTAGTCTATAATTGAGTAGTAAAGATGTTACTTGTAAAGAGATTATAGAATGAAGAGTTGGGTTTTCAGGAACACGTTCACAAGATAAACACAATACTCCACAACATACATCTTATAATATACGTGCTAATCTAAAGTAATAGGTAAACTTATGATGTGATATTTAAACCTATTTACATAAAAGCATAAATCTAAAGGAACGTTATTGATCGGTTTCGATCAAAAACATTTGACTTTAACTGACACGGTCGCCCTAACTAAATCAGTAGGCACCCTCCGAAATACGTTCAATATATTATCTTCATTTGGCTCCTCAGTCAACAGGCGATATACCTGAGGGGCAATTGTTTCGCAAATTATTCACATCACTCGTGTACCCCAGCAACGTGGGTCAACTGAAACCGAGGTCCCTTTCAATTATTATGCGGTGGTATGCCTGTCGGCTAATGATACAATTTCATCGTAGTATTCAAGTTTAGTGTGCAATTCGTGGTGGCGAGGTGTTAAATGGAAGTTACATGTAGTGAGCGTACGTGACGTCGTCTGTAGGCGAATAGGTGGCACTTACCCTGCGTTACCCGTGACGTCGATGTGGGTCGCTGCTATTAAAACGTTGCAGGCGTTTAGCTGTGTCAACTACCGCGCTTCGCTAGATTCGTCTAAATGGAGCGGTTAAATACGAAAAATGTTGTGGTAAAATATTTAAAATGTGTTCTACATGTTTTAAAATGATTTTATAAATATTGCGGCACTACGTGACGAATATAAGAGACAGCAGGAGTGAGAAGTATAATGGAAGGGAGGTTAGCACTAGGCCGAGATGGCTGTCAAAGGTAAAGGATTATTAACCAAGCCGTGTTTTTTGACATAAGCTCCATACAAAATATGCCAAATATACTCGTATATCTCTAGTTGACAAATCTAGCAATAGATTTAATATTGGAAACGGGCGATAGGTATTCTTCTTGTCCAATCCTTGGCCCATGTATGATCATATTACAAATGGAAGTAAACACGCAGTGATATTTTTGTGCTCCTCGCAGTACGGTTTGTATACTACAAACCCAAAATTGTTTGTATACTATAAGTCCGATTATGAGTAAGTAGAAAAATTATTAAAAAAAAATCTATAAAAGAAAGTCACATAACTACCCGTGCGATTTAAAAAGCTGAGGAGTCTCATATCCCGGTAACAACCTCAAAATGTCTAGCATAACCTTTTCACGAGTCAAATCATAAACAAGATATTAAAAAACAGTTTCCTCACATGTGTTTCACTCCTACAGTACAGCTTATTTTAATATTTATCATGCACTGCCACAGAAGAAGTGTGTAACATAAAATGTCAACCAGTGTATTACATTATAAAAACCCGTCATTTCCTAGTCAAATATTATGCAAGCCCGTAAAGGCATAATTTACCTGTCCCATATGAATTAAACCAAATTGGAGGTGAGAACTGGACCGTAAAACCTTTTTATGGCTTAATTCAGTCTGGCTGTACGAAATTAGCTTTAAACTCATTTAGAAAGCGAATAATAGAACGGCAGGTCTGTGTAAACCGCCTTCTGAATCAATTAATTACAGATTTAGTTAGCCTGCTACGTTTTATTAAGGTACAACGGCCGCTCTGATGCAATTTAACATTGACTCGTTTGAAGATTTCCTATAACGTACGGCGTGTTACTGTTTATTTATGTATTGGTTCAGATGCAGCGTTTAATATGAATTCGGTGGAATGGCCTGGCTAGACGTATTTACTTTTTTATGAATCGGATGATTGGATTCGAAACTGCCATGATATAAAGATTACTTCGGCGTGAAAATATTCGAAGGAAAAGCACCTCTTATATTTTATTCAACGAAAGCATAAATTTAACACAAATATTGGTAGCATTAGAGGAGTATGTAGAGCTTGCACAGCACATTTAAAAATATTCAGTTACCCACGACTGCTAAGGGTATGACAGGTTACGACGGGCGGTTGCAGGAGGTGGCGGGCAAAACGTATAAATAAAAAGGAAATGTGAATAAAAAACTTATAAATACACGAACAACTGAGCTAGAAACTCACTATCGGATAAGCTTGTCGTTATACGTATAGGCATGACACAACCGCGTTGGAAAAGTTCATTATGATAGCGTATTGTGGCGAGCTTTGGATTTTTTGCAATTTTATGTATACTGTAGGTTTGTGCGATCCATCGTGGCCTATCAGTAGCTCATGGGTATGGTAAACGATTCTCACTTCCGCGATCGAAGTAAGGGTTGTAAGGTATTGATTGAGATTACAGATCCAGTAATATTCCAACGTACAGCATTATTTAGACCCTGCGTGTGAACAAAATTGTTACTTTTCCAACTACTTTTTTTAAAGTATTAGGATATTATTTCAACGATTATTAATTCAACAGTGTCGTGCATATAATTGTCACAGGAAATATGCCGATATTTAAAAATTAACACATTATTATTTTCAAGCAGCATATTAAATATGAATATGGTCCCACTAATTACAAAAATAATACATCATTATTTTCGACCGGCATTCTAAATATGGATGGTTTCAAACTATTAAAGTATTTTAGACATCCATAAATAAATTTTACTCGCCGGCTAGTATCCTAAATTTGAATTCATGTTAGAATTGAAAAATATCCAGATCTACTGTTAATTGACATGACGACCGCATAAAACTCATACGTAATCTGTTGGTTTTTATAATTGAGTCAGTCATAGAGATTTTGGTGTGTAAACTCTATGACGCATTGAGATGAACATCACTTCACATCAAGTTAGCCCCAAGGATGTTCTAAGCCAACAAATACAGGGGCCCTGGCACACATGAGCACCCATTTCATTATGATTTCAGATTGGATTTCCGGCAGGTCGCGTACAAAGCTTACAGTTTGCATTGCAGCTTCGGTAAATGTAATTATTGTGTGCTATATGGAGCGGCACAATATCCTTTAGAGACTACGGAACTCCGGGCTGCGGACTTCGGACTACGCTCCGGACTAACTTGTTAACTCACCTACTTCGAATGTTTAGTCGGCTATTTTAGTATATTGGTAATCTAAACTTTGCGGAAAATTATTAGATTGGACAACGGGTTTAAAGTTTGAAGTCTCCGTGGTTGGGCAGTGGTGTAAGGCAAATATTCATGTCGTTCTTATCGTACTACGAAGTGTGGAGTTTGGAGCTCAGTCGGGATAAATAATAGTTTGGACTTCAAAAGGTTGTTTTAAGTTTTAATTCGTAGTCTTTTTCTGTCATGCAGTTTTAAATTATTTAAAGTTATAGCTTAAACACAAAACTTGATAAGTCACTAATTTCAATGTCTTAGTAACACTTAGGAACGCACAACTATACCTATCCATTAGATGTAGTAGGAATGATACGAAATAATACCTTCACCTTGATAAGTTAACCAAAACATTATAATTCAAATCCTCCTAAAAGCGCCGTCGAGGTAATAAATACCTTTGGTTTATTAAAATATGAACCTCTGGCCTATTCCGAGGACCATTTCGACCAAGAAATTTCAAATTTTATATCTTTAAGAGTGGGGGCGTCGGTCGTAAATTATTGCAGAATTAAATTATGTCACAATCTTATCAGTTTAGCCTTTAATTCAACTAATGCGCGCGAAATTAGGACTAACGTCCGCCAATTTGTAATTTTTTTTTCATAAGTATAGGTTTTTCTTTTAAATGATATCTACTGTTGAAATGGAATCACCTCGTAGCAATTACATTACCCAAATTGTATTTGAATGAAAGCCCCAGTCGCCGCAATAAAATGAATTTCATTTCTTTGAGTGAGCCTATAGCCATAATTTTCTCCCGTGTTTATTTATTAGAAGTAAAGTACACCTTTTAAATAAAGGACTTCTATTTTTGATTAAAGATTATTATTTATGTGAGATTTTCCTTTTTTAATTCCGATTCAATATGAAATGAAGGTAGGAAATGCGATAACAGGTAAATTTCTGTGAATGTTGTGATGGCTTTTGATTAATATATACTGTGCCGAGTTGCTATAGATAATTATTTGTTGAAAAGACAAGCAAAAATGTCGTGTATCTTTCACGAACTTTTGTACATGTTTTTTAATTTAATTTTATTGTGTAAAAGATAAAAGACGTTTCAAGAATTAACTGCCTACTTAGTTATGTTAATTAAACAGGAAAACAAATGTATGCTTATGATACTCGTAATTTTGTGGAGCCTTTACTTGGTTTCATTTTTCTTTGATATACAACCATATAAGTTATATAAAGTTTATAAATCGGTATTCAATTACCTATATGAAAAGAAGTAATGAAAAATCTTCTATTCATCTTGACGTTGTGTCATAATAAAGAGTAATATAATTACGTAGGTACATTGTACATAAACTGTATATAAAACCATTACTTCTTTGAATCCTAGAACTTTCATTACGTATAACGATTGATGTTTGAAATCTTTTTTATGTCTGTTACCCAAAAATGATTATTAATTGTAAAAACAAAACTGATATAAAAAGGCCCTCGTTTATTCATCTTTCTTCAAGTCATAAAGAACTGAGGGAACAATGGATGTTTTGCGGATGTAATTGGAAGAAAAAGTTCAGTCTATTTTTGAACCTTCAATATTACTTTCAGAATAATATAAATGGTATGTGTATTCTATGACTAGCGTGCCGCAAATTACTTTTTTAAAGTTAAAAGTGCAGTAGTTATAATTTCAGTCTAGTCACAACTACCGAAAATGTCATCAGCGCGTCTGTGAGTGAAGGAATTAAATGAAATCAAATAAAAGTTGATTGCGTATGACGACTAGTTAGCGCGATTGCAACTATTGCAAATGACGCGTGTTGTCATTTGCAATAGTTGAATATTATAATATGCATGGGCCCATCGTATCGATGTCAACTGTTATGAAGACTTTTGACAGTCGTTACGGAGAGCCAGTATTTTCAAATTTGGTGGGAGGATATGCTAGAAATAGCACATCGTTTCGAATTGTGGAGTTTAGACGGTAATCGCTCCATAGCGTGCGAGCGCGGCAAATATCTTGAATCGCAGCCCGGTCAACCATAGGGTTGTGATGGAGTCATTGCATGCCCAACCATATTTTTTTTCTATCGTTTTAGTTTTGTAACATACAGAAAAAATCCCCTACTTATCGATGCAGGATCTACTCCCATTCAATGCAGAGTTTAAAGCAATAAAAACAAATAACCCCTTAACTCACGAACTCTGAAAGAGTTTCGTAGGAAGTCGTACATTTTTGCGTAACCGTTTTATCAGTATTGGGCATGGAGCATTGCACGGTTCGTCGGTAGAGGGGCACGTTTTATCTCTTCCACTACATAGAACCTCCCAAGGGTGTTTGTTTCTCGCGATTGATACATATTATGTGACATCTAGTGAAGCGAACGATCAATGGGGAAATCAAAAGGAATCCTTGCGTTATATATCTAATGCAATTACGAGTATCACCTGTCTAATCATGCGAGATTTCAAATTAGCTTCATAATGTGATTGCAAAATATTTTTTTATAGGTATTTAAATCGAGAAGAGAGACTATTTATGAGGAGATAGTTAGAGTTATTGGTTGTAAGTTGGAGATATTTCAATGTTTATTGTTGTTTATAAGTATTCTTGCTCTTAATTGAGTGGTTTTTTTTTTACGTTCTCTAGTATACAGAAATAAAACAACAACAAATTGTTGAAATTTAAAAGGAAACTCTTTGAAACCATTTCGATTTGGCTTTATTACTCAGAAATAGCTGCAAACACTGAGCTTAGTAACTAATTCCATTCTATATTTTTATCAATTTTGCCTTAGGGTACTAGGGTTTAGCTTTCGTGATTTTAAGTAGTGTAATTATGAATCTGTAGCGGTAGCTACATACAACTGTGGCCATCTAGCGAGCGACGACGAAGTCTCAACAACAACAATACGGTGACATCTATTGTACACAATGCGACGGAAAACAAGGTGCTGAATCACGCAAGCAGAGTTCGCACGCCGAGTTGTATATATATAACATCTCAAATACCTCCGTCGGCCTGAAGGCCACCAAGCACGACCACCCAGCTTAGTTAGAGGCTCCTCCCTCTAGTTGGAGGAACACCACCCCTTTCTTCCTCCACAAATCAAAGAAAATGTAAGTGCAGTTTTTTGCTGCACGAAGAACACAAAGCTGATTTCTTGAACCATCTTTATACTGACTGTTGCTTGGTATCTTTTCGTAGCTTGTGTGTGTAGGGATATTTTTTTAAACCATAGTGGGGTGTATACCACAGTAAATAAAAAAATGAAATATGTGAAAAGTGACAAATATCAGTAGCAAATTAGTATGGCTAATGACGTCAAAAGTCTTTTCTTATATATCACTCAGAATCAGTGGGTGCCAGTGAGATGCCGTTTTCAGGTGGGTACATGTAAACGACATCTGCGGTTGGGTTCGAAATTATGAGTACAGTGGCATGTCGTTTACTGCGCTATCTGCGATCGTCTACGAATCCGTAACTATATTGAGAACTTTTTAATACGAGTACAAACTGATGTCACGATGAGACTGCTTTGGAACATAAATATGATACCCATAATACCTTTGTACGAATTATCTGCATGATCAATTTTTAAATTGTCATAAATATTAAATTTCATTTTTAAATTTTTCCACAAATTCCACTTAAAATTTCCGCTTCCATTTTATTTTCTCCTATTTTGTATGACACACGCGCGTCATATATTTTACGCACGTGTAATAATCAGTTGGCAACACCAAATTAAATTATCATATGTCATCGATATTTCCTCAACAATTTCCCGGTAAAAATTTTACTCTTTCACATTTTAATCCGGAACTCGGAAATGCGGCCGTATTTATCATGGTAGTATTAAATAAGGGTAATAATGGAATAACAAATGTGCTACGGCCAGGCGACACGACAATGCCTCGTATATATCTTCGCTGGCTTGACAAATATTTCTTGAAACTTTTCATAAGTAAGGTAATTGGATGTACTGATGGTGTAGTGGTTCGAGTGGTTGCCATGACAGTTTGAGTTGGTGCTAAATGTGTAAAGGTTTAGGACAAAGCCTCAAGTGATCTTCAAGCATAGGTTCTTATAGTACCTACTTTTCCATCATAAATGTGCAATGTTTTAAAGTAAAAAAAAAATTTGGAAGGAAAAGACGTATTGTTTATAGTATTTCTTGACGGCCCAAGCAGGCTGACCTACTTTGCTGTGGATGCGGCTATGTTTTTATTTGGTTTGAAGCTTGCTAGAGATGCGTGTTATGCTGCGTATTATAGATGTTCACGAGTTGTGTAGCTAAGTGCAGATCACCGCGCCTTCCCTACAGCCACTATCTTTTTTTCTGACGCCTTCCATACCTCTATGACGACTGCCACACTTGCGCAGCTACCTCGTGGTCACTTAACTTCATTGCACATCTTCCTCACTGCATAGTTTAGTATTTAGTAATCTGTGGTTTAGTGTTAGTGGAAACGGTCACCTAGTTTTGTAACATAGCTCAAACATCCACGCAGCTGCATTGTACACAGCCGGTGGAAAAGCGCCCTCAATCTGGGTGTCTGTTTTCATGTTTTTTTGTTGTCGTAATAGATTGGTGAACTGCGGCATCGGCATATCATGTTTCTTCTGACTGTGCTCATGGATAGATGAGATAAGCGAAGTAACACACATATTATTGCAGAGGGCTCATTGCAACTGCAAAGTTTTCACTTACTGCAAGAAAAGAAAGAGTGCACGTGATGACGCTACACATTGCTTCTCGTCATCTGAGGTAATATTATTTGTTACAACATGTCATGAATAACATATTGTAACGTATGTCCGGTACTTACCGCGTTGCGTCACAGTACCACCCATACGCTCGGCCAATCAGAGAAAGCCATCGTCCGCAGTCGCAAAGCCTGACCAAATATGGTCATAAACGGACTCTCAGCCTGATGGAGGGCCCGGTATATAAAGGGGCCGACAGAGAGGCCGGCACCGCTACTCTAACGTCGCTTCTACTATAACTAAGCGTACCTACTGACCCTACGTCGTATTTACGTGTATCCTGGTCCCAGCTACGGGTAAGCACTACATTTACTGCGTTAGCGTACTGCCCATCTCTCTACCTGCTAGCTGAGGCCGGCTGACGCCGCCTGCCTGACTCTATTGGTTGTGGCTCTCCTAATGCTGCTTTCCTTCAGGTTCCAGGTTCACGCTAAGACTCCGGCTACGCTCCTAGACCGCTACACTTTCCTGCATCGCCTTCGGCTTCACCTCTGGCGAAGAGTCTGGCCTGCCCTGCTCATCGTACTCACACCGCCGGCGTCTGCCAGCTGAGCCAACGTCAGCGAGGGCCTGTACCGCTACGCACAGCCTTCGAGCAGCCTGCCTACACACTACCGGAGGGAACAGCGTGGGAGACTACAGCCCTTAGTGTTCAGGCCAGTGTCGTGTTGTTGGTCGGTCATACTCGTGGCAAGGGAAGTGAGACGATATTCTGCAATAAACGCATCTAAAACCTCTACTGCGTTTTTACTACCAGAACCCGTTACAGTGGCGCCTACGTGGGTTATTGTCTCGCTTTCCGTGCTCGAGTTCTCATCTAGCAGGTCTCTATCATTGTAAGCGAGCAGGTGCGGCTACAGCGAACCGGTACGTATTGTTGTACTAATTGTCTACCTTTTAGTGTAACTACCTACTACGTACTAGTTCGCAAATTTGAATCTTAACGTTTTCTAATTAGTCCTAACGGTCGAACTTTTACGCCTAATCGTAAAGTAGGCCATTTGTAAGGGCGGAACGCTTGCGCACTAAGTGTAGTGTGTAGTGTATACTTACGCGGTTATTCATACACCATGGGCTCACACCCCATAAAATACTTCCTGCTAAACAAGAACGAGTTAGCTTACGAGGTCGTGATTAGAGGTGAGGAGCCGGCTACCTCTGTCCTAGGTCTGCGGAAGCAGCTCCCTAAATTACTGGAAGCCATTCCAAATGATGACATTTTGGAGTCGGGTCTAGCCATAGCGGTGGACTTCGAGGGCGCTAGCGAGGAAGTCTCTGAGCTGGCCAAGCGACTAAATTCGTTATCTGCCTCTTACGACGCGAACCTAGCTAAGAGGTCTACCGCACTGCACAACCACTTATACCATAGACTCCGTAGGATGGAACGTCCTACGGCGTTTTCAAAACGGATTACCGAATTGTGCAGCCGGTTCGACAAGCTCTCGGCGGAGCTGTCCGCCATTGAGCAATCAGCTGTTCGCTCAGCTGATGCTGAGGCAGAGGTCCAACCTGCGCCGTCTACCTCGACGCAGGCAGGGTTAGCCCCAGTATTGCATTGCGAGCATTTGAGAGTTAGCGAACTGTCTAAGCTAAAATACGACGGTACGGGATGCTTCCGAGCGTTCCTACAACGCGTAACCGAATTCCAAACCGCGCGTAATCTACCTTCCACTAAAATTTTATCATATGCCTCCGAAATTTTCACCGGTAACGCACTTCACTGGTACCGCGGCCTAAAAGAATATTTCACTACATGGGAAGAACTCACCACTAAATTAATAGACGATTTCACACCGTACGATTATGACTACCGGTTATTAAATGAAATCCGCCGACGTACTTAAGGTGCTACCGAAACTATAATTATTTATCTCTCGATAATGAATCAGCTGTTCGCTAGGCTGTCTCCGTCAAAGCGATTGTCCGAACGCGAAAAGTTAGACATCCTATTGCATAACATACGTCCATGCTATTCACTAGTGCTAGCTCCGTTAATATCTTCAATAGACAGTATAGCAACACTGCAGACGTTATGTTTAAACTACGAACGGATGAAATGTTTGAACTCTCAATTCCGCGAACCGTATTATAATAACGACACGTTGGCACCAGACCTAGCTTACAGTCACAAACCTAATAACCGAGCGCGTAATAATTCCTACAATAATTATCACGTTGCTACTATAGAGGGTACGTCCGAATACACTGTGAACAACGAACCTAGCAAACCTAAGTCTAAACCTAGCTCTGTCGCTCTAGTCACGTCCAAGTACTGCCCGCGCTGCCGAATCAATGATCACAGTTTGAATGAATGCAAACGCGATCGCTTCGCAATTTGCTTCAAGTGCGGCTGTAGGGATGTGACATTCCCTAACTGCCCGAACTGTAAATCGATGAAACCAAAAAACTCGTTGGTCAGGGTCGGGGCGTGTCAAAATCTAAATTAGGTTCTACAACCTATTCAACCAATTTTGACAAAGATGATTGGAGAAATTGGCTAAACACTCTAAAAGTGTATTTCTCTAGTTATTCCGTCGCCTCGATCCTGGATAATAAACCTAAAAATGACCTACGGCCCTATGTTAACGTAACGATTAACAGTTTACCTATTTGTGGATTGCTCGATTCCGGTTCAGCCATTACAATTCTAGGTAACAACTCCCATCTGGAGGTAATTACTAAAACCGGGTTAGAAATACAGCAGTGTCACAACACTAATTCCATTCGGTCCGCAGGTGGAAATATATTGTTGCCGCGCGTTTTATCAACTTACCCACTACTTTTAATAATCAAACCCACTTATTGAAAGCTTATATTATTCCAGAAGTTACAAGTAATTTAATTTTAGGCATCGATTTCTGGAAAATATTTAAATTACTGCCTAACCATATTGCATCCGTATGCATGTCTAAAACATTGCCGTGTAGTGTGTTAGGTGAAAATAAGCTAAGTAACACGAACGTATTGCAATCTTTTAGTGAGTTGAGTGAGTCACAACAGAGAACGGCTAAGTTAATTATAAAGCAATACGAGTCGATTTCTACTGAAAAAACCGGTTTAGGACGAACTCACTTAATAGAACATGCAATAGACACTGGCGATTCTGCGCCGATACGCCAAAGATATTATAGGTTACCGCCGGCGAAATTAAAAATAATTATTGACGAATTAGACGAAATGCTTGCATTGGGAGTGGTAGAAAAATGCGAAAGTCCGTGGTCGTCACCGATTTTACTAACGCCTAAGAAAGACGGTAAACTAAGGTTTTGTTTAGATAGTCGGAAACTTAATTCTATTACTAAAAAAGACGCGTACAAACTACCTTACGTATCCGAAATTTTAGACAACCTTAGGAACGCTAGATATCTAAGTAGTATAGACTTATCTAAGTCCTTTTGGCAGACGCCTCTTCGCGAATGTGATCGTGATAAGACTGCGTTCTATGTGCCTACTAGAGGAACATTTAGATTTGTGACTATGCCGTTTGGTTTAACGAATGCGCCTGCGACACAACAGCGTTTGGTGGATCACTTGTTTACGAACAGTCCTGAGTTCGAAAACTCTGTATTCGTTTTTTTAGATGATATCGTGCTTATATCGCCATCCTTTAATGCTCATGTGTCACTATTAAATAAAGTATACGAAAAATTAAAATCGGCCAACCTTACCATCAACTTGGAAAAATCTAAATTCTTCCGTGATGAATTGAAGTACTTGGGCTACGTAGTAAACTCTAAAGGATTACAAGTAGACCCATGTAAGGTGGAAGCCATTCTTCAATATGCTACGCCTAAGAATAAAAAAGAAGTCAAAAGGTTCTTAGGCATTGCATCATGGTATCGGCGATTTATACCTAATTTTAGTACTATTGCCGGTCCTCTGAACAAACTTACCTCTACCGGTAAGAAAGCCGCACCATTTCAGTGGTCGGTGGAAGCTGATGACTCGTTTTGTAAACTAAAACAATTGTTAAGCTCCGCACCAATATTATCGTGTCCCGATTACGAGAAACCTTTTCAAGTTCACACAGATGCGAGTGCGAGCGGCATCGGTGGGTTACTTACACAAGAAATAGATGGCGTGGAACTACCTATCGCTTACATGAGTAGGTCACTAAATGCACAGGAACAAAACTACAGTATAACAGAACGGGAGACATTAGCAGTTCTAACAG
Source organism: Euclidia mi (assembly GCA_944739405.2). Taxonomy (NCBI): domain Eukaryota; kingdom Metazoa; phylum Arthropoda; class Insecta; order Lepidoptera; family Erebidae; genus Euclidia; species Euclidia mi. The sequence goes on from OX123190.2 coordinate 36,114,273, forward strand.
CCCTCGAATATTGGCGCTGTTATTTAGATAACGGGTTAAAGTTTGTTGTGTATACTGACCATTCCGCACTAAAATGGTTCCTAAACTTGAGCAACCCGACTGGTAGATTAGCTCGGTGGTCGGTTCGTCTGTCAGCCTTCAACTTCGAAATAAAGCATCGGCGCGGTGCGGATAATATTATAGCCGATGCGTTATCACGATCCCTACCTGTAAATATAATTAACGCGAATAATAATAACGTGAATGACCCTAATGTTAACACTGATCAATGGTATTCAGCCACCTACAATGGTTGTTTATCTTCGCCTAATGACTATCCAGACTATTCTATTAAAAATAATAAATTATATCGTTTGATTAAATCTAGGTGTATGCTACGTAAGGAGTTCGAATGGAAAGAAGTACTACCTTCTTCTGATCGAAATAATGCCATATTAGAGAACCATGCCGAACTCACTTCGGGGCATTTCGGTATATTTAAAACTTACAAGCGCTTAGCACTGCGTTACTATTGGCCCAAAATGCGCGATGACGTAGTTAAGTTAATAAATTCTTGCGACACTTGTATCGCGCACAAACATCAGAACCACGCACCATTGGGAACCATGGGACGACCCAAAGTGTGTTCACGACCCTTCCAAACCATTAGTGTAGATTTGGTGGGGCCACTACCCGTCACAAGAAAACAAAACGCCTACATCTTCGTAGTAACTTGTTGTTTTAGTAAATACTGTCTACTTTTTCCTATCAGGCGCGCAACTGCTGAAATAATAACTAATATTTTGGAAGAAAAAATATTTTTAGTTCATGGTATACCATCTACAATTATATTGGACAATGGTAAACAGTTTGTCAGTGCTACTTTAAAAGCTATGTTGTGCAAGTACAAAATCCCTAATCTTCATTATACTCCTAAATATTCCCCACATGTCAATACGGTCGAACGCTATAATAAAACCATTGGTTCTACCTTAGCGGCGTTTGTAGGAAATGACCAGAGATTATGGGACACTCTCGTACCTAAAGTGCAGTTTGCATTAAATACTGCAGTTAATGAAGTCACGGGCTATACACCTAGTTTTTTAGTCTATGGACGTGAACTAGTTCCATGCGGCTCACACTATGTCGACACAGACGCTGATGATATAGTATACATACCTAGGGACGATTACGCAGAAAACATAGGTCACTTATCAGGCATATTTGACAAAGTTCAGGCACTCCTCATTCAAGCTCATGCTAGGAATTCCCAAACGTATAATTTACGCCGTAAACCAGCTGAGTTTAATGTGGGAGACACTGTGTGGAAACGGACTTTTTATCAGAGCGACAAGGATAAGTCCTTCTGTAAGAAACTAGCCCCTAAATTCGTGAAGTACACAGTGATTAATAAAAAGTCGCCTCTCGTTTACGAGTTGTCGGACGCGTCTGGAAATTCTATTGGGTTTTGGCACATTAAGGACCTAAAACTTATACACTATGGTGCCTAACTATTTGTTACAAACCGTAGAAGACTTTCCCTTCCTTCTCTCTATATGCCGTCTTAGCTTGGACAGTAGCGGACTCATAGACCTAACGCAGCTAGTCGGATTTTCCTTGTTAGTCACGTAAAATCCTCTCCTAAGGCGGGCGGTATTGTAACGTATGTCCGGTACTTACCGCGTTGCGTCACAGTACCGCCCATACGCTCGGCCAATCAGAGAAAGCCATCGTCCGCACTCGCAAAGCCTGACCAAATATGGTCATAAACGGACTCTCAGCCTGATTGAGGGCCCGGTATATAAAGGGGCCGACAGAGAGGCCGGCACTGCTACTCTAACGTCGCTTCTACTATAATTAAGCGTACCTACTGACCCTACGTCGTATTTACGTGTATCCTGGTCCCAGCTACGGGTAAGCACTACATTTACTGCGTTAGCGTACTGCCCATCTCTCTACCTGCTAGCTGAGGCCGGCTGACGCCGCCTGCCTGACTCTATTGGTTGTGGCTCTCCTAATGCTGCTTTCCTTCAGGTTCCAGGTTCACGCTAAGACTCCGGCTACGCTCCTAGACCGCTACACTTTCCTGCATCGCCTTCGGCTTCACCTCTGGCGAAGAGTCTGGCCTGCCCTGCTCATCGTACTCACACCGCCGGCGTCTGCCAGCTGAGCCAACGTCAGCGAGGGCCTGTACCGCTACGCACAGCCTTCGAGCAGCCTGCCTACACACTACCGGAGGGAACAGCGTGGGAGACTACAGCCCTTAGTGTTCAGGCCAGTGTCGTGTTGTTGGTCGGTCATACTCGTGGCAAGGGAAGTGAGACGATACTCTGCAATAAACGCATCTAAAACCTCTACTGCGTTTTTACTACCAGAACCCGTTACAATATAACACCCGGTCAGAATCTTTTTACTATCTCCCACCACCTTGTGAAATTCTTAATGGATAAAAATTTCACAATGGACCTAATCAAGAAATATTTATCTATAATTTATTCAACATTACAAAAACCAAACTGACCCTCACTGACCCGAGCATTAAGAAAATATGTTTGATCGACTGTTATTCGATTAGGTAGACGTTCTTAAAAGTATACCATACGATAGATGTTGTAACAAAAACGATATTTACAATGGCCTATATACATAACTAGAGGATGCCCGCGGTTACACCCGCGTTATTTAAGACTACTGCTCTGCTCCCGTCGCTCATAGCGTGATGTTATATAGCCTTCCTCAATAAATCTGGCTATCTAACACTGAAAGAATTTTTCAAATCGAACCAGTAGTTCCTGAGATTAGCGCGTTCAACCAAGCAAACAAACAAACTCTTCAGCTTTATATATTAGTATACGATGTATATCAGCGGTAGCCTAGAGGGATGCCAACAGATTGGCATGCAGTGCAGAGGGTATCTGGTTCATTTTAATTACCTAAATTTAGTGCGCCGAATGCTCAAAGAATTTAAATTTTGGTATCTACAGTTATCGTTAGCGGCTGGCTGTTCAATCTGAGAAGTCTGACAACGTATAATATGATGCCATTCTTCTCTCATACGAATTCGCCTACATCAATCTAAGATGGAATTTAGGCGTATGTCTGGACTATTATATTTTACCTATTTAAAGATGATGGTATAAAATGTACATTATAAAGAACACGTAGATTCGGAACAGTTACCTATTCGTGGTTTTCTCAAAGAAGGACAAGCGAAGAACTAATCGGCAACACTTCAGTTTACAGTTGCACAAATGCTGTATCATTCGTATTTTGTAGTTGGCGACGTTAAGTGATAAGCCTTCATAGTTATATTTAGTACTTATATTATTCGTGCAACGAAACCTTTTAACACATTAGTTAACTGTCAAAACTTCAAGGGAGCAGACAACGCGACGGTTGAACTGCAAAGCTAGCACGTACGCGTATGAAAACACTAATGCATAAGTTATATTTATCGCAATAATAACTGGTAATTTTATCCCACATGTTCAACGTAATGGAAAGATTATTAATAATTCTATTATCTGTAAAGTACACTTACCTGACTGGTCTGTATAGACCTGGGGATAGGTATACTTAACTTGGACCGCCGTTCTATTTTTAGTGCTACTTCTGAGAATTTTCTTACAGAGAAATCTAATAATATACCTAAGCAAAAATTCGTATTCGAAACCTCACACAATTGATATCCACACATCAACACAAAGGCTACATTGGTTCGGTGTAGAAGCAATGTAGCCTTTAGTTATAAAAATAATGTGGCTCAAAATACAAGTGTTCATTTGAACACGTTTTTTTAGTACTTTGTTGTAACTACATATGTTCAAGCTCAATTTCATTCTTATCCATGTTCTTGTATCATCATGAAACTGGAAAGTTATAATTATTTATATAAGGTGACTATACACTTATGAATATAAGTAAAAGCATCGCTATCCAGCTAGGCTATGCTGCCAGTCGTCTGAGCACGCTACCGGTTACGGTTGACAGCGTGCCGAACAATTTTTTGCCGCATTTTAGGTGGCATATTTTTATTTCTTTTTATTCACACTTTTAGAATAGTTTTTCTTTTTTGTCCTTTTTTGCCTTTTTAGGGTTCCGTAGCCAAATATGGCAAAAAACAGAATCCTTATAGATTCGCCTTGTGTGTCTCACTGTCTGTCAGTCTGTCTGCTCGTTCGCATAGCCACTTTATTTAGTGATAGTTTAAATATGTTCGTATCATAATCAACCTGCCATAGTCCACTGCTGGAAATAGGCCACTCCAATGCTACTGAGCTCGATTTAGTTGCAATGTACAGTCATAATTATATACCTGAACTAGAGGACGCCAGCAGCTAGGCCTGCATTTTTTTTAAATTTACCCGTTTTGGCCGATCCCGTGGGAATTTCGGGAAATCCCTTCTTAGTGCAACCCTACGGTCCCCAAGTAACATACATGCCAAATTTCAGCTTCCTGCGCCCAAAAGTTTCGGCTGTAGCGTGTCTGTCAGTCAGTCAGTAACGCAAGGATTTTATATATTAAGATATGTAAATAATACCAATACACGTACTCTTATATCTTGGAAGATAATTAACAGCTGTTCTTATGGTGGAACTTTGAGATATGAGAAAATGGTGAAATGCCTACTATACTAGTAAAACCCTTGTATTTGGGCTCATTAGTTTAGTATAGATCTATCTAGTCATTGCTACTGATGACGAGGCCGTGATGCTGAAACTGGAAGATGGCTGATTGATAGAAATGTAAAAGCGTGTTGTTAACTATTAGTTTATATTACCAGATTTCGCTCATGGCCCCGTCTACATGGGACCTTTTTACTCCTTAGAGAGAAATTTCCAAAAATCTCCACTCCCCGAGAATCATACATGCAAAGTAGTTTCTTCCACCAAGTAGTTTCGGTTGTACGTTGTCTGCGTGTCAGCCGTTAATTTACTATACCAATGTCAGCAATTTTTGTCTTCTATAGAACTTGAATGATAACTAAAATTAAAACGAGTGGCTTAAATTAGATTTTGAAAAAAAACTTATTTGTCTTACGAATCTTAAAAATGTCGTTAATATCAAAATAATACACCAGTTGTTAATAAATCGTGTAGAAAAAGAAAAAAGAATAATCAATGACTTAATAGTGTATCATCTAACATATATAGAACACTGAACAAGATTAAGTTCGTCATAACAAAACGCAAATCTACCATGTGTAACACCCTCGGAGCGGTGATAGGCCTCACACCTGCCATACGGTGTCTGTCGATAAATTCAGTGTCAAACGATCGCCTGTTTATTGTACACAATAAAATATTACAGTTTGCTTTATTTGTGTGGAATTCTATGCATATGTAAGTGTACACCTACTTACAGTATGCATACTGGTGGAGAACCTTTGGGGAGACCTGAGTCCAGCAGTGGACGTCTTTCGGCTGACATCATGATGATAATGATAGATTTTCGTTTACTTTTTAGAAAGGCAAGGTACTTAGGCGAAAATCTGAAACTATAAACGTCAAAAAGCGAGTTAACATTGCCAAACTCTTACATAGTAAATTTACTTGAGTAGATAGTTAGACAGCGTAAGCAATAACGGCTAACGGCTCACTTAATTTAAAGTACCTTTCATTATAAAATGAACAAAAATATTTCAGATCGTTTTTTAACGCGTACAAAATTCTCATTTGGATACATTCCAGACTTTTCTCAGGAATGTGAGAACTCAAAACGGGTTTTTCGCAGCTTTAAATTACTATATTGGGCAGCACATTACCCTAAAATAACTTGAAGTAATTTTGAAACGCTCTCACTTAATTAAACAACAGGCTAAGTTTATACCTACATTGTAATTACATAGAGCTGGTTCGTGATGAACACTTGCTATTTAAAAAGTTTCTACATAAATTCATGCAATGTGATATGAAGGTGAATAGTCCAGCTTTAATCAAGTCAAACTCTAACAAACCGAGTAAATCTAAAGTTAAAATTATGAAGTATAATATTCCTCTAAGTTGAAAAACATATGAATAAACTAACATTAGAAATTTAGGACTGTATTGCGCACTTAAACAATTTATTTTAACTTTGTAGGCTAGGGATTAAAACTCTTGTAGGCAACAAAGAACTAAGTTTTTGAAAGTACACAAAAGACATAAGAATAAATGTCGTGAGGACTATTTAATTTTCGTTCTTTAAAAGTGGTCATAACTCATAACAGTCGTTCAATTAATTCGTTCAATAGAAACTGTACCTATTTATAAAACCTTATCAAAAAGTTTTTAATTTTTCGTAAATTCGTTTTTGGGTGGGTGAGGGTTCTAACTCAGCTGCAGCTGGTGTCGGAGTTTGAAAGTCAGACCAAGTTCTATGATGTGTCCTAAAGAGGTACACTATACGTGTCTACCTTGTGTTGATGTCCATTGTACCACGATATCAGAAAAATAAGCTAAAGAAGAATAGTACAAAATTAATTGAAGCTATTCAGTATATAATACTGAATAGCTTTAATTAATTTTGAATTTTGGATTGACGTCACCATTAATGGGAGTACCTGCTGGCAAAAGACTTGTCTGTTAGCAAACGTGGCTGAATTGTGGTGTTCTGCTCAATTTTTTATTTCTCAACTATTATAGCATTTTTACCCAGATACTAAATAGTGCCAAAGGAAGTAAAAGAAAGAAAGGGGCTGCAATAGTTTACTTTCTCGAGGTAACCCAATATCTTTTATTTAAATTTAAACTATGTACTTTATTAAACACCGATAAGCCATTTTGAAAACATAATTGGCATCTTTGTATTAAAAGTAAGAACGCAAACAAACAATATTTTTAATACAACACAAGAGATTGTAAGAATTATTTTTGTATGACAAAGTGACGTGATACCCTTTGGCGAACGTAAATAAAATTATACTAAGCCTAATACTTTCATAGACGATAAATATTCCAGGCTGAAAAAATAAGTCCTGGAATCTAACGTCACTTGTTGATTTTTTTACTCCACTTCACATTCAACATTACTTAATACTTTCACAAAATGGTATCACAAGTTTTATGAAGTAATACTTCAGTGTAATGTGCAGTGTAAGGGCCGATACACACTTGTTATCGTAATAGATTTATCGGTATCGGCATAACGGTAATCCTGGCGATAAGTTGCTCGTCACCGTGTCTTGCGAAACGTGAACGAAAAGGGAAAATGAAGCTCAATAGATATTTTGCAGTCATCTTCTTCACGTTATGACGTGTAATTAATGCTCTTGAATTAGTTAGTCTTGAGCCTTTGTAAGTGATATAATCCTATTAATATAAAAGTTTTTTTTTAAGAAGAATTTCAGTAGTTTGGAACCAGACAGTGTTAATTAGTATGAGAAAGACCCTAACTACGGAGGCCTTCTACTATGAGTACTAGACAATTATGGATAAACATACCTACTCATATACTTCTTTTGTAAATACATGTTAACACCCAGATATATAGAGATATACAATTATACATAGAAACATCTAGACGAAGACAAACATCCAAGTTCACGAACACAAATTTTTGTTTTATGCGGTAATCGAAGCCGCGGCCTTCGGCGTGTCGGTCAGTCACACTTCTGCTGCACCACCGGGTCGTCAATACTACTGTTCATTTATTTCTTGGAATAGCATCCATCATCTTCTGGCCCTGGTCCCAATTTATTTGGGGTCGGCGCAGTACGTCCTACCTTCGCTGCCATTATTTTCTGTCGCCCGTCATCTGATCATTTACCCCTTTCTCTTTCATATCCATCCTCACACAGTCCATCCATCTTTTTCTTGGCCTCCCTCTCCCTTTACATCTCTCTACTTTCATATTCATCACATGCTTACCTAAATATCATCTCTTCGCATAATATGTCCATACCAAGCCAAACGACTTCCTTTCACTTTCTCGTGTATTGTAGCAACTTTCAAACTACCTCTCACGTATTAGAATAACATACAAGCAGTAACAAAGAGTACTAACGCAACCCATGCGTTGGATTAAGACATAGGAGCTTATCGTACCTCGTGTAAGAACCTGCCGGAAGTAGGCTGGTATTAGGATAAGACATTCTTCCTTTAGTCTCGCTTTATCTAAGAATACCTCATATAATATAAACGGTTAACCTCAAATACATGTCATTCGTAAGACAAAGCGGTAGGTCAAATGCCCCACTTAATTTTTAGCTTCTTTTAACTTGGTATTTTTACCTTTTAATGTTGCAATATCTTATTAAAAAGACCATTGTGCTAGAAACTTGAAGAGATTTGTCTAGCTGATTTATGATTGAATATTTTTAAATTATGTAGGTGTTTTATCAATTTGAAAAATTTCTAGAAGTATATTTTGTCATATTGATAGACGTTTCAACTCTTCATAACTTACCCTCATAGTCGTTCTAAGAACAGAAGGGGCGTTGAATCATACGACTTTGATGTGCTTTATATAAATTTCAGTATTTGTTTGATCAGCATAATGTTGAGTGATATATTATTAATTTTATATATTAAAACTATATTTATATTATAACTTGCCTCCCAGCATTTGATTTTAGTTGCCGTGACATAGCATCTTTATTTTAATTTTAACATATGCTAATGTAATCTACACTAATAATATAAAGCTGAAGAGTTTGTTTGGTTGAACGTGCCTGGGACCACTGGAACGATTGGCAAGTGTCTTGGTGTTGGACAGCCTAGTTATGGAAGCAGACTATAGGCAACATAACATTAAAGCAACTGGTGCAGAGCATACATACATACATAGACTCACGCCTGTTTCCCCGAAGGGGTAGGCAGAGGCATATTAAACGCCCACTTTTCGCCAGTGTTTTGATCCCACGTAATAGGTGGCGAGCCTATTGCCGCTTATCGGGATATTTTTTTTGCCAGAGCCTCGTCCGTTGATCGGCAGGTGCACCGCTTGCAGGTGAGGTTGGCTTGGGACCCAAAGTTCTTGGTGGGAACCCTATGCACCCTAGATGTTGCAAAGCAGTAGCGATAAATAACGCGGGTGTATCCACGGGCTTAACTAATAGGTACGCTATAAAACTGATCGTCCCCTTTAAAACTGAAATAACCAATAACATTTTTATTCACAAGATTCAGCTATAGATAAAGATATAGACGTAATCGAAATAAAAACGAAACAAAAGTCGAACAAAGTCAAAAATAAAAACCAGTCAGTAATTGGATATTTTCGTAATATTGGCCTAGTTTTTTAAAGCTACCATAAAATTTAAAGAAGGTAACATTTCCAAATAGTATTTTGCTTATCGCATAGTTTAAAATTAGATTTAATGAGAGATGATGAGGAATAAAACAGAATCGTTTCTAGACATCTTTATCCATTTACTTGGAAAGCTAAATTTATTTTCGCATCATTGCTGAGATGTAATTGCGATCACCGCATGTGGTATTATTACTTGTCGGTTGGTGAGCCAACAAATATATTTCCCTTCAATCCCAGATTAGATTGACATCAATATCGTAAAACACCGTTGTGTCTCGCACAGGATCATCGTCGAGAATAACGCAAGGTTTAAGAACTGAGGACCTCAAAAAGATCCCAGTTGTCAAAATGTCGAACATTTGCGAGATATACTACAATAAATGACTGTAATAAATCTCCGTGGGTTAGAATACAAAATTTAAGCAGACAGACTTTTTTTGGAAGTATATTCGCGAGCTAAAAAATATTTTTCGTATTCCCCAAAGTAAAGCGTTTAGGATATCGCAGGCCCCGACAATCCTTCGCAGGTAGAAAGGCACGTTGTGATGGAGTAGTCCCTCCCTAATTGCTTTCCACGGGAGGGAGTTGAAAGCGTTGACGATGTCTAGGCTCACCGCCAACGTTGCCAATACCAACATGACAGTTGACTCCGACATGGAGCGGACGCGTTTAATAGCGTCCAATGTCGAATGGCTTGGCCGGAAGCCAAACTGATTGTCACTCAGGTCGGGACCTACACCACAGATGATCATTGAGGCGGGCAGCGATGACGCGTTCAAAAAGTTTGCCCACCTTGTCCAGCAAGCAGATGGGACGAAAGACCAACCTACCTACCTACTACTCGTAAATGGTAAATGTTTATTTGTTTAAAATCCAGGTGCTTTCAAATAAACTTATTTAGAAATTCATAAAGGGGTTAAATTAGCACAGCTCTCGTTGGCGACAAGTGGCCTTCGTTCACCGAAAACGCTATATTTTTTTCTGTGTTTGTGTTCCTGCGTCTTCGCTATGTCACGTGGTCGCCGAAGAACGTGTACCTAGCTTAGGAACAAACAGTTTACCCTTGGTAACTTACTGATCGTCTCAGCACTAGCTACCTGTCCCCTCACTACGTTCTCTTATCTCCGCCTGATGAACTGTAATGATGATAATGGTAACTTAGTGTTATTCAATAATAACACTAACTTGTAGGTTCTTGTGGAACTATGATTAGTTCCTGTTATTTGATTGTTTCCTTAGACTGGTAATTACCACAATTTTATTAAAGAAGGTGTTCCTTTTTGTAATCAGGCGATGAAGTAATTACGTCACGTTAAAGTATGGGAATCAAATTGTAGTTGTTTCTCTTTGAGCTTTTGTAATTGTAAAGTTTCGTTAACTTTGACTGCTCTTCGTTATTTGAATAAAACGTAAATAATAAAAAATGATAAATTAGCTGTTTATTATTGCCAGATTTACCTACTTACTTATCCCTTTTGGAAATTTGTTCAAATGTTTTTTGTTCTCTGTAATAGCTATGTCACCATCGATCATTATTGAACTTCATTTGGCTTAACTAAACATAATTAGAGCATTATGAATAAAAACTTTAAGAATATATTCTATACGAAAAATAGATAACTGTTTGAACAAGACATAATAAATTCATAAACACTTATTTTTTTAAATCCGGCTAGAAACAGGCATAAGCTTTGTCTAGAGTTCTATATTTAATTTGGTGTGGTGCTGTGCCATACATACCCGCCAGTGTGGCAAGTTGGTGGACCGTGTTTATTGCCAACATGTTAATGGAGTAACACAAGGCTGGAGCCGATATTGTTGCTCCCAGCGCGTTTGATGCGATAGTGCCACTACTGTCACTATTCAAATGAAAATTGAACTGAGCTGTATTGCGAAAACGGCTAGGTAAATGTTTTGTATTGTGACTTTAAAATGAAATAACTTTCTGCCGAAACAGCATCAGTTACACGTTACTTAGGCGATGAAAATGGATTATTGTTAAATAACACTTTTAAGGAAAAGTCATATTTATGGAGTGGGACACAGGCCTCGGGCCTATTCTTCAAATAACAACGGCATTGAGCTACTGTTGATATGATATAAAATACGCAATAGGAAAACGGTAAAAATTACTTATTTTCTTCTGAAAAACACGATTATTTATATATTATTATTACATAGTTCTATTCATTTTAACATTTAAAAAGATTAGCTTATATAAGGTATTACTTATATTTAAAAATACTAGCTATTTGAAAATAATATGATATGTCTGGTTATTTAACATTTTCAGCTTTCGACGATGCGACGTTTGATCGACAGCAGCATTCAAATTACACGTTATTTTGTAATATATAACTCCAAAAATCCTTTAAATAAACAGCACAAAACAAAATACATTGTCAAGCGCATGAATCGATACAAAAGCTACGTGGAATAAAGCTACAGTATCAGTCAGTACCAAAGTACATCTCTATTCAATTTGCGATGTTGTATCTGTACTCGCGGAATTTTTCATAGGTTTGTAATCCACTGCAATCGCGATGTGGACAATCTGTTCGGGTCTTTCCCTCAACAATAGCTCCTTACAGATGAAAATACTGGACAAGTTTGTATATAATTTTATGTAACCCTAATATTTAGGTCTATTTTCTCATAATAGTTGTGGGATTACTAGTTTGGGAATATAGGTTGTGTGCTGACCATTTACAATTGTTGTGTTACGTAATGGGAATGGCAATCCGGGCAAAATATCTATGAGTATATTATCACGAAGGTACTCGATGAATAGGACAGCTTATAACTAAGTATATCAAGCGTTATTTTATATTACTGTTTCAAAGGAAAGGATACTTTCTCTTCGATATATTGGCATTCTCTTAAGCTTATGTTTTATTATTTTGTGAATCACAATAAGTGACTAATCAGTTCGATTTGCGGTAGGTATTGGGTTAATCACTGGGCATGAATAAGATTAAGTTTAACGAAGAGAGTACAACAATAAAATATTATTACTATGCAAACTTTTTAAATGTTACCCTACTGTTTACATTTTGTTATATTTTATTAAGTAAGCTTACAACTAACATCTTACAATAAAAGGAAAATACATACAAGAGGATCATTCGAAAGTTTCCATTGATAGAAATTACAAATATTTGCAGGGTTTACATAGCACCTTGCTGATTTCAGCAAGTATGGACCTGTTCGGCCGAGGAAGTACCACCATCTTACAGAATATAGACTTAAAGAAACAGAACCTATACTGTTGCATCATTCAGTGAATAGGAAGTCTGGTGCCACCCTCAACAGACCATAGATACACTACAATATGTCTGGCTCCTAAAAAAATGAACAATACATAATTATACTATAAAAGAATCCGTTACGAATAATCAACCAATGGATATAAAGAACGACTGGGCTCAGAATACCTTGTGGTTTTCACAAAGTGTTGTGCGGTGTGGGGATCGAATCCGCAACATTCACCGCAGTGTCAAGCGGCAAGGCAGCCACTTGTTTTGTTTTGTTTTTCGTGTGAGTGTGTGGCCAACTCTGGTGTCGGAGTTTTCAGACCGCCCGAAGGCCTCCGACATGGCCTAACGATCCTTATCCTTAGACAAGAATCAAGGCAGCCACTTAAGAGGAAACAATACGGGCGAGAGAATTGAAAAATAGGTATTTGTAAAATCTATTGCTGTCGCGCAACCTGAAGCCTCCCCCCGCAGAGCGCGATAGAGACAACTGCAGCTTGGACCAAAAATACCTATTAAATGTACACAAAATCAACGTTTCGTATTCCCTTGATTCCTTCTCCAAAACTTAATCGATTTAACAAGTTTTTTCATATGAAATTAAAGAAAGGCTTTAGCTGTGTTCCTATGTTTTCCTTTTCTTAAATAATGTAGCCTATTTTTTATATCATTATCTTGTTGGTTACGTAACGTTTTGTTAATATATATTATGATGAAGTTATTGTGATCCCAAACCAGGGAGTTATTATACACGCTGATTGTTTGAAATAGAAATATTATTTGTGATTGGTCAAGTCGATTATATCGATTTAGTAACGTTTAGTTTAGTCTATTGTAAATTTTGACTATGGTCACACTGAACTGTCATTCACTCTTTTCTGGTTCATTGTCGATTCCCGGTATAAAAGTTTTCTTCGCCCACGCAGTTTATTGTAATTTTGAGTTTTTGAGTTAATTATAGTAATTAACAACCTCGCAACCGTCGCTATATGAAGTTGTCCGACGAGGTTGTGAGCGATTGACAAAGTAAATTAATACCTACGGTTTTGTCCTCTATTGGAATTATCGCCCCTTGAAAGCACATGGGTGCTCCGTGAGTCGTAGTGGTGTCGAAGTGAATTCGTGCTATAAAAGAATATTGGAACCCGTTTGATTGCCGCTTCCTTGATCAATAACTGGCACCGGTTTATTTGTGATAAAAATTGTATCTTAATGACTATTGTAAAACTTTGGTGAATCCGCCAACGTGCATCGTGGTCTGAAGAAGGACGCCGATCTGGACCTCGAGTAGTGGTATTCATAACGATTTTCTTGTTATTTTGGCCAAAATTATGAGTTAATCTTATAGGTCCACTCAAGAATATCATCAGGAGCATCAGTGAAGATTTGGTGAGTAAATTAATATTGATAGTTGTAACTTGCATGTTCTTTGAACTCATCACTGTGCAACACAGTATATGTTAGACCTTTGCCTTGGGCTGAGACTGGATGAATTAATCGCTTCCACTGATCTCTGCAAACTTTACCCAATATTAGCCCAAACTCTAGACATAATTTTTGGTGCAGAGCTGTAGTTGAAATTTAGCCACTGTTGCATTGCTGAGTACAAACCTCAGATTGGTATAAGCTTGTATCTTATCACCTTGTAGACAGTATTGTAGTGTTTGTCAGGTCAGTTTTTGCCTAACATACATAATATTTATTTGTATAAGTTGACCTAGATAATTTGAAACACATTGTCATACATAACATCAATCAGTAATTGTTTGATTTAAATTGTTGAAATCTAGCATAGATTTGTTGTTGTTACTATTAATAAGTCAGTTTGATTGGATACATAACAGTTACATGTATCAACTAATGATGTTAATGGTTAATTGTATATATTGAGTTTGAAATATTATAACAACCAAACTTGACAAACCTTTGTTGTTATAATATATTGATAATTTTGTTAGGTAACACATACTACTACTATTGTATATCTCAAATAACACAGCCAGTCTGTCTGTTGCAAGTAATTAATTAACTTATTTGAAGTTCAACTCTTGATAACTTTGTTTTTGTGTCAATAAAATTGAAACTATTAATTTTGTTGGACAGTAGATACCTGTAACTTGCCTGCACTTGCAGTAAACAGGCTAATACTTTGTTGGTTTCAAAGAATTAACAAATATTAAGTTTTAATTGATAATATTATTTAACGCTCGTCCAAGCTCTTTGAAATTTAATTATATCAGCTATCAAGGACTTGCGTGCGGCTGCTGGTGCTATTGCATCAGATTTGCGCTGGTTTGCCTCGGCCAGTGCCTTGGTGAACCGGCCTGATCGCCAGCAGGCCTTACTACAAAGGTATGAGCGGATCGATGATCGCCTGGCAAGTGTGGAACAGCAATTTCGCACTTTCAGCGCTTGCTGTCTTGAAGTGTCAGTTAATGAATTCACCGCTGACCAGCGAAATAAGGTCAGCGAAGATTAGGCCCAGGTCTTAGACCTGTATGATGCTGTCTCCAATAGTGCGAGACAACTAGTTGCCGAGAGGGACGGGCAACCCGGCTTGAAGCAGGAGCTTCCTAGGACAGCACCGGGGCTGGTGAGTAGGCTTCCTACCTTAGACCTCCCGCATTTCGATGGCTGCCTAGGAAGCTACCTGGGCTTCGTTAATTTGTTGACAGCCTGGTCGGTGACAGGGCTGACCTTCGGCCGGCACAAAAATTG
The DNA here is from genome assembly GCA_944739405.2 of Euclidia mi. Classification (NCBI taxonomy): domain Eukaryota; kingdom Metazoa; phylum Arthropoda; class Insecta; order Lepidoptera; family Erebidae; genus Euclidia; species Euclidia mi. The sequence continues at coordinate 36,129,456 of OX123190.2, forward strand.
GCATATTTGATGTCTGACAAGGCGTACCAGATGGCTCGGGACCTAATTACCCGTAGGTACCATAACAAGCGTGTCCTCGCCGACACGCATATTGAACAGATTTTGAGTTTGCCTACGCTCACCCGGGTCTTTGGGTTGCGCACCCAACTTTTGAACCCGCTTTTGGTGGCAATCAACGCACTTAAGTGCTTTGACCTACCCGTGGACCAATGGTCCTATCTATTGGTGCACATTGTGCTCAAAAAGCTGCCTGCCGACCTGAGGTCGCGTTTTGAACAGCGCTTTGGTGGGGATAGCGCGACCCATATGCCCGCCTTCTCTGACTTGGAGAAGTTCCTCGAGGATGAGTGCCGGGTCTTGGACAACTCCGGTGGTGACACGCCGGCTAAGACACAGCCGCCCAAGGTCAAGGAGCAGGCTCGCGTTCACACCCGAGCCAATGTTGACCGGCGCCCTCCTCGCTTTGCAGTCACACAGAGCCCAGCGGAGTGCTCTTACTGCAAGGTCACGTGAACGGCCAGTTGTAGAGCATTCTTGGACCTTCATGTCGCCTCTCGTAGCTCAAGGCTTCTACCATGCAGCCCTTGATGGGAGACTTACCGGCAGCTCGCGTTACTGAGAGTAGGACGTTTGACGGTGTTGACACGGACTTCGTTAGTCCCTTTTTGGTGAAAACGTCGACACTTCGAAACAGCAAGACTGTAAAGGCCTATTTGTGTGTTTTTGTTTGTCTCTCCACAAAGGCCGTACATTTGGAACTGGTCTCCTCGCTTACGATCGAGGCGTTTGTAGCCACATTTGAGAGATTTGTATCCCGCAGAGGGCTGCCTTCCTTGATCCGTTCTGACTGCGGCACTAACTTCAAGGGCACTTATAATTATTTGAATGACGTTGTTAATTTCCTTGCAATCAACAAGGCTGATATAGGCAATAGGCTTGCCCGACGTGGGATAAATTGGTTGTTTTCCCCACCAAATTGTCCACACCGGGTGGTATATTTGAGGCCGCGCGTAAAATCGGCCAAAGCACAGTTGTGCAGGACAATCGGTGAATCTGTCCTTACATTTGAGGAACTCGCAACTGTGTTTTGTAAGATTGAGGCCGTTTTGAACTCTAGGCCATTGTGCCCGATCTCCTCAGATCCGAATGATTAGGAGGCCCTTACACCGGGCCATTTTTTGATTGGTCGCCCACTTGTTGCCTTGCCTGAGTACCCCTATATTGATACGAGACCTGGTCGTCTCTCGCGTTTTGAATTGGTACGCCAGATTACTCAGAGCTTTTGGAAACGCTGGAATTTGGAATATTTGCACATACTCTAGCAACGCGTTAAGTGGACCGACAAGACCAATCCACCCAAGATTGGAGACCTCGTTTTGATCAAGGAGGCTAACCTTCCTCCACTCAGATGGCGCAGGGGGCGCATTCTTCGTCTGGTAACTGGGGCTGATGGAGTTCCCCGAGTTGCTGAGGTCTTGGTGGACGGTTCGATTTTGAGGAGAGCGGTTGCAACATTGTCACGTCTACCAACCAATTAGCGGACCGGTAGGCCGGTCCGGGGCGGGTGGATGTTTGAAACAGAAATATTATTTGTGATAAGTCAAGTCGATTTTATCGATTTAGTAACGTTTAGTTTAGTCTATTGTAAATTTTGACTATGGTCACACTGAACTGTCATTCACTCTTTTCTGGTTCATTGTCGTTTCCCGGTATAAAAGTTTTCTTCGCCCACGCAGTTTATTGTAATTTTGAGTTTTTGAGTTAATTATGTTAATTAACAACCTCGCAACCGTCGCTATATGAAGTTGTCCGACAAGGTTGTGAGCGATTGACAAAGTAAATTAATACCTACGGTTTTGTCCTCTATTGGAATTATCGCCCCTTGAAAGCACATGGGTGCTCCGCCAGTCGTAAAGGTGTCGAAGTGAATTCGTGCTATAAAAGAACATTGGAACCCGTTTGATTGCCGCTTCCTTGATCAATAACTGGCACCGGTTTATTTGTGATAAAAATAGTATCTTAATGACTATTGTAAAACTTTGGTGAATCCGCCAACGTGCATCGTAGTCTGAAGAAGGACGCCGATCTGGACCTCGAGTATTGGTATTCATAACGATTTTCTTGTTATTTTGGCCAAAATTATGAGTTAATCTTATAGGTCCACTCAAGAATATCATCAGGAGCATCAGTGAAGATTTGGTGAGTAAATTAATATTGATAGTTGTAACTTGCATGTTCTTTGAAGTCATCACTGTGCAACACAGTATATGTTAGACCTTTGCCTTGGGCTGAGACTGGATGCATTAATCGCTTCCACTGATCTCTGCAAACCTTACCAATCTTAGCCCAAACTCTAGACACTGATTTTTAATTGGTTTTGGAGCGAAAGCCATCTTATTACTTATCGTTAACAGGACCTAACCAGCTAATCAAATTTGAAATCTAAGCTATAAAAATCGAGAGTTCGTAGTTATGAAAGAAATCGCGCGCGCCGATGTATGTTCGATCGTGCCCCATACATACCTACAAAGATAGATATTAAACATACGACACACACAGATAAACATTGCACTGTAGGTACAGACCCCGCCCCCGGCGTGCGCGCATCGCAACGCGGGGCGACAGGTGTAGGGACGGGGGTCAGTTGCAATTCGTCGCTCGTCACTCCGACAGCCTTTATAGTCTCGCAAAATTAGGACAACGGGACGCCCGTACGTCACGTTCCACCCCGTCACTGTACCCGTGTTACGTCGCGCGCGCTTCGTAATGGATCGGCATTATGAATATTACAATTGAGTTCGCGTCTATGGTGCGAGTGTATTACATGTCTTGTGAAAATATAGAAGAGGCGAGGCGCATGTATTCGTTACCAGACCACCTGGAACCGTTGCGCACGCGAGGTATTCACTCACCCTAAGTGCCATCACCAAACACAATCCTGGCTGTAGTACAACGCCTCATAGACATCGGTCAGATTAGAGTTCCCTCACACGCAACAGCTCGAGGTCGCCCAGCAGTGTATTCAGTGCAGTTTGAACAAGAAATTCGGCATCGTAATTAATTAGTGTTTTTCTAATTAGCCATCATTAACAAAAGACAATGTGTGAAAGGTGTAAATTGATTGTGATGTACGAGTACCTAGGCAGCAAACAGCAAAGGTAAAAAATTGGTTTATTCATTATTGAATACCTACTGTGATGACATTCTTATAAATACCATAGAAATACGCAAATACTAAACTTTTCCATTGTTAAAATCTTTGTCTTGTTATTGAAAAGATAATGTAGGTACCTATGTCTAATAACGTAACGAATAATTCTTAGTTTATCGTTTTTCTTCTACTAGTTCATTATGATTTCGTAAACCCACAGCTTGTTTCGACGATTTTTGATTCTAAGTCCGAGTTATGTTCCAATAAGTTATTGAATAGGTATAGCTATTTAGTTACATACGTTTATTATTTTAATTATTTAAAACTGCACTTCATGGTTGGCGTAGTGGTTTAAGCGATGTTTGACACAACACTTTGTGTGATTCATAAATTGTTGTTTCGACTGCTGTGTCCGTTATTGGTAGGTTTGTAATGTCCCTCGTGAGACAAGATTTAGCACTAGGATGCGGGAGGGGTTCTTAAAAAGAGAACAAAATAGGAATAATATAATAATAATATTCTACCACATTCACACAACACCATCTAGTCCCAAACTAAGCAGAAGCTTGTACTATGGGTACTAGACAATGGATAGACATACATATATACTTTTTTTTTGTAAATGACATGTATGATGTTATACATAGAAACACCCAGACCAAGACAAACATAAATGTTCATGCACACAAATGTTTGACTTGAGTGGGAATCGAACCCACAACCTTCGCCGTAGCAGTCGCTTACACTCCCGCTGCGCCAACCGGTCGTCAAAACAAATGTGTTTAAAATTGTTGGCATCGTAATTACCTAAATCGTGTTTTCTGAGTAAATTACGTATCACTCAGTCCGCACTGACTACCTACAAAAGCTGTCGGTAAACAACAGCTGACGGCGGCGCCCGGCGCGCGCGGCGAGGTCATGACCGTGCGGCGCTCGAACACTATCTACTCATAAACAACCGTGTGTTACTACGTATTTCCAGCAGTTACTGACTTTTATAACTTTTTTGTTTTAGGTGCTAGGTGAATTTTGATTTTGAATATGAATAGAGGATTTTATTTCGGACATGAGGTTTCTTTTTCCTAAACCAATAAAAAATCAGCGTATATAAACGGTAGCCTAAAGCTGTAGAGTTATGTTTTGTGTAAGCATGATAGGGTGGCTGGACACTAAAAAGCCATTGCAGAGGCCTATATACTGCAGTGGACTATGGCAGGCTGACGATGATGCACAAATTTAAAACATAGAAATAGGCCTCTCCTTTAATATGAATAATAATTATTCCAAACAGTTTTGTCATTCGTATCACCCTCATGTAGTCACGTAACGTTTTCTTTGTCTTTCTTTCTCGTGTGAGTCCTTCCGCCCGAAGGCTGGAGGCCATAGGCACATGGCCTAACGATTCTTGTCCTGAAACAAGAACCGGGACCGACAGCTTTACGTGCCCTCCGAGGTACGGTAGCGCTCTGATGTAAATGCCAGATTCGGTCATCCAGCCAAGTGGCGACCTGTGTTAGCGTTGCTTGACTTCGTTGTTCACTTATACTTACAGTTTTTAGGCTCCAAGGCGAAGGCCATGTATTGCAACAATGGTCCCATTCATATCTTCGACGAAATCTATTTAGTATTTTTCGCACTAAGCTATGAGAGCTAAACTCAAAAAAGAACTTACATTTTTACAGGAGATTTGTTTGCACTACTTGAATTACAAATAACACTGTAACTATATTGTACAAACCAAATATTTTGGTGCAGTTAGCAACCCTAATGATAATCTGGATAATGCTAGATGACATAGTGATACAATGACATAGTAGTAGGCACATAATGACTGCATAAATGATGAACGTATAGCCTGAAAAATATAAAGTAGGTTATGAGAGAATATGGAACGGATATTAAGCTTCACCAGTATTTTTTCGTAATTAACTTACTTCTGCCCTACCTATTTAATGGATCACACATTTTTATAACGGAAATATGTATTAAAAAGCCTTTAATCTCGTTAAGTAAAGAGTGGTTGAATATATCTATATATCTTTACTATTAATTCACTCAGTACATAAACTATATGTTATTGTGGTTATGATTCTTTTAGGTATGCATATTTATTTCAAGCTATAGAATAGTATTTTTTACTGTTGTTAAATCAATTTAATATTACCCGTAGATTGACCAAATCCTTGTTATCATTTGCAAATGATTATGATCTCAAATTTGAACTTCTAAATTCCTGACCTGTATAAAAAAGCATAGCTGAGCTAATAAATCAAAGCTATAATTACTTATCTTCATTCGGCAAGGTAACAAAAGTCAGAAAGACGATTAAATAAAAACGACAGCGATACAGATTCGGAGGATGTTAATCTAATCTAATTTAAAATTAATCTGTAAGATGAAAAGCTCGCCCGAGACCCGACCGGCCTGCCTGAACAAAATTGAGATGTTTCGGTATCCTCGTAAATTTTATTTCATTAGGGACAACGTCACCACTGAGAGTATTTAAAAAGAAAGTAAGTACATACATTTATCTGACTGGCGACTAACCTACCTAATGGATCGGCCCATTCTACCGTACGTTTAAATCCTGCTTCGTGTAAATTAATATCAACATTTTAATCAAGTGATTTGATATATGCTCAAATATTTGACGTTCCATTTATTAAATTAAGATGTAATGTCTGGATAATTAAACCGAAAATATGATCAGTGAAATATTTGATTGAATTGTTCAGTTTGCGTGCGATCTCTTGGGAGAGAGGTGTCCAATCCCCCCGTGGGACAAACAACGGCGCAGCTCTAACGAACTGTCGATAGTTTGATTGATTGATGAATTATATATACGTGATACGATATCAGGCACGAAGAGGCGTAGGCAGACCTTGTGTAGGTGCAAACCGTAGCATGACTGATATATTTAAAATTCCTTATAATAGTTGATCGTAAAAGATGAGAAAGTTACCAAATATTCACATACTTTGCATTACGTTGTTGAAAACGGTGATAAAGATTTATGACTCAATAATACTTTGATTATTTCACAGATTCGAGGAAGTTGAATTTAATAAGGCATACAGCTTCTTATTTAGGCAATAATGTCTCGGTATTACAATCCCACAATCCCGTAAAAGGCGATGAATCAATACTTTATGTGCCGCTTTGGATAAGAGAAGATATTTTCCGTTGCGGAATGAAAGAGCATAGAGTATCAACTTATCATCCTGTGCGGGTTTCCAAGGAAAATAGCAAGTGTAGGAAGCTGATGTATTTTTCTTTCTTGATGTTGGAAAGTTACGTATTCGTAATGTCGGTGTAATATTAAAGCGCTTTGTCCTAAAGTAGAAGACGATATATGATGTTCTACACATTGTTCATCAATGTGTAGGGTGGAACTAATATCGGATATCGGGCATAGTTCCAAATCTCATCTATGACACATATTTTGTCCACGAGAAAATCATTTGTCAGGCAATACCGATTAAGTACTTTAGAAATATTGGTGTGTTTGTTGTTATTGAAATAATTTGATGCCTTATGGCGCTATATTTATTAAATTAAAGATGAACTCTAGATTTAAGAATAAGTAGGCGGTTCTATGTTACTAAGACTTAGTATGACTATTGCACGTATGTATGAATTTACTATCACGGGAGGCATTCCATTTAGGAACACTTTATGGGTCATAGAATCTTTTGCTCCGTGCGAGTATTATTCTAGCGATGCCGAAGTGCCTGCGGAACAATGTCGTTTGTGCAGTTTACATAGGCAACATATAATATATCTGTCACAGTAATAATGGTCAATAGAATGGAAAAAAAGCAGCTTCCTGCCGACGTATGTGCACCCAGTCTAGACCCTAACAGGTAATAATTTTATTTAGTTACTCCATGCATAAAATCATCATAATGCAAGGTACCGTTAAGTAAATCGGTAGTTTCAAGTTTATGTTGTTTCTAAACCAAAAATTCTTCCTGAGAAAGCTTGTTTCCAATTTATGTATTGTCAATAGAAAATCACTTAGCTATTCCTTACAAAGCCGATGAGTTGTCTAGCTAAGCAGGCAACAATGTCTGCCCTGATAAGGCCTCGTCAAACCAGCGGGTGGTCAACCAGTTTATTTAAACCTCACTACTTATTAGACCACGGTCCCGGAACGCAAACTATATGTAGCGAACCGGCGTGTGTAAGTCGCAAACTGGTATTCTGCTTATCGTAAGAAAACAGAACAATAACTTGATTTAATACGCAGTTATTGTGCCAATTTGCTTTCCAGTGTTGTAGTATTTTACGCTGATCTTTTAGTTTCGTGACTGCTGATTATTATTTTTATTTTAGTCCGTATAAAATATTTATGTGATTTCTTCTGACTCTGAAATTTAATTTAGCTCCATTGTCGTTCTTAAAAACGATACCGTTCATCACTTATTACTCGCTCTCACCTTCTTTATTTCATGTTCACGTCAGTGAGCTCTCATAAGACTCACATTAGAAGACGTCCCAATGTTTACGCTCGTATAAATACCTATTTGGTTCCGACATTTCGCTCGTCATGCTCCGAGCGTGGTCGCGGAGAGACTGATGAGAGCTCAGCGCCGTCTTGTGGAAGTGCGGGTTTCGGCACCTACCCTCACTTGGTCTTTATTTAAGTTCGCAATGTCGGTACTCCGACACACTACACTAATGACGTCTACACACTGTTGAGATTTATCACTGCGGCGGTGTCTACACTTGCTGATGACTGGATTCCAAGTAGCCGATAATCTATATCCATCCTCCCGGTTGGTAGATTATCGGCTACTTGGAATCCAGTCATCAGCAAGTGTGAAACCGCCGTAGTGATAAATCTCAACAGTGTGTAGAATCACGTACTCATTGACGCTTCGCACGCCTGTTTTAATCACTTTTCACTGTATTTAATAGCCCATTAGCAAATTATTCGTGCCTTAGTTAAACTTCAAGGGCTTTCGTATGCGTAACAATTATTTTTTTTAATTAGAACAGTGATTAAAATTTAAAATGTTACGCCTAATTAAGTGGCGATTTTTGTGCCAACGCAAGTGAACTTGTTGAAGAATAATGACGTAGTTATAGCGAGTTATTATGCTATTGTATTTTTTATCTACTATCAGTACAGTTCGTAGTAGACTCAAAATAAATGGGCGAACTTTTCTTAAATTGCCATTATTTAGGTGTTACTGAATACAACAGTCAGTTTGTCGCTAGTCTACATTTTAAAAGGGAAGTATTTATAGAAATGTTTATCACATCTACAGTAAAAAATAAATCCTTAGTGATTTAGTGTTCATATTGTATGCATTATCATGTTTGTATACGTCCGACGCTTGTATAACTGTCATTTGAAATAAACTTGAGACGATGGTCCGCAATTACATATATCTTTCTATTTCTAGCCGAACGCGTGGCTACGCCCACTTTATTTAGGGCTACTGCTCCGCACCCGTTGCTCATAGTGTGATGTTATATAGCTATTCTGGCTATCCAACACAAAAAAATATTCATATCAAACGAGTACGTTGACTGCCTCCGTGGTCCAGTGGATAGCGTATGCGACTGCTGATCGGAGGTCCCGGGTTCGATTCCCGAGTCGGGCAATGTCCCAATTTCCTAGGGAAATCCAACGGTGCTGATTGGAACCACCTTACTTTAACAATAAAACACCAGAGTATAGATGAAGCACATTTATTGTCTAAAAATCACCCAATATTTATACTAGCCGCGGTAACCAAACCATACCTTGAATTTAAACCGATGAGGGCCACCTATCGACACGAAATATAACTACAAAAATGCCCAAAACTATGTATTTATAGTGTCATCGGTAACGAAACCATATCTCGAATTTAAATCGATAAGCTCCCTCTATCGGTCCCCTTTGAAATTAATAATTTATACATTAAAATTATAATTTTCCAATTAAAACTAATCAAAATGTGTAAAAACCGTTTTGCTAAATTCCCTGAACAGGCAAAAGTGATACTGGGTTTTTCGGAATTCTCAGGAGCAGCACGGAGTCTGCTGATGTGCCCGGTAACGGCAATAGACTCGCCTCTTATTACGTGAGACCTAAAAAATCATGACGAAATATTGTACTATTGGGTGTAATATTACCAATCACGCGGTCTATAAAAAAATCAACCGAGTAGTGCCTGAATGCTTGCTCAACCAAACAGACGAACTATTCAGCTATAAAATATTAAGTATAGTTGTACATACAGGTCACACAGCGACCAGTCAAGCTTAACAGTTGCTGTACGATTTTAATCCTTATTTGCTACGCCATAAGAATGGTGCAAAGGTCAAAGTGTGTATCTGGATAAGTAGCCGTCTGTACTTTTGCACGTATATATTGGGCAGGTGATAGGTACTGGGGATTAAAGAGGCGTGCCATTTGTATAAAATAAAACAATATAATTTAAAATATACGAATGGATTGCAGTTTGACAGGCGAGACCAACATGACATAGGCTGAGTTTTAGCGCCATTTATCAAAGTGTACCCACACCCGTAAAACTTAGTGGACCGTACGGACCGAAGCATCAATCAAAGGGTCAAACCCAGATCTGGGGCTGTCATGCTTACTCCATTACACTGATACGCTTTTAATATATGTAAGCCATTTATGTGTATGTTATACGTAATATACCTATGGTATATAAGTTCAAATATGGTAGGTACCAATTCCTTTTTCAAAACATAGAATTCTACCTAAAATACACATGAAATAAGAAATGCTTCAGTCTGAAACGTTTTTGGAGGACAGAGGTCCCGAAAATCTACAATTAAGGCAAGAATTCATTGTCCAGCCCAGGTGATCGTTCCTTGCTGGACCATAGCCCGATGTTTCGTATTGTCCTATATTGTCCATATCATCCCATGGGTATCGTAAGAGCCGACAGAGGGAGCACATTATGCAGAGAACAACACTGTAAGAGAATGAAAACATGATACAAACCCTATGCCAACCCGTTTGACCAGCATGGTATAGTAGGCCAATTCCTCCTTTCAAAGGAGAGGCCTAGTCCAGTAGTGGAGTGTTAAAGGCTGATGATGATGTGCGAAACTGTATTCAAGATCTTCGTAGCTCTGTTAGATGTCACCACTGTCTCTGTCTCGCTACTGTACGATAGAGGTCTCTTATAATTGTACGTAGCTGTTTCATTTGTTTGACGCCGTCGTTCCGCTACCAAATATCTAAACCGTACCTTTAAATATTAATATTATATTTGTACATAAATAGTTCAAGTTTATTCGACCGCACAGTCATAAGATTACCAGTCCAATTAAAAGAATCGTAAAGATATAATTTTTATATTTTTACGTTAAAAAGCCTGTTTGTTGAAGAATGTTTTCGGCAATAAAATATCACGCTGAGAATTAAAAGAAAAGAGCAATAACCACTAACGTAATTTAACGCGAATAAAACCACAGGGCCCAGCCTCCTAGTCGTACATAAAACCGAAAATTAAACCATTGGGTTTTGTGTGCAATATCCGAACTTAACCATAAGAAACATAGCAGTTTTTATTGGAATCACTTAATGTCTCGTGGTTCCAATGGCAGATGCTGCTCAGCAAACAGTAAAGACATTTGCGTTGGTAACAAAATGATACCAGGAGTGAGCATGGCTTTTCTTATTATGGAAAACCTAGTGGTGGCTGACGCTGCACACTTGGAACTAAGGTTGGAGGCGAGGTCGGTTACACTTCCTCTCCCTCATCCACTCCACCGTCTTCTCACAGCATTACTGCCCTGCAGAAGGAGACGCCGGGGTTCCAGGCAGACCACGGCTCCCACATCAGACCTCTTTTAGGTACAGGCTTTTAGGTACGAATGACAGAAGCGAGAGCGCATCCGAATCGAAAGAAAGCTTTGCGATACTAGCCTTATATATTCTAGTCGTCCTTAAAAACAAAACCTTACATTGATATAAATCACAGGTAAAGACACACGATAATATTAAACTCACAGGTTGTATTGAATAGCCAACATGTTCGTAACGCCGTATCGCGTCATAGGTGTATCGCACATAATACGGCCGGACCAGGCATCCGTGTAATGAAAATTTTATTGCGATGAATTTGCACTTGAATTGATGTGATGGGATCACGTTAGTGGGTTTTATGACTTTTATGGGACTATTTATATTACCTTCGCCATCGTAAGTCGCAATACGACCTTCTATTTCACTTAGTGACCTGGTTGGCACCCGCAGATTAGTATTATATACACATACATACATAACGTCACGCCTTTTATCCCCGAAGGGGTTGTAGTGTGTAGCCAGCCTAACCTCCTTATATATTGTAATATTAGTCTGTAAGTTTAAGCATTATAGCTCAAGCATTCGAACTTTAAACAAGTGTTTTAATTCTCTCCTTTACATGGCGACCCTGCCAGTGCTGCCCTTGGGCAGTGCTGAGCTACCGGTGTATCAAAAGTAACATTTTTGTTTTGGACTTTTTCTTCATAAAGTCTGAACTATGAATTGCGAAATGAGTTTTTTTCGTTGCACTATTATTCGGGCGTATAAACCATTACTGTATATCGTTGAGCGTCGCTCCGGCCCTTTGTCATAATTTATATTGATGAGGATGGCTCCCGTACGACTGAGAGACGTCGTACCGTATACCAATGACTCCAGGATGCCGTGGATCCAAATGGGAAGAATCGATGGCAGCCCCGTCGGTCTGGTAACATACAGGCTTTAGGAGAATCTATGAGCGTGGTGCCATCGGACAAGAAGAGGATGGACAATGGAATTTGTTATTCCGAGCCGTCAAATATATAAGGTGATTTACTTTTTGTTTCAGACTATTATAATTCTTTATGTGTAGTTTAATAATTATTCAATCATATCTTATCTTAAATAATGTAAAAATGTAACCTTGAATAATATTATAGCTTAAACAATTGCCTGTTGACAATATGTATAATTTTATAATATATATTATTTTGGGTACATATCTATCTATTGATTTGTGTTAGATTGTTATAAAAAAATAATTTTATCACGTTATGATTGTTTTACAATTGCAAGCATACCATTATTATGACGCTTATGGTGTCCAACAGGTTTCTCTTGAACGTGACATCTGATCTGTTATGCATACTATCCCACGTTTTTAAATGCTTTACTTTTTACTCCGTTAAAATAATATTTTGTTTATATTTAGTATGCTATCAAACTCTTTAATAGTTAATTGGGAACAAATATGTTTTTATAAAATTATAAATTAGATTGATACAAACAGCACTTACTATGTTCAACTCTTTTTATTTTGGATCTGTTTGATAACTAGATATAATATTATTATGCATTACAGTAGAATAAATAACTTGAATTTAATTCATTAGTGAGTTCATAGCAACATGACATCAGTCTTTTATAATTTGACACCTACTTTTATAGGAATGCAGCTTGTATCTATTTATAGACAGGTAATGCGATGCGAACTTGCAATGTGTACTTTATGCATCTTCAATGTAACAATTACATATAGGTACACGACTTACACGAGTGATTCAATATCATTTGATACGAATATGGTTCAATATTTTATTATGTATCGTTATTCAATGTTTTAAATATAAAAAATATTATTATTAGTATATATTAAGTATTTCAAATAAAACACGTAACGTAAATTATCTACGCAATATGTAATGTTTCAAGAATACTTTATAAAAAATTGCATAAAGATGTTTAAAGGTTTGTAATTAAGTTTTGTTTTGCAGTCATAAGGAAATGAGAATGGATATGGTTTATTAGTAGTTATGTGATGGTATTTGAGTGAGTATTTAAGTTTATTGGTTTTGGTGCGTAAAAGAAATGTGTAAAGTAGAATGGAATATTTAGGTAGATAATTTTTTGACAGCAATTTGGATTGATCACCCAAATGCGTAGTTAAATTGTTATAAATCAAAGTATTCATTTGAATGTGTAAGCATTATTGTTGTGATATGGAATATGATATTGAAAGATAATAATTAATGTAGGTACACACTATGAAAGAAACGATGAAGTGTTCTGTTCCTTCAATTTGATCATGGTGTAAATGAATTTTCTCTGTGAGAATTGTTGGTGGCCAAAGGAGCCTTAAATAATGACCTTCGTAATATAATAATGATGATATTATAAAGTCGACAAAGTGATAAATATGATGAAATATAATTATAAAGAAAGAAGATAAGAAATGAATATGATGATGAATAAATAAAGTCGACTATGAAATGATAAAAAATGTTATATTATGGTGTACCTACTAAGTTAAGATGAAATTGTATGAAAATTATGAATTAGGTATGTTGAAATGGCAAGATGTAATTATGGAATAAATATATTGGTAATACTGGATTGAATATGCAAATACTTAATTATAAGTAAATATTTTTTTTATATATAGCTTTTTAATATTGATATCTTATGTATTATTTGTTGAAAATGGAAAATTATAGGTACCAAGAATAAGGAAATTTGTTTTATATCCAATTTAAAATATTTGAATAGATACCTTTTATATTATAAAAATATATTGTAATAAAGTGATATATTATTTGAGTACTCTTTATTTAATCATTGTATTTAATTGTCAACAGTGCATTATTATAATTATAACTTAACTTTTATTTTTGTTTTGCTTTAGCAACATTGTAGTTTAATAAAATATGTTTAACCAATTTATAGCCATTGTAACCGTGAAAATAAAAACTCATATATTCTTTTTATTTTTTTATAAAGGGGGGAGGTGTAGTGTGTAGCCAGCCTAACCTCCTTAAATATTGTAATATTAGTCTGTAAGTTTAAGCATTATAGCTCAAGCATTCGAACTTTAAACAAGTGTTTTAATTCTCTCCTTTACAGGGTAGGCAGAGGTGTATTTCTACACCCACTTTTCGCCAAATATACTTTAGTCCCACGTAATAAGGGGCGAGCCTATTGCCGTACCGGGCACATTTCCAGACTCCGTGCTACGGAGAATTTCGTGACAGAAAAACTCAATAACACTGCCCTACCCAGGAATCGAACCCGGGACCTCCCGATCCCACGCGCACATTTATGCCGCGAGACCTACCAGGCAGTCATATAGGGTTTGATGTCGAGTTTTCCGTCTCCACGCATAGTATATCATCTATGTTCCTGCAAACAGTTTTTACCCATACAAACTACTTAGTACTAAGACTTAGTAGTACATACTCAAAAAGTTATCCGGTATCAGTGACGTTTCGCTAGAGTGGCCAATATGGCCACTGCGATTTGTCTGTCAGAATCATTAGCTTTTAACAAAATATTCGACAATCCGAATTTTGCGGATATTTATGTTGTCGACTCGAAATCTTTATTTTTTAATGTTTTATTATTCAGGTAAGGTTTCAATCGAGTCTACCGTACTCCTTGACGACATTATTAATATAGATTTGACACTGCGATGGTAGCGCAGAAACATTACAAAATCAACAACTACTTACAAATTAAAAATTAACTAAAAATCATTTTCCAGTGGATTAAATTTTGAATCTAAACCATTCTCAAGTCCCCCTGAACACACACAATAATTTTCATCAAGATTGGTCCAGTCGTTTAGGAGGAGTTCAGTGACATACACACGCACACAAGAAATATATAAATATAAAGATTTGCAATCACGTGGTGGACTTCTACTAATGGGTCCTAATTTTTTATTGGCTTTCGCAATTTGAAACATATTTGTGATGAAGCCCATACGTACTTCAAATTTTAAGTGGGTTTGCGTATTTTATGAATTATGTTATCCGTTTTCAAGTCCTAATCGCGGAAATGCTTATTTTTGCATTATAAATATAGCCAGTGAATAGACATCGTTAGTCTGTCGCGTCAAATTACTAAAAGAGTGCCGAAATCCGCATTTCAAGAAGGCACCGTTTAGGGTTGCCAGTCTTAATGTGACTACGGCTGACATACACAGCGTTCATTTTATAAATAAAGATATAAGCCCGTCAAATATCGGGCCAAAGAGAGATAATATGCCCTTTAATAAGCATTTACACCAGTCAGACCTATCTACAATGATCGTATTATATTGTAAGGTCTTAACATTAAGAAATCCGTATTGATAGTTAAAAAGAAATTGTCACCTGAAAATGTTTGCTTAAAAGCATGCGGCGAATGATAGCTAGAATTTTTGCGAAAGAAGATTGATCGTAGTTTTCATCAAATATTAGTAATACTGCGAATAAGCGGGTTTAAGATAAATATATTAAAAAATCATATAAAACGTGTGTAAAGATGAAACATGTCACGTTTTATAGTTCTTTGTAAATTTTAAACTTTCAACGTGACTTTTAAGTACTAACGCACACACAAATCAATCACTGCCTGTATAAGCAGACGAATAAAAATAGTTCAACAATCAGACATGGATAGAACAGTTGCACTAAACTGAATTGAATGAATTTGAATGGTTTAAAATATCTCATCATATCAGCCAAACGACGTCCACTGCTGGACATAGGCCTCCCCCAAGGTTCTCCACACAGACCGGTCTTGAGCCGCCCAAACGCCTCCCGCGATCTTGACGAGATCGTCGGTCCACCTTGCGGGGGGCCTACCTCTGCTGCGTCGTCCGGTACGTGGCCGCCACTCCAGAACCTTTCTGCCCTAACGGCCATCGGTTCTTCGAGCTATGTGCCCTGCCCACTGCCACTTCAGCTTGGCTATCCGGAGAGCTATGTCGGCGACTTTGGTTCTACTGCGGATCTCCTCATTTCTGATTCGATCTCGCAGGGAAACTCCAAGCATAGCTCTCTCCATCGCCCTTTGAGTGACCTTGAGCCTTCTGATAACCGCTTGACCGCGCACAAGTGACTATTCTTCCTTTTTCGAAATGCCGTAGACCGCGCACAAGTGACTATTTTCCTTTTTTGGTTACAGCGCTATACTCGGCCTGAATTTACTGTTTCTTTCTATTATGTAATGTTTTAAATCCTTTTTCTCTGTTATATTCAAATCATTGAACATTTCTTTATGCTAAAAATACGAAGCGAGTCTTAAAATCGTTAACCTGGAACGAAAAAATAATGTCAAATGCCACTCTTTGTTTCGCGCGCTCCGTGATTACATGC
Source organism: Euclidia mi (assembly GCA_944739405.2). Taxonomy (NCBI): domain Eukaryota; kingdom Metazoa; phylum Arthropoda; class Insecta; order Lepidoptera; family Erebidae; genus Euclidia; species Euclidia mi. The sequence continues at coordinate 36,145,726 of OX123190.2, forward strand.
TAATCGCATGCGTGTAATTAAATATTTTTATACTATGATACATGTTTTTTTTATTTAATTCGGTGTAGATAGAATCCCTCTACAGTGAAAACTCATAAAATATGTATGTCAACGATTTACTTTTTAAAATAATCCTGTTTAAAATACACGAAGTGTTTTTTTCAACGATAGTCAATGTTCGCTGCTAAGTATAATAAATTAGAAACTAAATATCAACAAAGAATTCATACGTCTTGAACGAGTCATTTATAAGGTTGAAGAAAAACATCACTACAACTTACTCATATTACCGACTTATCAACAATAAATGTTTATGTTAGCGCGCCCATCTGGCGAGCGGCGGCGCGACATTTTGTTTAGAACGTGAGCGGTCGAGGGAATTCGGCGAATTGGCGCTAGCGGTCAAGCGGATATGGCCCATAGTGAGCGACCACGTCTCTGATCCGTAAGTCATCACTGGCAACACACACTGGTCAAAGACTTTCGTCTTGAGACACTGCGGGATATCGGACGAGAAGATATGTCGCAGCTTCCCGCACGCTGCCCAACCGAGATGGATTCGACGATTGACCTCCTTCTCGAAGTTGGACCTACCTAATTGCACTACTTGTCCCAGGTAGATATACTTGTCGACAACTTCGAGCGTAGAGTTCCCAACCTGAATAGGAGCAGGTACAACATGGACGTTTGACATGATTTTCGTCTTGTCCATGTTCATCTTAAGACCTACTTGTTGGGAGACTCTACAGAGGCCATCGAGCATTGTGCCTAGGTCTTCCATGGTCTCAGCCATGACTACGATATCGTCTGCGAATCGAAGGTGAGTGATGTACTCGCCGTTGATGTTGATGCCGAGTCCATTCCAGTCCAGAAGCTTGAAAACATCCTCCAGCGCAGTGGTAAACAGTTTCGGGGATATGATATCCCCCTGTCTCACTCCTCGCTGGAGTTGAATAGGTTTCGAAATCTGGTCCTGGAGGCGGACTGACATAGTGGCGTTTTCATACAAACACTTCAGCACTTCGATATATCGGTAGTCAATCCGGCATCGTTGGAGAGACTGTAGCACCGCCCAGGTTTCGATCGAATCGAAGGCTTTCTCATAGTCCACAAACGCCAAGTCCACAAACTTAAAATACCTAGACCATAAATATTTTAAAACTTTCACGATTTGGTATTTTAATAACGGCTGATATATAGTTTGGTAGTTTCTACGTTGTTGAGTTTGTTTTAATACGTTGTATGAAGCAAACACTTTGATCTAATAAGATGATGTACAAAATTATATATTTACCGCCCGTTCTTTCTTGTGTCTCTATACCTTGCATTGCGAACATGGCTGAAAATGGGAATGTACAACCATTCAGTAATTAACTTCAATGTTGACGTTCATCAACGCGACATCGAGACCTAAGTGAATATATGATCTTAAATTTGACTTGACCAAAGTACAGTTATTAAATCTATGCTTAATAAAATTATTATTTTATGGAGTGACCAATGTTTCGATGGACTTTAAACGAATTAATATGGGCCATTCCTTTGTGCGGTTGGATTCGGACAGCCTGTTAAGGTGGGAGGTTCAATGACATTACGTTCCGTGGTATGAAGGCTGTCAAAAGCAAGCCCCCGGTAAACTGTATCGACGTTTCACTGTATCCAATTTAATTTTACTGGATGACGCCTATCTATACATCGGTATCTAAAGATCGGTTTTGCTTCAATAATTATATATTTTTCAAAAGATTATTGCTAGATTTAACATTAAGATAATATTAAGTGATTGGTACTCGTTGCCTAGTAAACAATGTGTTAGGTACTTAAAAGTAATTTTGATCGAATTTCAGGCTCGCCGATAATACTACTGCTACCGGTAACTCCAACTGTCAGACAAAGAGATACGTTTGGCTAATTTATAAAGGACAACTCTCTATACCTTTTTGCTACCCTAACACTATCGCCAACGCAGAGAAAAAGAACATCGAATTCGGTAGGAGGAGACACAAGGATTGATAAGAAGAATCTACATACTATAAATGATACGGACTTACGTAGATTATTGGTGTGCCGGCGAACTGTAACCTTGGATAACCGAACGAGAAAAAGATCTGTATCCGTTACTCTTTGGATGATCAAAATAGATCTTTCGTAATGATACATTTAATTATGTTTTGCACAACATTTAAATTGTCGTTAACAACGTAATATTCATTTCTAAACAGTACAATATTTCTAACTATAAAGTTTTTTAAGCGCGATAAGTTCAGATGCACGTAAATCAAGTCAGAAGAAGAGTTGAAATCCGTATTCTTAAATCTACGGTCTCAAATCGTTCTGATTCATATACGGCTATAGATTTCAACCCACTGGGCACTTTACTAGTGCGGACCGATCAGCCTTTTACCGTCTCGGAACAAGTAGCTTAATTTAACATCAACGTAAAAAGCTAGACAAATAGGGAGCACTTGAGCGAAGGTCACGTTGCGATAAAATGAGATAGAAGGAAACTGATTTATATCGTATCTTTAAGATCGTATATATACGGTATTATATTCAAAGATGGCAATTGAAATAGGAATGGTTTATCTGCGATGACATCAATGCAACTATATGCAAATGTTTTACTGTTATTGGAAGTATTAAGTGGTTATCAGAGGTATAGACGTGTGAAGCTGCTAATAGTAAGCATAGCTAATACTGTAGTAGCCGTACCAAGGTGCGTACAATTCTCGATTTACGATTGTTTATAAACAGCTGGCATTACGAGTGGTAACCTCACAATTTACTGCCAACTATTATTATTATTAATAGTTAACAAAGCTTTCAACTCCATTCTGCATATACTCATCTTAAATTTTAATTTTAATTGTGAGACATATGCATCAGTGCCGACAGAGATAGACAAAACGAACAGTTTGCCTTTAATATTAGGCGGCATTTGTAGAAAAATAAAAATTTGTTGATGTTGTGTGCGTACTTAACGACTATGTTTTTATTGCACTAAAACACGTGATACGGTAGTAATATAGGCTTTAATTATAAGACGACACACATGCCTTAATTTTGCATAAAAAAATAAGTGGGATCTTTTTACTGGTGCTCAGCAAGTTCTTGCGTTGCCTGTGCAGTAACATGCAATATCATCATTATTGTCTTGTCTTGGTCCCAATTTATTTGGGGTCGTCGCAGTATGTCCTTCAATTCCAAACTTCTCTGTCACCAGTCATCCGATCGTTTACCCCTTTCTCTATCATATCCATCCTCACACAGTCCATCCATCTGTTCCAAGGAACAGATGGATGGACTGACCGTCCCCTCCCTTTTCGTCTTTCTACATGCATATCCATCACTTTTTTACCTACATACATCTCATCTCTCCGCATAACATGTCCATACCAGGCCAATCGACTCTCTTTCACCTTTTCAGCTATGGGCGCCACTTTCATACTACCTCTAACGTAATCATTCCTAATTCTGTCCATTCTTGTCATTCCACACATCCATCGTAACATTCTCATCTCTGCCACATGCAATCGTTTCTCATCCATCTTCTTTGTAGCCCAACACTCAGCTCCATACAGTACAATAGGCCTTATAACCGATTTATACATACGGCCCTTTAATTTCACAGGCATTTTGTGGTCGCATATTATGCCTGAGACCTGTCGCCATTTCATCCATCCTGCGTTGATTCTTTGCCTAACATCCCGATCAATTTCACCGTCATCTTGCAGGAATGAACCTAGGTAGCGGAAATCGGAGCATACTGGTAGAGGTGTACCGCCGAGTGTAACCGGTATACGACTGGAGAGACCGTCAAAGTCACAGAACATATATTCCGTTTTGGTTCTGCTTATTCTCAGGCCTACATTCTCCAATCTCTGCCGCCACTCCTCCAGCTTGCTCTGCACCATCTGTTCACTCTCTGCTACCAGAACGATGTCGTCGGCAAACAACATGCACCAGGGTGCCTCTTTCTGTACGTCCGATGATATAGCATCCATAATTAACAGGAAGAGGTAGGGGTTAAGGGCCGACCCTTGGTGCAAACCTACGGCCACATCGAATCTGGCAGTAACTGCTGTGCAGTAACATACAATAGAGGTGAAGTAAACCTCGTTTCTTCAGGACTAGACTGAGTGACAGACTCCATCTAGGAATCGTATTTTACTCTCAACAAAGATGCACAAGTGGACGATCGAATTCCGTGGATATTGTTAACATACCGCTTCAAAACAGGTGCAAGAATTATCCCCCCAGTTGTTTCAGGCCGTCACACCCCACATTTCACTCAGTCTAGGCAAAAAGTTATTAATACTCATGTCAAAAAACTACAATATATTACCAGTAATATAATAATAGATATGCACCTTACTGTAGTGTGTTGTTATGCCTTACACTCCTTACATACTGCACTGCGAATACATACAAAACCACCTTTTCAGAAAATTGATTTTCCCATCGCAAAATTCATACACTCCCTTTAGGTTTATCTATAAAAATATATTTCATCCATAAAAATAATACTTACCATAAAAATATGACAAAGAGCCGAACAGTTTCAGAAAAGCGGTAAACAGGTGTGTCAACGCCATGAAGTAGATCTTGAGTTATGTTGAACGTATTTTTGCCACCTTTATACTTACTTGTCAATATTACTGGCGGTACACGATTATATTTTAACGATCTGACACATTCGCAATATCACAAGGATACAAGTAACTAGATATTTTAGCGGCAAAAATATTTCCGGAACCCAGCAAGTCGATATCGAATCAAATATTTATATGAAATTCAAATAATTCTTTTCCCGATAATGTAAACAACTATTGCGGTTTCTTTCCAATAAGGAAAAAAAGGATATATGATCAAAGGCCGAGAGCACACCGAGCACACTACAGTGGGTAGTTGTGTGATAGTAATCTATCTCTGCCAATAGTCACCTTATTAATGGCGTTGAAAGACAAACGTATTGGATGTACAATAGAACAAACATCGCGTTATTTGCGTACCAAAGCTGTTCAGATTCTATAAAGCAGGATGATGTAAATACCGCTTTACAATAACACTCGTGGAAATGTGCTTGACTAGAAGAGCCTATTTTGCTTTTGTAACTAATAATATAAAATATTGTTTGAGATATGAATTGGATGTCGGAGGTTGGTACTGATGGACAGACTTTGTATTTAACCCTAAGTTTTATTATAAATATCAAATATTTAAAAATTTGTAAAGTTCAATGTTTCCTTGCCTATTTAACCTAACTATAACCGAAGACCAGCATTTATACTACTAGATTTTTCTGCTGTAACTATATAAGTGCTTCTACTGTAACTTAAGTGGCAGCTGCTTGTAACAAGATACGTGTCCTTTATTTTTCTTTACTGTAGAATCTCAAATTAGAGGTTCACCCTCTTCCTCTTGCGGCAGGTAGTTGGCTCTTGTACAGTTGTTCTGACCTTACGCATTTAAAACACTGTGGTGACGGTCGTCGCCTCGTAGCAGCAGGGCCACGCGAATCGCGGTTAGCATACTTTGTCAGTGCTTGCTCTACTAAATTACTAGTTAAGAAGTGATCTTATCATATAATCACTAGGTCTTTACTAACCTTTTGCTAATATTGCAATAAATATTTGAATTATTAAGTACTATTACGTGAAGAAGATAAAAATATTTTACCGATGGAATGTCATTAGCCTATGGCGTGACTCGACTTAAAGTGTATGCGTAACATAGGCTATTGTGTTACCGCCGCTTTTGAATTCTATTCGTACTTTGAACAACGATATTGCCAATTTGACAACAAACCAACGCCGACAAACAATGACACAGGTCACATATCGTCGCACATAAATATAAAACAATCACAGCACATCCAGCGATAAACACAACATCGGTGTGAGTCGTGTCTGTCCAGTAATTGATGACACGCAATAATTCATCGTTTGTGTGGAGTCTCACGCTTTCCGGACGACGGCGACGTGGACTCCGCACACTTAAGCCCAGACATACACCACACCACTGCTCATATCGCGCAGCTTCCAGAAATTTCACGTCAAATATTCTCTCAGAATTATTTATTTATTTATTTATTTATTTAAACTTTCCTGCAAACAATTTGCATAAGGCGGACTTAATGCCTGAGGCATTTTCTGCCAGTCAACCTTCAGGTGGTTCAGAGATGATGTAGCAGGTGTAGAATTAAGAGTAAAACTTACTTAGATGTTGATTAATTCTTATCTATAATATACACAGAATACATAATATATGAATATATAAGGACAGAATACGTAGATACAATATAAAACATACATAAATATAATATATACATATATAATAAATATATACAATTACTGACTAGTGAGAGCTGCGGACAATGATTCGAGAAACAATCTGCGGGCTCTAGATTTAAAGATAGCACGGCTCGGGCTCGTCCTGACCTCCAGTGGGAGCGCGTTCCAAAGATGTATGGACTTGACAGTGAAAGATGAATGTAAGAGACTAGATCGATGGGAAGGACAAAGAAGAAGAAGATTATTAGAGGACCTTAACTGCTTAGTGTGGGTGGAGCATAGATATTTAAAATTAGGCATCAAGTAAGAAGGTGCGTTAGGAGAGTGGAGAAGAGAAAAAAGGGTAGTCAATGCTCTTAAGTCCCGGCGCTGACGAATTGGTAACCAATTCAGTTGGGACCGGTAATTTGATACGTGATCAAATTTACGAAGATTGAAAATGAACCGAATGCAATTATTGAGAAGTCGGTCAAGTTTGTTGAGCAGATCTGCATTCAGGTCGAGATAACATACATCACCATAGTCAATAACAGGGAATACCAAAGTTTGCACAAGCATTATCTTTGTCTTGATCGGGAGGAAATTCTTCAGCCGATAGAGAGAACGTAAAGTATTGACCACTTTCTTGCTGACTTTCGACACTTGAACTTTCCAGTCTAGAGTTGCATCGATGTGCAAACCGAGATCCTTAATAGAGGGGCTAAATGGTATCACAGAGCCATTAAAGATTATTGGGGGTAGTGAAGTAAAGTCTAAACGTGCCAACATACGTGGACTTCCCACGACAATAGCTTGACACTTGGTTGGATTAACCCGAAGCCCGAATCTCGCTGACCATTCGTTGATCGATACTAGATCTCGATTCACATCATCAATTGCGATGGATAGGTTGTCAACTTTCGCCTGGGAATAAATCTGTAAATCGTCAGCATACAGATGATACGCACACCGAAGTTCTTGAGTAATGAGATTGATAAATAGTGAAAAAAGAAGTGGAGATAAGATGCCGCCTTGTGGAACGCCAGAATCAGTTTCACACCAGTTGGAAGATGCTTCCTCACCTCGAACCGACTGCTGGCGACCACGAAGATATGATGAGAACCATTCCAGCGCCACAGATGAGATCCGAAGGTGGGAAAGGATGGCCAGAAGGACGTCGTGACTGACGGTATTGAAGGCATTTGAGAAGTCAACCAAAGTCAGCACTGTGACTTTGGAATTCTCCACTCCTGCCCCAATATCGTCAGTCACTTTAAGCAAGGCAGATACAGTACTATGTCCAGATCTGAATCCGGATTGGAGTGGACTAAGAAGATTGTTTTGGTGCACGAACATGGACAACTGCTTATGTACGCATGCTTCTAGGATTTTGGATAGGAATGGGAGTATGGAAATGGGACGGAAGTGCTCAGGAAGGGATGGATTGGCAATCTTAGGTAGAGGACGGACAAAGGCTCTCCGCCACAAATCAGGAAACGTACCAGACAGAAGGGAAGCATTTGTGATGTGGCATATGGCTGGTAGTAAATGATCCAAGGCACTGGTGATCATACGTCGACTGACGTTGTCACATCCAACTGCCTTAGATTTGATTGACAGGATACATTTTTTGATCTCACCTGCGGTGACTGGAGAAAATTTGAACTCGTCGATATCTGGACAAGGCAAACCGGCAACATAGTCAACCGTTTGGCGCATAGTTTGTCGATCCAATAGGTGTGTAGAAATAAAATGACGATTGATATCGTCCAAGCTAAGCATCTTAGGAAGACCAGTCTGCTTTAATTTACCTACCCCAAAAGTTCTAAGAAACTTCCAGATATCAGCCGGCGACGACGAAGTGATAGTATTGAGTACGTGGCGACGTTTGGCATTACGTATCATCTGATTGCAGCGATTCCTCGCAGTCTTGTATGAAGTCCAATTTTCTTCAGTACGATCTCTCTTATACCGTCGAAACGCACGGTCCCTGCGCCTCATCGCCATCTGAATTCCCCTCGATATCCAAGGTGCGGGTGGACGCTTCAGCTTCACCGCCTTAATTGGAGCATGTACGTCGAACAATTTCAAAACAATATCGTTGAATATTTCAACCTTATGGTCGATGGTAGCTGCAGTCATTAGAGGCTCCCAATTGATAGAAGCAGCATCGGTTTGTAGCTTAACCGCGTCCATCCGCCCAAAACAACGCATGCGCAACACTTTAGGTCGGATTTTGGGGGGATTGAGGATATAGGACAGGAATATTAAATCGTGATGGGAGAAACCAGGGGCGGGATATTGGCCATGGATAGGGACAAGAGAAGGATCGGAGGTAATCATTAAGTCTAGCCAGGTATCATTCCCATTAAGGTTATGATGCGTGGCTTGGAGGGGTAAAATGCTGAGACTGGCAGACTCAACGATTTGAAGGAGTTTAAGGGTGCGAGGGGATCTATGGGCAAGGAGATCAGTATTGAAATCTCCCATGATGATATAATGTTGATACTCAGACCCTAAAGATTCTAATACCGATTCCAAATCAGTGAAGTAATCGACGGATGGGGGACAGTAAATAACACCAAGAACAGTTTTGGCTCCCTTGACCCAAACCTCTAAGAAAAGAAACTCTGCTGAAGGGAAAGAATTATACGAAGAAACGGTAAGAATTTTAAAAGAAAATTCACTGCGCAGGTATATTGCGACACCGCCACCCCTCCTGTCGGGGCGGTCGTGACGGACCAAGACATAACCTGGAAGGGAATAACTGGTGGAAGGAAGCTGAGGCTTGAGCCAACTCTCGGAGATCAGGACTGCATGGACGTTTGATTGACTGAAAGCCTCCAAAAGGTCGCTATAGTGGCTTGGCACACTTTGAGCATTAATGTGACAAGCATTAAATGTACGTTTGGATTGTTGTTCAAAAGTGCTGCATACAAAGTCACCGAGCGTATTAACAGAAGTTGAGCAGAAACTATCTTCAGAAGAGTCATTGGCAGAATGGAACGAATCATCATTATCAGTAGACATATTATAATAAATAAATATAATATATTAAATAAATATAATATAATAAATAAATATAAGATAATAATAATTAGTAATAACACAAAATCTAACTTATGTGGTATCTCTGTACCACCCACCAGCAGTAACGGGCACCTTATAACACAAAAGAAAAATGAATACACATTATAAAACAATATTCAATGAATACTGAACTCAATGGACGCTTTAACTATAAAATATGATAAATTTAAAGTCAACCAAAAGTGGTCTATAGATATTTTACGACGACACATAAAACCATAGACAAAAGGAATAATTTAGTCGATCGAAACAGGCTAACTAAACGTTTTTCATAATAAAATGAGCGAATGCACTACTGGAAACGAAACGTCAATAATTGACAATTTTGACAATTAAATTTGACATTGAGAGATTTGAGTGAGTGAGAGACCTCTTATAAATAGATTAACAAATCACAATAACAAAACGAGCTATAAGCAAGAATAATGTGATTGTAAATACTATTGTTTAAACGTAGGGTGACAAATTATCAATTAACATTAAATTGGTAGGACAGTTAATACTCAAAGTGATGCTTCAGTTTTTCCTTGGGGCAGTTTTGGAATTACCACCTGTTGCTCCTTTGTTGGCTGCATTCAGCGACGGGGCGACAGCACTTTTGGGGCATTTCACCATCAACGTGTTGAGCTCATCCATACAAGTGATCTTCGAGCGGGAACCGTCCGGGGTTTTGACGATGATTACTCCGTCCTGCGTCCAACACGATCGCATCCCGAAGTGCAGTCTCGCTTTGCCGAAGATAGACTGTCGCGACTTCGTTAAGAATTCCTTGATGGACACAGAGGATCCCTTGAGTGACGTTTTGGCTTTCCAGACTGCTGCTTTTGTAGCAGTGTCACGAAAATGAACAAGGATTGGTCGGTGGCGATCCTTGGTGACATTACCTAATCTGTGGCTTGATTTGATAGAAGCAGCCGTGATGTCTTTTAAAGCCAGCTTATTCCCGAAGATGTCAAGGATAACAGCCATGCAATTAATCAATCATGATACGGAAAATTTGAAAAGGAACATATTTTAAAGAAAATTTTACTAAAATATGAGCGCATAGCAGCAGTGTGAATCTTTCCTTATTTTGCTCGCTTATGGAACAAACATATGATACAAGCGTGTTCAGGAAAGGGACCCGACAACACATATCTTTTTATTTAGAACAAAATAAGTTTCCTTTTTCTCTGCGACGGATTGATGCGGTCTAATGATCTGGATTTATCGCGCCCTATCTATTGTGTATAGAACCTTTTGTAACATGTTGTTACAAAGTTTTCGCGTATTTCCCGTCAGGTTCAATAGCAACCTACATTTCGAAGGTGTTAAGAAGGTGGATTTTTAAAACTACTGTTCCGGGTGTGTTTGAACTTTACTCACTGGTGAACGAAAAACATTTTCTTCTGAATTTAGATTCAAAAAACAATATTAAAACATTAATATTAAACTAAGTAAGTTTTCACAAGCTTGACATGCGATAAATTCGTCAATTACATCTGCTCTAAGAATAAAATAATAAATAGCTAGTATGGCCGTTGCAGTTAGAAAAATAAGCAGAAGCTGCTGGGAAGAAAGATGTTTCAATAGGAAAGTAGGACGTCGGCTACTCACTAGATGGACAGATGAACTAGTTAACATGGCGAGAAGCTGTTAACACCAGCATATTGATCACTTAGGAAAAGGGGGGAAAAATTTCGATAAGTGTATTTATAAATCTCAAACAGTAACATACGAGTATATGTAGCTTGATGAATGTATTTAATATTTTAGAGATCCTTATGTTGTTATTCCTGTGAACAACTGTATCCTAAGAAGTATTATGGAGTATGGGAGTCCTGTGTGGAATCCTACCTATGAAGTTCACTCGAGCAAAATTGAAAGAGTTCAAAAACGCTTCTTGTATCAAATGTCTTATATAAGTTGCAAGTGTAAAACCCTTCTCAGCGATGAAACAAGATTGAGACATTTTAAAATGACAACCCTGTTTCATAGAAAAAAGGCTGCAGATATTCTATTTGTTTATCAATTGATTCATGGTTTTATTGACTGCGAGGCACTGCTCGAGGGAGTGCATATTTCTGTCCCGCGCATGAATAGTAGGCTATGTAACAGAAGGACATTCAATTTGACACTTTCTCCGGTAAGTTACTCTCAGCTAAACGTAATATAAAGAAGCTGTTTTCAGAATAGAGCATATTGTATAACATTGGTGTTCTTATATATTATATATGTATTTTTTTTGTTGTATTTTAAATATTGTTGTCATAATCTCAAAATATTAGCTACTTTGAGTTATGCATTCCCCAGTTTCATACTGTTATGTTTTCATTTGAGAGCAGCGATCAGATAGGTGTGTGTTAATAGAACATTATGTAATATTTTGTACGCACGCTGTGTTCACTATTTTAGAGCCTACATAATTATGTGCATGATGTTAATTTATAAAACGCTTGTTAACTTTATTTCTTCTTGTATCGCTCGATTTGTGAACCAAATAAAAAGAAAATTAAAATAAAGTTGATTCCTTTGGTGGTCAGAAGGAAGTGGAAAGATATCCGAAATGATTTTCACGACTGTCGCTTAATTAGTTAGGCAGTGAAAGCAAAAGAGGCGTATTAACGTTTATATTGAGCATTACTTAGCATAAAGTGAAAAAAGATATACGCTTCACCTGATCGAATGCGAATTTTACAGCCTGTGGGAACTTGCATCACCCAGACATTTACAAATTGTGTTTAAGTGAGTTCCATGCATATTCCATGGAGCAATCAACAGTTAATATCGATGTTATAGCACAGTACCTTATAATATCTGCTATATTTTGTAGTAACAATCTAAACATTACCACGATCTGATTTGAGAGGAGCGTTTTATTCAAAACTGAGCAATTTTTGGCAGTGTGACACACTTACATACAATATATCACAAATGTTTCAGGTCTCGATGAAATAGTAAGTACCTGTGAATACCTCAAAATAAACCCAATAAATAATACCCCTGACTGAAATCACATTCTAAAAATATCCATCCAGTTCCAGATGTCGACAACACCTACAAAAATAATAAAGTCTACAGCGAGTGCGACTGTCAACCTTAAATGTTTTCATGTCTAGTTTACTCATCAATTATTATAATTAGTTAAATGCCAGCGACTCTACATTTACTTTGATATTTATAGTTGGATTCGGCTAGACATGCCGACCCAATAACTTTGAGAATCAAAGCCAATAATATTTTTATAAAGAGCCTACTTTTTTAGGTAATTTCCTTTATAAAATCACGATCTATATAAAGTCAGTCTTAAAATGAGTGCGTAAAACATGTTCCAAATAAATGAAGCAACATTTCATTGATAGCTTCTCATTTTCGATCAAACCTTGAATTAACTGTCAAATGCAATTTCCATAAATAGATCACTTTTTATATTAGATCGACGACCTCCTGCACCCTGGATCACGACTGGTATTAGGATGGCCATGAGGCGTAGAGATCGAGCGTTCAGGAAATATATAAGGGACCGATGTGACGAGAACTGGGCGCTTTTCAAATCTGCAAGGAATCGGTGTAACCAGATGGTACGCAACGCCAAACGCCGACATATTCTCAATAACATTACTTCTTAGGAATTTTAACTTACGTGGTCATTTAAAATTATTTTAAATTGACCACGTAAGTTTAAATTCCTATATTGTGCACCGGTACGGGCCGGAAAGTGTTAAACTAATTAAACAACTTGAACGCGCGCGGAAAAAGTGTGAATGTCTACGTCAATCGTTAGTGTTTTTAGTGAAGTGTCGGGACGCGGATATTATTCCCGTTTGTGTCAAAATAAAACTCAGAAAGGATATTCACGGATCCGCGGGCATTCTACATAATGCGAGTGTAAAACTATTGCGTAAGTTGATATAGTTATTTCGCCAACACCCGTTATAAACTTGATAAATTACAAACGGAGTTGTGTAAAATACATCTGAAGTGCAGTGAAGTATTGACTGAAGATGATTTTGATAATTGTGATCGCATCACCTATCTACAGGCACAGCGGTCAAGAGAACTTAGCGCCTTGAAACAAGACCGAAAGTTTGAATTCTTAATGAGGAAACAAAAATCATCTACCCCCCACCAAGAATATTCAAATATTCAACGCACAGTTATCAATCTATCTGATAAAACGTTGACGGATGCTGCACTCAAGATTTTAGAGAAAGGGTTGAATTTCGCACCAACACCTAGTAATGTTCCTTACGAGAAGGTGATCGGCACAGTTGAGGAGGTTATCCGACGGAATAAAATACCTTCTGAAGAGGCCGAAGTTTTGCGACAAGATGTCGCTGTCTGTTTACGTCGCGCCAAACCTCCTCAGCCTAACACGAACGTGGCTGAACGTGTCGCATTACGTGAACTCCGTGAAGATGAGAGCGTACTTGTCCTAAAAGCTGACAAAGGGAACGCGACGATAGTTATGAACGTAAGTGAATATGACGAAAAAATGCGTCAATTATTAAGTGACGTCAACACGTACAAAAAGGTAGATTAAAACCCGACCACTAGGTTGAACCGTAGTACCCAGAGGCTGATCAAGGAGTGCCAGCACGCGATCGATGAAGATACGGTGACCCATTTTACTACGTCCTCGGAATGTTCTACCCCCCAAACTGTATGGTTTGCCAAAGGTTCATAAGAACAACGTTCCTTTACGACCTATTGTCAGTCAGGTAGTCACCTACTTACGAACTAGCTAAACACGTAGCTAAGGTACTGCGGCCATTGGTGGGTAAAACAACATCGTACGTCAAAGACTCCCGACATTTTATTGAGATTCTGCGTCAGAGTAACGTTAGTGATAAAGATGTGATGGTCAGTTTTGACGTAGAATCGCTGTTCACAAATGTGCCGATAGCAGACTGCATGGAGGTAATTCGACGTAGGATCAGTGAGGACCATATTGCTGTGGTATATGCCGACCTGGTACATCATTGCCTAACCACAAATTACTTTTTATACAGAGGTGAGTAATACCTACAAATTGATGGCGTAGCGATGGGCAGCCCGGTAGCTCCAGTGTTAGCCAACCTATGAATGGAACATTTCGAAAACCAAGCCATTGCTACTGCCCCATTAAGTGTAAAAATTTGGAAACGGTACGTGGACGACATTTTCTGTGTTATGGAAGGCGATGAAGAGAATGTTCATCAGTACTTGGCACATCTAAACAGCATCCACAGTAAAATGGGTTTTACTTATGAAATCGAAAAGGATAGAAGAATGGCGTTCCTCGACGTTATGATTGGCGTACGAGATGACGGTTCCCTGAGCCACTCCGTATACAGGAAACCAACGCACACAGATCGCTATCTACATGCCGTCTCACATCATCACTCACGTCAACTGAATTCCGTTATAACGTCGCTTACCGACCGGGCATACAGCTTGTGTGACGAGGAACATTTAGATAAGGAACTTTCACATATAAGTGACGTTCTACACAAGAACGGGTACAGTAGGCGAATCAGACCACCCAGGCATACTAAGAAACACCTGGACTTCAAGGTTGAACGACACCCAGCGTACTTGCCGTACGTCAAATGAGTGACAGATAAGGTCGCCAATATCCTTAAGAAGGTCTCAGTTAAAAATTATCTTCACCCCTTTTAAGAAACTGTCACAATATATAAGATGGCCGAAAGACAGTCTTCCCTTAGAAAAGCCAGGTGTATACAAAATTGACTGCAGCTGTGGTAGTTCCTATATAGGACAGACTAAACGCACCATCTCTTGCCGGATAAAGGAACACATAAAGGCAGTCAAAAATAATGAACCACACAAGTCAGCCATAGCTCAACATCTCTTAGACTCGGGTACCGACCACTGGATTGAGTTACACAACCCTCAGGTGCTTTCGACAGAACGTCACTACATACCCCGAATGGTTAGGGAAGCTATTGAAATTAAAAAGTTCAGAAATTTCAATAGAGAGGATGGGTTTCAACTGTCGAGTATCTGGCATCCAGTGGTATGTAACACCCGTGAAAATAAAAAAGTCAAACTGCGAGCTGACGTAGTGAGTGTAGTATGTCGTGATCGGGTACAGTGCGATAGTTAAAACAGTGGCAGTGGTGTTGTACGCAAAAAACGAGTAAGAAAGCAGGTAGACCGTTATACTTGCTCGTACATTCATCCACCCGCAATACCCTCAGTACATCCGTGAACATTTCGCTTGCAACAGTGCCGAAATATCGGTAACTCCAAACAAAGGTACGTGAAAATCGATTTTAAACTTTCGCGATTTGTATACATCATACAATATTATTTAGCGGGTCTTAGTCGCGATAATTTGTTTATTTCAAGGCATAAATACCTCTGTTATTCGCCTACGTTTCTACCGGCTTGCAACGGTTGTGGTCGCGGAGGGACTGATGTCAGCTCAGCGCCGTCCTTGTGAAGCGCGGGTTTCGGCAGCTACCTTCACTTGTTTTGTATTTTTGATATTTTTAGTTCTATCCACACTGTCGGTACTTCGACACACTACACTTATGACGTCTACACACTGATGAGTTGTGTTACTGCGGCGTTGTTTGCATTTGTTGATAACTGGGTTCCAAGTGGTCGATAGTCTGTATCCGTCCTCCCGGTTGAAATTTCTATATTTTATTATTTCAACCGCTTCACGTACTATCCTGGAGTAATAGTGGCGATCGGTGGATAAGACTTGTGGTTGATGTAATTCTATCCAGTGGTTTGGTCCAGATTCCAGCAAATGCTCGGCTATGGCCGATATGTTCTTTGACCCTTTCAGCGATCGTTCGTTTGGTCTGTCCGATATATGAACTACCACAACTGCAATCAACCTTGTAGAAACGTAGGAGAATAACAGAGGTATTTATGCCTTGAAATAAACAAATTATCGCGACTAAGACCCGCTAAATAATATTGTATGACAAAGGTACGTGGTATAAATCCCGAAAGACAATTTAAAATAACATTACTTCTTCTTCACCTGCCAATATCTGGAAGTTCCTTGGAACGCTAGGTATTGGCAGACAGCAGCGTGTTGACATCCATGGTTCACTAGGTCTGGATGATATAAATAAACATTTCACCACTTCCACCCCATTGGATCATCAGAACAAGTGTCACACTATCAACTATCTAGCTGGTTTTACACAACCTGATATTGAAGCTTTTCATTTTTCTCCAGAGTCTCCGAATGACATCACAAAGATAATCCTTTCCATTAAATCAAATGCTGTGGGATATGACAATATCAGTCGTCGTATGGTCACCACCATCCTAGATCATCTTCTTCCGGCTATCTCCCATATCATGAATTTCTCCCTTGAGTCTGGCTCCTTCCCGTCCTCGTGGCGTAAAGCCTACGTCATCCCTCTGCCCAAAGTCTCAAACCCTTCCCTACCTAACCACTTCCGTCCAATATTCATTCTCCCTTTCCTGACCAAAGCGCTTGAAGCCTGTGTGCATAAACAAATGGCTCGGTTTGTATACCGAAATAACTTATTAAGTCCTTTGCAATCAGGCTTCAGGCCTGGACACAGCACCACGTCCGCTCTCTTTAAAGTGACTGGCGATATTCGTGAAGGCATGAAGAACACCAAAGTCACAGTCTTGGTGTTGATTGACTTTTCCAATGCCTTCAATACCGTCAGTCACGACATCCTTTTATCCATCCTCTCCTATCTCAAGGTCTCATCTGGAGCTCTGGATTGGTTCTCAAGTTATCTTCGAGGTCGTCAGTAATCTGTCCGCATCGACGATTCATCTTCAAGTTGGTGTGATCTTAGCGCTGGCGTTCCTCAAGGCGGTATTCTTTCTCCTCTTTATTTTATCTCTTTATAAATCTCATAACTCAAAATCTTCAGTGTGCGTATCACCTGTATGCCGATGACTTGCAGATATATGCTCAAGAAAATCTGGAGTGCGTATCTGTGGCAATAGACAAAATAAATAAGGACCTAACAGCCATACAAAATTGGTGCGACAAATTCGGGCTAACTGTTAACCCTACTAAGAGCCAAGCCATTATCTTGGGTAGCCAATGGATGCTAAAGAAACTGGATGTTTCATCTTTGCCTAACATAATTTTTAACTGCACTAACGTGGACTGGTATCCAGCTGTTAAAAATCTTGGGATTCATATGGATGCTTCGCTTAATTGGCGAACTCAAGTAACTCAGGTAAGTCAAAAAGTCACTGGTACTTTACGCGCACTCTATCACCTTAAGAACTTTCTCCCATCCAAGACTAAAGTAATGCTTGTGCAAACTTTAATCTTTCCTTTGATCGACTATGCTGATGTGTGCTACTACGACCTGAATGCAGATCTACTCAATAAACTTGATCGTCTTCTCAATAACTGCATTCGATTCATTTTCAGTCTTCGTAAGTATGGTCACATATCTGCTTATCGTTCTCAATTGAAGTGGCTTCCCATTCGTCAAAGACGCAGCTTGCGTGTTCTTACTACTCTTTATACTATCCTTATGTCCCATGCCTCCCCTGACTACTTAACTTCTCACTTTCAATACCTGTGTTCCAATCACGGCCTAAACCTTCGCTCCTCTCATAATCTTCTTCTCTCAGTCCCTTCTCACAATTCTGCTTTTGTACACTCTTCGTTTTCAATTCAATCTATTCTTCTATGGAATGACCTCCCGCTTGAGATCAGGACGTCTAACACTAAGTACAAGTTCAAGACTACGCTTAAGGAGCTCCTGTTGGCTAAGGCAGCAGTGTAATATCTCATCTAGTTGTTATAATATTCTAATATATATGTTTATATTTATTTATTTATGTATGCATATGTATATATTATTATATATATATAATGTATTTGTGTTATATTATATATTATTATATTTGTATGTATTTTACAATATATTCTATATGTAAGAATTTTTTTTCACGTAACTGATTCAGTACCTATACAATACACCTACCTTTCTCTCTCTACCACCCACTCAAAGGTAGACTGTGAGACAATGCCCTTGGCATTAAGTCCGCCTGTACACTCGAAGTGTATGAAGTTCTAATAAATAAATAAAATGCGTTTTAATGTTGTTTTTATTCGTAGCTTTAATTATCCTCTTCTCCTCCCCTCTCATCCCGCTCCTTCTTATTCTTTTCCCATTCCAAAGGGTGGCAACGCAGTTCTGACTCTTTTAATGTTGATTATGTCCATGGGCGGCGGCAAACACTTACCATCAGGCAATCCATCTGCTCATATGCCATTTCGACAAATATGTACACCAATAAGAAATTCGAAGTGTAGCATGTGTATTTCAGCCTTAATATCTGTGTCATGACGAAAGTTTCGCGCTTGAAGCTGGCGATTTACGTGAGTTATTTACGATATATTTTTTAAGGTAGAGTTAATGTAAAGGTGTACAAAATCGGGCAAACGTAAATTGGACATGGATATAAAATCAGAGGTTTGCAGAAATATTTATTCTGAGATTAACTGAAAGATTAAAGTATCTAGATCTGTGACTAGTTCTTTAGTCTTATATAGATCACGTTATGAGTGATACCGAGGGCTGAAAATGTGCGGTTATGTTCTTTTGTAAGAATTGAGAAAATGTAGTAATTTTTTTAGATATAGTCACACGTCTGTAGACGAGGTAGAGGTGTTATATTTCAGTCATATTTCGCCATATTATGAATTGAATATCACGTAATAGGGGGCGAGCTTATTGCCGTTATCGGGCATATTGCCAGACTCCGAGCTGCTAATGAGAATTCGGCAAACTCAGTAACACTTTTGCCCGACCCAGGAATCGAACCTGAGACCGATCAGCAGACGTAAACGCTATAACGTCACCCTATCCAATTATAGCTAAGAGATGTTACATTTACAATTCTTCTTGTTTCTTTAAGTAAAACTTTTACATCCCACTTCAGCAGGCAAGTAGGACAGATTAAACATAAGATGATGATGATGACTACTATATCAAATGTGAAATTGAGTGAGAATGAATGGATGCTTGTTCCTTCTTCATGCAAGAACTACTTAATAGAAGTTGCTAAAACTTTGCATTAATACAGCTTCTAGGTACATTAGAAAAGCATGTAGGCTACCTTTTCTCTCAATAACCTACACTCACGCCGGCAAGATTGCGGGCAAAGACTAGTCTGTTAACAAAAAGAAAGAAAGATTAATTAAAATCCATTATATAACAGTTAGTAATTCATGAACATAACCTGTTCCGAGCAAAGATCAACAGCGAGTGCTAGTTGTTCACAAGGCTTTACGTACGACGACGTACTTTTATAACAAACAGGAACTATTACAAACATTGTTGATATTATAAAAACTACTTTACCGCACAGATTCGTCGCTAGGAGATTTGGTTTGTCCAATAGGCTTGTGTCCACTAAGAATAAATCGGTTTGATTTTAGTATCTATAGATTCATTATGATTTTAAGATGTCAATAAAGTTTATTATTTATTATAAAAAGGTAAGATTAATGTTAGTTTTAGGATTCTAAAACTAAAAATAATGTATTTATTCTTGTGACAGTGAGCACCAATCAGAGAGCATTACGTCAAACAGTACGTCCGCCATTCATGTTGTTGACGTTTTAGTAGTAAATACAAATAAAACGTGAAACTTTCTACCTGTCAAATCGAATATAACAAAATAAAAGTGGGTACATCAGACCAGACTTCATTCACGGTTTGTTTTGTTTTGGACTTTGTGATATCACTCAACCGCCATGATGGTTTACAGCGTTTTCGTGTCAAATTCAAAAAGGTTTTTAAAAAGCCGTAAGAGAAGGTTGCTATGAATGGACCACCTAAATTTACAACGTCATATCTTAAAAAATATAAGTGATAAAATGAAAGTTTATTATTTTTGTTCCGTGGGACCTTTATTTATAATAATCAAACGCACAAACAATTCGGGATTATACTTTTTCGTATAAACGAAAGAAACTAAATCTTTGGCTGTTACCTTCTATGGACCAAGGGCACCTTCATTGAACCACTAGGTTGCCATCAATGGACTTCGAGAAATTTGTTCTAGAGGTCCAATCCAGGTAATTTATTAGAATTATGAATTTGATTAAATAATGGCATACGAGGAGAGACAAACAACACTCATACACTTACGACAACCACACAAGCTATAGTTGTAGTTGGTGTTTTCTTGGGCGTTTTGGTTTACTCCATGTTACCTTCGTTTGAGTGTTACTCTCGGGACTTCGTAAATTCTACTAGCTTCATAAATATAGCTTTATATATAGCTTTCAAAAAACAAAAGGCTGGTTTAAACCAGCCTTTTTTATTAAGTACTTCTTTTATATGACGAAATTCTAAAATTATTAATTTACCATGTTTTTCAAGAGCTTTTTTTCATAATCACTGAAATACTCGGAGCCTACGTTAGTACGTGAGTAAAAAAAAATCAATAAATAGTTACTATGCTTGGACCGGTCCAACGACGGAACTCTCTTATAGTCCATTGGTAGCAACAAGGTATTCGTTTCGTAAAAGATAATCTAAAATTTACAAGGACATGATTAGACAAAATTGAAGAACACTCATGGAATCACAATTAAACTATCTAATATTTCATACCAGTGCACACAAACAAATATGAGTAGAATGATAACTATCATTCTATTGAATATACATATACATATACATCAGATTGTTCCGAGTCATATATGTACTAAGATTTTGACCGCCTACAAATACAATCACACACGTAACTCCTCGCCAAGTTCCGCAGCGTCGCTGAGGTTAGAGAGGGGACCAACTGAACCAGCACGGACTCGTTTCGACTAGTTTGGGTGTTGCTAGCTTGGATAGTTTTGGAAATACCTTGGTAGTCCAATGAAAACGCTGGTCCAATGATCGCGACTTTCCCCTAATTAGTAATGTTGCTGATCGATTTTTGAAGAAAAAATCAGGTATTTCAGGTTAACATCTAATAAAGGGACGAATCAATCGCTAATTACATTTTAGGACACAAGCCTATTAAGATTTTTAGTATTAAAATTTTATTCACAATTTGAATACTAAAAAACTTAATTTACTAAGGGTTTGGCACGCAACGAAGGTAAAAGACCAGGAACGCAACGTGTGTCGATACCCTTCCGCTCATCTTCCTAACACAGCGGGTTATGCAGGAGCGGAGACTCTAAAACGGCGCAAATACGTAAATCTCGTAGGGGATTATGTATTTGAGCCGTTTGGAGTCGAAACGTTGAGGTCATGGGGTCCAAGTGCTACATCTTTTTATAGAGAGCTTGCGAAGAGACTTGTCTTGTCAGAACGCTGCACGCTGGTATGTATCTAGCACAAAACATAAGCATTTCCACACAGCATGGCAATGCTGCCAGTCTTCTGAGCACGTTCCCAATAGACGGCGATGAGGAGGACTTTCACCACGCCCCACTATGGTTCGTCTAGAACAAGCTAGCTAGACAAAAACAACTCTTAAATTCCTGGAAGTTAATTACTATTACGAACTCATTACCCCTATACATTGAGGATTACACCTATTAATTATCAATACTACCCTCATTAAGAGCGTCATTAAGGTATGTTTATAAGATGTTGACTATTTAAAGGGCATTCATTTGCATTTTTACATCATATTTGATAGCATTGTTTATGTCACTAAAAGAAATTTGTGAAAGTGTTTTTGTGATGGATTGTATACGTAAGGGTAAGTAGTTATATTTTATTTCATTTTCAACATGGGAACTTCATTCTTTAGTCTTATAAAATGAAATGTTTGAATTTTCACCCACTTTTTTACTCATTTTTTCAAATTCATCGGTCAAATAATAACATGTCCCCACTTGTCCCCACCGTAGAACCTATCATATACGATTCTCATAAGTGTCTAGTAGTTATACGTAAAAAAATTCATTGCGATATATTTGCACAACTAATTTTTATTTATTTTTTTCTTTCAACAGTTTTTACCGTCTCAAGAATGGATTTTTTCGAAGAATGGCTGAAACACCCGAAGGAAACGCGGAATGAGGAGCTCTTTCGGTTTATATCTTTGAGATATAATTTTGATGGTGTTACGGAGCAGTCTCTGCGAGATATTAAAGTATTAATCTCAAGATATTCAACGAAATTTGCTGAAAAGTGGAGCAGCTGTGGAAGAAATCGAGAGCGATTCCTACAAAAGTATTCGACGTGGCTGGAGGGTCTTGACATATCTTTCGATGTGTCCGTTTATTTATCTCTGCCAACTACATCTGGAGAACCGGGACCCGGAAGACCTACTAAAGATTTTGAACATTCTAGTCACAAAACGAAGAGACGACGTGTAGACGATCTATTACAGTCCAGAAGTGCTAGTGAATTAATTTACGCCGCTGAAGTGTCAGCTCGAATCTCGGGTCAGAGAAGTGTAGCACGTCAAATTAAAGATGTGACTAGTGATCCTTCAATAACCAAGACCACGAGTGAAGAAAGTGCCCCCAGGAGTTTAACAAGTGAGGAAGCTTTAGCGTACTACGTTGATAGTAAATCAAGTAGCCATAGCTATAAGCAGACTCGGAAGTGGAGTATTAACGCTGGACATAAGGTGTTTCCGTCAATGTACAGTGTTAGAAAGGCTAAAATAGCCTGCTACCCGTCAGGTGAACAAATTACAGTCAATGAAAGGCATGCTGAAATCAAAGTTCAGGCAATTCTTGATAAGACTGCCGAACGTTTAGTTTCAGCACAACAAGAAGTTGTTCATAGTCTGTTACCTTGCACGTCATTCACATTAATCAGTAAATGGGGTTGTGATGGAAGTTCCGGTCATAGTATGTACAAACAAAAATTCACTAATTGTGACGATAGTGACGAGTTTTTATTTGTATTTTCTTTCGTTCCTCTTCAATTGAAAGATGAAAGTGGTAATATTGTGTGGCAGAATCCTCGGCCCTGTTCTACAATGTATTGTCGGCCAATAAAGTTTATCTTTTCTAAGGAAACGAAAGATTTTACGATTTCGGAAACCAATAAGGTTTTAGAAGAGATAAACGCTTTATTGCCGACAACCTGCAAGGTGATGGAGACCGAAGTATCTGTCACACATGTTATGCTTTTAACAATGATTGACGGAAAAGTTTGCAATGCTCTGACCGAAACTTCTTCCTCACAAAAATGTTTTATTTGTGGGGCAACTCCAACAATGATGAATGATCTGTCAAAAGAGTTTGCTGCGGACAAAGATAATCTTGGTTTTGGTTTGTCTACGTTGCACGCTTGGATAAGGTGCTTTGAATGCTTGCTTCACATTAGCTATCGACTAAATATAAAAAAATGGCAGTTAAGAACAGCCGAAGACAAAGCTAGTGTGAAACAACGTTCAGATGACATTAAAAAACGATTTAAAAGCGAAATGGGCTTGATTGTAGACAAACCAAAACCAGGGTTCGGTAACACTAATGACGGGAACACCGCGCGAAGATTTTTTGGAAATCCCGAGGCTAGTGCCGATATTACAGGGTTAGATGTTTCACTAATACAAAAATTTGACATACTACTTCGCACTTTATCATCGGGATATGATATAAATATTGAAAAATTCGTTAACTTAGCTCAAGAAACTAGACAACTTTATGTAAATCTCTATTCATGGTATTACATGCCCGCTACTGTCCACAAAATACTTTTGCACAGTGGCGAAGTAATTAGATCGTCCCTTCTACCTATAGGCCAGCTTTCCGAGGAAGCACAGGAAGCTCGGAATAAGGACTGCAGAAGATTTCGTGAGCACAACACACGAAAGCGATCACGGGAGGCTACGAATAGAGATTTACTTAATATGTTATTGATAACATCTGACCCTGTAATAAACGGTTTACGAGAAGTTCCTCGGAAGAAAATAGGTACGCTTCCAACTGAAGTATTAGATTTAATTGTCCCACCTAGCTGTAAGGAACAAAATGTTAATATGATTTCTACTTTTCATAGTTCTGCCCCTCACGATCATGACTATTCAATGGATGATTCATCTGATGATAGTGATGATAATGAGTAATAGATTTAGTTCTTAGATATTTTATGCATCTGTTATTAGATTTTATAGCGACGTCGAGGGATAAATCACTTTATAAAATGTTCAAAAAATATATTATACACATATGCCCGATAAATGTTTTTTTTTTCATGATACCAGCTCAAATGACAAACTGCCTTGAAAAAAGTACCAAAAACCTTATATCTTTGCTTATTAACCGCATCTAGACATAAAAATCAAATAAAATAATTTTGTCTAGCTAGCTTGTTCTAGACGAACCATAGCCCTTTGAATATAATATATTTTCTTTTTTATTTGTATTGTATTTTAATATAATTTTAGTAGTAGTATTTAAGTAAGTAGTTATAATTGTTTTATTCTAAAATTAATTTAATATTGTTATATATTTTACTGTAAAAGCGGTACGGTAAATCTTCAGATTTACCAGCACGAATTGGTAAATGTTCTATTTTTTTAATGAAAAAATAGTTAAATCTATAACCCGACTACGTAAAAATGGGGTCTAAAAAGGACGAAACAAGAAAATAGCTCATTCGGATTTATATCCAGAATAGTAAATAGTAAGTTTCGCGCCGTGGTCGCACATATTGTATACTAGTGTACATGTAGTTACCTGCCATGTTTGTTTAATGCAGGTGTTCTTGGTACTAATATTATGGCCCAATTCTCATATTTTTATATGACATTGATATTATATTTTGGATGGGCTCAAAAGCGGTATTCTGATAACCTAATGTCATTATCGTATAATTTAAAATAAACAGTTCGTTGTTGACACATACGATCTCGTTACAATTTCATTCAAGTATCAAATAATTTAGAAGAATAAGCTTTTAGTGACGTAAGTATGACATAGACATCATATCGAAACTGTATTTATTTAGGAGAATTGGGCCCTAGGTATACAATAGGTCCAACCACGGCGCTAGCATGAGCATTTCTGTACTAAACTTATACTATTCTGGATATATATCCGAATGCGCTATTCTCTTGTTTCGTCCTTTTTAAACCCCATTTTTACGTAGTTGGGTTATCATTTTCAACAATATTTTTTTATTTAATTCTTTTCCGTATCCTGATGGGGCATGTAAACTAACCGTACAATATTTACATTGTCACATTTAAAGGGAAGAAAGAAAAATAGGTAGGTAACTCAAAGCGTCTGAACCACGCGAATTGAAAGTACAACCGCGTTTTAAACTTATATTTTGACTCAAGCAGTATAAAATGTACATATTTGTAATGAACTCACCAATACCTTTCTTTTGATACCAAACACGTAATTATTCATCATCATCAGCATTTAACAGTCCACTGCTGGACTAGGCCTCTCCTTTGAAAGGAGGAATTGGCCTACTATACCACGCTGGCCAAACGGGTTGGTATAGGGTTTGTATCAAGTTTTCCTTCTCTTATAGTGCTGTTCTATGAATAATATGCTCCCTCTGTCGGCTCATACGACACCCATGGGATGATATGGGGTGGTGACAATTCGTATTCTTAATCCGTCACCAAACCGAAAAATGATTATCTCAGGTTAATTCCGTAATAGAAAATTTAGATATTTACATAGCCTATGTCACCCGGGCCATTATTACAAATCTATTTTGACACTCCATTTATTAAAATCGGTTCAGTAGTTTATGCGCTACGGTAGAACATACCAACTTACATGTATACATAGACTGCCAAAAACAACCCTTCCTTTTGGCTCTGCCGTAGTCGGGTAAAACAAAACTAAGTTGACGGAGCTCTGCTTCGCAGGGCTCCTATTTTTGGGTTAAGGTTCACAAAAGAACATAACTGTCATCTACAATAGCAACATTCCCTTATTACAGCTACCCAAACAAAATTAAAGAAACGAAAAAGAACTTATATTTTCATCGCTTCACGATATCAAATGAAAGCCTATGACAGTTAAATTAATGATACTTAAAAGGCAACAAGTCTACGCCTACTTATTTTCCTTCGGTCGACTGCATCGATTGATCTTCTTTATAAAGCAGACAGAATTCAATAAAGCTTTTATGCTTTAATAGTTGTATGAATGATGAGAACATGGTTCTTTGCTGGAGTGAATGACAGTAATTGAACTTTAATGTGTGTAGCTCCAGGCTTAAGCGATTATTTCAATAGATATTGTATTGTGAATCAAATTGTTTTAAAAATTATTTAAATCTGTAAATTTTATGAATGACTGATTAAATGCTTAGGTTTTACTTATTAGTTGCAGACATGAGCATTTTCTGAGCGTTTGTCAGCTTAAGATACTCATTGTATTTAATCAGTTAATGCTAAATAAAATTCATATTGTAAAGAGCTCTGAAAGGTAATAAAATGTAAATGAAAAAGCTTTTTATATTTCATTTTATTTTATAATTATATACATAAGCTTACTTAAATTGTAATTATGGGTAGCTGCGTGTTTCCAAAAAACAAACTTATGTTATTTATAAACTAAGATAGACAGGACTCAGAAACTGGCTGCCCTGGCACAGAATGGAAAGGACCTATATTAAGTAGTCGACTGAAATAGAACTATTTTATTTTTCATTGTGTAACAATAATGGTAAATAGTCCGATATCTGCTAATGCAAACGTTAAAATGTTAGTTAGTTAGTTAGGATTCATAATTAGAACACTTTTCTCATGGGGACAAAAAGTTTCAGTTTATTTGATTCATATACCTACACCTTTTTATAAACTATTACAAACATTGCTATAATATTTTTATAAAAATTTTACAGAATTGTTGACACATATAGTTGCTATTCTTCTTCTTCTTCTTATGGTGCCTCTTCATTCCTGAAGGTTGGCCGTCAGCTTTTTGTACTCCTCCCTGTCCATAGCCAACCGGAACAGCTACTCTACGGAGGCAATGCCGGTCCACTCTCGAATGTTCTGCAGCCATGACTTTCTCCTGCGTCCAGCGCGTCTCTTCCCCTCTACCTTGCCCATCATTATCAATTGTAGCAGCCCGTATCTATCGTGTCTGAGCACGTGGTCGAGATACTATATCTTGCGTCTTTTGATAGTTGGCATCAGCTTACGAGGCATGTGGACACGCTGAAGCACAGTTTCGTTCCTGATCCTCTGCGCCCAACTAATACGTAACATGCGCCGGTAGCACCACATCTCAAAAGCTTGTAGACGTTTAATGCAGGTATCTTTTAAGGTCCATGTTTCGCAGCCGTACATTACAATTGGCCAGATATAACATAGAAGTATCCTGACGCGGAGCTTAATGTTCAGTTGATGACAGCACAGAACTTTTCTCATTTTGTTAAAAGAGGCTCGAGCAATTTCAATTCGGGTCTTAATTTCTTGATCGGACGCCAAATGGCGTGCGGTGAGCGGTGTCATTTGTGAACCCAAAATGCCGGTTAAGCTTTTGAGCTTAACAGGTCTATAAATCCATCATTAGACTCAGACTCAGACTCACGCCTGTATCCCCGAAGGGGTAGGCAGAGGTGTAAGTCAATGTTACACCCACATTTCGCCATGAATTTTTAAGTCCCACGGAATAGGGAGCGAGCCTATTGCCGTTACCGGGCACATCACCAGACTCTGCTACTGAGAATTTGGAAAAACCCAGTAACACTTTGCCCGACCCGGGAATCAAACCCGGGACCTCCAATCAGCAGTTGCATACGCTATCCACTGGACCACGGAGGCAGTCATCCAGCCATCATTAGACCTATCCTGTTATATGGCAGTGAGACGTGGCCTGTGCTTGAGCGACACAAGCAGAGTCTGCGTGTCTCGGAAATGAACATGCTGCGCTGGATGTGTGAAGTCACGTGGAAGGACTGCATTAGGAACTCCCGCATTTGAGGTAGCCTTCATGTCTGTGACATTGCTGACAAACTGCAAGAGTGTCGACTAAGCTGGTGTGGCCACGTCTTATGTCAACCGGCATCTTACGTGGGTAACAAATGTCATGCCATGCTACTTCCACCGGGCCCCGGTAAACGCGGAAGGCCAAAGAAATGCTGGCTTGACGTCGTAAGGGATGATATGCGAGCCAATCGATTAACCACCAGGGATGCTGAAGACCGTGCGAAGTCGAGGAGATTCAGCTGGAAAGCGGACCCCGGGCTCCAAGGCGTAGGTTTTGGAACGCAACCGGGACAGCGCTAAGATGATGATGATGGTTCAGAAAGAAGTACAATATACTAGGAATCGGATATTCCGAGAGCACAGATTTTCCAATAGCATTTCTTTGAGATTTATCCATAGGCAATGCAGTTGTACAAAGTAGTTCTTTGTATCTGCGGTAAAACGTACTAAAATATACAATATACTCATAGTTACTGTGACATGTATGGCTTCAGCCGTTTTAACTATGCTGCATATACAAGTAGCGAGTAGTAGAAAGAATTGTGTAGGCAATCATAGGTATGATTTAATTTGCTGAACTCATTATCTTTATGTTTTCTAAAATAAGCCTATGGAAGCAGTTTTCTTGAGTAAACTTGTATAATGTCTATCTTTATTAAGTAAAGAAAAGGTTTTTTATTTCTTTAGGACCTACTTGTGAGTTAACATAATGAAGTAAGTATTAAGAAGTTGGTCAATAGTAAAATTTATATTATTGACTTCGAGTAGATAACTTGAAACTATCACCGTTACTTCTAAATTTAACTTTTGTACGTCTTAAGACAAACGTGATAACATACCAACATACATACATACATACATAGATAGGCTCACGCCTGTTTCCCGGAGGGGTAGGCAGAGACTACGGAGCGCCATTTGCAACGATCTTGACATATCTCTCTTGCTTCATTCACTCCCATCAGATTCCTCATGCATGCTCTTCTGTTCAGGGTGCTTCTAACCTGTCCTAACAAATAATTCATTAATAAATCCTATAATATTTATAGCCAGATACATACATAATAAACTATCATTAATGCTGTGAGTCAATTAGACTAAATAAATCGGACGAACTCTACACACTTGTAACTGTGTATGTGTTTAAATAACTTTCAACTATGTTTAAATAAATTAAATATGAACTTTAATGTTATGATTATAACATAAACAATTATTAAATAGTAAAAACGTTGTGCATAATATTTATACTTGTCGAAGGATAATAGCCTCTTTATTTGTCCAAGTTGTAGTGTTTTAATATTTGATATTGCACATTCAGATTTAATTAAAGTGTTAGTGAATAATTATAACAGTTTTCCCATTAAAATTTACGTTTATTAAAGTTAATGTAAAATGAGTTCGATAAATTTTAAACTTGATAGTTTATTGATTATTTTATTCAGACCAATCCTTATATAATAATTTCCAATAAGTAAATAGATAGCTAACCTATGTTTTTAAAAGATTTTAGTATATATTGTCACAGCATGCAGAACCAATCTGTAGAAGAATGGTGACCTCAAAATTGGCGGTCATATACACATAAATCACCTAAGTCACATCTGTAAAAATGTGTAAAAACTGACATTTTGAAAAAAGAAAATACAATTTGGAGGAAAATAACGTAGAGGCTGGCAAATATCACAAATCAAGAAGCATTTAAACTATACGCAGCTGTCTTTAATTAACCATCCATCTACAACACTTGAGTGCATCCTTCATGCCCAAATTAATAAACTGGCAGTAAAAATACGACGGACACCATGTAGGGTATATGAAAAACGCTAACAAAGACTGCTGAAAAAAAATTAAGCACCTTGGCTGTGGCGCGTGGGCCAACAAAGATAATTTCCCCGCAATAAATTGAAGGAGCGCTTGGTGCTTAATTACCGTACCTGGGTTCCGCAGATAGAGGACAAAAATCAGCGGAAACGTGGAGATAAGCCTGCTATAACGGAGACTTTAAAAGCAATTAGCAGTCACTCATTAAACCGAAGAACTCCGTGTTGTACTGTTTGGATTAGTTTGCTTGAGGTAAACATAAAGGTAGGTTAAATAAGCCTCAAGTCGTCTGAAATATATTCTAGCTTTTCTTACCTAGTTAGTGAGGTCAACAGAAGCTTAAAAATAGAAGAGTAATGAATTTCAATTGTGGAATAAAACATAGGTATTCAATTTTGTAATATTGGCCAGTAACAAAATTTCTTAAAAATCCCAAATATTATCAACCCTAGGAAATGGAATCATGTGTAGGAAATAGGATAAAAGTTTGTTTGGATCGTATTGTTTAATTTGAATCTTATCTTGTATTATAATTAGGTATATACTCTATAAGGCTAGGTCAAATGAAGCTTATACGCGCGCGAGGATAGAGGCATTTCAATTTGAAAAAAGATAAAATTACATACATTTTATTTTAATTTCTTATCGTCAAAGTCTTAACATAGTGAAAATTTTACATCATTGGGTTGACATCATTGCCTGAGAGCAATAGGTGTCTACAATTTATTTGTAGCGACTTATTTCTACAGATATTTAAATGCTGTTTGCTCGTTGGAAATGTTGTCTAGCATCGGAGTGCTACATTATTTAATATCAAATATTGGAAGAGTCTTCAACAATAAAGCCATCATCCACCTAGTATTATTCCAGTTGCAAGGGTCCGCTTACTAGTCTAACCGGAATTGACCAAGTCTTACCCTTTCGACACAACAAATCAATAGGCTCATAACTTCAAAAAGTCAGTGGTGCGCGCCGTGGACTCTAACCTGATACCCTCCGTATGGCAGCCTGTTGGTATCTCTACTGGACTATCGCTGCCTATATATACAATTCGGATTTTTACGCAAACCGATAAAAATCCGATTTCAGATTTTGAAATCCATTTCAAGAACCGATTTCAGAAATCGATTTCAGTAGCGGATGTTGGAGCGTATAGCGTACGACAAACGCAAACAATCGAAATCTTATTTGTATGAGACCAATCAAGTCAAATAAAACTCTCCAAACATAGATTCCTAATAACTTTTTGCAATTTTCAAAACATACATATAATCGCCACAATATTTAGTTTTATTTTTTCTATTCAATCTGCAATTCATAAAACCGCAAAAATCTTGCTTGCTTGGCGACAATTCGCTTCATTTCCTTCGGTCTTTCAACGTATCACTAAGATAGTAAGAAAAAGAAATGAAATTCGCTCTCTCTTATTCTAACTAACTAGTCGTTTGGTAGTGTGAAAGAGAACGAATGAATATGAAAACTATCGAAAACGTAAGCTTTAGATTTACTTTGTAGTTTAGTTGCGCTTGCACTGTTTGGTTCGGATTAGATCGTTTTCGTTATCGTGGTATTGTTTTGTGTTTTCTAAAATCGGTTTTCTCACATACGAATATCGATACGATACGATTTCTGACTGCAATCGGATTTCAGATTCGTTTTGATATATCGGTCTCATGCCTAATACATATAAAGCTTGCATTTATGAATGCGCTGATCTCAGTACTTTCTTAACCCTATTTAAAAATAATTTTCTCCAGCGCTATATATGTATATATACCCGAAGAAGCGGAAGCGTAGATTCAAACCACCTGACACAGATCTACACATAAGACCTCATAAGTGTACATTTCCCAAATAATAATAAAAGCACAACATTAAGTGCCAATATGTGCTTTCCTGTCCGCAGTCCCCACTCCAAAACCTTTCTTTCGCAAATGTTGCTCGTTTCCGCATTGTACCGCTTCTTAGAGCCACTTCAATTTACTATAACAGAAGCTATGACTTACGGTAAAATATGTAGTACGTAGCTTATGTTTATACTGAGTATATTTTGTAAGTCAATTTGTTATATATATATATAATTTGCAGTTGTTTCAGTTTCAATTATAAATCTCAATGACGGCCTTCGTGTTCCAGTGGATAGCGTATGCGACTGCTGATCGGAGATCCCGGGTTCGATTCCCGGGTCGGGCAAAAGTGTTACTGAGTTTTTTCCGAATTCTCAGTGGCAGCACGGAGTATGGTGATGTGCCCGGTAACGGCAATAGGCTCGCCCCCTATTACGTGGGACCTAAATATTCATGGCGAAATGTGGGTGCAATACCTATTACGCCTCTGCCTACCCCTTTGGGGATACAGGCGTGAGTCTATAAAAATATAATTTTCAGTTAGTATGTATATTTCTATTAGTTATGTTCGTTAAACTGTCAATTTAATCTTAAGCTTTGGTTTCCTAGGAAAGCAGTGCCGTCATATAGTGGCCGTAATACAGCGGTGAATGACGCCACTAGAACGTTGTCGATGTAAACAAAATGGCGCGGTTTCCTAGAGAGCGGTAACTGACACCGTAACGTCAAAAAGCGGTGCCGCCATTTGCATGACGGCCGTCTTGTCGGTGTTTCATTGATAGCGGTGAAGCTATTTTTAAAACGTATTTGTGTTTCTTTTTTACCGGAATAACGTACAAAATATAATACAAAGTTGTATTCATTGCTCAGCAAACGGCGACGTACTAAAATCTCAAATGCACCTTCAGTACCACGAGATTTGAATAAATCGTCTTCCGCCATACGACTATTTTCCTCTTCTGATGATAGTTCATACTGCAAGTAAATTACTAAAACCTAGGAAACCAAAGCTTTAGCGTAGTTTTACTAAGTTCACAATAGTACGTAAAACACAATAGTTCGAAACTAAGGCCTTAAGCTAGTTATTTTAGTTTTGCACTTTATAATTATAATAATAAATAATTAAAATGTTATTCACAGAATTACAGAAAGCATAAAGTCTAACAATAGTATTCTAATATAATATTACTCTTAATGCTATGAATTTCAATCGATTGGAAAGAACACCATACCCCTATACTAGTTATAAACTGTATCACAGGCGGTTGGGTCTCTCTTTACAAAGAAATTTGTATTTTAAAATACACCAATAATATTACATATTTAGAAATAAACAAAATGGTCAGTATAAAACTTAAAATGAAATAATAGCTACATATAACTAAGATGGTCATGTATTTATTGTACAATATAAATGAGTGTCGAGCATTTTACTGAAGTAACAAAAACTGTGGGTCAGCAGAATCGCGAGTGATGTCAATGTTATTAATAGTTGCATTTAGCCTTTATTATTTACTTTTACTTACATAACTTAAACTAGAAGTAGAATGCGCACACATTTTATCGAACTAGATGATTTTACAGTTTTATGTTAGTGGGTCTATATTCTAATGAGTTACTTTTAAGTTTATAATATTAGTAAATGAAACATTAATAGCTTTGTAAAATAAAACAAGTTAAGATGATAAATTTACATATAAAAGAATATGCAAGCTATTCAAATAAACGACGCTCTTAGGCACCACCATAATCAATTGAGCTGATATACCTCTTTTCCGCCGTTAATCTTGCTGGACAGTCACTAGCGCCTGTATTGTGGTTGCTGGGTTTCTTAAAGTGAAGGCAGGTTGCGCATTTTGGGTCTTCGGTTTTCTTTGGGCAGTCCGTTATAGTATGTCCTTGGCTGCCGCAATGTCCGCAAGTGCATTGGGACTCCCTGCATGACTTGGCTGCATGACCATATTGCTGACACTTATAACAGCGAGTAACTAAGGTGTAATCCTTCACCGGGCAAGATGACCAATTAATAAATATTCTTTCTTTGACAATCAGTGCCCTGCGTATAGCTGCTGATACTTGTATATTTATGTAAATGAGTAGTAGTTTGTTTTGCATTACACAATGACTTTTACTATGAAATCGCTTATTTACACACGTATGGGGCAAAGCCTATAATTAAATCGAAAAATTGCTATTTTTACGTGATTTACAGTATATACGTCTGCACGAATTAAACTCCTTTGATACGAAACTTGGTTGTCGCACGCAAATGTCGACAGTCTAGTTCTACATGTTCTCAACATACAAACAGCGAGTAAACCATAGTCACTACGAAATTAAAAAATAAAGCCCTATTTTGAGTACATAGCATTATTATATATGATATATAAACAGTGTTTTCTTTTCACGAGTCTCAAACGGGTCTAAGAAAAAGGTCATGTGATCTGAAAAGGGGTAAAAGACTTTTCATGTGTACATTATTGTATAGAGGTTTACCTAAGTATTTATTCATAAGCTTGGTTATTGCGTTACAGTTCACGATATGATGTATGACGGTGATGTGATGGACGACCAAGGGTGTGATGCATCATAATCGCTTAGCCACGACGAGATGCCAGTTACTATGCACGCTCCTTATTTGCTTACAGAAATTTCAATATGGCGTATACTTATGGGCTATTTATTATAAAGCTTTGATGTGGAGTGACGTATTCAATAATTTATGCAGTTTTTGGTGATCTTTGTCGTTGTAGGAATGCAAGTTAGATATGCTTTCCAATTACTGATCGACTTTGTTTAACGCTTTTCGTACTCTAAATTAGTCTAATATAATAAGAAACGGACAAAGAAAATGACTAAAGACAAAAAAAATTACACCACCTTGTTTGGCTAAATACAAATTTAGGGCATAGAAGTCGTTAATCTATCTTTGGTAACTATTTCATGTATACAAGGTTGGTTTTTATAAGAGCTTTGGGAGTTGAATGGCCAACGCATTTTAATAAAAAGGACACTACAGTCGCTTTTTTAAACGATAATAGGTCTTATAAAAACCCACTACAAAATAAAAGCAAATTCGTTTGTCCTGATATAGTAATTACATTGCGGGACAGATGAATTTTCAATACTTGCATATTTATGGTATAAACTAATGTTTTCAATTCATTTCGACGCCTACGGGTTGACTTTTAAGAAACGGTTACGTTCTGTCAACGTCTAGCAACCCTTTTGAGTAAAAATGAAAGGCTAATATTGCACATTTACTAGCATATACTAGTCGATAACCGTTCATTTTAGCTCGTAATGATGTTGACCAGCTCTACTCCGTCTAAGCAGTAAAGCACATAACAAAAGCAAAGAAAACGCCCCAGCATATCCTTGGCAAGTGCCTTCAAGCACACATTGTAACCTACTCACGCCACCTATTTATATCCGGGATACAAAGTTATAGCGCACCATATTTTTCTTCAGTCTAGATTAACTGGAAGCGCATTTGCAATACAAATTATTTTCCCGACTCACACAGTCCTGTATCATTTTACAATGCAGTGTAAAACCGAAGCCAATCTAGTATCCGATTTTCACCGTCTCTGGGAATCTGCACTCTGTTAGAAATTATTCGCTTTTTCAAATGTATTTTCCACTGAAATCCAATGACTACGATTTCGTAGGGTGTCTTCGCCTTGCAACTGATATTCTAATAATGTAACTGAGAACTTAATTCCGAAGGCTGCTCAGAAAATAATAGGAGCGATATTCGTATGTAATTTAATATCATCTTTGTTTCGTCTTTGTGAGGATAGCTAAGATTTTAATTTACATAGCTATGTGATATTGAAGAAGGTATAGTAGTGAAATAATGCAGGTTCTTTTAAAATCTGTTGTAGAAAAATAATAAGTTGAATAGTTAGTGTGCGCGTGCATATTGCCGCAGCGCACTTTGTGACCGGCGAGAGTGACCGGTGACCGCGCCCGACGCTCTACCTATTTAAATTTATTCCGTGCTTCTTGGCCGCATCGTTAAAGTCAAGGGCGTGCTTAGTGCCAGAACCCATTAACTGAATATATGGGTATGACCAATCGGCTTTTTGTTATATTGCCGAGTCAAACGTTACTCGCTCTCATTCCTAATTGCTAAATGGCTCGTATTACACAAGACGTTACTGTCAATGGGAGAACGGAATAATCAGTGTCGTTTAACTTCTTTTAATATGAACCATTTGTTTGTGTATGTAACACGAATGTACATTGAACATATTGCATTGTGACTCGTTGTATGCAAACTGAATATTTTTATTGTAACATTTTTATCGTGTGAATTTTAAATGTATATGTAGGCAGTAAATACAATGTTTGTTGATTTAAAACTTGAATGTAATTAAGAGGACAGTTGGGTGATGTTTGCGTCGGGTTGATTGCCTCTATCGGACTGAGCTCAGCATATATCTATTTTCCAACATATGTAAATTTTCAACAAGCCTCTTCGATTCGACGGACGCGTCCAATTCGCTGGTGGAATGGAAGTGAAATTGGAAAAATCGCCGTGAGCCATGTATGAATCCCTCTGTACAGATGAAATAATACCATTGTGGACATGAAATTACTTCACCCGGGCCTAATTGTGTGATGTTTAGTTTGTAGGTTTTGTTTACTTATTTATGTAAAGACTGGGCAAGCTCTGTGGTGGATATTGGAAAACAAAAAGAATTGTTGATAAACTTAAATACATAAACGTAACTTATTTCATGGTTCATTTAGGAGTTTGTAGTGTAAAAAATAGTAGTAATGTTGGAGATTATATACGTAATGTTTTGAGATCTTGGGGCAACGTCAAAGGCGGCGGCGTCAACATATTATGTGGTTTTGTGGTCACTGCGTTTGTTTTTTACAGAGAGCTGGGGAACGTGTCGTAAAAGAAAAAAAAACGTAATGATTTATTAACAGGCACTACTGTGCCACTAGATTACATGTTTTGGTCCTTCCTTCTTCATATAAAGTTCAGGTTTTTGTGCATACAGGTTTCTCAATAAATTATTTTATGAAAGTGTTCGTAGTTCATCAATCATGCGTCTTTATTTGTATTATAAGTTCCAAAAACTCTGGATTTTAGAATAGAAAAAAATATATCTTAATATATATATTTCTTGTGTGCGTGTGTATGTCACTGAACTCCTCCTAAACGAGTGGACTGATCTTGATGAAATTTTTTGTGTGTCTTCAAGGGGACTTGAGAATGGTTTAGATTCACAATTTAGTCCACTGGACAATGTTTTTTTACTTAATTTTTGATCTGTAAGTAGTTGTGGATTTTGGAATGTTTCACATTGGAACCGACGGACTGTGCTGCTATCGCAGTGTCAAATCTTATATTAATAATTTCGTCAAGGAGTACATCGAAACCTTACCTGAATAATAAAACATTAAAAAATAAAGATTTCCAGTCGACAACATATATCCGCAAAATTCGGATTGTCGTGTATTTTGTTAAATTCGAATGGTTCTGACAGACAAATTACAGTCGCCATATTGGCCACTCTAGCGAAACGCCACAGATACCGGATAACATTTTACATTTTTAACAAGTCTTAGTACTAAGTAGTTTGTATATGTAAATACTTTTTGCAGTTATATTTCTAAAAGAGAGGTTGAAAGCCACCACGCTACAAGAGCTGACATTCTTAAAGAGTTAAAACGACAATAAAAGGAGATTTGTGTTAACCCGAACATAGATGTTATACCATAACTAGAGAATCCCGAATTTACACGAGCGAAGCCGCGGGCAAAAGCTAGTATATATATATATATATATATATATATGTTTATGGAAAGCCATGTGAATTAAACAGTCTTAAGTAAATAGTCTTAACTGTAGAACAGCTATGCCTTATTTTATTTCCGTGCTCATCATCATTCTCCGAGCGTTACCTATCCTAGTTTCAATCTGGAGTCCGCTTACTAGACTAACCAGATTTAGCTGGATATTAGCTTTTCCTTAGAGCGACTGCCTGTCTGACCTCCGCAACTCGAAGGGATAGCGATATTCCATGATTCAGACTAGTGTGTTTATAGAAGGTACTCACGACTATAACGACTGTCAAAGAACTTCATGACAGGCGGGACCGACGGCTTAGCTTGCTCTCCGAGACACGGGGTAAGCGATAATTAACAATTCAATACGCACTTAACTCCGAAAAGTCATTGGTGCGCGCCGGGGATTCGAACCCGATACCCTCTGCATGGCAGTCCGTTGCTATCACTACGGTAGGCTATCGCTGCCTTCAATTTTATTTCCTTGCTCTTTAGTGGATCAAAAACTTCAATAACAATGATTGATGTATTAGAAAACACTAAATCAAATCAGTAAGTTAAGTACTGATTTGATTTTTTGTTTTACTTTTAATTTGATTTTTTTTGTCTGTGTATTGAATTAGATTACTCAAATGATTTTATTGTGTTTGTAAAAATAATTTGCACGCCACAAGTACCATGTTCTAGCAAATAAACTCATTATTATTATTTCTGTGCAACACACGTAACGAAACTTACAGCAATACTATTGTTCATGTTCGACTTATGTAATGATAATTCACGAAAATTTTGTTATTAATCTTATAAATATCAACACTCTTGTATTTTGAAAATATGTTCGGATACTTGTTAGTCAGTGCCGGAAAAACTGCTGATTGGACTTAGGTGAATATTGACAAACAGATTTAAACATTTAATAAGTCATATTTATTTCGGTGTAACCGCGGGTAGAAGATAGTCGCTAATCTATACATGTATATACTATAATTGTAGTTTCTAACCTCAAAGGATACTTTACCACTCCAACAAAGACGAAAAAAAATAAACAAGACATTAATTTATATGTAAAAATATAAGGTGCTTTTATTTTTTCTTTATGGTTATTCAATTTTATGTTACATTACTTCGTCGGAAAACAGCCTATGTGTCTCAACCGCCGCCGGCAAAAGCAACATACCTACTGCAACTTGTTATTAAAATTAATTAGAGAAAACAGCACGAAGAATGTTCATGGTCCACATGCTATTGTATTTTAAAGAAATATGGAAGTTTGCAATGCGAAGCATCTCTTGTTAGTCTAGGAAGAAAATAGAAATATAACTGCGCTGTAATAAATTTGTAATGCTTGTTCATTTTAGAAACGTCACCTCGAGACCAATGCTGCTGTAACTCTCGCTGGAAAATCCCGGCAGGAATGTCACCTTTATTTTTATATTATAATTGAGACCCACAAAAAATAAAGTACGTGCACTTTTTATTTTGTCAAAACGTACAGATAAAAATAACTCTTATAAAAGATACAACGGCTGCACAAGGAATAAAACCTGTGTTATGGGAGACTTTACAAAAATTTAATCAAAGGACACAGAGGACACTCAGACTCATTTTTCATCTTGTCTCGAGTGGAAATAGAACCTCGAGTAGGTAGTACCTAACGTCAAGCAGCGAGTCGACTGCATAAACCACTACGCCATCCGTGCAGTCAAACTTCATAAGAGTTGCCATGTTCATGTGCTCATGTAAAAATAAGTACTTTTTTACATAAGAACTATAATAATTTCAGAACGTAAAAGCATTAAAGACAATGAAATGTACGATTTAACCTGAATGTTGTCACGAATAAAATACAGATCATCAAGAGCGTAGGTACGATGCAGTAGCACTCACGTGAGCCGTTAATTAAAAACAGACAAAAATTGTCACATGTGACGCTTTTCTTAATTTGTTGCCCACACCAAGTATAAATACTGTACACAGTCAAGCTATACAAACACTACATAGACACATAACAATAGTTTGGGGATCAGGCAAAGTGTTGTCTCGTGTGGGGTACGAAATCACGGTACTCAATGCAGTGTTGAACGGTGGGGTGACCGCATAAACCACTTCACCATACATATACTCTATAATAAAATAACCAGAGCCATAGATTATGTTTTCGGTCATTGTCAATAGTCAATGCAACGAATGCTTCCAATTTGATCCCTACTAGTAACAAAGAACTATGTTTCAGATGTAGTTGACTTTTTATATCTTTTTTCCTATCTTTTATAGAGAGAGTATTATATAAAAAAAGGTTAATATCCGTAAAGCTTCCACCGAAAATCGGATTACTTTAGGTTAATTTTAAAATCTATGCAATGCATTGTAGGGATTTAACTGGAGAATAAATAGCAAATTATAAGTGACGAGTGAGAGCTACAATATAACGAAGAACGAAGATAATTATAGATGACGGCATATCGGCAAGTGTAGTGCCAGTATATTAATGAAAGTAAAACCCTTTTTTAGTGTACCCCTACGGAAAAGGCAAGGAAGGCTCCCTAAGGAACATGCTGAATTTCAGCTATTAATGCCCTGTAGTTCCGATTGATTTCCGTTGTCAGTCATTCAGTAACGGATAAATAATGCTTGATTGTTGTTAATAACTATACAATTTATATTTATTTAAGGTTAGGTATTTGCCAAATATCTCTATGAAATTGAAATATCTGGCCTATTACATACATTTTGAAAAATTTTGAAAGTCCGCTGATGATCGGACCAATATTTTTCTACTAGAGAAAGATTGATCCGATTTTCAGCTATATTACGTAACTTGAACCCACCGATATTTCTACCACACAATATTGACTAACCGTTCGATAATATTTGTATTGCGACCATAATCAATGGTCGGTTACAAACCATATCCTATAGATCAATTTGTTACATGAATTTTCTTTGTTTAAGTTCCCAACCGTGGAATATACACTTAGGTAATGTAATAGACAAATCTGAGCTAGTATGAGTTATTGGTGAGCAAATTTTCGGAATGCCCCGAGGTTAATTAAAAATCTGTTTAGGTATCAGCTCTGTTAGATAAGAAAACTTTAATGGTCGGTTTTCACGTGTAGTATGTCTATTTTAAATGTGGGATAGTGTTTGTTTTTTTTATATAGACTCACGCCTGTATTCCCGAAGGGGTAGGCAGAGGTGTAATATTAAACCCACATTTCGCCATGAATTTTTAGATCCCACGTAATAGGGAGCGACCCTATTGCCGTACCGGACACATTACCAGACTCCGTGCTGCTGCTGAGAATTTCTTAACGGAAAACCCAATAACACTGTGCCCGACCCGGGAATCGAACCCGAGACTTCCCAATCCTACGCGCAAATTTATGCCACGAGACCAACGAGGCAGTTGTTTGTTTGTTTTTTCCTTAATTCAAAAACGAAGCAAGGGATCTATGTGACTGTTGGTACGGAGATAATTGAAAGGCTAGAGAGTGACGTAGGCTTCTTTAAATAGAGGGCGGATCAAGTTGTGGGCTACACTGCTACAGCTAGTATATAATGTATAATTTATGAGGCACTAAAGAGGCTATTATAAACATTTATATCGTTTCAATTACGAATCTGCTCATTGTTTTGCAGTGAATATGTTTTCTTAAACCATTTGAAGGGCATTAAAATGGCAAAGGAACTATTACGTTCGAGTTAGTGAATCTGAATCTGCCAACTTAGCTCGTCTACTTTTCATGGCATAAAGCCGTATCATTTCCAATTTCTAAGCTTAGTCAAAGCTAAGTACACTCACTCTTTCTGAAGGAAGTAATCCTCGTGTGAGTAGTGACGTAGTGTATATGAATTTGTGTAATGATGGTAATTTAGGTTTAAATTACTAACGAAGAAAATTTACGAGTAATCGTAAATTTTTTGTAGGTCTTGTATCCGTAAACTGTGTTGGCACATAAAGCGCTACAAAAAGGAAATGGAGTCAATAATTTTCCAACTCTTCCAATAAATTTATGATCAAATTAATTCAAGGTTTCAAGACTGTTTTTTTTGGCACAAATCAATCCACAAATGTCAAAACTCGGCGCCTTCTTTAGATGGTATCTTCATGTTCAACAAGTGACTTTTCTCAACCCGGCTACATAGATCAAACAGTGGGAATGAGAGTAGAATAGTCATAAAAAAGTGGAATATGAAAATGCGGACTTCTGTGTTGTCAACATGTACGTGGTAACCAAAATATATGTAAAACTGAATCGACACCCTATGGTGATGATAGATGCAGTTTTACACACAAAATTATTTGTCAATGCGAAAATTGGCTCAATTCATAAGAATTGAGCCAATTTTCGCATTGACAACACAAAAATTGCCAATTACTCTTTGGTGGAGACACAGTTTTAAGTGCAATAGTCGAATATGCTATAAGCTAGCTCTAGATTTATGATAATTGAAACCTAAAGTATTATTAACATAATAGCACAACAATTTTACTTGTTTATGTACTAGTGAAATTAAAATTATGAAAGTTCTTGCGTGTAAAACTTAGAAATAATTTTTGTGTAAGTTAATTAACCTGCGCTCGTCCAGTACCTAACTATGAGCTAGCCCTTCCCATTCTAATTAGAAGCCTGTAGTTAGCAGTGCCTGTAATAGTTCAATTTACAAACGAGGCGGAAATTATATAATTAAGACGTAAATAAGTTTTTCGTTTCTGTTATTTATGTAAATGGCAGTCGTCTAGTGATTATGTCTTTAGGTTTACGATCTACGAGCACGCCCATTGTTTGACTGACATGCATATTCTTAAAGGCTTATTTCCACTTGCATTGCAGGTGAGCATTGAACAAATGCGTAGTACTATACTGGACAGTTGTGCACAGCAATTCATTAGTGCTAGTGCACTATAAATTTGAGCTAATCCCTCACAATATTTACTAATCGCTGGTTACTTGTACTCGCTCTAATCAATGAGAACATTAACCTACAGTAATTATTTCTCAGCCAAGGACCAACCTAGCTAAACATAAGGGGCATTAAACTGTAAAATAAATATTTCCAAAATTTTATTAGCAGTTTAACCCAGAAGAAATATATCGAGAAATAGTCTACACTATTTTAGTTAAATTTCTTCATCATCATCGTCAAAATCTAAGTGTAGATTTAAAATAAGCAAGCCTAAATTAGTAAACACCAGATAAAAAATCTCATGAAACAGAAAAACGTTCAATTTTGTTGTGCAGTGGATTAGCTTTTTGTTTTTTTTTTTACCTAAACTGGTGTTGTTTTATGTAGCAAAAACAAACTTATGTCATTCATCAAAAAGTATATTACTCTTAAAATACTATACATAGAAATTTAAACAGAACATACAAATAAATATATACAGAACGAAAAGAAAATTATTTAGAGGGCGTCATGAAATTCATCCACATCGCCGTCAACTAGAAGCGTGCCCAGAACGCTGGCAGCATTGCCACGTTGTATGGCGATACTTAACTTCTGGGCCAAATACAACCCAGCCTTCTTGGTCACGCGAGGCGTCGACCACTCTCTTTGCGAGTTCTCTAAACAGAGATCTCGCAATTGGACCCCATGGCCCCAATGTTTTGACCCCAAACGGCTGAAATACGTAATCCCTTACTAAGTTTACGTATTTGCGCCGTTTGAGGGTCTCCGCTGTAGCAGCAGCAGCGCCCGCACAACCCACTGTGCTAGGAAGATGTGATGGCGCGAGGGTATCGACACACGTTGCGTCCTATACCAAGGGCCTATCCAACTTACATGGCAGTAACGACACACCATCTGATCTTTTGCCGCCGTCGCATACCAGGCCCTGAGGTTTAAGGTGGGCTGGAACGCCAGCGGTGACAAGAGCCCGACGGAGAATGTCATTAAGGTTGCCGTGTAGTAAAATACGACCTGCGCTCTTGCTGCATGACAGGCCATGGTGACCAACGCTGTCGACAGCCTCTCCACAGTGTCAGCGACGTGGCGTAACACATGGCGCGCCTAAACGGAGGCAAGAGGCGATGCGGAAGGTCGTATAGTCCAGCATGGTATCTATGTTGGACGATGGCAGTGTTTGAAGCCAGAGGCCCGACTTCCATTCTGCCACAGCCAGTCGATGAGTACGCTCTGCAGAATTAGACGA
Source organism: Euclidia mi (assembly GCA_944739405.2). NCBI lineage: Eukaryota > Metazoa > Arthropoda > Insecta > Lepidoptera > Erebidae > Euclidia > Euclidia mi. The sequence continues at coordinate 36,189,564 of OX123190.2, forward strand.
TGTTCTAAGAAGGGTTTCTCGTATTCTGCTGCAAAGCGCCCATCCCACTGCCTCTGAGAGGATATGTTTCAGGGTAACTTAGTGCTTGGACAAGCTCTTCTCCAAGCATTCATAGCATCGGTCTTATCGGTCGATCAGTGCTGGTGCTAAGATTTTCCTGATCAATTCTGCAGTGCCTTGGAGTGAGGACAGGAATGCTGCTAGGGTAACATCGGAAACTTTGCGAACGCCGAGGCCGCCAAAACGTACTGGTAAGGACGCCTGTAGCCACAATCGGTAATTCAGTGCTATATTCAAAACTTACTAAGAGTATTTTGTTAGTTAGTTGTATAATTTTGTCCATTTCAATAAGTAGGCTTGAATTTTTCCAAAAAGGCGTAGCTCAAATAGCGTGGGTATATTTAGGCATGAAAAGACAATACCGAATTATGGTGAAAGCCGAAAGAATGTTAATTTTGAGGAGCCTGTCAGAAATTTCACAAAAATTGAATTTTTTCATGAAATAATAAATCATATCCTTCGTCTAAAAAGGAGGCGAAGAGAACTTTTTCAATGTGGGTTATATTGGGAGTCAGAAATTGAAATTCGGAAAGTATAGAGGATTTATTTTAATTGACGTTTATGAAAATTTCACATTTAGTTGGATTAGGATAGGTCAGGACAGGTCTGAGGCTATGGATGAAAATTTAGATTTCAAGAAAGCCAGATCTTGATAAACAGTCTCTACATCGCCTCCTAGGGTGCCATCATCTAGGTACCATTAAATTTTGAATTTAACTGGCGGATGATTGGGTGAAGGGTCTGTAACACTGCCAAAGAAAATTGAACATTTTGGGTGTTTCAATTTTGATTTGTGTCAACAAGGTTCACTGAGTTAAAGGCGTTCTTTAAATCAACCTTCATGCTTCATGCTCTTTGTTAGATTGACTATTTATTGAAGAATTTGTATACCAAAATCATTCTGTAGACAGAATTTGTACAAGTTTACATAGAATAATATTATGATTTTATTATTACTAGAAAAAGGGACTTAAAACTACAAACAATCATGTTGTCCCGTGTGAGTATCAAACCCACTTACCACTACGAGTATGTGCCGTGCAACCTATATTGTAAAAAAGTAATGTACCTATTTAGTTTATGTTATTGCAGATTATAATTGCCAGTCCCATATCCTCGTGTTTTGTAGCAGTAGGACTTGTTCTTATTGTGGGAGCTGTCTTAAAAAATGGTTCATATAATATGTACTTTGCTGTGGCTTTACTGTATCTTTACCAAATTGAAGTGTTATTAGTGTTTGTTACTGTCGATCCTTGTAAAGAACTTCGTGTTACATGTTTGATGATTGGAACTAGTCTTTCCAATATATCTTGGATTCAAATACATTCTTAAAATTTATGGCTGATACTTCTTCAAAACTGCTTCACGTAGAGGCATAAACCACAGATAACTACGATCCTAGGACGTTAGTCTTGCTTTATTTTTAGAGTGATCCATTACGGGTACTGTGAACATTAGCATTCGTAGAAACAAATCCTTATTATAAAGAAAATAAAGAATTCAACATTTTCCCAAATACAGGCAACCAACCATTTTAATCAGTTGAATGAGCTATGTTTAGCTGTAGTCGTAATTAATGTTTTGATCCAGAACTCTGTAACACAATAACTAGGATTTCTTTTGTGTCTGTACAAAGCTTAATGAGTGAGCCCTAACGGAGACCTCATAAATATTTTCGTCGGCCTAAATAAAATCGCCTTTTTATTTAGAAATAAAGACAACAATATTATTTACATCGTTGTGCCAGTTGTTCTTTGGCGATAATTCTTATTTTTTTTTGGTAAACCACCAAGGAACGGTTTCACCATGTCTGAAAAACACGCGTGTGTAGTGTCGCGTACGAAGAATTTCAGAATGTTCTGTAAAATGTTCTTATACCGATTGACAGCAATCTATATAAAACAGCTGAAGCTAGGATCGATACCGTTACTCGAAATTATGTTTCTAATTGCAAAAAGATTTTGATTGATACTTTATTAACATGAGTAATCCTTTATTTATGTAGCAAATGTGGGGTATTCCTGAAAGCGCAACTATTTTTGAGCGCAACTAAAAAAGCGCAACTACTTTATTCCACAAAGCGCAACTAAATATCAAGATGAAATAGTGCTGGTTAATAACAAACGGAAAATATCGATAGTTGATAAGACAGGACCTTTTAGTATACTTTAGCTGTTGCTGTGTGCCTGAATTTTACCTATACCATCCAGTGCTTTATTTCCGATTCATGACCCGAAAACCAGTTTTTTATTAGGCTACTAACTTCTGTTCATTTATGTTACCCTGGTACTTTTCAAAACATTTTACTGATTGATATTTGTTACCAGATTCTATAAGCACTTCTAACCTCTGTTCATTTCTGTTATCCTGGTACATTTAAAAATGGTCACCATAATATAATAAATAAAAAATGGGCAGACGATTTACAAATCCTATCGATAGTAAATAATAGTCCTTTAAGAATCTGTTATGCCCCTTCACTATTTTTCGACGAGGTTGCGCTTTGTGGAATAAAGTAGTTGCGCTTTTTTAGTTGCGCTCAAAAATAGTTGCGCTTTCAGGAATACCCCGCAAATGTAGGACAACATATTTCCAATTTTTTACTCTCCTTTCATCGTCTTATTTTGTAACTCTAGAAGAACTTTAAGAGCTCATTTATCATGCTTCAGAAAACTCTATAAGTGTCCATACCCTTTTATTCAACGATTGGGTTTGTGAACCCAAACCCTAAGCGCAGATTTTTTTTATATTATATTGTATGATAGCCAGTCAATTTCAAAACGACTATATAAGCGAGCGCAAACGGTTGCCGCGCTCATTTTGTCGGCTGTCATCGAAGCGGTAACATGTGTCAAGGGCTGTGAGATCTTTTATTTTTAACTTTGTTTTATATTTGCTATAATTGATCGCTATAATTTAATGCAAATCTGTTTGCATCGGTAATTGTTATTTTCTTCCATTTTATTGTGGAAAGGTTGCGTAAAAGTTAATTGTGATTTGATAAATTAAAAGCGAAGGTAGTTCGGTGATAAATTGTCTTTGTATGTTTTTTTTAATAAAGTCCACTTTTGGTTTCTAACATCAGAAGTAGGATAAATGACCTATAGCACAGTATAAATATGGAACAGTATGGAAACTAAGCCTGGTTGATAAAATAATTACCTACGCGCCATTGAAGCAATAGGGTTGTCACTTTTTTGATATTGTTTTTTTTTAATATTTGTTTCTGTGGTGATCAATCAATCGAATTGAAATAACTAGTTTACAAATAAAATTTAAATACCTTAGTAATTTCATGGCGTCAGTTAAGCTCAGCAAAATAGGAGTGTGTAAAATACGGAAAACGTACGTAAAGCAGTGTTCCTCCCGGATTCTTGAATATAATTAAAATCTACGTAAGTGGATTTACCACAACCTTTGTTCGTTCTTTTGTTTATCATTTTCATAAAATTTTATGATGTGCTCGTATTTAGCTACAAGATCCTGGAAATGGACGTCTTAGGTAATCAAATTGTTGCAAACCAGTTTTATGAGATGGGTTGCATCAAATATATTTTTGGTATATTTTTTTTCTACATTTTAAAAGATCGGATTTTAGTTTTCTTTTTCGAGGCGTGTCCAATGAAAGAGATCTGGAAGTTTGACTACTGTCAGTCGCTAGAAGTTATACATTTTCTTCTGTCTTTGTACAGATTTCAACCACCTTCGGAGCTTCGGTTAACACTTTTATTTACATTTTTTTTTGTAAATCCGGTAAATGAAGAGATGGTAATGAATTAGTTTTAAGTTGTTTGCGATAGGTGCCCGTTAGAATATCCATAGCATTTAAATGTTCTTCACAAACAGTACAGTTTTGAGGCGGTCTGTTCATCAAATCTTCTCGAGATATCAAGCCATAACAAAATATTCTCTGTCATTTTCATCAGAAAAGGTGTGGGTAAACAAAACTATTCAAGCTGATGGCCACTTTTTACTACTCGGGAGGAAGGTAAACATACAATTTTTGTAAAAGAATACTTTTTTATTTACATTTTGACAGCACTATCGGCTTTAACACCCTCGAAAATCATGAAAACGACACCCATGACGAAAAAGTTGATAATTTATTGCAGCCGCCATCTTGGATTTTTATTTTGACAGCACTATCAGCTTTAACACCCTCGAAAGCCATGAAAACGACACCCATGTCAAAAAAGTTGATAATTTATTGCAGCCGCCATCTTGGATTTCCATTTCGACAGCACTATCAGCTTTAACCCCCTCAAAAACCATGAAAACTACACCCATGACGAAAAAGTTGATAATTTATTGCAGCCGCCATCTTGAATTTCTATTTTAACAGCACTATCAGCTATAACACCCTCGAAAACCATGAAAACGACACCCATGACGAAAAAGTTGATAATTTATTGCAGCCGCCATCTTGGATTTCCATTTTGACAGCACTATCGGCTTTAACACCCTCGAAAACCATAAAACGACACCCAGGACGAAAAAGTTGATACTTCTAATCGATTTCAGCCGCCATCTTAGATTTACGTTTTGAGTTAGGTTCACGAATTTATTATGATCTATCACACGGACTTATAACTCCAGTACAATTTTATGATTATAACAATAAATCATTCTGCCCTTTCATAGTCAGCAGGAAGTTTAAAAAACTATAGCTCCGGTTTTGATGAAGACGAGTTCAAAAAGCAGAATATTAGGTACACAATACGCTCGTGGCATTTTTAAAAGGTCGCGGAAATAAGCGTAACGTGACCACACGCCTTGACGCGGCACTCACTACTGACAGCACCGCGAGAACCGCTTAGGGGTCTCGTCGATGCGCATGTTTGTGTGAGTGTGCCGTTTTGAATGTTTGTTGGTAGTTTCCGTACTGTTCCATATTTATACTGTGCCTATAGGCTCCTTTTTCGGTTGATTAACAAAGGAACAAAATAACAGTCACTTTTCTCGTTTTATATTTTTGAACGTGTCGTTATTTGTTTTACTGTAGTGACTGTGTGTGTTGGTATTAATGTGCCTAGGTGATCTGGAAGCCGGCGTTCGCGCAGTAGGACCCGCAATTACTCGCGAAATAGGTCGAATAGCGACGAATCCGTGCGAGGTTCGTATCGTACCCGCGGAACTCGTCGAAGTCGTCGTCGCAAACGTAATGATTCGAAAGATAGCTCGTTTTACCGCCGTCGCGATGCGCGTACCCGTCACCGTTCTAGATCAAAATCGACACATTCACGTAGAACGCCACCGCGTCAGACGAGGCTTGATGCCATCGAACGATCGAGCACGCTCGAGAGTTCAGCACAAGAAGGCAATAATTCCGTAATTAATCCTGAGTACTCGATTCATGGCGTCACCCCGCGTCCTAGTGCCCTGGGAGGTGGTCCGCAGCGAGCTCTCATGGCTAATTCTGAGAATTTCTCGTCTACTAGGTACTCGTACGCCCGAACCGATCGCTCGCGGTTCCGATGCGTCGTAGACCGCAGCTATGCTTGCGGACGCTCTTAAATCTTTACAACCAATTAAGTTGCGCAATTATTACGTATCAAATTTCGACCCAAGCATACACGATATCGGTGTGTGGTGCGGAGAGGTGGACCGCGCGGTAGCCGCGAACGGTTGGAACGACTACCAGTGTTTTTCGCGAGTAACTTGTTGCCTAAAATAGAATTCTAAAGTGTGGTTAAACGAGTGGGTCACCAATGATCGCAGTTGGTCTAATTTTAAAATCGAGTTGAAGCACCTTTGTCCCCGAAAGTTGGACTATGCCAATATCCTGTAAGAAGCGATGAATAAGACCGGAACCGCCGTCCTTAACGGCAATGGTGTCATGTACGTGCACAAAAGACAATTGAAAAGGAAGTTCGGGTTCTTGACCAAATCGAGATATTTAAAATACCTCGAGTTGGTTTACGTTTAAACGTGATTGCAGCTTAAAAAAAAACGCGGTACCTTTACTCGTTATATTTCTGTTATGTATGTATAAACGAATCTCGGCGTTCTTGGATCCGTTATTTAATGTAAAACAATTAAACCTGCTTCTTATTGTGCGTAAATAGATGTAGTAGATTATTAGATGCCACTACAAGTAAAATTAAATTCAATTTTAAGATTTTATGCGTAAAAATAACCTACTGTGTGTTTTTCTACTTATGTCACTTATGATTCGTTGGGAACGTATATATGGGCGCTCTGGAGATGGTTTGTTTTATTGTAGATCTAAGCATAAACGTAGAGCAGAGCCATCTATATGACTAAATGATAACTAAACCGGAAATTAATATTATTTTAATGTAATTTTAACTAAATAACCAGTAAAATATTAATTCCATTTGCTTGTTATTAATATTATATAAATTGTGTTACATTTCTGTATTTACATATATTTCTTAACGAAGTATTGGTTGATATCGTATTTAAAAGTTTGGCTAGCTTTCTTGTCCGCCAACACATTTTTGTAATTTTATAACTAATTAAATTTATCAAGACGTATTTCGACGCTTTAGCTAAAGGAACTGTAATTCTATATTGTTTCTATTATAAAGATTAATTGAAAGCTCATACATACGATAATTTAAATATTATGTATTATTGAATATGTTTTGATACTAAGTTATGTTGATGCGACGGCGGGCGGCCATGACACTTTTGGTTCGGACATTCGTATCGTGATTTCGTGAAGTTCAAGAAATATATTGCAGTTAACAGTGAATTTAACTAGTTTCATTTATGGTTCCTGGGGTGTCCTGACGAGTGAGGGTGCCCAGGCGCCGAAAGCAGCGGTGGGATAAGCGCCCCCTAAGAGACATCGAGAAATGCATTTGGCGCGAAAGTAATGGATCTCTTGGCTTGGCCGCCAGGCGCCAATACCAATGATGACCTGAAGACAGATGCGACAAGCGCTTGGAAGCCGTGTTTGGCGCTTGACAACCCTGATCGGAGACGGCACGGTGTGTCGGACTGTCGTAGATTTGGCGAGCACGTCTACACTTGCATGTGAGGCCACAATGCCACATACGAGCGAGAGCGACTACGCCGGTCACTGGGGTATGCTGTGGCGCGAACGCTGTTCTGCTTATTTTATCAAAACTACAAATGGGTATCCTGATAACTTTAATATTTGATTATCTAAAATGGCACTGTCAGACAGAACCTGAGAAAATTCAGTGTCTACTGTCTTTTGTATTTTACCTTAGGTGTAAAATATGGCCTCCAACACTGTTGTAGCAAAGCTAACTTACAGACCAATGCACAGGTTGAACATGCCTGATATATAGATAAAGCTTAATAGGCCGCACCACTTTGCAAGATTAGAAGTTTATTTCATCTACAGTTACAAAGGCTCATGGAACTAATACTTGGGTGGAAAATGTTGCCCACCACCTGCCTTTTGAGTGTTACAGGTTGAAGATGACATCCTGGCAGATGACCTGGGTCCTGGACTTAGCGTGAAGAGAGGATGGACGAGCGGTCCTTTACTGATTAATATGTATGGATAATGGTGGCCCACCCCTTTGACGTCGGTGGTTTCGTCTATGGGCTACGCGCCCACATGCCGCATGAGCGCTGTACTAAGCTAGACTCCAGCATTGTTTGCTAACCTTTGCTGCTGATCAACATCAACAACTGACTGTGCAGTCGACCGTATGGGCGTATAATGACTAAACTGTATTTTTATGTAACTGTGTTTTATATAAGTTACTGAGTTTTATATAACTGTGCTCTATATAACCTTGTTTTCTATAACTGTGGTTTCTATAAAAGTGTTTTATATAAATGTGTTTTATATAAATGTTTTTCATATAAATGCTTTATAGAACTGTGTTCTCCATAACTGTGTTTTTGAAACTGATTTTGTGACAGTGTTATTGTATTTGTGTTATTTTTCTGTGCTCTTTTAATTGTAATATTGTCATTTTGTTGAGGGCTATATTCCAGAATGGGTGATGCCTGTTGTTTGAAGGGCTAGATCCCGTGATGGGTGATGCCGTGTGTTGGCTAGATCCCGTGATGGGTGATGCCTGTTGTTTGAAGGGCTAGATCCCGTGATGGGTGATGCCGTGTGTTGGCTAGAACCCGTGATGGGTGATGCCGTGTGTTGGCTAGATCCCGTGATGGGTGATGCCGTGTGTTGGCTAGATCCCGTAATGGCAGATGCCGTTTGTGGGCTCCCTATGTCGGTGATGCCACAAGTTGGCTTAGCCATGGGTGATGCCTGATGTTTGTAAGGCTAGATCCGAGGTGGATGATGCCTGTAGTTTGAAAGGCTAGACTCGAGATGAGCGATTGCCTGTTATTAATGTTTTAAACTATTTGTTTGAATAGTATGTTTATTAATGTGAGAATCTGTTTGAGAATTGAACTGTCCCTTGTGGTTCAGTTGTTACCATCTCTGTTTGTTAATTTTATGCAAGCTATAATTTTTAACTTTCGTTATTATGTGTGTGTAAACATATAATTGCAACTGAGATAATTGTTTGATAATATTGTACTGTCTGCTGATGATAAAATTGTTTACATTTTGTTTATAAAGTACTTTGTTAAAGCTGCAATACTTTATTTGTTTATTGTGATCACTATATTAACTTGGAAGTTTACTGTTTAAATCTAGAGAACTATTGCTGATTTTGTATTGTTTACTGATACCACATTGGTAACTGCCAGTAACTGTCTGCTGATAACAGTTCACTGATAATAACTGTGTGTTGATGTCTAAACTGTTTACTTTTTCGTTTATTCTATACTTTTGTACAACCTGTAATTCATTTTTGTATTGTCATTGTATGAGGATGTTATTGTGATTGCTTGCTTTAGCATGATGTGACTGGATAAGATTATATTGTGATAGTAACTTGGTGCTTGCTCTAGCATGATGTGCAGTAATTTGTTAATTACCCACCTGAATGTAGAGTTATAAAATCTTTATAATTTGTAATTTTCAAGCGCAGGGAGCGCGCTTGTTGTCAGTATGGCCGTTTGGGCGCACTGGAGATGGTTTGTTTTATTGTAGATCTAAGCATAAACGTAGAGCAGAGCCATCTAGATGACTAAATGATAACTAAACCGGAAGTTAATATTATTTTAATGTAATTTTAACTAAATAACCAGTAAAATATTAATTCCATTTGCTTGTTATTAATATTATATAAATTGTGTTACATTTCTGTATTTACATATATTTCTTAACGAAGTATTGGTTGATATCGTATTTAAAAGTTTGGCTAGCTTTGTTGCCCGCCAACACATTTTTGTAATTTTATAAGTAATTAAATTTATCAAGACGTATTTCGACGCTTTAGCTAAAGGAACTGTAATTCTATATTGTTTGTTAATTATAAAGATTAATTGAAAGCTCATACATACGATAATTTAAATATTATGTATTATTGAATATGTTTTGATACTAAGTTATGTTGATGCGACGGCGGGCGGCCATGACACTTTTGGTTCGGACATTCGTATCGTGATTTCGTGAAGTTCAAGAAATATATTTCAGTTAACAGTGAATTTAACTAGTTTCATTTATGGTTCCTGGGGTGTCCTGACGAGTGAGGGTGCCCAGGCGCCGAAATATACCAAGTGCCCTCGATTTCTCTATTCCTAGTAAAACCGAGCTGTCTATGCGGCGACAGTCTTTTGTATTAGGCATAGTTTATGTTTGTGCGCAAACAAGACAAGCCGTTGGTGCAGTGCCATAGTAACAAAAACATTATTTCCATTGTTTTGAACGCAAAAAGTCCATTGCTGTATCGCTTATGATTCGGTTAGGACGATTATTTCGTATTTAGTCTAGCCATCACAAAAATAGATAACGCAGACAAGACTGGTTGAATAATTAGTTGTAAACTTAACATCTATTGTATCAGCCTAGTAAGATTTTCTTATAACTGTTATGTGATACATTGAACAAACCTAGTTTAAGATTACTTTGATAAAGGCTCGAAATGATTATCTGGGTGGTGTTGTGTTGGTAACCGGATGGAGATTACGTGTGAAGGTGACCGGACACCGGACGGAGTTTGCCTGTTGCGTTGTGTAACCGGATGGAGGTTACATAGCGTGATGAAGACCCGATGGATGTCAGAGCATGAGATGAGATAATATGTTCGAATGAGTATGGGTGTTGTTCAACATGTCAGTTTCGGGAGAAAGAGTTAGCTATGATTTTCATTAGAACCTGTAATGATTTTGATCCTAGTACTTTTATTCCCCACCGACTTGGGCTAGGAATGGCCGAATAGACTAGAATGAGGTACTAGTCGAGATTTTTCTTTCATTCCTAGAGCGAAATGCATTAAGACGTGGTTGTTGACCGCAACCATGGATACCCTACCGCTAAAATAGCTCCTATTTGATTTTTAATCATTGATTTATTATTAATCGCTGAATTTGTGGTCTACCTCTGGTTCCTGTGTTGTATGACAATAGCGTGTTGCAAGAATCGGAAAGTACTCGTTAGACTATCGACTGACTATCTCATTACTGTAGTCACTGCGTACAAGTAGACAAAACAAAATCAGTTTGTTCGAAAGTAGCTTATCAGTTCATGCCCGGTTCGTATTCAGTTTTAGTTTTTGTCATTGGTCAAATCCAGTTTTGATATAGGAAGCTCGTTGAGAGTATGAACAATGGAGACTCGAAGTCGCGTTATTAACAATCGCGTACGGAACAATTGTGAAGTTGTAAACTAATTTGATGATCACTTAAGATTGACGATGTGCCGCAATAGAATTAGTCTGAAAGAACAAGTACTCGATTCAGTGGCTATGACGTACGAGGTATCCTTGTAAAACTCAGTTGGGAGTACGACTCCTGTTTAAGAAGTTCAGTGTGGTCTGGTGCCCAGTGTGGCATGACAGGACCATACAGAGTCACCAAGGTTCTACCTAATAGGCGGTACGAACTTAAATTGCTCAGTGGTAGTTGTGGGAAGACTACCCAAGCAGCTCCCCAGCACATGGTACCATGGAAGGGAGAATGGTGCCCAGAAACTTGCGCTTCCTTTTTAGAAAGTAAGTGTTTATTGTTAACTCTGCTCTTTCCACTAACATTGTTAGTTTAAGGAATGTAGAAACACTGCGGTGTGTCCGCTGCGGTTAGTCCGCCCAACGATGCGCCGTGTCCGCTGCGGTTAGTCCGCCTAACGATGCGCCGTGTCCGCTTCGGTGTGTCCGCCTAACGATGTGGTGTGTCCGATGGTAAAGTATACAGCGGTGATGAAGAATAGTTGGGACGCTGACTATTCTACATCTCAGATTTATTTCTAAATATCGTTGAGTTCTTAGTACCTAAACGCGATAAACGAATAACAATAGTTGAAATATTCCAGACGAAGCAACAGAGGGTATCGATGGCGATCCAGGACAATCCAGCAGTAACGAACCCATGGTAGCTGGACTATCCATGCCTTGCCTTGAAGATCAAGCAGCCGAAACACGTCCGGAAGATCAAACCAAAAAAATAAAGCACCAGTCGAGGACGACTTGACGTCAGGAGAGGCCGTGTAAGATAGCCGGCCAGTCAATTTCAAAACGACTATATAAGCGAGCGCAAACGGTTGTTGCGCTCATTTTGTCGGCTGTCATCGAAGCGGTAACATCTGTCAAGGGCTGTGAGATCTTTTATTTTTAACTTTGTTTTATATTTGCTTTAATTGTTCGCTATAATTTAATGCAAATCTGTTTGCATCGGTAATTGTTATTTTCTTCCATTATATTGTGAAAAGGTTGCGTAAAAATGAATTTTGATTTGATAAATTAAAAGCGCAGGTAGTTCGGTGATAAATTGTCTTTGTGTTTTTTTTTATAAAGTTCACTTCTGGTTTCTAACAATATAACTAGATGATGCGCGCAGCTACGCCCGCACATTCTTTTATTTTACCCGTTTTGCTCGATCCCGTGAGAATTTCGAGAAATCCCTTCTTAGTGCACCCCTACGGTCCCCAAGGAATAAACATGCCAAAGAACAATGGCAGAATTAGGTCTGGGTTTGTTGTGGCGAGCTTAAACTTCATATGAACAAAACAAATTGTTTATTTTTTCTAATATTTTTTATATTTTCACTTTGTCTCGATAAAGCCGGATTATTTTATGATGATAAAAAGCATTCCAATTGATTACGAACTAGGTGCTTACTTTATTATTTGATTGTTGCCATAGACAATGGTGTGACAGATATAGACGTTTGACATTGATGCGTATCGATTATTAAATAAGTAATCGATATGATCGACCTTTATAGGGCTGGTTTGGTTTAAAATATAATAATTAAAATGCAGTTAATTAATTGTTAATCAACATTATATCAATAAGCTAATTCTTTTGTAGCAAAACAACTTTTCAATCAAATAAAAACGTCACAGCATCGTTTTAACGTTATATCGATTTCACATAAAATCGATTTAAAATGTGCAGCTCTGCTTTTGTCTTTGGCTGTGACAGGTAGATGCTACAGAATAGTTCTGCGTTTAGATATCAATCTGACATAATGCCTTTGATAATACAAACGTACCCACATTATTCATTCTTAACTAAACATTAAACACCGATATCTTCTTTTTCCGGCTTTCCCGAGTGAAAATAGAATAATTTATAGACTCTGTTACTTACGCCAAATTTTTTGATATATTTTTTATTACTGAGCGCTTCAATTTAATTTCAGACATTTTGATGTATGGAGATCTGCCATTGTCCTTTCAGCTTCTTACGCCCAATAGTTTTGGCTGTAGCTTGTCTGTCAGTCAGTCAGTAACGCAAGGATTTTATATATACAGATATTCTACCATATTCACACAACACCATCTAGTCCCAAACTAAGCAGAGCTTGTACTTTGAGTACTGGACAATGGATAAACATACACATATACCTTTTTCTTTGTAAATACATACATATTATACATAGAAACACCCAGACCAAGACAAACATCCATGTTCATGCACACAAATGTTTGACTTGAGTGGGAATCGAACCCGCGACCTTTGTCGTAGCAGTCGTTTACACTCCCGCTGCGCTAACCGGTCGTCTTCATACCTATTGTATCAAAGCTAAGCATTTTAGACAGAAAGCACAAGCCTTGGACAAAAAAGTTAAGGGAGAGATAAGAGATCATCGCTAGGTTGGAGATTTGAGGTATGGAGCCCCAAAAAGAGAAATTATTATTTAATACTTTATCGTTAGCACCTGGGCAGAAACTCTGTCCCTTCATGAAACGTATGTAGATGTCTACTTAGATTTTTTGTGGTTGTGGTGTAAAATGACTTTTACCGATAAGTGTGCGCTAAGTCTGTGTCTGACAAAAGTCGATTTTTACCCGACTACGGTGAAGCCAAAAGGAAGGATTATGTTTTTGCCAGTCTATGTATGTATGTTCCACCGTAGCACCTAAATTACTGAACCGATTTTAATAAATGGGGTGTCAATAGATTTGTAATAATGGCCCGGGTGACATAGGCTCTATAAATTATATCAAAATTTCCGATTACGGAATTAATAGCTCAGGTTCTAACCTCTAAAAAAATTAAACTGCGATAATCATTACGTGTTTGGTATCAAGAGATAGGTCTTGGTGAGGACATTACAAATATGTACATAAATTATACTGCCACAGTCAAAATATAACTTTAAAACGCGGTTGTACTTACAATTCACGCGGTTCTGACGCTTTGCGTTATCTATTTTTCTTTCTTTCTTCTTATAAATATGACAATGTAAATATTGCACGGTGAGTTTGTTTACATGCCCCATTGGGAAAATAAGTTTAAAAACTAAAACCCGACTACGTCAAAATGGGGTCTAAAAAGAACGAAGCAAGAAAATTGCTCATTCCGATACAAATCCATAAAACTATAAGTACAGAAATGCTCGAGCTAGAGCCGTGATCGCTCCTATTTTATACCTATTGTGGGTGCCAGGAACACTCACCTGTATTAAACAAACATGGCAGGTAATTACATGTACACTAGTAATAAATAAAATATGTGCGACCACGGCTCTAGCTTGAGCATTTCTGTACTTATAGTTTTATGGATTTGTATCTGAATGAGCCATTTTCTTGTTTCGTTCTTGTAAGACCCCATTTAATCTTTTTTTTTAATAATTTAATCTACGATTTAATATCCACCCAAATCAATAAGCTACTGTGGATTACTGATTCTTATTCGAAAATAATTAACTAAATAGTATATTCAAGAGAGACATGACTATTTTCCGAGAAAATAGGGACCTAAAAATAAAATATTAAATTTACATGTTACATAACATCCAAATCGCATGCTTAAGTATTTGGATCTTAGCTAATGACAAGAAAGCAACAGCAGTTTTAGTAGCTCACAAAGGTTTAACCATACGGTTATTAGTATTACAGCACCGTTAGATTTATTAGCACTTTACCTGCAAAATAAACTTTACAGTTACCCGCACCGGTAAAGTATACTAATAATTATATGACGAGTCGTGTATATTACATTAAGTTTTATGCAGTCACGTCATCTGGCGACCAAGAGTTCAGCAGTTATTAAAGTATTACTTGCAATGCGAATGCCGGCTGATAAACAAGGGAATTAAATCATATTTACATTCTAATTTAGTCATCTTAATATATAAAATCCTTGCGTTACTGACTGACTGACAGACTCCCTACAGCCAAAACTACTGGTTACAAGAAAATGAAATTTAGCATGTATGTTCCTTGAAGAGTGTAAGGTAGCACTAAGAGAGGATTTTTTGGAAATTCCACACTATTTAAAACTGGGGGTCAAAGTTTGTATGAAACTTTTTATTACTTCAATGGATTGACTCCAAATTTTGTACATTAGTTCCTCAAACGACGATAGTGAACACTAAGAATTATTTTTCTGGAAATTCCTCCCTTAAGGGGGTAAGATAGGAGGTCAAAATTTGTATGTAACTTTTAATCTCTCTAATGGATTGACTCCAAGCTTTGTATATTGGTTCCTTAAACGATGATAGTGAAAACCAAGAAATTGTTTTTTAAAAATTCCGATCCTCAGGGGGTAAGATAGGGGTCAAAGTGTGTTACTTATTATTCCTTTAATGGATTGACTTCAAATTTTGTATATTGGTTCCTCAAACAACGATAGTGTACACTAAGAATTTGTTTTCGAAAATTCCTACCCTCAGGGGGTAAGATAGCGGGTTCAAACTGTGTATGAAACGAAACTTATTATTCCTTCAGTGGATTGACTTCAAACTTTGTATATTGATTGCTTAAATGAAGATAATGAACACTAAGAATTCGTTTTTTTTATTCATACCCTCTGGGGGTAAGATAAGGGGTCAAAGTGTGTATGAAACTTATTATTCCTTCGGTGGATTGACTTCAGACTTTGTGTATTGGTTCCTCAAATGATAATAGTGAACACTAAGAATTATTTTGTTGGGAATTCCATCCTTAAGAGGGTAAAATTGAGGGTCAAAGTTTGTATGTAGCTTTTTATTCCTTTAATGGATTGACTTCAAACTTTGTATATTGGTTCCTCAAACGACGAAAGTGAACACTCAGAATTTGTTTTATGAAAATTTCTACTCTCAGGGGGTTAGATAGGGTTTCAAAGTGTGTATTAAACGAAACTTATTCCTTCAGTGGATTGACTTCAAACTTTGTATGTTGGTTTCTCTAATGACCTTAGTAAACATTAAGAAAATATTTTTGGAATTTCTTACCCTAAAGGGTTAAAAAGGGGAGTCGGAATTTGTATAAAACTTTTTATTCCTTCATTGGATTAACTTCAAACTTTGTAAATAGGTTCCTCAAATGACGTTAGTGAACACCAAGAAAGGAGTTTTCAAAGTCACTCCCCTATGGGGGTTAAGAAAGGGTGTCCCATTTTGTAATATAAAAAAACTTCAATGATTTCACTTGAAACTTTGTATATTGGGTCCTCAAACGACGATAGTGAACACTAAGAATTTGTTTTATGAAAATGTCTACTCTCAGGGGGTTAGATAGGGGTTCAAAGTGTGTATTAAACGAAACTTATTATTCCTTCAGTCGATTGACTTCAAACTTTGTATGTTGGTTTCTCTAATGACCTTAGTAAACATTAAGAAAATCATTTTGGAATTTCTTACCCTAAAGGGTTAAAAAGTGGAGTCGGAATTTATAGGAAACCTTTTTATTCCTTCAGTGGATTAACTTCAAACTTTGTATGTAGGTTCCTCAAATGACATAAGTGAACACCGAGAAAGGAGTTTTCGAAGTCACTCCCCTATTAAGAAAGGGTCCCCTATTAAGAATTAAGAAAGGGTGTCCCATTTTGTAATAAAAAAATAAACTTCAAAAGATTCACTCGAAACTTTGTATATCGGTTCCTCAAGAGACGTTAGTGAATGAACGAACCACTAAAACGGGGAGTTCAAAAAGGGATCTCAGTTTGTATGCAACTTTTAAATTCACTTGATTTTTTTCATCATCCCTGATGTGCATTTTCATTAATTTACATTTATGCGGCTGGCTCTCATCTAAGCGATCTTCACTAACTAAAATGTGGGATGGTTCTTTATATCACCATATAGAAGCCAAAATTCTTAGAACCGCTATTTTGCCATTTTTATTTATTTCTAAGCACGTAAGCACTTTTTATCAGTTATCTGCTTTGTCCAACTGCTCACATTGGTCAAAATTTGGACAAAGAAGCCTTGGCTTCTCTCATGTATTTAACCTAAAATACCAAGAAAGGGTTTTTGAACTTGGATAATTTATTTTACAATTTTTTACAATATCGCTGAGATATGTGTATACTGCTACGGAACCCTTGACTAATCTAATTTAAACTAGCTTTTGCAAGCAGCTACGCCTAATGAAATTTTCATAGTTTGTTCAAGGGTTTTCATGAACCATTAGTAAAATACACATCTAAATCGACTTAGAAAATTTTAAGATTACCCTGAATAAATAGACAGACAGAAAAACAATCTAAATAAATCATTGGGTTACCTACTGGAAACGGGTATGTAATACGCAATACAGTTATTTTGAGATTACAGTTTGTTTTTTTTTATAGTCTCACGCCTGCATCCCCGAAGGGGTAGGCAGAGGTGTAATATTACATCCAAATTTCGCCATGTTGCATATTAGGTCCCACGTAACAGGGGACTCCGTGCTGCTACAGAGAATTCGGAAAACTCAGTAATACTTTTGCCCGACCCGGGAATCGAACCCGAGACCTCGCGTTTAGCAGACGCATACGCATATCCACTGTACCACGGAGGCAGTCAAATATTATTTATTTGTAAAATCTGTCAGTATATAAAATCTTTGCGTTACTGATTGACTGACAGACATGCTACAGCCGAAACAATATGTATGTATGACTGTGTGCATGTAGATGAAATTTAGCATGTATGTTCCTTGAGGTGTGTATGGGCACACTAAGAGAGGCTTTTTGGAAATTCCTCCCCTAAAGGGGTTAAACTGGTTGTCAGAATTTGCATGAAACTTTTTATTGCCTCAATGGATTAACTTCAAACTTTGTATTTACCTATTGGTTCCTCAAATGAAGTTAGAGAACACTAAGAAAGTCTTTTTGGAAATTCTTACCCTAAGTGGATAAAAAGGTGAGTCATAATTTGCATAGAACCTTTTATGCCTTCAAGGGATTAACTTCATACTTTGTTAATTGGATCCGCAAATGACGTTAGCGAACACAAAGCCATTTATTTTGGAAATTTTCCCCTTAGAGGATGGAAAGGGATTCAGTTTGTGTAAAATCTTTTATTTTTTCAATGAAATCACTTCAATCTGTGTAGGTATATTAAATCTTTTTGTTACTGACTGACTGACAGACACATTACAGTTGAAATTTCTGGGCGCATGAAGGTTAAATATAGCATGCTTGTTCCTTGAGGAGGGTAGGGGTGTTTGTACAAAATATTTAATCTATTCGTAATTTACGCGTGCGAAGCAGCGGGCAAAAGCTAGTGTAACCATAATCCTTATGTATTCGTATTACGGGTACGCGTAAGGGTTAGCCAGCGATGTGATACCAGTAGCGTGCCATTCAGGGTTT
This sequence comes from Euclidia mi, assembly GCA_944739405.2. Classification (NCBI taxonomy): domain Eukaryota; kingdom Metazoa; phylum Arthropoda; class Insecta; order Lepidoptera; family Erebidae; genus Euclidia; species Euclidia mi. The sequence goes on from OX123190.2 coordinate 36,207,656, forward strand.
ATTATATTGGACTTAAAGGCGTGCACGTCAGAATTTTCGATGTTATGACGTTCTTCAATTGATAAATTATCTCTTGCACTGGAGAGCAATAGGTCCTGGCTTTTAAAGACTTTAAGGGAGAGTCAGACAGACCCTTAAATATACTGACTCTGGTCTTAGCCATGGTATATCACTGTCTTTGGGTTGCGGACGCTAAAAGTCACTCTTTAGAACAGCTAATACTCTGCAAAAATCTGGGTAGACTCTAGAGCTGATCCCGGGATAACGCCAGGAGCATGATGATAATATGATGATACCACGCGCCATGTGGGCCATATATTAATACTTACATACGACAGCCAGTGGATGATTGATATATGTAGTAGTTCAAATATATGGCGCATCTGGAAACAAACAGCTGTTTAGCAGAAGTTTTGTATGTAATTTATTGACCCAAATTTGCCCCAAACACATTTATGACTTGCTTTGAATTCAGAAAATAGTAACAGTTTATTATAACCAGGTATTACATTTCGATCTCATAATTGGCGCACCATTTATTATAACCATATTCCATGATAAAGCAAATCGGGTTTATTAACACAATTTAACATTTCTTCCGTCATCATAACCGTAGTAAACACCAAACATCTCGCGTCACTACCACAATATATATATATATAATAACAATCATGTAGGTGTGTAAGTACCCTAGGAAATGACCTATTGGTTACACTAAATAGACTAACCAGTTACACTAAACAGATTCATATTCGGCTTCCATTTTAAAAATAATCTGAAGGTACTACTAATCATAGATCAATGAAATAATACATTGTCCATAACGCAGATAAAAGTGTTCTGCAATAATTATACATTATTACTACAATCATACCAATATGTTTTTAAAAATATCAACATAACAATAGATTAAGCTAATTAAATTGTCATTGCTACCTAGCGGGTGCATCCTTTTTTTTTTAGTTACGTTAAGAGTCATTTATTTAAGTTAGAACATTAAAGAAACATAATTTTATAAGTGAAACTTAATCTAATCTAATACAAAAACATTTTGAACTAAGCGCGCGAACGCCAATGTTAACGAAATTTCTTATTAAATTCACACCAAATGCAATAAGCCGGTGGCTATGTCCTAGCAGGTGACTATTGACTTACATTTTGCTTTAATATAAATTAATTTGTTATACGCACTGTTAAACGTGTTGTTATATAAGTTGTAAATCAGTACGAAGGTATGAAAAGTGTGGTTATAATTTTAAAATGTGATAAAGTACTAGAACTAGTACTATAACACATCTTAGTCATTTTTAAAATCAAAAATATTGTCAAAACTCGTCGCCATAATCGTAATTTAAATAAAGAACACTGCTACAAAAATCGTCCGTCCGTTCGCAACTGCGCAGCTGCGGCACGATCGCGGCTGTTGTGTACTATAGGCACAGTCTAATGTGTCCTGCGCTCGAGGCGCGTAGGTATAGCTCGAGTTTCGTGCGTTTGTATGGAGTTAGAATACTGTTAGATATTATTACCGTGGCAGAACGCTCGGCGAACAGAAAATGGCACTACAAGTTGTGACAATAGTAATCAAAAAATGGTAGTACCCTCCTCAGTAAAACGTACAATCAAACATATTTTTTGTACTTATATACGTAGGCTTTTGAAGTATTTTATTTCATCTGTATGTTGTAGAATATGAATAACGTGGAAATCGAGCTTTTATTTCGCGTTGAAAAAGAGTCTGTTGTGTTATAAAAGATACAATTTTGGAACAATAGTCTCAATTGAATGATAATAGTCTCAAGAAGAGATAGAATAGTCTCGAGAACAATAGTCTCAATTGATTTGACGACCGGTTGGTGTAGCGGGAGTGTAAGCGACTGCTACGCCGAAGGTCACGGGTTCGATTCCCGCTCAAGTCAAACATTTGTGTGCATGAACATGGATGTTTGTCTTGGTCTGGGTGTTTCTATGTATAATATGTGTGTATTTACAAAAAAAAAAAGTATATATGTATGTTTATCCATTATCTAGTACCCATAGTACAAGCTCTGCTTAGTTTGGGACTAGGTGGTGTTGTGTGAATGTGGTAGAATATTATTATTATTATTATCTGTATATTCAAGAAACAATATGTGAAGTCTATTTTAGTTAAATATTACAGACTGTTAAAGATTTTTTTTGTTGCTATAATTATATTTGGATATAAAATGTTGAATCAGATCTAGTGAATAATAATCACAACTAAACAAAATTAAGTCTATTGCTTACTTTCCATTATTTACTTTTTCTTTATTAGAAAGAGATGGAACAAATACGTCAGATTCAGTTTCACAGCTTCTCTTAGTTGTTTTATGTATATATCACACGTCGAGACGTGACAACTAAAAAAACATAACAAAGGTTTATCTCGCATTTTATGTTCGTAAAAGATATCTAATTTTAGGTGTGAATGTGTCATAAAATGTTTTCTTTTTGACGTGACAACGTCTTATAAATTGGTTTGCCGGGTGACACTTCAAGAAACTGCGTTACGCTCCGCTCACGTTATGCGCTCAGAATGAGAGCGAGTGAGAGGCACGCGTCCCGCCTAAGAGCGAGAGAGACAGACATAAAAAGTGAAACGCACGCGTCTTTCATCCTTCTTCCTACTATACGAATGAATATTCACATTAAAATTATTTTACCACTCAAAGTCGTTGTCACGTAAAACTTTCGCCCGTATACCGACTTTACAGGCAACCAATTTTTTTTGGTTTATATATGCATTGTATAATATTATTATGAAAATAATTTTATATTATTGTATATGGCACCGGAGAATAACAACAACCGCACATTCATAAATTTCCTAGGAAATTTATAAACTTACGTAGGATTCTAAACGAGAGATAAATTGTATTATTTAACGCCCAGATTTTCGGAAATTGATAAATTTACCGAATTCACGCGTAAAATAATAAGTAAGCAATGACCAAACGCCATGTGTGCTCTGATTTGTTGAATACGTCACGTGTTTCATTGCCGTCCTCTCCACCTCCACCGTCATTGTTCGCCACTTTCACGAATAAACCGGCACTTGAGCGATTTTTAAGAGGCTAAGTTGACTGAGTCCTGCTTCGCAGGGCTCCTATTTTTGTGTTCAGAGTCACAAGAAAACCTAACATAGCCTATTAAGTTGAACTGAGGCCAACCTTCATTTTTACCGACGGACCAATCAGAGAGCAGTGTGTTATTTACCGTATTTAAAAAAAACGTAAAATTGAAAGTTCTTCTGTGATTGGTTGAACCACTAGTAATCTTACGAATGGATATCCGTTAGTTTATAAATTTACCACAAGACGTCGCAAATATAAAAATTTGCGAAAATGCTCGCGTAAAATAGGTAATACAATTTATATTCCGTTTAGATGCCTACGAAAGTTTATAATTTACCAAGGAAATTGATAAATTTGCGGTTCTTATTATTCTTTAGTGATATATATATACAATATATTATTATGTGCAAATTATATATTAAATAAATTGTGTTCTGTTTATGGATATAAGGCCGCGTAAGCCGAAACCACGGGTAAAACTAGTCTTCTAATAAAATGGCACATTTACGGTGGTCGGAGGTCGTCTCTTGTTCGACATCCCCAACGCCCGGACCTACGGTTGGGGAGAGGGCGATGTATTTCCCTCTCCCGCTCCGCCGCCTCCTTGCTCAGCATAACTGCTTCGCAGAAGGAGGCGACGGCGTTCCAAGACCTCTCACTCCGGACCATAGACAGAACTACGGCCGGGAGCGAGAGGACAACCGTATTGAGAGCCGCGACCAGATCACGGCGCTGCGATGCCCAGGCTGGGCATTCCGCCAAAGTATGCAACGCCGTGTCTTCGACAGGGTCGCGGCTGCTGCCACAATGGTGGCATCCGGGCGTTTCCTCCCGGCCTATCCTCCACAAATACCGGCCAAAACAACCATGGTCGGTAAGGATTTGAGTCAACCGGAAGGTGAGGACGCCGTGACGTCTCTCCAACCACTCTTCTACCACGGGACTTACCGCCACTATCGTGGCGTGCCCGGCGCTGGGGTGCACGAGTCGTGCCTTCCACTCCGCCACTAGGACTTGGCGGAGCTCCGACCGACGCGCCTCGATGTCACGGTGCGCCGGTCTCTCGCCCTGCTCCAGGGCTTGCTGGCGCCATGTATAGAGTGACGCCAGCAGCTCAGCTTCCAGATCCCAGGGCGGTGATCCGGCTAGGAGGCTCGCTGTCTCGAAGGAGACCGTGCGGTAGCCTCGTATCAACCTGACGGCCATGGCGCGCTGCGGTGCGCGAAGCGCCGTGATATTGTGGGCCGTCAGGTCGTGCGCCCATATCGGGGCCCCATAAAGGGCCATGGACCGCACGACTCCTTCGTAGAGCCTCCGGCAGGAGGCGGTTGGCCCCCCGAGATTGGGCAGCAGTCGTGACAATCCTGCTGCCGCCCCGAGAAGTTCCAGGGGCCAAGCGTCTGAAGTGTTGACGGAAATCCCATCGGCTATCGAGTACGAGCCCGAGATATTTTAGGCTCGTCCCAATGCCGATGGTGACCCCTCCTACCATAATGTGGGCCCCTGCGGGTGGCCGATTCCGAGGCCCGTGGAAACAAATGGCCTCAGATTTGGACAGGGCCACCTCTAGGCCCAAACGCCGGATCCTACCAACGACTTGTGCGACCCCAGCGGTCGCCCTTATAGCCGCCGCCCGGTACGTCTTATCACTCGCAGTGATGAGGGTGTCGTCGGCGTAACAAGTGACACCCACGCCAGGGAGGAGCGTACCGCGCAGCACCCAGTCGTAGCCGATGTTCCACAGAAGGGGGCCGAGGACCGACCCCTGCGGAACACCGCACGACATAACTCGCCGACTAATACCGAGGGTATTATATACCTGAGTATTTGATATGAATTTCAATGTAATACCTCTACGCGTTCAAGAGAAAGTGGTAGTAACTTTAAATTTATTAAAAATATTTTTTTATATGCTGTAACTTAAAAAATAACGGTTTTCGCATTTTTCCTTTAAAAGTGATATAAGAAGTTGCTTCGTGCCAAATTTCAAGATTCTGAGCTCACGGAAAGTACCCTGTAGGTTTTGATTCACTTGCGAGTAGGCGCGAGAATGAAAATATGCTTATATTGCTCTTTCTTTTGATTGCGTTGACATAGAAGCTTGATTTTGTTGCAGCCTAACGGTGTTATATACCTGAGTATTTGATATGAATTACAATTTAATACCTCCACGCGTTCAAGAGAAACGGGTAGTAACTTTAAATTTATTAAAAATATTTTTTTATATGCTGTAACTAAAAATTTACGGTTTTCGCAATTTTTCCTTCATGTGTGATATAAGACGTTACTTCGTACCAAATTTCAAGATTCTGAGTTTACGGGAAGTACCCTGTAGGTTTTGATTCACTTGCGAGTATGCGCGAGTTTGAAAATATGCTTATATTGCTCTTTCTTTTGATTGCGTTGACATAGAAGCTTGATTTTGTTGCAGCCTTACGGTGTTATATACCTGAGTATTTGATATGAATTTCAATTTAATACCTCCACGCGTTCAAGAGAAAGGCGTAGTAACTTTAAATTTATTAAAAATATTTTTTTATATGCTTTAACTAAAAATTTACGGTTTTCGCAATTTTTATTATGAGTGACATAAGACGTTGCTTCGTACCAAATTTCAAGATTCTGAGTTCACGGGAAGTACCCTGTAGGTTTTGATTCCAATGCGAGTTTGAAAATATGCTGCTATTTGCAGCATATACGGCTATATCTTTTGATTGCGTTGGATTAGAAGTTTGATTTTATTACAGCTCTATGGAACCGTAGATTCGAGTATTTAGTATAAATTTCAGTTTGATACCTCCACGCATTCCTGAGAAAAAGGGTCTTGACAGACGGACGGACAACAAAGTGATCCTATAAGGGTTCCGTTTTTCCTTTCGAGGTACGTAACCCTAACAATTAATACAATTTAGTGCAGAAGTAACTCAGAGGAAATTATGAGTTAGTAGAGCTAAGCATAACTTCAATATTATATACAGTGTGTCACAAGACCCATCACCAAACTGAAGTCCACTCGTTTTGGACATCATGCCAAGTCATACTGAGCAAAAAATAATACCTGGGAAACGAACATTTTTTTTAAGTTGACACATTTTTTAAGCCGCAATTAAAAGTGCACGCTTAGTGCTTACTTATCCAAGGGTGCATAGGATATCTATAGAACACATTGGCAGGGTAAATTCATCGGTTTTATACCTAATTAAAAAAAATGTATCGTAACTTTGTGCCTCAATATCTCCTGAACTTAAGTAACTTCCCAGGTATGTTGCCGAAGTAAAAATGTTCATAATAATTGGTACAATATGGGATTTCAGTTTTCGTCAAGGGTCTTTTTACACCCTGTATATTATTTTAATAGCTGCATTTGGTCATTAAAATTTTGGAAAACATTTTGCTGTCTATTCTAACTAACGACTCAAGCGGCAAAATTTATAAGTCGTCCACACTTTTGACAGCTCTCAAAACAATTACTACCATAATCTCGAAGCAAAGTTGTATTGTAAGTGTAACTGTCAAAAGTGTCGTACATCGACAACTTCCAAATTTCGCCGCTAGAGGCGCGCGGATAATCTTTGCATCGTCAATAACCAATTTTCAGACGAAGTAACCCTATTAATTAATTTTTTTGTGTCTTTAAAAACCATTTGACCTCCATGTCCATTTCGCATAAAATCAAACTGGCTATTATTTTTTAGTTGTACGTTAAAAGGAGATAGTATATGTTCGGCATCCTCCTACTGCGGGCAATATGTTTGCTTTGCATAAGTAATACATATATTTTTAGCTCATAGTTTGTTACAAACTAGTCGAGTAGTGCGAGTCGGACTATGGTACTTTACACACGGTCGTACAACACTAAAATATTAATATTAATTTGTATACTCCTTGTCTGTTTCAATCACTCTACGCATATAATCGATCCGGAGGACTACGGTTCTTGAATGCGATGTCAAGGTTAGTTTTATTGTGCTTTGTGATATATGGAGAAGAATAGATAAATATAGGCACATGGAAATAATTAAGATTTAGATGTTATGTTAGTAGTAGTACCTGCTCGAGTAGGCGGGGGCGTATAATTATTAAACTATTTGTTTAGCTTTTGATTTATAAAAAAATAAAATTAAAATATGTGTTTAGCTTTTCAAAATATGATCCTCCTACTTACATAACTTGGATGGGCTAAAATTAAACGTCAAACATGTCTAAGGGATATCTGACTTGTGGTTCTAAAAAATAGCTTTCTCAGAAATACGTTTGTTTCGGCCCCTAGTGCTGCGAACTTTGAAGCCAGATTGGTTAGTACTGTTACACTCAATCGTTTGTTTGCTACATCACTTTGACCGTAATGCTAGAGCCACAACACAGATGTTGATATTTGCTCGGCAGCATTCCTGCCCTACAGAGATCTTTGAACACGTGATCACCTCACACGGTCTCACAACATACCCGCCACGACATTGCTCTCACGATTGTTGCATACGAAAATTATTCCTATGGTGTGCGTAACAGCACATAACAGCGGTATTATAAAAGTTTTCACGGCGTACATAGACGAGACAGCTCGTCACGTGCAGACTACTCATTGCTGCGGGATATTGAGTCTTATTGTCAGCCAGTTAGGGTGTTTTGATTAAAGGCACGTGCTTTGTGAAGAGCAAAGTAATATTGGTGTAGATGTAGCAGCCGCCGGCACTATTATGGGAGGTCAATAGCTGTATCCATCCGCGATCGATTCCGGAAGTCGCTCGCCAGTACCTACCGGAAGTAACGATGCCTGTCGACGGCCGAATTTATGTTTTGACTGGCAATGGGATGAGGGGGTAGAACGGTTTATCGTGTACCCAGCTAAAACAATTTTGTAGCTTGCTGCGACAGTTCGCCTGTTATTTTTACTTATTAGCGTTAATCCGCTTTTGTTTGACAAGTGTTAATTATGTAGTGACACATGGTGTTAAAATACGCACGGAGAGTCGGCATTGTCGGGTTGTTGAGCGGTGTGCGAGATTGCAACAATTATATCGCAACAGGTGCATTTAAGCGTTGGATTTTTAATTTAAGTATTTATGAGTGGTAGTTATCGAGTATTGGATAAGAATATAATCATTTTTGTTTTGCTGTACTTGGTGTTGTTGTTTCAATTGGCTATTATTAGTGAGACAATAAATTTTATTTTGAGTTGACTATGATTTTCTGCTTCTTTTTTTTGAAGTATTTACGTCTACGTCAGTGATTGGCATCTGGATTCCCACAGATTTTGCGTAGTATGTACTTAAATTTTCTGGTTGTTTCTTATGTCTGTTGACTGAATGTTTGTTGAGACGTGTTTGGATCGTGTATATATTTGACTAGATGAGCCCGCTTTTAAACCCGCGTTATTTAAGGCTACTGCCCCGCTCCCATGACTCATGCGTGATGTTATATAACCTATAGCCTTTCTCGATAAATGGGCTATCTAACACTGAAGGAATTTTTCAAATCAGACCAGTAGTTCCTGAGATTAGCGCGTTGAATCAAACAAACAATCAAATTCTTCAGCTTTATATGTTAGTATAATATTAGTATATTAATATAAGATAAGATTGCCCTTTCTGAGAAACTACTATTATTATTTAATCTGACGACCCGAATCTGGCTTAGCGGGAGTGCTAGTGACTGCTACACCGGAAGTCACGGGTTTGGTTCCCGCTCATGTCAAACATTTGTGTGCGAGATCATGGATATTTGTATTGGTCTGGGTGTTTTTATGTATAATGTGTAAGTATTTAGAAAAACAGAATATTCTTTATATGTTTATCCATCATTGTCTAGTATCCATAGCACAAGCTTTGCGTATTATGGGCTAGATGGTGTTGTGTGTATGTGGTAGAATATTAGCTGGGGGCACGGCAGTGCCCCCACCAAGTGGAGCAAAAAAGCGGCACAGCCCAACCATCCTTTTCTCGAAGCAATTCAGGCCATTTTCGACCCCCTATAACTAAGTTGTGGATAAAACTAGAAGCCTGATTTTTTTGTAATCGCATAAAACACTCTAATTTATATAATATATGTATTACTTATGAGATATATTGTGTTTTCATGCGATGGCCGAGTCAATCTATTTATTTAAAACATTCAAGATTTTTAATTAACCGACTTGGTATTACATGGATCTCACAACTTTTTACGGTCGCGAGACTTGGTATTTTTGACAAGTATTGTTTTTATGGGATATTATTATTCTGATTGCCGTTGTGTCATGCTTAACTCTTTTCAGTCTTTTTCTTATTCTAGTGACGGAGTTCTTCTACAAAGCAGAATAAGGAAACTGATAAGAAATCAAGAAAATAAAAAATAAGAAACAAAGTCCAACACACTTAACTGCTTTAACACAAATGCCTAACTAATATTCCTAATTAATTACTAACTACACAATAAAACAAGACAAAGAGAAAAAAAAACACTGTCCTCAAATTCACAACACATGCTGCATTGTCTCACGTAAATATTTTATTTATTTATTTTATATATAAGCTCACGCCTGTATCCCCGAAAGGGTGTAATATTACACCCACATTTCGCCATAGATTTTTAGATCCCACGTAATAGGGAGCGAGCCTATTGCAGTTACCGGGCACATCACCAGACTCCGTGCTGCTACTGAGAATTCGGAAAAACCCAGTAACACTTTTGCCCGGCCCGGGAATCGAACCCGGGATCTCCGACCAGCAGTCGCATACGCTATCCACTGGACCACGGAGGCATTTTCCTAATTAATTACTAACTACATAATTAAACAAGACAAAGAGAGAAAAAAAACACTGTCCTCAAAGATACATTCACAGCACAGAGCAGATTGCCTCACGCAAATATATTAAAGTAATAATCCTTGAATATTAATATTGCAAATATTTTCAATTAATTAATAACGCTCTCTGTTACCTATCCAAGAATTAATTATAACATTATTAGAAGCTCTAAAAGTCAACACTGGTAGTAATAAAGAGCGGTTTTTCTAAGTTAATGAAAAATAACGCAGCTTTTGTGATTTAGTAGCCTATAACGATAATGGCAACGAACGTTTCGGGCAAATTAAAACACAAATTATTGTATAGGAAAGCTATAGAGCTTTCCTATATAAGTTGCTATCAACTTAGGCTTTTGTGCCGGCCGGTGATGTACAGTCGAACAACTTACCGCTAGACCACCATCAGGGCGAGAATCGCACAGCAAGACATCGTCGCTTCCAGTGCTACTTTACACGCACATTGACATTCGTGTACAAAACGAGTTTCTAGTGTGCCGTGACTCTACGAGCGAGCCAAGGGATTTTTTTCAAACTGGTGCAGCGCCGACTTGTTTGATTGTACTTATCTAGTGGTACCGGTAGTTTATACATGGATTTCCAGGAATGTCAACGGCCCGATGTCCCTTTTAAAAACAATGAATGAGCGGTTAGTACCCATCCAAACACTAAAATACGAAAGTGTGCTAGTTCGTTTGTCCTTCTTTTACTTCGCAACGGAGCGATGTTATGATATGATTTTTGTGTCTGGAGATAGTTAAGAGGCTAGAGAGTATTTCTTTTTTTGCCATATACCGACTCCTCTAACGGCGGAGCTGCGGGGGAAATCTAGTAGAGGTCACAACTCTCAATGCAACAACAAACTCGAGTCTGCCTTGGAAGCATGAAATGTCTGAAAACTATAGCCATTCAATAGAATTATGTAGTGGTGATATTCTGCCGAATAGGGGTACATATTAACATGTAGAATTGTGCATACTCACTTGTTCCAAGGCCTATTCTAGTTTAAAGGTAATAAAGCCTTAGGGTATGTTAGTAAGTTGCCTTCCATATGCCCTAGATTGACTCAGTAGAACTTATTCACTTCAAATTCCAATATAATTGTGAAGTTATGCGTACAAGTAGCGATGTACGGCTCATGTCCCTCTTCATACAGGTCATAGCTTTCGAAGACCAGTCTGTGTAAATTTGCAGTTAAACCCTAAAGATAAACTCAATTAAAATAAAAAAGCAAATGCCGTTTTTGTTTGCATAAATAATTTTTAAACTACTTATTGACTCTGAACTATTGCTATTCAAGTAAAGGCTCAAAAAGACAGAGATAGATTTTTCCCAAGTGTCAGTTTTGTTTGCTCTCTTATCAAATTATCAAAACTGTCATTGTGCCGCCTTTGGGCTCAGCATTTGCGTTGTGGTGAAGGTATTCAGTAGACCGCTCTATTATTTCCCAAGAGGAACAGTAGGCGGGTTTATTTCAGTTATCAGTGCAAAGCAAGTGGGGTTCGACTCATGGTTGTTTGCCTTACAGATCGATGGGTCTAATCTACGCAGCCACGTGACTCTGTTTGCCAGTTCGGTGTAGACATTGTTTATAGTGTGTGTATAGGATGTTACAGTGCTTGTGGTGGATAGTTTGCACGTGGATAGTAGAGAGTTGAGGCGTACTGGTTTTACGTAATGCTAGTTATTTAATTTTTTTTTTACTTTTATAGACTCACGCCTGTATTCCCTAAGGGGTAGGCAGAGATGTAATATTACACCCACATTTCGCCATAAATTTTTTAGGTCCCACGTAATGCTAGTATCTTAAAATAATGTTATTTTGAAATTATAGTTAAGATTTTCCATGTTGCTTCGCCCACAGTTATCGCGGTTAAAAGCACCCTATGTATTAATTTGATGTTTAAGCTACATTACTGTCAAATGTTATCAAGTGAAAATCATGCCTTAGCAGTTTTTGAGCGGCTAAGTGAAATATTCATTCTCACAAACATTCGTATTTGTAATAATAGTAAAGTTGCTGTTGTTATTGGCTGTTTGTTACTGTAAAAAGGCAAAGAATACTAAATCTTGAGACTGCGAAATATCTGTGGCGAGCCGAATAGCTCTCTGTATACCGACAAACCCTTCACAGCCCGGGACCGTACTTACGGTTGTAGTGCCATTGGTCACTCTGACTACTGCAAAGGTCACTTTACTATTAGTTTGATCACCACTTTTGTTTATCCGGCTTGAAATTAGAAGTAGGATTTGTGCTCCATTAGCGACAAAAGAGAATATAGCTTGCCAAAAGGTACGTATGTATTTATATTGACAGTGGCGTCACTCTAACTAACTAGTAAGAAGAGTAGAGTATAAAAGGAGGCACTGGTAAGAGATATTGATGTACATAGACTCACGCCTGTTTCCCCGAAGGAGTAGGCAGATGCATATTAAACGCCTACTTTTCGCCAGTGTTTTGATCCCACGTAGGTGGCGAGCCTATTGCCGCTTATCGGGATATTTTGTTTGCCAGAGACTCGTCCGTTGATCAGCAGGTGCACCACTTGGAGGTGAGGTTAGCGTGGGACCCTAAGTTCTTGGTGGGAATATATTGATGTAAATAAAGCATATCTCTGAAAACACTGAAACTCTGAAGGCTGCCTAGTTGGTCTCGCGACATAAATGTGCGCGTGGGATTGGGAGGTCTCGGGTTCGATTCCCGGGTCGGGCAAAGTGTTATTAGGTTTTTCCGTTAAAAAAATCTCAGTAGCAGCACGGAGTCTGGTAATGTGCCCCGAACGGCAATAGGCTCGCCCCCTATTGCGTGGGACCTAAAAATTCATGGCAAAATGTGGGTGTAATATTACACCTCTGCCTGCCCCTTCGGGGATACAGGCATGAGTCTATAAAAAAAAATCTCCGAAAACAAGGCGTAAGGTACAGGCGTACAAGGTGTATTGGCTGCGCGAATGGGAATTTACACGGTCGCCTTGTTTTGACATGCATAAAAATAAAAGTGTTTATTCTTTCAAAAGGCATGAAAAGCCCAATGGGTACTCCAACACAGCTACGCAGAGTATCTCGGGATCAAACCCACGATACGCACGAATGACTTTTCGTAATTATATGCGTATGAAATTGTTAATGATCTCTATCTAAACTGTAAAGGAAAACACCATGAGAAAACCTGCATGTCCGAGAGATTTCCATAGCATTATCGTAAAACATGTATAAGATGCGATATAAAATGGGGAAAAGAGAATATAATAAATAATCCGTAACTATGTGCGATATTATAAGATGGGTTGGCAGAGTTTATCTGCCAACCGATCTTATAATATTACGTTAGTCACGGTTAGTTACAGATTATTCGTAGTGTTTCTGTACTAGTAAATAACTAACACCACACTATATAATCCTTGTACTAAGTGATTGCTAGATAATTAATTTGTTTAATGAGGAGTCAGGGATTATAAGAGCGCTAGACGTCATTTATATATGAGATCTCACAGCTACCCCATTATTTAGGGATTTAGTTAATTCCGTACAATATTCTTGGTTATAAATGGATAAAGCTTTTAAACTGTTCTTGGATGGAGAATTGGGGCGTAAGGGACATTGAATTACTTCTCGTTAAGAGGGATACAATTTATAACAGAGCAATCACTTGATTTTTGGTGGTCTGTTCGTACTGCTGCGCTATTTAATTATGTAAAATAGTATATTTTTAGAAATAAGGCTAGAGATTCTTTGTTAGTAAGAGAAAACCCATCACAATAAATAGAAGGCTACACGTCCTATCACTCATAAATTTAATATTTTTTTAATGAACGAATGATGGCGTTGTGATTCAAGTGCCTTGCCACTTAATACCGTTGTGGATTCCAAAAGAGATAACACTGCGTAATCCGCAAACTATTATTTCGAACCGGCGGGTTCTTTAAGTCCATTGCTTGAATTTTTGACCGTTCTCCGCGATATAGAAGTATACATATAATTACAAGGTAGGTATATAATTTTATATTATAGACATTAAATCACTCAGAAAACGAACGTACAACCCCTATAGCCACTCAACCCAAACGCAAACCTACACCACTATGCCACCAAGAAGTTCGTCCCAAACAAATCGACAGATTCACCAACATTGCACCGTGTTAGTTCAGAGGTCGTACTATTTACACAGACGCGTATGTCTCCATTAGTGAGTATTTTCTTGGACGGCTCCGAACTGGCCGACTGAGCAAACAAGACGTACTTTAGTCGTTACGTCGTCGTGATGTCGCACTTACTAATGGTCAGCATACTGTTTGATTTTGTAGTTGTTTGCAAGTGCTGAGCGAATCGGCTGCAAATTGGTCTGCTTGATAATTTAGTTTGGATGGAGCAATATTCAAGTCATCGTCTCGTTGCCATTAGTTGAGTCCTCACAAGAAATTTACCAGTTTAGGCAACAATATTGTTTTCCTGCCTTAAACCTTGGACGTATGCCTTAAACCTTGTAAGTATGGCGTGAATGCAAAGATACACTTAGATTGACATAGATACACAGAAGTTTTAATATTCTAAAGTTGCAAACATAAGCAACACAACAGAAGTGGGAGTCCAAAAACGTTTAAGTTCTAAATAACGCAGCAATGAACAAAGTTTAGAATGTTCATGGTCCCTATATTTTGCTACTCACTTCTGTTGCCTCGTAACAGTTGGATAAAAAAGTAACTTGAGCAGAAAATGTCCTTACGGCCGGCCCTTCACTTGCAACTTTTCGAACCCGCCGACACTCCACCCGAAGTACGTTACACCGTCTGAATATTAAAACCTTTGTAGATTTTTTCATGCATAGGTATTAAAGACTCTTAAAAACACAGTTCTTTTCCGCTACTCATCAAAACTGGGCGTTCAAAGAAAAGTGACTTAATTTTCTCTGCCTTACAATACCTTAAACCTGCACTCCAAATTCTACCTTAAGACCTAATTCACAGAGTTGATATTTAACAAGGTGTGAGAGGAACATAAGTTTTCTGATTATATAAGCCGTCTAGGTGCTAAGTGACGGTAAATGAGGTGCGACATTTGGTCGGCGAAGAGTCTAGCGATACAGGGCGTCGTTTGACCCAAATTTTGGCACTTGACGGTCCACTTTGGTGTTTTAAGAACCCAATTTTGCACTAGCCTCGTAATGGTATAGCGGAACCATTAATCACAAAACTCGCTGGTATGTGGATACGTACGTCTTAAATAAAGAATGAGTTCTAAATGACTACTGGGACCGAGAGCAGTAGGTATTCGTTGCTACGTAATATATTGTTAAATCCTGAACTGGGTCGTTTTGTTTTTTCTCCTAAATGTGCCGTATTTATTGAGCTAGTTTCTTTTTAGGATATTTATTGATGCTGTAGGACGTTTAGGGAATTTAATAAAGACGGGCTTTTATCAGTTGTGGAACAAATAACATTTATTGTTACTGCCGATGTTTTAGGCGCTAGGTGATTATACTTCAATATCTTTCTTGAGTTATTGGCATGGTGTATGTAGAGATGAAACATTGGTCATAGGGTCAGAAAAAATAATAAAGCTCATATAAAATACATGGCCCCATACAGCGAGTAATAAACAAGCAAATATATCATTTGATGTTACCTTTTTGAATGCGTAGAATATAATTATGTAGATGCTTGCATTGAAGAATATAGAACTCAATTTATAGTTGTTTGTAAGCAAAATTCAGTAATTGCCCAGTCGTATTTAGTTTAAGCTTGGATTTGCCTGTTAAGTAGTGGGTAGAAGTGGAACGCATTGGCAACTGACTGTGAGTAGCAAAGACCGGCAGGTACTTGAAAGGGGGCTGAAGCCCGTGGCTCGGGCATATTATGTGAAACCTAGATATATGACTAGCTGTTAGGCAAAGTCCAATATTATGCCAGGAGACTACTGAATAGATAGTGATAACTAGAAAAATCAACAAACATAAATGTATGAGCAAATATTTGCTGAGTCTATAACGATTGAAATAATACCAGTAATTAATTGTAATAACATTTAGCAATGACGGTGGTTAGCCATCGCATTTATCAGTTGTAAAAATAAGGGGACTGTGTTATCTTAATGGGGTAGGCATCTTTTAACTTTGTTTTCAATGTAAGCATCCCATATTTGGCGCCTATATCTGATTAATAACGTCGATGTATTACGCACTAACTCATATTCAGAGAGCTGAAATCAATTTTGAGTAGGTATTTGAGGCAAGCTGAAAACTAGTCTCATACCTCTCCTGTATAAAATGAATAGTTTAGAAAACACTAGAAAGACACGCTTTTATAAATGCTCGTAAAAACAAAAAATAAATTCTGGATCATTCAAGTTGTCTCTATTTCGGGGCTGAAGTGTAAACTATGTGCTTTTCATTAAAATAGACTTTAAAAGCGTGGGGCTCTGGAACAAGTGGGAAGACGACTCCTCCTTCGCAAGCTGGCAACTGGTAAGTCACCACAAGGGCAAGGGTAAGGGCAATATCATCAATCCTGTCCAACACCCGCCCACCACACAACCGAGTGGCACCGCTGCTACCAGTTCTGCGAAGTGCTGTGTCTACAAAAACAGCGGAGCAGGCCGCTGTCGCAGGTCCCAGTAATGTCACCAGTGCGCAGCCCGCGCTCAGCAGTGGGAGGAGCACGAAGGCCGAAGGAAGTACGGGGAAGCGCCTGCCGCCAAGCGGCGGGCTGGTCACACTGGACGGCATCCAGCCTCAGCACCACCGGGAAACACGGCAGGTAAAACTGCCGAAAACAAGGAAAGAGATGAGGCCAAACGTGCTCTCAACGAGACCAGCTCGCCTCGAGCACAAGAAGCCCCGCCTCGACTCCTCCAGGATAAAAGGTAAGTCCTACGCACAGGCCTCCAAGGCGTCCCTGGGCGTTGCAGTAACATGCAAACGCACAGGGACCTTGCCGAAGTAGTTCGTGGACCGAGTACTCACGGAGATTCAAAGGAGGATCCTGAGTGACCCCTGGTCGACTAAAACCCCCAAACGCCCCGCTCCTGCGTTCAGTGGGAAACCCATGTACGCGGACGGGCTCCACAAACTCTGGTACACCTACGAGGCAGCACGTACCTGACTGACGGATCCCTCTCCTGGTCCCACCACCGGGCTTCGAACTGGAGGTCAAGGGCCAGGAAGAGAGTGCGGTGCGGCGTTGTCGTTCCCAACGAACAGGGAGTATGGGACGACGTGCGCGACGTGGGTCGAGAGAGAGAGTTCCAGAACCCCTGGTTGGCGGTCGACAAATGGTCGCTGCTGCACTCGGAAAGACAGTCAGGTGGGTGGTTCCTGGTCGTGGGCGTCCCGGAGGAACAAGTCCCGGTCCTGGTGCAGAACGAGCGCCGCCTTGCGTTGGGGCTGGGTGCAGTCTACGTCCGGTTCCGGGACTCTACAGGCAAGTATGTCGACCATCCTCCGGGGTACGACAACTCCACACAGCAAGCTTCAAACAACCAGTTAGGGTGCTCCGCGGAACCCGGCCCATCAGAGCCGGCCGCGTCGGGCTCGAGGGCTTGCCCATCAGCCAAGGATAACTCGGATGATGAGAGCCTGCTCCTGAGTCCGGTGCGGCGGGACGACGGGGTGGAGGCTGGCGACATCCTGGCTGACCTAACGCAGCTGAAGGTCGGGGAGGAGAGACATCACCCACAGATGAACCCTCTGCCTAGTGACGTAAGCTGCCTGCAAATCAACCTCCATCATAGCCAAACGGCCACTGCGCAACTGCGCAAATGGATGGAGGTCCAACATTCAGCCATCGTGCTCATCCAGGAATCTTGGATAAGGGGTGGCCTCATTAGAGGCCTCTCCCGACTGGGAGGTAAAATTTACTCTTCAACTGACCACACACATTCAAGAACCTGCATACTTACAACTAAAAACATCAGAGCCCAAGCTTTAACGGAGTTCTATTCCAGAGACATCACAGCGATACAAATTGAAATTATACAGCAGCCAAGGAGTATAGCGGTCGTTTTCGCATCGGTCTAAATATACGAGGCTGAAGACCCGCCTCCGTTCGACCTCACGCGTCTGGTTAACCAGTGCGAGAGAACCAATACGGAGGTCGTAATAGGAACGGACTCCAACGCCCACCACCAAATGTGGGGCATGGACTGCAACAATAACAGAGGTAAGTCACTTGTTGAATACTTATTCACCACTAATCTTACCCTATTAAACACAGGTATGGAGCCCACCTTCGTCATAAAACGTAGTCAGACAATTATCGACTTAACTCTCGCAACAGAAGGAGCGGCTGAACGCATTAAGTGATGGCACGTCTCAAAGAGGCATCATGCTCAGACCACAGATGGGTCAGCTTCTCCATGAAAGCCCTCTCGATATACAGCCCACACAGCCCCGCAGGAAACCACACAACACTGACAAAGCAAAGTATGTACTACTACTTAAAGATAAACTTACCCTTACTGACGAGCAGGTATGCACACTGACGCAGTTGATGCTAGACAGCTACCATGCAGCTTGCCCGGAAACTACTCCGCTTTCAACCCCGGGGAAACAACCCTGGTGGGCGCTGAGCTTGAACGCAAGCGCAAGAAGGTAAGAAAGGCTCTAAATAGGGCAATGAACACAACCGCGGACGCAGATTAAAGAAACAAAAGAAAATTAAAGAAACAGATTAAAGAAAAAAAGCGGCCAAATCAGACTACAGGAAATGCCTCAGATTCAGAGGCACCATGGGATGGTGGAAATTCTGTGGGAGCATTGAATCTTGCCAACAAGCAAACCGGGTAAGGAAACTACTTGCTCTGCAACCGGCGGTTGCACCAGGTACTCTCTGTAAACCGGATAACACCTTCACCATATCGGAGGAGGAGACAAGACGCATCCTACTTGAAACACACTTCCCAGGTTGCGTCCTCACCCCGGTAATAACATGGCACGACCCACAAACAGTGGCAACCGAACACGAATGGAGACTCACAAACAACGTGGTCACAGAAGAAAATCTCCGATGGGCCATCGATAGCTTCCATCCCTTCAAAGCAGCCGGACTGAACGGGTTATTACAATGGGGAGGGGAACCAGTCCTTAAAAGACTCCTGGCAATCATGAGGGCTAGCCTGGCCCTCAGATATGTACCGAAGAGATGGAGGGCAGTCAAACTAATCTTCATACCAAAACCAGGCAAAACAGACTATACCAATGCAAAGTCCTTTAGACCAATAAGCCTGACCTCCTTCATGCTTAAAGCCTTGGAAAGGCTTTGCGAGAAGGAACTAAGCAGTGGGGCTCTTAAGCACCTACCCCTACATGCCAACCAACATGCATACAGCTCAGGGAAATCGACGGAATCGGCCTTACATCAGGTCGTGAACTAGATAGAAGCTGCTATACAACAAAAAAGCATCTGCCTGGGCACCTTCAACGACATAGAAGGGGCTTTCGACAAGACAAACTTCTCCAGCATAAGCAATGCCCTAGCTAGACATGGTGTGGATCAGGTGCTCATACAGTGGATCCAAAACATGCTCAGCAAAAGGGTAATTTGCCTGCACGGTGACACTCAGACAGCCTTGATAACTAAAGGTTGCCCGCAGGGCGGTGTTCTCTCCCCGCTATTGTAGAACTTAGTCATCAATGAACTCATAGACAAACTCAACGCGAGATACTTCTACACAATAGGATATACAGATGATCTGACCACTGTCACCTCAGGTAAGGTAACTAGTACAGTGAACGACCTTACCCAACAGGCTCTACGCATAGTAGAGTGGTGGTGTAATGAGTACGAATTATCAGTAAACTCGACCAAGACCGAACTAGTTATGTTGTTCACACACAAACGCGCGCTGGGTACTTACCGACTGCTCAGTTTATTCAATACAGAGCTCAAGCTGTCTACCGAGGTAAAGTACCTGGGTGTCACTCTTGACAGCAAATTGACATGGAAGAGCCACATGGAAAATAAGCTCAATAAAGCCAGAATCGTCTTCTGGCAGTGCAAGAAGATGATAGGTAAACGCTGGGGCCTATCCCCCAAAATTGTCTTATTTCTCTATAAGACAATAATAAGTCCGATGGTAAGCTACAGTGCAGTAGTGTAGTGGCCTCGGACCAACCTAATAACGGCCGCCAACAAGCTTCAAAGGCTTCAAAGACTTGCATGCCTAGCGGCCACGGGCTGCATGAAAACAACGCCAACAGCGGCACTCGAAAAGTTGCTGGACCTGCCTCCATTGCACCTGTTCATACAACAGGAAGCAACAATGTCGGCGGTCCGGCTAAGAGCTCTGAAGCTCTGGAAAGACACTAACACACTGCACACTAGCAACTTAAATACACTCTTTAAAGAAGTTCCTCTCACACAAACCTTTGGCGACCGAATACCGAAACAATTTGTGTTCGACAAGAAATACAAAATCCAACTGTATGAGGATCTTCACGAAAGAGCAGTGAACCACAACGAGCTCACGATCTTCACAGACGGGTCTAAAACGGATACAGGTACGGGTTCAGGAGTATTCTCCGAGCACCTAAACATCAACATCGCAGCACCGCTGGGAGCCTACAACACGGTCTACCAGGCCGAATGTTTTGGCATAATCCTAGATGCCACAGCAATCATGGCACGTGAGGTAAGATCCATTAGGATCCTCTCAGATAGTAAGGCTGTCCTCTCAGCCCTCAAAAGCATACTATCACCTCGGCACTCACGCTTGAATACCACCAGAAACTAACAGAGGTAGGTAAACAAAACAAATTAACACTGCAATGGATCAAGGGCCACAGTGGCTCAAGAGGGAATGACGCAGCCGACGTACTTGCCATAAGAGGGACCACTTTAGAGGTGGTGGGACCCGAGCCCATTATTCCCCTCCCTTCTAGTTTTAATCGCAACCTGGTAAAAAATAGGACCATGACCCAACACAACCAGTCCTGGATTGGTACTGAAACATGTAGGCAGGCCAAGGAGGCTCTCCCCGCAGCAGATGGTAAGATAGCCAAAGAAGTCCTCCGGCTGTCCAAACAACAACTGCAGACAGTCACGGCCGCCTACACAGGACACGGATTCTTTAATAAACACCTATTTACTAAAGGTATCACCGACAGCCCGCTGTACAGGGCCTGTATGGCAGCAGACGAGACGGCAGCCCACCTGCTCCTCGACTGCCCTGAGGTCGCACAGTACAGGCAGCAGTACCTGACCAGATACAGCACCCTGAGGGAAACAGTGGGCCACATCAAGAGTCTGCTGGCCTTCCTCAAAGAGCTGGAGTGGCTCGAATGACAACACCATTCCCACCCGCACGCAAAATACACACCAAGACGTGGAGTTGCGGAAACGGCCCGTGCCATCAAGTATCAAGTATGATCCATATTTTTTTTTTTGTACTCTTATTTTTAATTTCATTCGCACCCATGTTCATGTATCATCATGGAACTTGAAAGTTATACTTATGTAGATTAGGTGACAATAAAATTATGAAGATTAGTAGAATCTTCACTAGGCAATGCAGAATGCCGGAGCAATTTTTAACGCATTTTAGGTGGCGTTTATTATAAAAAGAAATAAAATTAGTTTTATTCATACTTTTATAAAAGTTTTTCTCTTTTGCCCTTTTTGTCTTTTTAAGGTTCCATAGCCAAATATGGCAAGAAAAGGAATCATTAAATATGTTAAGCTCATAGTTTAGTTTCATCATCATCATGGTCAACTTGCCATAATATACAACTGGATATGGGCCCCTAATGCCACTGAGCCCGATTTAGTTGCAACTTATAATCATAATTATATAGCAGAATATGTAAGTATGCCAATACAAGTACCCTTCTGCTAACCTTCGAAGATAAAACAGCTGTTCTAATGGTGGAACTTGGAGATATGGAGAAATTCTAGAATGCCTAGTTTAGTATGGATCTTTAAATTGCTCCTGATGACGAGGCCGTGATGCTGAAACTTGAAGGTAGAGACAAATGTAAAAGTGTGTTTTTTTAACTATTAGTTTATATTACTCAATTTCGCTCGTGGCCCCATCTGCGTGGGACCTGTTCACCCTTTAGAGGCGAATTTGCATCTCATTCATCTCTATTCTCCGAGGACATGCAATACGATTTCTTGCGCCCTGTAGTTTCGGCTGTACATTGTCTGCATATCAACAGTTTTTGTCTTCTATAGACATTTAAAGTCAACTTAAAAAGCATCGCTTATAATATAGACATTTGAAAAAGAATATATATATATATATATATATATATATATATATATATATAGACGGGAATTAACGCGAACATGCAAATTAGGTATTTACATACCTTATTTTGCTTGACGTTTCGAGACGGTTGACGGATACCAGGTACAACGACGAATGACGCGGCCTAGCAAGCGCGATAAACATCCGGCGGTAAATAGACAACCGACCTACATGCCCTACATTAGAGGTGTTACAGATTAACGCGAACATGCAAATTAGGTATTTACATACCTTATTTTTCTTGACGTTTCGAGACGGTTGACGGGTACCAGGTACAACGACGAATGACGCGGCCTAGCAAGCGCGATAAACATCCGGCGGTAAATAGACAACCGACCTACATGCCCTACATTAGAGGTGTTACGGATAAAATAGGAGACAAGTTAAAAAACTACTCCATTCCGACAGTATTTACACCAGGGGCCAAAGTATACAACATGGTGGGCACACCAAAGGATGTTCTACCGCTACAAACCCCAGGTGTCTATAAAATCAACTGCAGCTGCGGAAGCTCTTACATAGGGCAAACGAAGCGGACTATCGCTGAACGTATAAAGGAGCACATCGCAGCTGTAAAGAACCGTCAAACGAACAAATCGGCGATTGCGGAACATTTACTTCAATCGGGCACCAATCACTGGATTGAATTTCATCGTCCCCAAGTCCTCTCCACGGAACGCCACTTTTACCCAAGAGTTGTGCGTGAAGCGATTGAAATCAGAAAACCAAAAATTTCAATCGGGAAAGGCTTCAAATTGTCATCGGCGTGGAATCCTGTGATTCGGCTAACAACACCCCACTTTAACGCGCAGTCGGCGAATGTTCAATATACAGATACGGTTAGTGTGTTTTGCGCCGGTACTTCGAATATCAACGACCCGGGGGTAGAAATAGAATCTTCTACCTCGCACTCGGAGACGTGACATCGCCACACCAGTCAGCTTGCGACCATGGGACGTGCAACCGTCTCGAAACGTCAAGCAAAATAAGATATGTAAATACCTAATTTGCATGTTCGCGTTAATTCCCGTCTATATATATATTCCTAAACATGCAACGCGAGTGTTTAAAAGTTTCTATTCGAAAAAGAACTCCTTTGCCTTAAGAACCTCAAAAAGCCATTAGTATCATATTAATATGCCAATACTTCCTAAAACAAGTAGAAACAGAAATTATCTGTAATAAAATTAAATGAAAACATTTTCAATAGTGTAGACATAACATAGAATATATACAGAACACTGAACAAAAATACGTTCGTAATAACATAACGCAAATCTATCATGTGTAACACCTTGGGAACGGTGATAGGCCTCACACCTGTCATACGGCGTCTGCCGATAAATTCAGTGTCAAACGATCGCCTGTTTATTGTTCACAATAAAATATTACAGTTTGCTTTATTTGTGTGGAGTTCTATGCATATGTAAGTGTACACCTACTTACAGTATGCATACTGGTGGAGAACCTTGGGGGAGACCTGAGTCCAGCAGTGGACGTCTTTCGGCTGACATCATGATGATGATGATAGATTCTCGTGTACTTTTTGAAAGGCTGTCTGTCAAATCTGCACGATGACTGCACGGTTGGCGTAGTGGTTTAAGCGGCCGCCTCACTGCTTGACACCACGCCGAGTGTTGTGGGTTCACACGAGACAACACTTTGTGTGATCCATAAATTGTTGTTTCGAGTCTGGGTGTTCATTGTGTCCGTTAGTTGTATATTTGTAAAGTCCCCCGCGACACAGGATTTAGTCCTAGTGCGGGAGTTGTAAAAAAAAAAGAAAAAAAAAAATCAGAAACTATAAACATCAAGCGATCAAAGCGAGGAGTAAAGATTGCCAAACTCTTACATAGTTTATTTACTTGAGTAGAGTAGTTAGACAGCGTAAGCAATAACGGCTCACTTAATTAAAAGTACCTTTCATTATAAATTCAACAAAAATATTTCAGATCGTTTTTCAACGCGTACAAAATTCTCATTTGGATACATTCCAGACTTTTCACAGGAATTATAGGCCGTGAGAACTCAAAACAGGTTTTTCGCAGCTTTAAATTACTATATTGAGCAGCACATTACCCTAAAATAACTTGGAGTAATTTTGAAACTCTCTCTTAATTAATCAACAGGCCAAGTTAATACCTACATTGTAATTACATAGAGCTGGTTCGTGATGAACACTTGCTATTTAAAAAAGTTTCTACATAAATTCATGCAATGTGATATGAAGGTGAATAGTCCAGCTTTAATCAAGTCAAACTCTAACAAATCGAGTAAATCTAAAATTAAAATTATGAGTTTTAATTTTTATTCCTCTAAGTTGAAAAACATATGAATAAATTAACATTTGAAATTTAGGACTGTATTGTGTGCTTAAACTATTTTTTTTAACTTTGTAGGCTAGGGATTAGACCTCTTGTAGGTAACAAAGAACTAAGTTTTTGAAAGAACACAAAAGACGTAAGAATAAATGTCTTGAGGACTATTTATTTTTCGTTCTTTAAAAGTGGTCATAACAGTCGTTCAATTAATTCGTTCAAAAGAAACTGTACCTATTTATAAAACCTTATCAAAAAGTTTTTAATTTTTCGTAAATTTGTTTTCGTAATGTGTGGGTGAGGGTTCTAACTCAGCTGCAGCTGGTGTCGGACTTTGAAAGTCAGACCAAGTCCTTTGATGTGTCCTAAAGAGGTACACTATACGTGTCTACCTTGTGTTGATGCCCATTGTACCACGATATCAAAAAATAAGCTAAAGAAGAATAGTACAAAATTAATTAGTAAGTAATGTTTTACATACTGAATAGCTTTAATTAATTTTGAATTTTGGATTGACGTCACCATTAATGGGAGTACCTGCTGGCAAAAGGCCTCTCTGTTAGCAAACGTGGCTGAATTGTGGTGTTCTGCTCTATTTCTTATTGCTCAACTATTACCTATAGCATTTTACCCAGACACTATATTTAGTGCCAAAGGAAGTAAAAGAAAGTAAGGGACTGCAATAGTTTACTTTCTCGAGGTAACCCAATATCCTTTACTTAAATTTAAACTATGTACTTTATTAAACACCGATAAGCCATTTTGAAAACATAATTGTGTGTGTGATACCACACACAATTATGTTTTGATGTGTGACGTGATACCCTTTGTCGAACGTAAATAAAATTATACTAAGCCCAATACTTTCATAGACGATAAATATTCCAGGCTGAAAAAATAAGTCCTGCAATCTAACATCGCTTGTTGATTTTTTACTCCACTTCACATTCAACATTACTTAATACTTTCACAAAATGGTATCACAAGTTTTATGTAGTAATACTTCAGTGTAAGGGCCGATACACACTTGTTATTGTAATAGATTTATCGGTATCGGCGTAACGGTTATCCTGGCGATAAGTTGCTCGTCACCGTGTCTTGCGAAACGTGAACGAAAAGGGAAAATGAAGCTCAATAGATTTATTGCAGTCATCTTCTTCACGTTATGACGTGTAATTAATGCTCTTGAATTGTTAGTCTTGAGCCTTTGTAAGTGATATAATCCTATTTATATAAAAGTTTTCAAAATTGGATGTTTTTTGAAGCAGAATTTGGATGTTTTTTGAAACTACTGAGTTTGGAACCAGACAGTGTTAATTAGTATAAGAAAGACCCAAACTACGGAGGACTTCTACTATGAGTACTAGACAATTATGGATAAACATTCCTACTCATAAACTTCTTTTGTAAATACATGCTAACACCTAGATATATAGAGATATACAATTATACCTAGAAAATTCACCAACACACATTTTTGTTTTATGCGGTAATCGAAGCCGCGGCCTTTGGCGTGTTGGTCAGTCATACTTCTGCTGCACCACCGGGTCGTCAATACTACTGTTCATTTATTTCTTGGAACAGCATCCATCATCTTCTGGCCCTGGTCCCAATTTATTTGGGGTCGGCGCAGTACGTCCTTCCTTCGCTTCCATTATTTTCTGTCGCCCGTCATCTGATCATTTACTCCTTTCTCTTTTATATCCATCCTCACACAGTCCATCCATCTTTTCCTTGGCCTCCCTCTCCCTTTACATCTCTCTACCTTCATATTCATCACATGCTTACCTACATACATATCATCTCTTCGCATAATATGTCCATACCAAGCCAAACGACTTCCTTTCACTTTCTCGTCTATTGTCACTTTCAGACTACCTCTCACGTATTTTAATAACATACAAGCAATAAATAAACAAAGGGTACTAACACAACCCATACGTTGGATTAAGACATAGGAGCTTATCGTACCTCGTGTAAGAACCTGCTGGTATTAGGATAAGACATTCTTCCTTTAGTCTCGTTTTATCTAAGAATACCTTATATAATATAAACGGTTAACCTCAAATACATGTCATTCGTAAGACAAAGCGGTAGGTAAAATGCCCAACTTTATTTTTAGCTTCTTTTAACTTGGTATTTTTACATTTTAATGTTGCAATATCTTATCGAAAAGACCATTATTCTAGAAACTTTAAGAGATTTGTCTAGCTGACTTATGATTATATATTTTTAAATTATGTAGGTGTTTTATCAATTTACAAAATTCTCGATGTATATTTTGTCATAGTGACAGACGTTTTAACTCTTTATAACTTACCCTCGTAGTCGTTCTTAGAACAGAATGGGCGTTGAATCATACTACTTTGATGTGCTTTATATACATTTTAGTATTTGTTTGATCAGCATAATGTTGAGTGATATATTATTAATTTTATATATTTAAACTATATTTATATTATATCTGCCACCCAGCATTTGATTTTAGTTGCTGTGACATAGCATCTTTATTTTAATTTTAACCTATGCTAATGTAATCTACACTAATAATATAAAGCTGAAGAGTTTGTTTGGATGAACGTGCCTGGGACCAATGGTACGATTGGCAAGACAAGTTTCTTGGTGTTGGACAGCCTAGTTATGGAAGCAGACTATAGGCAACATAACATTAAAGCAACTGGTGCAAAGCAGTCGCGATAAATAACGCGGGTGAATCCACGGGTCCAACTAGTTGGTACGGTATTAAACTGATTTTCACCTTAAAAAGTAAAATCAGCAATAATATTTTTATAGACAAGATTCAGCTATAGATAAAGATATAAAGTAAATCGAAATAAACACGAATGAAGTCGAAAATAAAAACCAGTCAGTAATTGGGCATTTTCTTTTATAAAGCTAATGTCAAAATAAAGAAATGTCTGATATTGGCCTAGTTCTTTAATTCTACCATAAAATTTAAAGCAGGTAACATTTCCAAGTAGTATTTTGTTTATCGCATAGTTAAAATTGGAGTTAATGAGAGATGATGAGGAATAAAATTTAATCATTTCTAGACATCTTTATCTATTTACTTGGAAAGCTAAATTTATTTTCGCTTCATTGCCAAGATGTAATTGCGATCATCGTATGTGGTACTATTACTTGTCGGTTGTTGAGCCAACAAATATATTTCCCTTCAATCCAAGATTAGATTGAGATCAATATCGTAAAACACGGTTGTGTCTGACACAAGGTCGCGTCGGGCATAATCCAAGGTTTTAGAGAAACTCAAAAAGTATCCCAGTTATCAAAATGACGAACATTTGTGAGATATACTACAATAAATGACTCCAATACATCTCTGTGGGTTCGAATACAAAATTTAAGCAGACAGACTTTTGCCGGAAGTATATTCGTGATATTTATTTTTTCGTATTCCCAAAAGTAAAGCGTTTAGGATATCGCATTTAGATAAAAGCCTTCTTACTTACTTGACCTAGAAGTATGTATGTGTTTTATACGTTTTATCGCAAGAACATTAGAACGTTCATTTTGGTTTTAAGGCTACAGCTGCGTCTTTTAAGCATTGGATACATTTCAGAAAGAATAAGAAATGAGTGTCGATTAACGTTGATGTACTAGAAATGGCTACTTTAGTGCTTTTGTAAATATTTATGGGCTTATTTAAGTGTCTATACACCTGGTATGAATCGTTGTACGGTTTGAATAGTATCTTATTATACGGCAAGTGTATGTGATAGATAGACTTCGCACTAAGCGACTATATCCCGTAACTAGAAGGCTTCTAGTATGACATACACCAAAATGTTGCAACTGCTACTTATGTAGGT
This sequence comes from Euclidia mi, assembly GCA_944739405.2. Lineage (NCBI taxonomy): Eukaryota > Metazoa > Arthropoda > Insecta > Lepidoptera > Erebidae > Euclidia > Euclidia mi. Next base: position 36,235,920 of record OX123190.2, read on the forward strand.
ATGTATGTAGATTTTTCGGTCCAAATAAAGACAGCACAATATCTGTTATTTTGTTGACGTAAAGGTATATATGAAGTAGAAATTAGATATTATTCAGATTGATTTATTTATTTTATTTCATTATTTATATTATAGGTCTAACAGATTATTCTAATTGTACAAAATTATGAAGTAAGTAGCGGATAGCCAATTGCAGGGCCTCACGTATGTCTTTAAATTATACATTACACTTTTTTTAAATAGAAATGCAGTAAAACGAACTTTCCATAAGTCCTCAAAAATGTTTAAAGTCTATCGTCACGTAAAAGGTAACCGACATCGAAAAAGGAGAAGGTTCTCAATTTGGCCGGTGTTTTTTGGTTGTATGTACACCGATTTCGAGGTTTCTGAACCGATTTACGTGATTCTTAGTTTATTTGATGCGGGATAGTTTTGAATTGGTCCCATAAAAATTTGATTCAGATAGACCCAGCAGTTTCTATTTTAATACATAGCTATATTCCATGGTTCAGACTAATGTCAGTTTTAATTAGAGGTACTGACGCCCTTTAACGACTGTCAAAGATCATCATGACAACCGGGACCGACTGCTTAACGTGCTCTCCGAGGCACGGGATAAGCGACAATTAACAATTTAATACGTACATAATTCCGAAAAGTCAGAGGTGCGCGCCGTGGATTCGAACCCGATACCCTCTGCGTAGCAGCCTTTTGGTACTGCACTAGGCTATCGCTGCCTTTTTATGCTTACTCACTGAGCTTAGTAAGTAATTCCTTTTTATGTCTTTATCAATTTAGTCTTAAGGTATCAATTTGGCTTTAGCTATCGTAATTTTATGTTCTGTAATAATGAATTTAAAAAAATGTAAGTGGCTGCACTTGCAGTTTTTTGCTGCACGTAAAACACAAAGCTGATTTCTTGAAACATCTTTATACTGACCGTTACTATTTTGCGGTACAGCACTAAACCTGTTGACAAGTATATAGTCAAAGCCTGCTGGATAAAATCGTGGTGGGGTCTAAACCACACTAAATGAAAATTAGATCGTGTTGTTGCGTAGTGCGTACCGCTAGAAAATTTATATAGAATATCAACTGTTTTATTGGACCGAACCTTGCCAACTCTATAGCGAGCATAGTGAAACTAGTGTCTTTTATGTAATTCTATGAAGTACGTTGCGTAGCGAGCGACACATTGTATGTTGCGCGTCGGCGCGACGTTTCGCCAGACTGCATATCAATTTCACCCTACTGCAAATTAGTATGGCTAGTGACGTCAAACGTCTTGTCTTATAGATCACTGAGAATCAGTGAGTGTCAGTGAGATGCCGTTTGCAGGTGGGTACCTTCAAACGGCATCTGCGCTTAGGTTGGAAATTATGAGTACAAAGACATGTCGCCACGACACGTCTGCTACTGCTATCTGCGGTCGGCCAGGAATTCGTAACTATATTGAAAATTTTCTTAGTAAGAGTACAAACTGACGCCACGATACAAATGGATAAATTTGATACCCAAAACCCATTACCCTCAGATAACAGGCGATTTAATGTATAAGATGTAAAAGAATTACACGTTTTACATTAAATTATCTGCATGTTCCATTTTTAGATTGTCCTTAATATTATATTTCATTGTAAAATTGTTCGAAAAATTCAATTTTTAAATTCCTCCGCTTTCATTTTATTTTCTCATATTTGTATGATACACGCGCGTCATATATTTATGCACGTATAATAATCAATTGGCAACGCCAAATGAAATTGTAATATGTCTTCGATATTTCCCCAACTATTTCCCAGTAAAAATGTAACTCTTTCACATTTTAATCCGAGCTTGAAAATGCGGCCGTATTTATCATGGTAGTATTAAATAATGGTAATAATGAAATAACAAACGTGCTACGACCAGACGACACGACAATGCCTCGTATATATCTTCGTTGGCTTGACAAATATTTCTTGAAAGTTTTCATAGGTATTAGGTGCTTGGATGAACGGATGGTGAAGTAGTTTCTCTGTCAGTTTGAGTTGGTGCTAAACGTGTAAAGGTTTAGGAGTTATCGTCAACTAAGATATAAAGTGTAAATCATATATTATTATCATTTGTCTTAGGTTAGGTCACTATGTGACGCTTATGAGGGACAAATTTACCAATTAAGTACCTGCGTAATGATTCTATGTTTACCAGGTATTTCCCATCAGGAATGTATTTTGTTACTTTGCTATGGATGCGTTTGATATCCACCAAACAATTTCTATGGTCCACATAGGTTAGCACTGATGGAAACGGTTTTACTAATTTTCGTTGCGCTGCGCATCTTCCTCGCATAGCTATCTCGAGGCGGCGAAGCTTCAAGGTACGTCTTACTTGCATAGTTTGGCATCGGTGGAGACGGTCATATGGTTTCGTACCTTGACTTTCATATCCTTGCGGTTGCATTGCATACATCCGGTGCAAAAGCACCATCAGTCTGGGTGTCTGTTTTCATGTTTTTGTTGGTGTCAGTAGTAGAGTAGCTGGTGAACTGTGTGAAGTCATGTTTCTTATTATTATGGCTATGCTAATGGCAAGTGTCTAAATAAGTATGATTGTAAGGGTATCATCGGAACTGCAGCGCTTTCACTTACTGCACGAAATGTAATCGTACAGCATGTTAGTGTAGAAGCATTGAGTCGCACGCATTTTGTTACAGCAAGATTTTGTAGCCACGCCTAACATATACCGCCAGGTCAGACATTATTTTAACTGTCTTCCATCCCATTAAGAATTTCACAATGTGACTTTATCAAGAAATAGTTGTTCTAATCAGTTGTTCTGATCGGTAATTTTTCAAAATTACACAAATAAGACTGACCCTTGCTGACTCAAGAGCATTAGCATTAGGAAAATGAGTTTGATCAACTGTTATTCGATTACGTAGACTTTTTCCAAAGTATATATTCCAAACGATAAGCGTTATAACAAAAGCGATATTTCATCTTATCATCCATTCTAGACCATATTGGTATAGGCCGCCTTCAACATCTAAAGCGAAATTTACCAAGGCCTATATATACATATCTGTATCAGCGATAGCATAGTGGATATACCGACCAACAGACTTCCATGAAGAGGGTATCCGCTTCATTAAAGTTTAGTGCCTTTTGCAATAGAATTTTCAAAAAAAATTACATAAGGTTGAGATTGATCATTGTGGTTATGTAGGTAGTCTAAGCTGCTGGTAACGTATTTGCGATGCAATGCTTCACTGTTGTGATTTCGCCAAAATGCGTCTTGACATCAACCCATGTTTAATTTTTTTCGAGTGTCTCTGTTACAATAGTTTCTTATCTATTTTTAAACAACATGGTATAAAAGTAAGAGAAATAAGCATACTCTGACTCCGTACAACAATTTGTAGTTATCTCAAAAACGCCAAGCCAAGAATCAATCCGCAACACTTTCGTTTGCAGTTGCATGAATACTGTAAGTATCGTTTATACAACGTCGTAGTCGATTATATACTGTTCGCGACAGACATTAAAAACAGTGCTAGTGAATAGTGTATTCGAAACCGCGACTAAAAATCGTGTAAAAATAGTGCTATCCAATCGTGCGGTATACCGGGTTCGATGCCCGGACGCGTCAAAGTGCAAAAATAACGATAGAACATTGTCAAGTGACCTTTCGCGAATCAATATTAAGAAGTGTCATGTAGTGCATAAACATTAAAAATTTACGTGTGCTAACTAAAGGGACTTAGTTATGGACCATATATAGTGCTATCAGTTGCCATAGATAAGAACTGATAGTTGATGAATAGCTGTTTTGTTTACATAGAATTTTTATAGTTTTATATGTGTTTTTTTCGTTTGGAATAGGGTTGAAATCATATCAAAATGCTTTCTTATTGCTAGTTATTGGTTTATATAGTTGAAATAATAGCAATAATAAACATTTAATTTTGCATGTTTATCATAAACTTTGTTTATGTACGATAGTGTTTTTCTAAAATAGTTCGTAATTTTTACTTATGCATCGTAGGTTTTACTGTAATATCTTAGAATTGGATAAAGATATTTTCATAATTCTTGTTTCATTATATGCCCCATATAATTGCACACACGGCCCGGAGGGGCGGCTGTACCTTGAGTGCGCTCGTGCACTGTACTACCAGTTTTTAAAAGGTCTATCAAAAAACAAAATACATAGGTATTCATTCCTTCCGCTTCGCTACTTGCCTCCGTTTAGGCGCGTCATGTGTCTCTCCGCATCGCTGTCACTGCGGAGAGGTTGTCGATAGCCTTGGTCACCATGGTCTGTCATGCAGCAGGAGCGCGGGTCGTATTTCACGACACGCCAACCTCAACGACATTCTGCGCCGTGCTCTTGTCACCGCTGACGTTCCAGCCCAACTTGAACCTCAGGGCTTGGCACGCGACGATGGCAAGAGACCGGACGGGATGTCTTTACTGCCGTGGAAGCTGAGTAGGCCTTAGGTATGGGACGCGACATGTGTCGATACCCTTGCGCCATCCCATCTTTCCAGCACAGCAGGTTGTGCGGGCGCTGCTGCTGCTTCAGCAGAGACCCTCAAACGGCGCAAATACGTAAATCTTGTAGGAGATTATGTATTTGAGCCGTTTGGGGTCGAAACCTTGGGGCCATGTGGTCCAAGTGCGAGATCCCTTTTTAGGGATCTCGCAAAGAGACTGATCGACGCCTCGGGTGACCAGAGGGCTGGCACGTATTTAGCACAAAAGATAAGCACTGCTATACAACGAGGCAATGCCGCCAGTCTTCTGGGCACGCTTCCGATTGACTGCGATGCGGATGACTTCCATGACGCCTTCTAAATTTAATTTTAATTTATTTTTCGTATTGTATATCGATACCTTTGGGTAGAAAGGTCGTATAAACCAAAACCCGACTTTTCAGGAGAGCAGAAAAACAATATTTTTTTTACATAAAAATTCATAACTTTTTTGTTTTTGTAGTTATAAAAAAATTATCTATGAGAAAGTTTCTTAGAATTTGCGAATGAAAAAGGTTAAATCATCAAAACCTATCTATTTTTTTTAGTTTTAAAGTTAGCTTGGATTTACGTCTAAGACAAAATCAATTTTTGGTTAATACGCCCCATGAAAATGTACTATAAAAAAACTGTAAAGGTCGTATATCCATTTTTGGTAAGCTTATGGTCACATTTACTGTCGTAAAAACCCACACATGTAGTTTTTTTGTATTAAAAACCATTTATAATCATAGATCAATTGAACTCTGACTAATAAACAATCCTGTTACTCTCAGAATTAGTAGGAATTCAATCAATAATGATTGAATTCTAATAACCAATAATGGTCGATTCAAATAAAATAAAACTACCTAAAATACGAAGTCAACATTAATTAAGTATTATAATACCTTCTTATCAACATTTACTATCATTTCAATACTGGTACAACATACCTAACAGGTTTAACATTTAAAATTGAAATATTATTAAAAACACCTTAAACAGAAATGTGAAATAAAAAATCGACTTAGTCATAAAAAGCAAAAATTATTCAAAGTTCTTCTGAATTAAAGTAATCAGGCATTTTAATCATTTCCCCCCCGTGGGATCTCCACCTTGTCGTGGTGGGGGGGCCCAGTAACCGTGGGTTAGAAGCCACCCACGGTGAAGCTAAGCGGGATCCCGGGAGGGGACGCTCCACGTGGGCTTGGTAGAGGCCTGCGTAGGATGCGTCCCATGGTGCGGGTGCGGGGGACAGTTCTGTCTGTCCCTCGCAGTCGGGTTCGGTCGCGGGAGGAGAGGCGTGTGGGTGTTGCGTTGCCCCGCGCCCTATCTCCCGCGACCAAATGGGGGCGCACCATCGTTGCGTCGCGGTGGGGCCGCAGAGGAAGAGGAGCTGCGGTGTTGCGTTGCCGTCCTCCCTATCCTCTGCGGCCGCTGGGTGTTTTGGCGGCGGAGCCCAACACCTTCATCCGCCGCCAAGGGGGTTTCGTTCGGGGCCCGCCTGACCATCTGGCGGTCCAATACCCGTCGGGGGGTAGCGAGGAATGCTTTGGTGAAACCCTACCCTCCGACACATGGGTACATGAGGAGCACGGGTAAGAGTCTGACAGTCCCCTTCGTCCTTCCCCCCGGGGCGGAGGGACTCCATGAGGATTTTCCAACCCGATACCAAAAAAAAAAAAAAAAAAAAAAAAAAAAAAAAAAAAAAAAAAAAAAAAAAAAAGGCATTTTAATCATTTATAAAATGTTTGATATCTTTTTTTAATTTTTGTTCATATTTAAATGTACTTAATTCAATGAATTATTGAATTAAGCCTTTGTACTAAGGCTTACTTACTACTAAGTAATTTATTGAATTGCAACTAAATAAAAAAAACGATCAAGCACTAAACGTAACTTATTTATGATATAAATTTGTTTTCAGAACTAGGTTAAAATTATTTATGAATTTTTACTATAAACTATTTTAATTATTATTATAAATTATTTTAAAACGAATTATAAATTATTGCTTGCAACATTGCAAATACGAGGGTCAAACTGAAAGTTCTTAGAACTGGCCACTTATAAACAATATAATAAAAAAAATATTCTAAAATTTGAAAATAGAACTCTTTGCCAATATTACTGAGTATATATTTCATTCATTTGTCATTTGTTTTACGATTTGGCGGCAAATTGAAAATTGTCTGTGTCACGTCAACATGAATTTAACACGAGAAAATTTTCGTGCAATGATTTTTTATGACTTTCGATGTCATTTAAGTCAACAAGAAAGTTATGATAGACTACGATTGGCCTTTCACGATGAAGCCCCATCTCGTGCGACTGTTTACAACTGGTTTAATGAGTTTAAACGTGGTCGCACTAATCTCACTGATGATGTACGTGAGGGACGACCTTCTACGGCGACGACTGAAAATAACATCTGTGTTGTGCGGCGTATGATAGAGACTGACAAAAGAGTGACCTATCAGCAGATTCGGACAAGCTTAGGCATCGGTATGAGTCGAGTGCACAAAATCTTCCACAAACATTTAGCGGTCAGGAAGCTTTGCGCCCGGTGGATACCTCATAATTTGACTAAGGCTCAAAAACTCCATCGTGTGGATTGGTGCCGTAAAATGATTGAAAGATTTAACGGAGGTGACTCAAATGCTGTGTTCGACATACTAACAGGTGACGAAAGCTGGATTTACTGTTATGATCCTGAAACCAAAAGACAATCTGCTCAGTGGGTGTTTCCTTTCGAGGAGTTGCCAACTAAAGTGAAGAGAGATCGAAGTGCGGGAAAAAAGATGGTGGCCTCGTTCTTTGGAAGGATAGGTCATTTCGCAACAATTGTGTTAGAGGATCAAAAAACAGTTTCTGCAGAATGGTACACTACCAATTGTTTGCCACTTGTCTTGGAAAAAGTTCGAGAGAAACGACCTCGCAGTAGGATCCTCCTTCACCACGACAACGCCTCGTCGCACACCGCCAAGCGAACGATCGACTATTTGGCGACATCAAACGTTGAATTACTGGGTCACCCGCCGTATAGCCCCGACCTCGCGCCTTGTGATTTTTATTTATTTCCAAAAATTAAAGAAAAACTTAAAGGAAAGCGGTTTATGAATGCTGAAGAAGCGGTGGCTGCGTATCGCGATGCCATTGAAGAGACCCCTAAGGACGAGTGGGCAAAGTGCTTTTCCCAGTGGTTCCATCGCATGCAGCGGTGTATTGACGTCAATGGACAATATTTTGAAAAGATATAATAAAACTAATAACTGGCTAATGTAATCAGTTTTTGATTTTCTAAGAACTTTCAGTTTGACCCTCGTATATCGGTTTCTCCAAACAAAGGTAGGAGGAGTAGAAGGTACGTGGTATATAGCCCGAAGCACAATTTAAATTTCGCGATACCTACCACAAAAGTTACAATTTCTACATTTTGTAATTACATTCCATACATCAACGTGGGGACAAGCACTCCATTATGAACCGCCAATCGCGCCTCTTTCGGCACAGTCTGACCGTTCATAAAGGCATACAGTTTCATAATGGAGTGCTTGTCCCCACGTTGATGTATGGAAGTGAGAGTTGGGTATGGCAGAAAAGGCATGAAAGTAGAATTAACGCAGTTGAGATGCGATCACTGCGTAGTATGTGTGGGGTGAGACTGATCGATAGAATTCCGAACGTAACTATACGAGAGAGCAGTGGTCTGAAAGAAGATGTCGTGACTAGGATTGAGAAAGAAATGCTAAAGTGGTTTGGACACGTGGAGCGAATGAGTGAAGAAAGAATAACGAATAAGATTTATAAGTCAAATGTGTGTGGGCAAGTCGGTCGCGGCAGACCTCGTCGGACATTCCTCGATCAAATTGGGGACGTCCTAAAAAACGGCCAGGTCCGAAGTACCCGAAACATGCGAGCATGTATGAAAAGAGTAATGAGTGTAGAGGAAGCGCGTGAGGTTTGTAAGGATAGAAGCAAGTGGCGTTCTGTTGTCTCTGCCTACCCCGACGGGAAAAAGGCGTGAGTATATGTATGTATGTAATTACATTTCAGAATCAACTTGAAGTTACGTGAAAAGAACAATGGCAGAATTCGGTTTGGGTTTGTTGTGGCGACCTTAAACTTCATATGAACAAAACAAATTGTTTTTTTTTCTACGATTTTTAATATTTTCACTTTGTCTCGTTAAAGCTGGAGTATTTTTAACCGACTCCAAAAAGAGGAGGAGGTTCTCAATTCGGTTGTATGTTTTTTTTTTTTTATGTTTGTTACCTCATAACTCCGTTATTTCTCGACCGATTTCCAAAATTCTTTTTTTGTTTGAAATCATATACTGTCAGGTGGGTCCCATTTAAATTTTATCAAAATCAGTCCAGTAATTTCATTAAAAAACTCAAATTTTATCAAAATCAATCCAATAGTTTCATTAAAAACTCCAAAAACTAAGTCATCCAAGTAAACAAAATTTAGCATTTACTATGACTTTTCATCAGTGGACGAATAGTCGCAATCAACGGGCCTACTTCGGGCTTTATTACCAGGTATTGATGAAACCGGGAGGAAGAAAGGTTGGAGAGTAAATCTATACCTATATATAAAATTGCTTGGGCTGACTGATTCATCAACGCAGAGCCAAATCCACAGGGGCTTGAGACTAGAAAATTTTGACAGTCGATGCATTTTATGACGTAAGCACCCACTAAGGAAGGATTTTTATACATATTTTTGGTTAGAAAAAATAAACACGCAATTTAGATTTTTTTCAAATCTAACAACTAAGAGGGTGATTTAGGGGCAGAAAGTTTGTATGGGAGGTCCGTCATTTTTAAAAAGATAGCGTGTAATTTTGTGTGCAAACTTCTGGTTAGAAATAAAACAAATACCTACGTGTTTTAGCGATTTCTAAAATCTACCGTTTAAAAGGGTGAAATAGGAGTTGAAAGTTTTTATGCGAAGTGAAATTTCATAAACTAGCTTCTGATTAGAAATAAGTGATCATGTATTTACGCGTTTTTGGAAATAGGGGTTGTATTTTTATAAGTCCGTCATTACGCGCGAGCGAAGCCGCCAACTGCTAGCTTATACATATATTAAACTTTGATTATAAATCACGGAATAAATAAACTAAACTAAATAGTAGTACGGTTTAATTCAAAGAGCAGACGATGAGTACGTTCTTCAGTGTTTACACGATTTAATAATTTTCACTGTAAGCCCGCATTTGTGATAACCGCTTTTCACGCACTACTTTCTCTTGAAATGGCCTTGGACCGAGATTCCCTACTTTGAGATAGACGTTTCTCCATTTCTTCGCTAGTTGTGGAGTACTGCTCACATCTCTGGGCCGGAGCGCCAAAATATCAGCTTGATCCACTTGACTCCCTACAGAGATGAGCTGTTCGAATCGTCGAAGATCCCGATCTCACGGCTAGACTAGAGTCGCTGGAGCAGCGGAGAGACTTCAGTTCTCTCTGCGTATTTTACCGACTCCTTCACGGGGATTGCTCCGAAGAATTGTTTAATTTGGTACCAGGGTCACCCTTCTACCAATGTACTACTCGCCGACACAGTAGAGTTCACCCATACTACCCGTGCGCTTCCAGCGATCTTTTCTACCACGTACGTGTAGGCTCTGGAATGAACTACCTGCTGCGGTGTTTCCCGAGCGTTATGACTTGTCCTTCTTCAAATGAGGTTTAAAGAGAGCATTACTGTCACGGTAGGCAGCGGCTTTGCTGTGTTTACCCTGACATTAGCGAAGTCCATGAGCAGCGGTTACCGTTTACCATCAGATGGGCCGTTCGCTCGTCTGCCACTAGCAGCAATAAAAATTTTTTTTTCATTTAAACGGCGCTGTCTCATATGGACAGCTCGTTTATTAGGTCTACCCATCTTTGACCGAGAGGAGAAGTGGCTGCGTCACGTTTGCGTTTGTTTCGGCGACTATTTGAACCGAATCGGCCGCGAGGCGACGCTGGCATGCCACCACTGCGGCAGTGGCCTGGACTCTGCCCAGCATACGCTCTCTGAGTGTCCTGCATGGGAATCCGAGCGGCAAGACTTGGTCTCTGTTCGATCGAGTCGATCTTTCTCCGCAGGCCGTCGTCCAGGCCATGTTGGCGGTAGACATCCGGTGGGATGCTGTGGTCTCCTTCTGCGAAGCGTTCATGCTCCAGAAGGAGGTCGCCGAGCGGGATCGCGAGAGAGCCGATCCCGCTCGCAGACGCAGGCGGCGTCGTGGTGGTGGCAATGGACGCTGGCCTGACTCTTCCTTAAGGCCGTGGGCAATCAGAGATGGCAATCTGGCTGTTCGACCACGAACGACCCCGAGAAGACAGTGGTCTCGGATAGGCGAGGGACCACTGTACTCGCACAGTACGAGGCGCTACCTCGTACTGTGCGAGTGGGGGAGGGCACTTCCAGAGACTGAGCCCTACTTACGGGACAAGCGTAACGGGACCGAGGAGCAGCATACCCGCGTTCCCTGTGTCCCATTCTTTGCCCGCCACGCGGAGAGGCACTCGGCAAAAGAGTATCCCCAGGTAAAAAAAAAGTCTACCCATCTTTAATTTCGATAAATCAGATTACTGCAGAAAGGAAAATTCACTAAAAAACAGGAAATAAAAGATTTTTTAACAAAAAATAACCGCCTCCAAAAATCTGGAAAATGTGTGAAAATAGCACTAAAAAGTAAAAAATAAATTCCGTTATTTTTACTTTAATTTACTTATAAACATCACCTATTCAACTGAATATTATATACTTATACGAGTTATACGTATCTACCACTTAATTCACATACCTGACACAATACATAGTTGTATATGACTAACAAACTAAATTAAATACCTATCACCAGAAATGAGATAAGTGTATTATATTTTTGGACTAAGTACTTAGAAAAAATATTTTATTAGGACTATAATATACAATTATACTTTTTTTTGGAGTCGGTGCCAGCCAAGCGTTTTAGTAAATAATTTCTTGATAATGTACAAAATATATGAAAAGCTGTATTGATACGATAGTTTAGCAAAACTTCATCAAACTAGTAAGTAATTTACAAATGACGAGAAATCAAATCAACAAATATAGATCAAATTTTAGGAAGTTTTCTATAACACAAAATATATGTAGATACCTATAGTTACATTAATATCACAATGTAGGATCTAACCAAACCTATTTTGCAAATAAAGAAAACAAAGCAACCTGGCAACAGGCGCGACAGCCCAGTTACAAATTAACCTAAATACCTATTTACAATTATGTATCTAAACAAAACATGAACTTAAAGCGATACTTGGAATAAATCAAATTCTGAGAAGTTTTTACAAAAAGATCTCAAAATTTGAAAAACATGAAAAATAGAATTATGTAAAGATGCAATACTAAAATGCAGCAATACCAAATGAAACCTATTTCAATGAACACAGATTTCGTGTAAAATAACTCTAAAGAACCACAATCCACTGCAATACAATAATTACCTACATACAAGCGCATAGAAAAAATGGATTTCGGAGACAACCGTCAACAACGTCTGCCTTCACGCGTCTGCCCTGCCCGCGTTGGGTCGGTTACCTAATAACATCTTTAATTATTAATCTCAGCTGGCACCGACTCCAAAAAAAGTATAATTGTATATTATAGTCCTAATAAAATATTTTTTCTAAGTACTTAGTCCAAAAATATAATACACTTATCTCATTTCTGGTGATAGGTATTTAATTTAGTTTGTTAGTCATATAAAACTATGTATTGTGTCAGGTATGTGAATTAAGTAGTAGATACGTATAACTCGTATAAGTATATAATATTCAGTTGAATAGGTGATGTTTATAAGTAAATTAAAGTAAAAATAACGGAATTTATTTTTTACTTTTTAGTGCTATTTTCACACATTTTCCAGATTTTTGGAGGCGGTTATTTTTTGTTAAAAAATCTTTTATATGATGATAAAAAGCATTCCAATTGATTACGAACTAGGTGCCTACTTTATTATTTGATTGTTGCCATAGACAATGGTGTGACAGGAATAGACGTGAGTGCTATTGGTCCGTATCGATTATTAAAATATAATTATTAAAATGCAGTTATTTAATCTTTAATTAACATTATATCAATAAGCTAATAATTTTTGAAGCAAAACAACGTTTAAATCAAATAAAAACGTCAAAGCATCGATTTAATGTTGTATCGATTTCACATAAAATCGATTTACAATGTGCAGCTCTGCTTTTGTCTTTTGCTGTGACAGTTAGATGCTACAGAATACAGGTGAACGCTGACTTGGCCGCATCGCAGTCTCCGCAGTCCCCGCAGTCATCGCTTTTTGTCAATGGCTTCGCACATCTATCCGCACCGCAGTCACTGCAGTCGTTCCCGTCGCCGCACGCATCGCACTTGATTTCTTTCATTCAGTTTGTAATGTAATACGTCATCCGCGCTAGCCGCAGCGTCCGCTGCGTGCGGGCCGGCGTTGGTGACGTCATCTGCAGCGGCTTGGGGAGTTCGGTCGTTTCAGGGACTGCGGCGACTGCGACGCGGGTGGGTGTGCGAGGTTGCATAGAACTTCATATAAAGAATTCGAATGCGAATACTGCGGCGCGTGCGGTGCGGCCAAGTCTGCGTTCACCTTAATTCTGCGTTTTGATGTCAATCTGACATAATTTCATTTGATAATTCAAACGTACCTACATTGTTCATTCTTAAGGCGAGGTTGCAGTACAGTGCGTAGCTCGACCTCACCCCCCGCAAAAACAAAAACACGGCGGTGGCGTCAGCGAGTGAGCGGGGGGAGGGTAGGGGGGGTTTCGTGTGTGCGTGTGCCACAGCGCAGCGTAAAAAAACCGTAGATGAGTTATGTGAACTTCAAAAGTGGCACATTAAAAACAGGCTAAATGTCTCATTTGGCTTTAGTCGCGTAGGCGCTGCGGTCTGAAGCGCTCGCTCTTTTACTCGCGTGTGTGTACGTTACATTTGAAAATGCCGTCGTGTGTAATGAGATTTTGCACAAACTATAGTAGGAAAATGACTAAAAGTTATGAAATCACTTCTCATTCATGAGTATTACAATATTACAACGTTTTATTTACAATTTATAATAAATTCAGTATCACAAATAATAGAGTGAATAAAAAATTTGGCATTTAGCGAGTGTAAAAGAGAAGCAGTATTGTGCGTGTTCAAAGACTAAAAAACAAAGTATCCAGATGGGACATTCGTAATAATAAAATACTGATGTGTGTTTTTGTCAAGTAATAAAAGTCATTTGAGGCTGAATCAACACAATATATTATTATTATAGAAATACAAAATCATACGTAAGTTACAAACATTGACGGATGATCAAAGTCCATTCACTTGTTCTTGTTTTTCTCCTTTTAGTATTAAACAACTAAGTAGATTGTACTGCACAGTTTTCGCTGCCGACCCACCGTACCCCTGGCAGTACCCCTGGGGGTATGGTGGGTCTTTCAAAGCTTAACCGTACTCCCAGATAATATTGTTGTGTAATTGTGTAGTTTATTAATTTCAGTTCGTTAATTTCTAGTTCTACTATTTTGTGGGATCATTCCCAGTATAGTAGTAGTATTGAACAATTCTATGATAGAACTGTCCTAATTCTATTAGCACAACTTGATGAGGAGAACAGAACTAATGGGATAAGTAATAGGAAATGTCCCAGTCTAGTTCTATGTATGTTTTTACAAGGGCATTCAATAGAACTACTAGGAATGATCCGTAGTGTCACGACAGCGCGCTCATATATCCGAATGAATATGTTTTGTAGACGTTCATTTGTTTAATGTGTAAAACAAATGAACGTCTACAAAACAAATGAACGCCTACAAAACAAATGAACGTCTACAAAACAAATGACTTACAGAAAGTGATCAGCTATCGATAGTGATTGCAGAAAACAGGTGCATGCGATTTTCAACCTAATTGACATTAGTCAGAATTTATAATTTTATTACCCTTATATTGCCAGAAAGCGAGAAAAACCAAAAAAAAACGTTTGTCATGAATTGTCAATAAGGTCGAAAATCGCATGCACCTGTTTTTTGCAATCACTATCAATAGCTGATCGCTTTCTGGTAGTCATTTGTTTTGTAGACGTTCATTTGTTTTGTAGACGTTCAATTGTTTTGTAGACGTTCATTCGTTTAACACATTTTTATACATACATATTTATTCAGATATGTGAGCGCGATGTTGTGACACTACCCTTGTAAAACATACATAGAACTAGTGGTAAATTTCCTATAACTGTTTCCCATTAGTTCTATTCTTCTCATCAAGTTGTGCTAATAGAACTAGTGGGAAATAAGTATCACTAGTTCTATCATAGAACTGTTCAGTAGAACTAGTGGGAATGATACGACAGCGCAAGGATGATGATGAAGACGGGTCTTCAACAGTACCACAGATTATACCTATAATATACAAAGCATTATAACCATTAGCAGTAATACCTAAACGTTTTATTCTCAAATTTATCTCCTTGTTGCACTATATCATCGTACTAGCGCTCGTCCTCGCTTGTCTAAAAATACAAAAACGTAAGTAGTAAGTCATTATCATACGAGAGATAACACTGTTCAGTTTAATATCCACGTAGCACGTTGGTATAACACTACGAGCATTTCAGCCAGGAGTACGGTTAAGCTTTAAAAGACCCACCATACCCCCAGGGGTATTGCCAGGGCTACGGTGGGTCCGCAGCGCACAGTTTTTATATTAACGTACTGTTTTAGGTTTCCATTGAATGAGATGAGAAGAATAAAATGTACTTTTTTAATAAATGTTATAAATAAATCACATCGACTTTTTATTTCCATACCTTAAATGAATTAATCAAATTTACTTTGAGGTGAATTGAATTTACTCAAGACAGACAAAGTGATCATGTCGCATCTGAGTCAAATTATTGTTTGTGAAACGGTCAGCATGATGTCACAATGCGCGTCGGTCCAGAGAGTATATGTTTATCTCTATTTCGCGCTTGCGATTAGATGTCTCACTTACACTTCTTATCTAATTCTTAGTGTGTCGTTTTGACATATTTATATTAGTGTGCGTACGCTTTTCGCGATGCGTGCCACTCGTAAGCTCCGTCATGTTACCTTGTCAGTAACCCGTCTACGGTTTCTTACTAGTATGTCTATGGTTTGAACGATTGAGTTTGGAATACGAATTACTTTGTACTTTTGCGAAAACGTACATGCGGGGGTGGAGGGGGATTTTGCGGAGCAACGACGTACGTCCGCCCTCAATCACGCCTAGACAGGCACTGATGAACGGCCGGCGAGCGATATAATGCCAACATTTTGACTATTTCTTTTCGTGGAGAAAAATGATAACGAAATTACGACATCTGTCTTTACCATTTATTTTAAAATAAAGAGCTGTTTCTATTGATAATACTTTCATATAAATTCATTATGGAATCTCTAAGCAGTACACGTTTAAAATTGTGATTTAGTGCCATGTTTGACTTTTTTTTTTATCAAGCCAATTATTCCAAATCGTGTTTCTATCTTTACGATTTACTAGAAGATATGTTCAACTTTTATACTTTAATTTTTATTCATTAAAATTATCATAGTTCATGGGACTTTCAGACGTTCAAAAATCTTAAAAAGTACTGCAACCTCGCCTTAACTAAAAACTAAAACACTGATATCTTGTTTTTCCGGGTTTCCCGAGTGAAAATAGAATCATTCATAGACTCTGTTACTTACGCTGAATTTTTTGAAATATTTTTTATTACGGTGCGCTTCAATTTAATTTTAGACATTTCGATGTATGGAGATCTGCCATTGTCCTTTAATTTGAACCTATCCCTAGCAGATAAAACAAATGTGTTGTAATTTAAATAAATGGATAATATACGAGTATAAAAAGATTCATTCTGAATTATAACTTACCGAACTCAGCACCTACTCGCATGAGTATATGCGAGTAGGTGCGACAAGAGTGTTCTAGCCTTAATAAATTGTAGCACGTAGCTATTGCGATTTGTAGGTATTAATCGTGGTAGCCGCATACGACTGATCAGAGACGGTAGCCTATTAAAAAAATCATAAATATCTACCCTAAACTGGGAAAATTCGACCGCCAAGAGCCTCAGTATCATGCACTGAATAACTGGTATCGGTTTTCGGTTTATTATTTATTTACACCCAATATTATTATACACCTAAAAGATACACTTTACTTAATACAATAAAACCGTTTCAACAATGATATAGATCGTATATAAATGTATTAAGCGAAAGACCCGCTTAAAAAAAACATCAATCCACCAAGTACAGTCCGAGGGGAATAATATTTTGCACTAAAAACTTTACTCTTTATTAATACAAAAGCAATTTCAATTCTAACTCAATAAAAAAATAGTTCATATTTCGATTAACTTGTCTTTCAGTACCCGTTCTCTGAATTATTAGTCAGAAATCAATTGATAAATGGTTTTTAATACAAAAAGAACAACATATATAGGTTTTTACGACAGTAAATGTGACCATAAGCTTACCAAAAATGGATATACGACTTATACAGTTTTTTTAAAGTACATTTTCATGGGGTGTATTAGCGAAGAATTGACGTTTCTTAGACGTAAATCCAAGCTAACTTTAAAACTAAAGAACATAGATATGTTTTGATAATATAACCTTTTTCATTCGCAAATTGTAAGAAACTTTCTAATAGTTATTTTTTTTATAACTTCAAAAGGAAATAAGTTATGAATTTTTAAGTAAAAAAAAAGTTTTTCTGCTCTCCTAAAAAGTCGGGTTTTGGTTGATACTACCTTTCTACCCAAAGGTATCGATACATGGGTTTTTACGACACTAAATGTGACCATAAGCTTATTAAAAATGGATATACGACCTATACAGTTTTTTTAAAGTACATTTTCATGAGGTGTATTAACCAAGAATTGATTTTTCTTAGACGTAAATCCAAGCTAACTTTAAAACTTAGGAAGATAGAATGGTTTTGATGATTCATCCTTTTTCAATTCAAATTCAAATTCAAAATCCTTTATTCATTTGGGTCACAATGTGAAGCTTATGAACGTCAAAATAATAAAATTCTAAAATAATTACTTAAAGACTCTACATTTACTGCCACGTTCGCAAAGCAAGGGCGTAGAACCATGAGAAAGAACGGGCAATAAAACTCACGGTCACTCTTTTTCATCGCCAGGTTTTGCATAATACACAAAATTTACACTTTGTAAGGTGCTGCAACTGTTACACCTTCTATATCACTTGTATATATTTACTGGACATAATAATACTCAAGCATAATACTTTTGATGTTCATTTGGTTAGCCTCCTCAGAATAGACATGGTGAAACAGGAGCATCCACTTACATTATATATACCTAATAATGCCGACAATCCATGAAAGTGATCAGAACCATGATGGAAATAATGCAGTTAAAATTCTTCTTCTTCTTCTATTTCATTCGCAAATTGTAAGAAACTTTTTCATAGATCATTTTTTTATAACTTCAAAACCAAAAAAGTTATGGATTTTTATGTAACAACAATTAGTTTTTCTGCTCGCCTGAAAAGTCGGGTTTTGGTGTATACGACCTTTCTACCCAAAGGTATCGATAATTGGGTTTTTACGACAGTAAATGTGACCATAAGCTTATTAAAATGGATATACGACATTTTTTTAAAGTACATTTTCATGGGGTGTATTAACCAAGAATTGATTTTTCTTGGACGTAAATCCAAACTAACTTTAAAACTAAAAAATATAGATAGGTTTTGATGATTTAACCTTTTTCATTCGCAAATTGTAAGAATCTTTCTCATAGATCATTTTTAATCACTTTCGGGTTTTGGTTTATACGACCTTTCTACCTAAAGGTCGATATGCAATAAGGATTTACGACGTCGAATTTAAACTATGCTTAGGTAATGCATTCAACACATTAGGGCGTATAAACCATTTACAATTAACGACTATTTTTACGCCCTGAGTTAATAACAATTATGGTCATTACATCATAACAAAACTACAAAAAAATAACATTCGGCTTTTACACTGAAAATTTACATTTTTTAAGAAGCTACGACCAAAAATTTCTGGGTCGTATTAACCATTTTTGTGCGAATTTCTACATTTCGTATATACAGATCGATAGAGAAAAAATTCTGAGAAAAATGGTATATATAACTCAATTTGGCCAAAATGGTTTATACGACCTTTCTACCCAAAGGTATCGATATATTAAATAAGCTTATTTTAATTTTAGGACATAATTAAGTTGCTTTTTATGTAATAGTTGATTTTATATATTATATGCAGAGGTATTATGTATAAGTACTAATATCTGATTAGGGATCTATTATACAACATGAACAAAATAACGACTCAGCAATTTAAACTCCTTGTTAATGTGTTTAAGACATGTTTTACAGCGATAAAAATAGTCCCCGTGCACTCTACGCAGTGCACGCCGCATGCTCATACAACTTATATGAGATACGGGTGAAAAAACGCCTGGCGCGTGAGACAGAGATAGTTCAATACAAAATGTACCGAGAAATAACACCTTCCCGTGCGGCGCACGGGCGACCCGAAAACTCCCGAAAGCGGGCGAGGTTTGACGAAGTTCGCTTATTCAGCGGCGCGGCGGCGGCGCCGGCTCAAGCTTCATTGGCTCACTGTTTGTTATATTTAAATATTGGCATACTGAAAGGATTTTTGACGTGACAACGTCTTATAAATTGGTTTGCCGGGTGACACTTCAAGAAACTGCGTTACGCTCCGCTCACGTTATGCGCTCACAATGAGAGCGAGTGAGAGGCACGCGTCCCGCCTAAGAGCGAGAGAGACAGACATAAAAAGTGAAAGGCACGCGTCTTTCATCCTTCTTCCTACTATACGAATGAATATTCACATTAAAATTATTTTACCACTCAAAGTCGTTGTCACGTAAAACTTTCGCCCGTATACCGACTTTACAGGCAACCAATTTTGATATGCACCTATGTGTTTACTGAGTTTAGTGTTTTTAGTGTTTATTATGTTGTGATTTAGTAATTGTGAGTAAATAACTTTTAAAATTAGTAATAAATTATAACGCTGACTCGATTCGATCGAATAAATATGTATTAAATAGGCAGTGTCAAGCGCGCCATTTTTATAATTTGAAACTAGACTGTAAATACTTAAATAGGTACATAACTATTACGCGAAATTTTATGACTGAAATTAAATAGACTGAGAGCCAGTGTTCCGCAGACTTACGGTATAGTAGCAAACTCTATATTAATGCTAGTTATACTGATTACGTTACGTAGTCCGTGTGGTGACGGATTAAGAATACGCAATGTCACCACCCCATATCATCTCATGGGTGTCGTAAGAGCCGACAGAGGGACCGTACTAAGCAGAGAACAGCACTGTAAGAGAAGGAAAACTTGATACAAACCCTATACCAATCCGTTTGGCCCGCGTGGTATAGTAGGCCAATTCCTCCTTTCATAGGAGAGGCCTAGTCCAGCAGTGGACTGTAAGGGGCTGATGATGATGATGAATACTAATTACGGTTCACTATTCAAATAGAGGGTTTCTTTAGGCGTGCCTAGAAGTCGAAAAGCATGAAAATCGACTTTCAAAACGTGATCGCAGCATGTTTGCTAAAAGAAAAGAAATGTTTGTTATTGTTTACCAACATTAAATTATTATTTTCTTTAGGCACAATTTTTTGGTCAATTTTGCGTATTAATTGAATGTATTTAAAAAAGGTAAGTAAGTACTTAAGTAGGTTCCTAGTTTGTAACTAGTATACGTTATGATAGTACCTACAAAATTTTGTTTTACTTTATCTTAGAAATCGAATAGGTATTTATAACTTAGGCCCAGTTCCACCGCTCTCGTATAATATAATATAAGTATGCCTATAAATTAGTTTCAACAAACTTCCAACGTTTATTTATCTGGAAGATAGTCCTATCCGGGCGGCTAAACAGGGCCTTAATGTGCTGGTAAAGTGCACCACCACTTCTCTGACTCACGAGCCGCCACTGACGCCCCCACCAAGTTACATATTTATTTTTAGTATTTAATAGCTTTTTTATAGAAAATATATTGGGCGGACCCCTGTGTAAGAACAATTTTTGATAGTTTTTCGTTAATTACTTAATGATGCAAACAGAATGATTTATGTATTGTATACCATAAGATAGAAAATTTTGAGCCCCATCTAGCTATGTATAGAACATATATGCATGTACCATAGTATGTAAGATATTTACATGTATGTACTTATTTGAAAATAAACATACGTTGTGCAAATGTTCCGTGCGGTGGTCGTCGTTGTGGTAAAGTGCCGAGGTACCTAAGCTACACAATTTTCGGCCAGTTTGTTGGCGTCCCAAGGACCACCTTTGTAACTGAGTAACCGTCAGTAACCGTACGTAACCATCCAGTACCGAACACCTGAACAGCATCGCTTCCCAAGTATGAAGATGTTTCATTTCTGAAGCCCCGATAGTTCGAAGCCATACAGTCCACGCACACATAGAACACAGTCGTCGTAGGAACACTCTACATACAGTCTACCAGCTAAGGTTCGATTCCTGGCATCCGTCACAGATATAATACATCTTCTTCTATTACGTTGAACACGTGAGATTCAATTACCAGTTGAATAATGACCGTGATAATAATAACTTATGCATCAGTATTTTCATTCGCGTACGTTCCAGACTTGCAGCTCAGCCGGCGTGACGTCTGCTACCTTGAAGTTTTGACAGCTAGCTACTGCGTTAAAAGATTTCCTTGCTCGAACAAGTTAATAAACATATCTATAAAGTATATGTGACGGATGCCAGGAAACGAACCTTAGCTGGTCCGCCACAGTGCGTTGGTGGTGTGTGACTGTAGAGTGTTCCTACGACGACTGTGTTCTATGTGTGCGTGGACTATATGGCTTTGAACTATCGGGGCTTCAGAAATGTAACATCTTCATACGTGAGGAGCGATGCTGTTCAGGAGTTCAGTTTGGACGATTACTCAGTTACAAGATGGTGGTTAGGACGCCAACAAACTGCCCGAAAATGACACTACATGACACTTCTTATTATTGAATCGCGAAATTTCACTGTTCTATCGTTATTTTTGCACTTTGACGTGTCCGAGAATCGAAACCGGTATACCGCATGATTGGATAGCACTATTTTTCACGATTTTCACTCGCGGTTTCGAATACACTGTTCACTAGCATTGTTTTAATGTCTGTCGCGAACAATATCGTTATCAGAATTTTAATCGTTATTAAAATATTTCAGGTTGTTTTTCAACGCATACAGAACTCTCATTTGGATACATTCCAGAATTTGCACACGATTTATAGGCCATGTGAGAACTCGAAACGGGTTTTTCACTGCTTTAAATTGCTATATTGAGCAGCACATTACCCTAAAATAACTTGAAGTAATTTAGAAACGCTCTCACTTAATTAATCAACAGGCTAAGGTTATACCTTCGTCGTAATTACATAGAGCTGGTTCGTGATGAACACTTGCTTTTTTAAAAAGTTTCTACATAAATTCATGCAATGTGATATGAAAGTGAATAGTCCAGCTTTAATCAAGTCAAACTCCAACAAACCGAGTAAATCTAAAGTTAAAATTACAGAGTATAATATTCCTCTAAGTTGGAAAACGTATGAATATATTAACATTAGTAATTTAGTACAGTATTGTGTGCTTAAACTATTTTTTAAACTTTGTAGGCTAGGGATTAGACCTCTTGTAGGTAACAAAGAACTAGGTTTTTAAATGAACACAAATGAAATAAGAATAAATGTCTTCAGGACTATTTATTTTTCGTTCTTTAAAAGCGGTCGTAACAATCGTTTAATAAATTCATTCAGTAGAAACTGTATCTATTTATAAAACGTTATCAAAATGGATGGCATGGCATTAGTTGAACTTGAATTTTGGATTAAAGTAACCATTAAGGGAGATGACCTGCTGGCTAAAGGATTTTCTGATGGCAAATGAGGTCTGCCTAATTGTGGTGTACCTCCTGCTCCATTTCTTATTTCTTTTCCCCCGATAAAGGGTTTATATCCAGTCAGATACTTAATAGGGCCAAAGAAAGTAAAAGTAGGATGGGGCTGCAATAGTTAAATTTTTGGGGGTAACTCAATATCGTTTATTGAAATTTAAACTAAACATACATATGCTCACGCCTTTTTCCCGTCGGGGTAGCCAGAGACAACAGAACGCCACTTGCTTCTATCCTTACAAACCTCACACGCTTCCTCTACATTTATTATTCATTCATTTATTTTAAACTATGTTCTCTATTATAGTAAATTAACGCCCTTAATATAGTAAATTACTTTGGAAAAACGTAAAATCAATTTCCTACACAAACAAAACGAAAACCATAAATCCTGAAATATTAAATATTAAATCGTCCCCAAATAAATCGGTAAAATACATAAATTAATATTTAAGCAGTATTGGTAAACACCTGGCTCTTCAAACTAAAACTAATATCCATAGAGCCTCTAACATATTCTTTAAACTACCTACACAGGTGAATTTTTTTGGTCTTCTTGACACTGACCCTGATGAAGTTTATGGTATAGTATATTTTAGGCTCATCAGTATACCACTGATGAGCCTAAAATCAGACAGCGCCGCTGGGTGGGACAACATCTCAACATCATTTTTAAAATATATTAGAGGGCTATTATAATTCCAATATACAAGGCTGGGGACAGGGACGATATTAATAACTATAGGCCTATCTCCATATTGCCGGCTATATCTAAAATAATAGAAAAAGTAATGAATAAAAGGTTGGTTAATTACCTAAGCCAACACAATATTTTATCCGACTCGCAATATGGTTTTAGACGAGGTGTATGCACTGAAGATGCAGTCACTGCTCTAACCTCACTTATAAGTGAGCATCTTGAAAAGGGAGACAAATGTTCCACGGTCTTCATTGACCTCAAAAAAGCTTTTGAAACCTTCTCTGTCCCTATCCTTGTGAACAAATTGAAAAAAGTCGGCGTTAGGGATACAGACCTAAATCTCTTTAAATGTTACTTATCGAATGGCAAACAAAGGGTCAAAGTGGGACGATACACGAGTGACGACGCAGAAGTGTCATTCGGCGTGCCCCAAGGAAGCGTTCTAGGTCCTACACTGTTTTTAGTGTACATAAACGAGCTATGTAACATGAAAAACAATAACGCTAAAGTATTCTCCTACGC
This sequence comes from Euclidia mi, assembly GCA_944739405.2. NCBI lineage: Eukaryota > Metazoa > Arthropoda > Insecta > Lepidoptera > Erebidae > Euclidia > Euclidia mi. The sequence goes on from OX123190.2 coordinate 36,259,694, forward strand.
CGATGACACAGCTGTTGTGTTTTTTGGCACGACGTGGTGTGATGTTCGATGGTTCGTATAGCAAAATGGTTAAATGACAACCTACTCACGCTTACACACACACACACACACACACACACATACACACACACACCCACACACACACACACACACACACACACACACACACACACACACACACACACACACACACGCGCGCGCGCGCGCGCGCACGCACACGCACACACACGCACACGCACACGCGCGTACACGCGCACGCACGCACACACACACACACACACACACACACACACACACACACACACTCTGGAATGCCTACTATACTAGTAAATCCCTTGATTTTCGGCCAAGCTTAATATACATTTATGTAGTCATTTCCCCCCGATAACGAGGGATTGATGCTGAAACTCGCATGTGGCTGATTGATATGCATGTAAAGGCGTGTTTTTTTAACTATTAGTTTATATTACTAGAATTTCGTGGCTTGTCTGCGTGGGACCTTTTTACTCATTAGGGGAATTTCCAAAACTCTCCACTCCACACAAACGGGGTTAAGAAACTGTTTTGTCATTTCAGTTGTAGGTACGTTGTCTGCATATCAGCAGTTTTTGTCTTCTATAGACTTTTAAAGTTAACTAAAATTAAAACGAGTGGCTTATATTACAAACATTTGAAAACAAACTCCTTTCCCTTAGGAATCTTTAATAAGCCATTCATTATCATCAGCCCTGTATATGTAATATCCCACTGCTCGGCACGGAATTAGTCCATAGGCCATAGTCCAGCTCGCTGGCCAAGTGAGACTTCACATGTGTTTCGAGAACATTACGGTGAACTCTCAGAAATACATGAAATAGAAGTGTTATTATACATATATTTATAGGTACAAGGTATATGGCTTATATGTAGTATTTTAGTTATATTAGTCAATGGTTTGAAAAATAAAAGATACAACTATCAATTCTTACTTTCATTTATTCAGTTTGTCACAAGAATACATCTTAGATAAGGATACATTTACAGTTACCGCCACTCTTGGCTATTCTTTTAATAGTAATTGTTTATAAAAGCAGCACAAACTATAATATCATATTTATAATATTGGGTAGCCAGGTTGTAGGTAGTTCAATATATGAAATATAACATTAATACAATGGATTAGAAACAATATAATTAATTTAATAATATTGACCACCGCTATATCTTTTATTATTATTCTAGGTATATTTACTATGGATACCTATATTCAATATTTACCACTGTAGGTAATATTCACCACAGGTACATGTAATTGATAAGGCTTGTTTCACAGCACATGAATCGATTCTATTATATGATATCTCAAGTTCTAAACTTATAACATCTCACAACTGACTAAACCACCCACAATATCAATTATACAATAGCTACACTATATTACATTGATTCTGCATCATTTCTATTGACAATACTCTAAATAGCACCACAGAAGCAATATAGAATTGTGAAACACAATAATATAATAGTCAGAATTAAATCGTACCTTAGTTAGCCGTTGCCGGAGCGAAACTGAACATTGAACAGAGTCTGTTCACATTTTATATTCTATTTACCCGTTTGACAGTGTCAACTGTCAAACGTCAAACCAATTAGTCTATTTAGAATTGGCAACACTATAAATTCAAAACATACAATACATTTATGTTCATTTACAATATGTTTAGGCCATACATAGTTAATGATAATATATAAGGTTATATCTTGTTAAAGACATACATAATTATGTGAATAATTGTAAAATCGGTCTTATTGTAACTTAACCTACGAGCTTTTGCTGGGATAATAAATAGGTACTTACAAACGGGACACACATACTTTAGACGTACTTACTTTGATATATTTTTACATATCTTGTAAGGCCTTTGGTGTGACCTAAAGAGGTACACTACACATGTATACCTTGTGGTAATGTACATTGTACCAAGATGATATACACGTGTAAAGTAGTGCAGAAATACTGCATTGACTGAACTTGAATTGTGGATTAGCGTACATGCTGGCTAAAGGATCTTCTGTTAGCAAATGAGGCCTAACTGTTGTGCACTACTCTATTTCATATTTCTCTATCCCCGTTATAAGCTTTCTACCCAACCAGATACTTAATAGTCCCAAAAAAAGTAGAGGGATGGTGCTGCAAAAGTTTTAATTTTACTTTCTCGAGGTAACATTTTATAGTTTATTTTAAATTTAAACTATTTACTTTATTATACACCAATAAGCTAATTTGAAAACAACATTGGCATCCCTACATTAACAGTAAGAAGTCAAACAAACATTATTTTAAAACAATACAAGAGATTATAAGAATTATTCTAGAATGACAAAGTGATGTGAATAGCCTTTTGGCGAACATAAATAAAATTATACTAAACCCAACGTTTACAGACGATAAATACTCCAGGCTGAAAAATAAGTCCTAGAATCTAATGTCGCTATTTCACTTGTTGATTTTTTCACTCCACCTCACATTTAAGATTACGTAGTACTTTCACAAAATGATATCACAAGTTTTATGTAATAATACTTCAGTGTAATGTGCAGTGTAAAGGCCGTTACATATTTGTTATCGTAATAGATTTATCGGTATCGCAATAACGGTAATTCTGGCGATAAGTTGCTCGTTACCGTGTCTTGCGAAACGAGAACTAAAAGGGAAAATGAAGCTCAATAGATTTTTTTTGCTGTCATCTTCTTCACGTTAGGGACGTGTAATGAATGCTCTCGAATTGTTAGACTTGAGCCTTTGTAAGTGAAATAATCCTATTAAATATTTATATTATAAAAGTTTTCAAAATTAGATGTTTTTATTCAATCTAGAAAAATCGGTTGAATGCTTATCCATGAAATTTGATACAATGCATATGTGTAATTAAATTAAGAGTATTAGGTATTTACTACCACATGCACACAACCCCTCTAGTCTCTAACTGAGCAAAATTTTTACTATGGGTACTAGACAACGGATAAACATACACATATAGACTTTTTTGTGAACTGATCCATACATATTATACGAAGAGTCACCTAAGCCAAGACAAACATCCTTTTTCACGCACACGATAGGCTTGTGTCCACTAAGAATAAATCAGTTTGATTGTAGTACACAATAAAACATTACAGGTAGCTTTATTTGTACTGAGTTCCTTGCATATTGTAAAGGTATACCTACTCACAGTATGCAGACTAGTGGAGCACCTTCGGGGAGGCCAGTGGACGTCTTTCGGCTGACATCATGATGATGATAATGATGCATACTTGTGTACTTTTTAGAAAGGCAAGGTACTTAGGCGCATATCTATAGATTCATTATTATTTGGAGATGTCAATGAAGTTTATTATCGTTATTTATAGGATTCTAAAACTAAAAATAATAATAATTATATGACGGGGATCCCAGAGAGTTGCAGTCATCTGGTACATGGTTATCCTCTTGCATCTTGTGGGGACGCGAAATAACACCACAGATAGATAGTAGATGTCTTCTATATTGATTTTAGAATATCTCCAATCACAAATATTCACCAAACGATAGGATGGAAACGGATACCTTTCGTGAGCTCACTCTCGCTTGCACGTGTCGACCCAACTGACCGACTTAATCGACATCGCCTCTGCACTTTGACAAATGACAGGCTGAATGTGCTCACGAATGACATTGACATTGACGTTTCGCGAAGTTGACAAGTGACAGGCTGATTATGTCACAGGCACTCTCACGAGCGACATCTAGTGCTCAGTTTAGGTAACATCTTGATACGCGTTGCGACACGGCCGTCCTGCGCCTTACACGTCCTCGTGTAAGTGTTCTGAAACAGAAAATATATCTAGCTACATATTTTGCTCGGCCATACCTGACCGCGTGAATCGTGGGTCAGGTAATATGATCATGAGATATCACTGAGACAGGGACATCACATAATTAGCATCCCTTAACCAAGAGCGTCACTTAGCCAGCGGCATCCCTTAACCAGGGGCATCCCTTAACCAGGGGCATCCCTTAACCAGGGGCATCACTTAACCAGCGGCATCCCTTAACCAGGGGCATCCCTTAACCAGGGGCATCACTTAACCAGCGGCATCCCTTAACCAGGGGCATCACTTAACCAGCGGCATCCCTTAACCAGGGGCATCACTTAACCAGCGGCATCCCTTAACCAGGGGCATCACTTAACCAGCGGCATCCCTTAACCAGGGGCATCACTTAACCAGCGGCATCCCTTAACCAGGGGCATCCCTTAACCAGGGGCATATTAGAGTGACAAGAACTACGAATACAAACCTACCCTATCAACATCAAGTTCAATCAGTCAGGTAATCAGGTTGAAAGTTAAATGGTCAAAGGACTAGTCAAGTCAGTGTCGTTTTCGACATCACCTTCGTCAGACTCAGGGATTTCACCAAGGGGCATCTTACGGAGCCTGTCGTGAGCGTATTTGTAAGTCCGGTTGTTATTAAGCGCTCTAAGCACATACCTATCGCCGTCTAGAACCTCAATGATACGAAAGGGACCTTTGTACTTAGGGTCGAGTTTGCATTGGTTACGTTCTTCGTTTTGTAGAAGAACAAAATCACCTATTGAAAATTTTCTAACTGCAGCTTTGGTGCTGTCAAATCTGGTTTTATCATTTTGGGAATTCTTATGCATAAGGGAAATAGCTCGCTCACGTATGGCATTCATATCAATCTCAGGTTCGTTATCATTGGAAAACAAAAGTTCTAGAGGCCTAGATACCTTCCCTATGAATAGCTCGAGAGGACTTGATCTAGTGACTCTGTTAATCGTGCAATTAAGAGCTAGCTGAACCTCTGGCAAAGCATCCTGCCACGACTTTTCCTTGCTGACCTCGACCGCGGTGAGCATATTTTTAAGTGTGCTCATAACTCTTTCAACCTGCCCGTTAGCACGCGAACTACCTGTCGCAATTAAGTGTAGATCGATACAATGAGACGGGCAAAAATCTTTAAAATCAGAGCTAGCAAAGCAGCGGCCCTGATCAGCGATGAGACGCCTTGGAGCACCAAACAAGGAAATGCTATGCTTAAGAGCCCTAATACTATTTGCAGAGTCAATACGTAAAGTGTGTTGTAATAAAACAAATTTTGTAAAGGCGTCTATTAAAACGAACACGTATTCTTTTCTGTCGTTTTTGCCGCTAAGTTTACCAGTTGCATCGATATGTAAAGTATGCCATGGTATAGGAGTCTTAGGTATCGGATGCATCTCTGTTTGAATCTTGCCAGATTGGGATTTTGATATTTTACATGTCACACAGTTATCAACAAATTTGCGAACAAATTTTGACATATGGTCGAACCAGTACATGTCGTAAACTTTTTCTAATGTTTTCTCCCAACCTACATGCATGAGCGATTCATGAGTGGAGTTTATAACTGACCAGCGTAGAGCTCTGGGAACGATAGGCAGCCATCGAGACCGATTATTCCGTTGAACCTTTCGGTAAAGTACACCAGATCTAATTTCATAAGTCTTAGCAACTTCTTCATCAATACTATGGTTGTTGAGACTTTCAATCAGCTTTGTGATCTCGGGATCACGCTGCTGCTCAGCATGCAACCACTTATCAGGCAAATTTGTAAGATCTACGCGTTTTTGCTCAATTTTATCAAAAGGCTCACTTGGAAGGGGGTTTCTGGACAAGAAATCGGCATGACACATACGTTTACCGTCTCTGTATTCTATCTCAAAATCAAAGGCTTGTAGGAAAGCCCACCACCTATGTACGCGAGGAGTAAGATCCACTTTATTGCGAGAAGACTTCAGGGAGTTACAGTCCGTTACTACAGTAAACCTATTTCCGTGCAAGTAATGCCTAAAGTGCTTGATGGCATTTACAACCGCCAGAGTCTCTAGCTCATATGAGTGATACCTAGACTCTGCCGCTGTAGTACGCTTACTGAAATAGGCAACTACAAACTGTCTGCCCTCCTTGGTCTGCAACAATATAGCGCCATAACCAATTGCACTAGCGTCAGTGTGTAGTTCGATTGGGCAATCGGGGTCAAAAATCATTAATACCGGTTCTTTAGTCAGTATCGCAATAATTTCCTGTCTAATGGTCTCATATTCAGGCTTCCACTCGATGTTACCTTTGCCAGGGCTAGTGAGAGCATTAAGTGGAGCCATTTTTTGTGCAAAGCCCGGTATAAATTTTCTGAAGTAGGATGATAGCCCTATGAACTGTCGCAATTGTGTAATGCTTTTGGGGGGAGGCAAGGCAACTAAGGCCTCAATCTTTTTAGGGTTTGGACGAATCTCGCCGCAACTAACTACGTACCCAAGGTACTCTACCCTTTTGTTCATAAAAGAACACTTCTTCAAATTGAAAGAAAACCCCTTTTCAGTTAAAACTCGCAAAACAGTTCGAATTCGGTCTAGAGATTCGTCAATATCCGAATTTCCAATAATAAGAATGTCATCCATGTAGACAATTGCATAGGAATTGACAAGAGAACCTAACGCTTTAGTAACAGCTCGTTGAAATTCTGAGGGTGCATTACGAAGGCCAAAAGGCATCGTGACGTATTCGTAATGGCCTTCTGGAGTTATAAACGCCGTCTTCTCAATCGAATTATGATGGATGGGTAGTTGGTGGAAGCCACTAGCCATATCTAAAGTGGTAAAATAGTAACAACCATGAAGACGGTCAATCTGATCTGAAATAAGTGGTAAGGGAAACCGGTCGGGTATGGTGTTTCCGTTTAGTTCGCGGTAATCGACACACATACGATCCGTGCCGTCCTTCTTCTTGACCAGAAGAATAGGACTAGCAAACGGAGATGAACTAGGACGAATGACACCACAGGTAAGCAATTCGCCTACCTTTTCACGGACTACACTACGCTCTTGAGGACTGAGCCGGTAAGGACGTCGATAAACAGTCTTAAAGGGGTCGATAAGTCGGATTTCTACAGGGTCAGTATTTGCAGGACCTGATGGGGTACCGTAAACAAAGTGGCCCCTAAATTCAGACAAGATATCTAACAATTTAGGCTTGAACTCTAAAGGAATATCTGTATTGATAATTTCAAAATTATTATCACTAGGAATAGCTGTACACGCGTTTATAATCGAACTTTTGATAAAAATCACTTTGTTGAGGGTAATACATACTTCTAACCCGTGCGCTAACACTTCTTGTCCAATCATGATATCATGTAACAAACATTCATCCGGTAAAACATGAAATAGAATATTGAGAGCGATATCGTTAACATTAACTTCAGCCATCACTTGACAAGTACTGTAAACACTAGTTTGTCCAACACCAGTCATTTTGACTAGGCTAGTAGTACGTGTACCTTTAAGCTTGGCTGAAACTGATTCTTTAATTAACGAGCACTCTGCTCCTGAGTCAAAGCGAAATGAAAAGAACTCACCGGAATGTTCTAGGGTTCCCATAGGAGCGCTGACAGTGACGGCGTCTATGCGCCGTTCCGTAGGCTTGGTTGTTGACTGGAGAGCAGTGGTCTTCATATCCGCGATAGTAGCCCGAGGACACCTTGAGGAGTAGTGGCCAACGCCTTTACAGTTGTAGCAGGTCACATCTGGAGCGGCCTGCTTCGAACCCGTTGCAGGCTTGCTTGTTTCGCCGCGAGACATTCCGGAAAAGCGATTATCTTTCTTGAGGCGGCACATAGAAACATGATGTCCTGATCTTCCACAGTGTGTACATTTAACAATGGGGGTCATCATAAGCTTACGTTGCTTTGGGTCAGGCTGGTCATTGTTGTGATCACTAATTGGAGCCTTTCTTTTCATGTAAGACAGTGCTCTTAGTTCTTGTTGCATCTTAGTTCGACTGTCAATCTCGGTAGTGAAAGCGACACGGTTAACGCGAGGTTCTATTTGGGCTATATGGGCCATCACAGTAGAAATAGCGATTTGTTCCGTACTTAACTTCTTCCAACGAGACATTAAAATATTCAGTTGACTTGCAGCATAAGTTGCAAGGCACTCACCTTCCTTAGGCTTGCTGTGGTAGAGGTTGATAAGTGTCGAGGCAGCCGTTTCCGATACGTCATAGCGAGCGGTGAAAGCTTCTTGAAAATCCTTCCACGTCATACCTGGGAAGGACACCTGAGATAGCCAGGCCGAGGCCTGTCCCTTCAACGCCTTGCTTAACGCTATCATCAAAGGTGCTCCGGATAGAGGCTGATCAGCCATACACATATCGGCCGTCGATAGCCAAGCACATGCGTCAACACTTGTCTTTTCGGGATCAAAAGTGGGTAGGTGCATGTTGTCGCTAGACTTCGAACCTTTCATGGCCTGGATAAGAGCAAGGAAGTTTTGATTTTGCTGTTCTAATATCAATTTCCACTTATCGTCATTATTTTCCATCGTAGGCTGCACCGGGGAACGTGGATCACATCCGACTTCTGATGACGGGGATCCCAGAGAGTTGCAGTCATCTGGTACATGGTTATCCTCTTGCATCTTGTGGGGACGCGAAATAACACCACAGATAGATAGTAGATGTCTTCTATATTGATTTTAGAATATCTCCAATCACAAATATTCACCAAACGATAGGATGGAAACGGATACCTTTCGTGAGCTCACTCTCGCTTGCACGTGTCGACCCAACTGACCGACTTAATCGACATCGCCTCTGCACTTTGACAAATGACAGGCTGAATGTGCTCACGAATGACATTGACATTGACGTTTCGCGAACTTGACAAGTGACAGGCTGATTATGTCACAGGCACTCTCACGAGCGACATCTAGTGCTCAGTTTAGGTAACATCTTGATACGCGTTGCGACATATATATTTGTTCCTGTGACAGTGAACACCAATCAGAGAGCATTACGTCACACAGTGCATCCGCCATTGATGTTGTTGACGTTTTGGTAGTAAATACAACTAAAACGTCAAACTTTGCACCTACCTGTCAAACTGAATACAACAAAGTAAAAGTGCATACACCAGACTAGACTTTATTCACGGTTTCTTTTGTTTTGCACTTTGTGACATCACTCAACCTCATCCATCCTCAATCCATAATGGTTTACAGCGTTTTCGCGTCAAACTCAAAAAGGTTTTTTAAAAACCGAAGTTAGTAATTTTGCTGTTCGATTTTTTAAGAAAATTCATTTATTTCGGTTTAACATCTAATAAACGAACGAATCAATCACTAATAATTACATTTCAGGACACAAGCCTATTGTTTTTTTGATTGAATATCGAACCCGCGATCTTTAAATATTGGAATAACATCAAAGAACATAGTGTACCTACTAACATAAACCATATGGTGGATTAAGACATATTAGACTATCGTACCGCGGGTGAAGGCTGGTATTAGGATAAAACCTTCTTCCTTTAGTCATACACATACATACATATCGTCACGCCTTTTATCACCGAAGGGGTAGGCAGAGGTGTATTTCTACACCCACTTATCGCCAGATATACTTTAGTCCCACGTAATAAGGGGCGAGCCTATTGCCGTACCGGGCACATTTCCAGACTCCGTGCTGCTACTGAGAATTTCGTGACAGAAAAACCCAATAACACTGCCCGACCCAGGAATTGAACCCGGGACCTCCCGATCCCACGCGCACATTTATGTCGCGAGACCAACGAGGCAGTCGTTTAGGGTTTGATGTCGAGTTTTCCGTCTCTACGCAAAGATGGTATTTGCATCGTGTTATCCCTTAGTCGCCTCTTACGACACCCACGGGAAGATAGGGGTTGGTGACACTTGTATTCTATGCCGTCAACCACACGGCACTAGTCTAGTTATAACTAAAAATACAGGACCCATATAAGCTGTTATTTTCAAAGACATGTCATTCATAGGAGCAAGCGGTAGGTTAAATGCCACACTAAATTTTTAGCTTCTTTTGACTTGTTATCCTTTATAGTGTAATAATATAGTATCTATATATTAAAAGAATTTGTGTTTTATAATACGAGTCGGTCAGCCCGTTCTACGCAACCGATTCGCATGTTTTTTTTTTTAAAAGAAACCTCTCGCTGCATAGATTTGTCCTCAAGCATTAGAAATTACCGAACTTGCACATTCATCAAGTTATATGCATAAACAATTTTCTCCCATACATTTTTTACGTTTTCGTAGCCGTAGTCAATCACTTTCTGTTTCTATATATCTGGTTCTCATTAAGGTAGGCATTTCGTTATAGGCCTTAAACACGCGCTGAAAAGAGCTCTTTCATTTGATGGTATGCTGATTTAAATTGGGTAAGTTTGAAAGAAGATAAGTGTGGACATTGAACTTATTTTTAAATATTTTCCTATAAATTTCTTAAGATTCCATTGCTTTCTCTCTACATGGACGGTTCTAAATTCAAAAATATTTTTATGGCATCTAATAAGTTCCTTGCGGTAACTGCCAGGAAAAAACGTTATGCCTCCAAGGTGACCTTGCCTTACTTTCATATGGGTGTGAGTGTGGTGGTGTGTAAAATTATACCCGATGTTGGTATAATTATCACTATAGTGAATTATCGCTGATGGCAGGTAATATTCCCCGAGTGTTACCAGTTAACCCTTAATGTTGGGTGAACTGATCTCTGATGTTGAGGAATTTTCCTTACATTTTATGTAAGGAAAATGTTTGTGTTTTTAAATTACGGACTTTCTTCGGGCATCTTAATTTTTTTATGTGGAAGATATTACAGCGGTTCATAGTACTATTATCATATAGTTATATTATTACAAGTGGTAGTTATGGTAGAAATTGTAGCTTTGGTAAGAATAGTAGTTTTGATAGGAATAGTATTTTCGGTAGGAATAGTAGTTTTGGTAGAAATGGAATTTGTGGCATATATTGTAGTTTTGGTAGCGATGTTACTTACGATTGCTACCAAAGCTACCATTCCTACCAAAACTACAATTTCAAACAAAACTATAAACGTCATTATTACATTCACTACATCGTCATTATTACATCAGTCATTTCTAAATTATGATGGATTAATCACACCCATACACAAAACAAAATAAATCGTGCTTCTCAAAGAAATATTTAGCTGTGTAACAGAAATAAAACCTATTTTCTTACTTATAAATAAAGTTGTTTATCTATATTTTTAATTTTGATAGTAAAATATTGACAGATAAAGAAAAAAGTGAAGTTAGCGTAAGTTAGTTACATAAGTTTCTGATTTTAATAACATTTTTTTTGTGAGTAGTTGTGTTTTCAATATTATAATGATGGTTCTTGGAAGGAAATTGAAAAATGCTCAGAGAAAGTTTGAACAAAGAATCTTGGTCAATGACGGCCCTGTTGGAGATTTGGTACCGGATGGTCCTCCTACTGCTAAAAAAATACGGGTGGAAACGGGTTCAGATTTGATTAATTCTACCATCAACAATTTTCAAGTGATTTCCACACTTGGTGACGGTAATTGCTTATTCCGCGAAATTTCTTATTGTTTATATGGAAGTGAGAATAAACATTATGAAATTCGTTTGGCCACTGTTGATAAGATTGTCAATAAGTGGGATGTACCTATATAGTAACTTCATTGTTGGGGACGAAGCATATGGCCAGACCATTACAAATGCAACAGATTACAAACGTGTGATGGGTGCCAATGGACAGTATGCAGGGCATGCTGAACTTCAGAGTGTAAGTGAGCTATATCCCGAGTGTCAGAGTTCACCTGGAAGACAGTAATACGATTACTGACTATGGTACCTACTGGCGAAATTGTTCATAACTTGCTATTTTCTGGGCACCTGGACGTAGGACATTACAGTGTCTTAATGGAAAGAATGGTAGGGCAGCACAGTCATATTGAAGAACTTCTTTCGTCAATGTGCAGTTATACATATTATATACATATATCCCTATTGCGCGGCAAACCATTCAGTAATGCCAAGGTGGAAATTTCACGATACCTAAGGTGCAACGCAAAGCCAATGTTGTGAGAAAAGTAGTTTTGTGATCTATATATTTTTGGTAAGAATATCATCTTTCACTAATTAGATAAGGCTACAATGTACTCGTCATACCTATATGTAAGAGCTTTTTTATAATATTAATATATGCTGTGGCGCAGCACGGGTCCTCTAGTATTATTGAAAAGACTAATTGCCTAAAAACTTAAAGAGAATGTTCTCGCCTTTTTTTGAATATATTAGTCAGAATATTGTGTGTCTAAAACATTTAATATTTTTAAACTACGTAAGTACGTAGGTGTTTTATAAATTTGCAAAATTCCTAGAAGTATACATTATGATAGTGACAAACCTTTAAACTCTTCATAATTTTCCCACATAGGTAGTCGTTCTAAAAACAGAATGGGCCTTGTATTAAACGGACTTTGATATGCTTTATATACATATATTTTAGTTTTTGTTTGATCAGCATTATGTTGAGTGATATACTTATAAATTTTAATATATGTATAAAGACTATATTTATTGTAACTTGCCACCCAAAATAACATATATGTATATTTTAATTTTAACCTTTGCTAATGTAATCTATACTAATATTATATATAGCTGAAGAGTTTGTTTGTTGTTTAGTAGTACGCGCTAATCTCAGGAATATAATATCATGCTATGAGCAACTGGTGCAGAGCAGTGGCCATAAAAAACGCGGTTGTATCCACGGGCCCAACTAGTAGGTACGCTATAAAACAGATTTTCACCTTTAAAACGGAAATTACCAATAATATTTTTATAGAAAAGATTCAATAAAAGCCGGTCAGTAATTGGATATTTTCGAAATATTGGCCCAGTTCTTTAAATCCACCATAAAATTTAAAGAAGGCAAAATTTCCAAATAGTATTTTATTCATCACATAGTTAAAATTGGAAATAATGAGTGATGATGAGGAATAAAACAGAATCGTTTCTAGATATCTTTATCCATTTACTTGGAAAGCTAAATTTATTTTGGCATCATTGCCGAGATGTAATTGCGATCACCGCATGTGGCATTATTATTTGTCGGTTGGTGAGCCAACAAATATATTTCCCTCCAATCCAAAATTAGATTGAGATCAATATCGTAAAACATCGTTATGTCTGAAACAGGATCGTCGAGAGTAATCCAAGGTTTAGGCGCTAAGAAACTCAAAAAGGATCCCAGTTGTCAAAATGACAAACATTTGCGAGATATACTACAATAAATGACTCCAGTACATCTCTGTGGGTTAGAATACAAAATTTAAGCAGACAGACTTTTTTCGGAAGTATATTCGTGAGTTAAAAAATATTTTTTCGTATTCCCAAAAGTAAAGCGTTTAGAATATCGCATGAAGATAAAAGCCTTCTAACTTATTTGACCGTTTTTTCGCAAGAACATTAGGACGTTCATTTTGGTTCTAAGGCTACAGCTGCGTCTTTTAAGCATTGGATACATTTTAGAAAGAATAAGAAATAAGTGTCGATTAACGTTGATGTACTAGAAATGGCTACTTTAGTGCGTTCATAGATGTTTATAGGCTTATTTTAGTATTTATAGACCTGGGCTGAATCTTTGTACGGTTTGAATAGTATTTTATTATACGGCAAGTGTATAATATACTTGTGATACATAGACTTCGCACTAAGCGACTGTATCCCGTAACTATAAGGCGTATAGTATGACATACACCAAAATGTTGCCAGTGCTTCTTATGTAGGTAGATTTTCCGGTCCAAATAAAGACAGCACAATGTCTGTTATTTTGTTCACGTAAAGGTATATATGAAGTAAAAATTAGATATTGTTCAGATTGTTTTTTTTCGATTTTTATGTTGTTCAGATTGATTTATTTATTTTATATTATAGGTCTAATAGATTATTCTAATTTGACAAAAGTATTAAGTAAGTAGCGTACCTATAGCCAATTGCAAGGCCTCACGTATATCTTTAAATTATACATTACACATTTTTCAAATAGAAATGCAGTAAAACGAACTTTCCATAAGTCCTCAAAAATGTTTAAAGTCTATCGGCATGCATCAGGCAAGCGTATTTTAATGTTTCTAAAATACCTTACATTAACACATAAAACGCTTGTTTATCAGTACGTCTGTTAGTACCTTCGCAGACCTACCTACTACTCGTAAAAGGTAAATGTTTTTTTCTAGAATCCAGGTGCTTTCAAATAAACTTAATTAGGAATTCAGAAAGGGGTTAAATGATCACTGCTCTCGTTAGCGACAAGTGGCCTCCATTCGCCTACGCTATATTTTTTCCTGTGTTCGTGTTCCTATGTCTTCGATATGTCACGTGATCGACGAAGAACGTGTACCTAGCTTATGTTATTATACCAATCAAACAAATTTCTTTGCTCCAGAAATCCTAGAATCAGTTGTAATTATTCGACTTTTTAATTTGTAAAATTATGCGTAGGAACAAACAGTTTACCTGTACCCTCACTACGCTCTCTTGTCTCCGCCTGATGAACTGTAATGATGATAATGGTAACTTAGTGTTATTCAATAATAACACAAACTTGTAGGTTCTTGTGGAACTATGATTAGTTCCTGTTATTTGATTGTTTTCTGAGACTGGTAATTACCACAATTAAAGACGGGGCCCCTTTTTGTAATCAGACGATAAAGTAATTACGTCAAGTTAAAGTATGGGAATCAAATTGTAGTTGTTTCTATTTGAGCTTTTGTAATTGTAAAGTTTCGTTAACTTTGATTGCTCTTAGTTATTTGAATAAAACGTAAATAATAAAAAATGATAATATTAGCTGTTTATTATTGCCAGATTTACCTACTTACTTATCCCTTTTGGAAATTTGTTCAAATGTTTTTTGTTCTCTGTAATAGCTATGTCACCATCGATCATTATTGAACTCCGTTTGGCTTAACTAAACATAATTAGAGCATTATGAATAAAAAATTAAAGACAATATTCTATACGAAAAAATAGATAACTGTTTGAACAAGACATAATAAATTCATAAACACTTCTTTTTTTAAAGCCGGCTAGAAACAGGCATTAGCTTTTTCTAGAGTTCTATATTTAATTTGGTGTGGTGCTGTGCCATGCATACCCGCCAGTGAGGCAAGTTGGTGGACCGTGTTTATTGCCAAAATGTTAATGGAGTAACACAAGGCTGGATCCGATGTTGTTGCTCCCAGCGCGTTTGATGCGATAGTGCCACTACTGCCACTATTCAAATGAAAAGTGAACTGAGCTGTATTGCGAAAACGGCTAGGTAAATGTTTTGTATTCTGACTTTAAAATGAAATAACTTTCTGCCGAAATAGCATCAGTTACACGTTACTTAGGTGATGGCAATGGATTATTGTTAAATAACAAGTTTAAGGAAAAGTCATATTTATGGAATGGGATACAAAAGGCCTCGGGCCTATTCTTCAAATAACAACGGCATTGAGCTACTGTTGATATAATATAATATACGCAATGGGAAAACGTTAAAAATTACTTCTTTTCTTCTGGAAAACATGATTATTTTTATATTATTATTATATAGTTCTATTTATTTTAACATTGAACAAGATTAGCTTATATAAGGTATTATTTATACTTAAAAAATACTAGCTATTTGAAAATAATATGATATGTCTGGTTAGTTAACATTTTCAGCTTTCGACGATGCGACGTTTGATCGACAGCAGCCTGCAGCATTCAAATTATACGTTACTTTGTAATATATAACTCCAAAAATCCTTTAAATAAACAGTTAGCACAAAACAAAATGCATTGTCAAGCGCATGAATTGCTAAAAAGCTACGCGGAACAAAGCTACAGTATCAGTCAGTACCAAAGTACATCTCTATTCAATTTGCAATGTTGTATCTGTACTCGCGGAATTTTTCATCGGTTTGTAATCCACTGCCATCGCGATGTGGACAATCTGTTCGGGTCGTTCCCTCAACAATAGCTCCATACAGATGAAATTACTGGACAAGTTTGTATAAAATATTATGTAACCCTAATATTTAGGTCCATTTTCTCATAATAGTTGCGGGATTACTAGTTTGGGAATATAGGTTGTATGCTGACCATTTACAATTGTTGTGTTACGTAATGGGAATGGCAATCTGGGCAAAATATCTATGAGTATATTATCACGAAGGTACTTGATGAATAGGATAGCTTATAACTAAGTATATCAAGCGTTATTTTGTATTACTGTTTCAAAGGAAAGGATACTTTCTCTTCGTTATATTGGCATTCTCTTAAGCTTATGTTTTATTATTTTGTGAATCACAATAAGTGACTAATCAGTTCGATTTGCGGTATTGGGTTAATCACTGGGAATGAATAAGATTAAGTATAACGAAGAGAGTACAACAATATTATTACTATGCAAACTTTTGGTAGGATATTATTTGGTTCGGATTCCTCGCTGGCAACACTAGCGAACAGCTGTCATTTCGCTACGTGTATAATAATTTAATTGATAAAAATAGTTTTATTTTGTTTTCCTCATTAATTGTATCTCTAAATTAAAGTGTATACCCAGTACGTACGTACCTTAGCAATAATTGTTTGTGTAACATAATATCAAAGGACTAGTGACTAAACCTCACTGGAAAACTTGTGGCGGACCAACTGTCAAAGTAACGGACAACTGATACAACATAAACAAGATTCAAAATCAACTGGAAACCCGGGGAGTATTGTTTTCATAATTATTTACTTATCCCTGTATCGTTTTATTCATATAATACTAACTAATATACACTAAACATTTCATAAACACTGCTCACTGCACGTGAGCGACGTCATTTACAATACACAGCGGCACCGTTTATGTCTCCTTTTGCTTGACAATTTGTGGAAGCAAAATCGATGACGAAAAACATTTGCCTCAGACACCATATACTACATGACACACTACTTATACACAAAACATAATTATTTATTATAAAATAAGTATATTAATTTAAGGAGTACAATAGTGTTACACAGGTCAATATATAGAAGTACCTACCTACATTCCAATTTTATTTTATTGTTTTATAAATATAATATCAAACATATAAATTTTTTGTACCTATTCATTACTTTCATAATCCCCAATAGTTAGATTTAAAATAAGCTGTTCCCAAATTTATTTTATTTACTTTTCTGTTATTTTTTTATAATCTACCTACATTATTTCCTTCTCAACTTTCTATCCACCCATTTCTTAGTTTCTCTCTGCTGACTTTACTCACTCTTCCTTATATTTCAGGTGCTTACGGAGTGGGTCTGTTCAAATGATGACCCGCAGAATGGCAGTTCTGGAGGACAAATTACAGTCCACACTCAAGGAATTAGAATCCTCCAAAAGCCTGTGTAACCAGCTGCTACAGGAAAGAGAGGACAGCGAAGAAGAAGTAAAGAAAATAGTAGACAAGAACACTGAACTCAAGGCACAGCTGGCTGAAATGCACACACACCATCTTGAAATACTTGAGCAACATGAACAACTTCGACTGACGGTGTCCAACTTCCAACAGTGCATGGACACTCATGAAGAAGCTCTGAGACGTGTTGCTGAACTGGAACGTGAATTGAGTGAAGCTCATAAAACCATCTCCAACATAGAAATAAATAAACACAGTCACCAGATTGCGAATACCTGTAGCCTATATCATGAGTTGGTTAGTAGTGAGCCTGATCATGTGTGCATTAGGGAGCCAGTTGTGACAATAGATCTGACCAGGGAGGATACCATTATTATGAGACCCAGCTTTTCTAGTCGTCATAAACTTAAACGTTACATTAAAATTACTAAATTAATAAAAAAATATCATAAATCTATTAGGAAATATAATGTGCATAGAGTTAATTTAAATCTTAAAAAGGAGCGCATAAACTTAGTTAATCAACTTTCTGAGTACTCTAGAAATTTGGAACATAGCAGATCAGTGTATGATATGGAAACTCATGGCTTAAGGGAAGAGATATTACTTAGGGAAAGAACCTTAAATGAGATCTTCAACAAATACCAAGCTTCTCAACAAGAACTGAGCAAGCGTATAGTGGAGGCAGGTGAGCTCGTAGACTTGGTGAGGTGTAATGCAGAAATGTATGAGTCTCTGACCAATAAGCGCTCGTGTTCTTGTACTCATACTCTTGTACCAGCAGAGCCATTGAGTACCGTACTACCTGAGAATTTTTCTAACAATCCACAAAACTCACACTCATTACAATCAAATTTAAATAAATCTAGGCTTCCAACATCTATTAATAAAACTTTTATTTTTTCTGATAGGCTAGGTCACAATTTTGGTAGTCTTCTCAGTGAATATACAAATCAGTGTGTTATAAATTATTGTAGGCCAGGGGATAGTTACTGTAGTTTAGTTAACCAGATTAAGTTACACCCCTTAGATGAGAGTAGTACTGCAATATTATTGTTTGGTAACAGTTTAACTGTAAAGAGACAGGATATCATAGAATGTGTTGAATTGTTGATAGAACTTAATTCTAAATTTAGTTGTAAATTTATTTTAGGTGCTTTACCTTACTCAAACAACTTAACACACACACAAAATATGCACATACACTCATTAAACATGTTATTGTATAACATAACTTGTCGTCATAGTGACGCAATATTGTTTTTTGACGCTAATAAATTTATTAGTAAATTTATTTTAACTAAAGATACAATGTATCTGCCATTTTATATTAAGCGACAGATTGCTAAGCTATTAGCATACAATTTACAGCAAGGCAAAAAGCCTTGTGTTTACAATTTATTTGATAGGGTCAGTACATGTACTAACAACGTTTTTATTGACACATCTTGTGATTTAAACTCCAAGATAGGACAACAGTTAGGCTGCAGTATTTGAATATAGTACATCAAAACATGCAGGGCCTATCTGGCAAAGAGTTAGAGTTAAGTTTATTTCTAGAAAAATATGACGTTAAGGTTTTGTGCTTAACTGAACATTGGTTAAGCACCCATGAGGTTATTGTTATAAATGAATATTACACAGTGCAGAGTTCGTATATAAGAAAGCAGGCTATTAGAGGCGGTTCTCTGATAATGACTTCAAATTTATTAAAATGCAAAGAACGTAAGGATATTGTAAATTTATCTATTGAGCGCACTATTGAGTTGTCCTGTGTGGAACTAGACTTATATATTATAATTTGTTTATATCGACCCCCTTCTGGTGATTATAATCTATTTGAGACTGTTATGGAAGATGCTCTTAATAAAATTATAGGTAGTCATAAGAATATTATAGTATGTGGTGATTTTAATATTAATATTTTAGAGAATTCTTCACAGTGTACTAGATTTCTGAATCTTTTTAAGTCATTTAATTGAAGTAATTTATTCTGTGAACCTACTTGAGTCTCTGAAACATCTTCTACTTGTTTGGATAACATATTTAGTTCTTGTGTTGCTAAAAACCCAGTAGTTATTAGTTCTCTTCCTTCTGATCACCGTGGACAGATAGCTAGTTTTTCATGTACAACATAAATATGATAAATCACATACAGTAGAATGTAGGCCTCAAACTACCAATCGTCTTATACGTTTTAAAAACAATATTATCGCTAAACTCAATCCCTCAATTTTGAACTCAGAAAATCAAAATACAATTTATAATTCACTTTTTG
This sequence comes from Euclidia mi, assembly GCA_944739405.2. Classification (NCBI taxonomy): domain Eukaryota; kingdom Metazoa; phylum Arthropoda; class Insecta; order Lepidoptera; family Erebidae; genus Euclidia; species Euclidia mi. The sequence continues at coordinate 36,279,281 of OX123190.2, forward strand.
GAATAGTAAATAATGAGTTTCAAGATACTTTCAAGAGTAAAACTGTCACATTAAAGGGTACTACCGGATCTTTTAACCAGTGGGCCACTATAGGTATATACAGAAGTAGAGCCAAATTGTTTGAATTATATGGTATGAAACAACATAGATTTGACACACCTTTTCTAAATTATGTAAAAAACTACTCAAAAAATTTTAAACAAGTTTGTGTTATGGCAAAATCTAAATTTATTAGTAGCAAAATTAAGCATTCAACAAATGTAATTAAAGAAACTTGGAGAATTATAAATAATGAAACAGGAAGAGCACGACCACGGGAAAACCAATTTGAACTAAAAGATAACAATTTATTAGTCACCAATCAAGCTCAAGTAGCGCATATGTTCAATAGTTTCTTTGTGAGCATACCTTTAACAACTACTAGTTCTTTACAATCATCATCTTTAGACGCTGGAAATTTTTTGCTTAGCAGTGTACCTGAATGCAAGAGCGTGTTTAGATTCGAGCACGTTACCCCGCGAGATATATTGATCGCATATAATTCAATTAATATTAAAAATACCGGCGACTTTTGGGGCATTTCCATTAAAATTTTAGGTACTATAGTTGAGACTGTTGCGCCTTACCTCTCTATAATTTTTAACCAATGTTTTGACTTAGGCGTATTTCCGGATTTGATGAAATTAAGTAAAATTATACCTTTATTCAAATCTGGCAGTAAAAATGACGTAAATAACTTCAGGCCCATCTCTATCTTGCCGGCATTTAGTAAAATATTTGAAAAGATTTTATTAAAGCAGCTACTAAGACACTTTAATTTAAATAGTCTGCTTCATAAAGATCAATACGGATTTACTAAAGGTAGATCCACTACTGATGCGGGTGTTGCTCTCATAAAACACGTTTATAATGCTTGGGAGTCATCTAAAAATGCTATGGGAGTATTCTGTGACCTCTCAAAAGCATTTGATTGTGTTCATCACGACACACTTTTGCGTAAGCTCCGCCACTACGGCGTAGAGGAAACCGCACTTTGTGTTGTCGAGTCGTACCTGCGGCAAAAATTTCAGTGCGTCGATGTAAATGGGACTACATCCTCTAAATTACCTATACAGTTAGGCGTTCCACAAGGCTCTATTTTAGGTCCTTTTCTATTCCTTGTATATATTAATGACTTACCTTTTTATTTAAAAAATATCTGTGATGTCGTACTTTTTGCAGATGATACGTCACTTATTTTTAAAGTAGATAGGAATAGGAATCAATTTGATGATGTAAATAATGCACTTATACAGGTTACACAATGGTTTACAGCAAACAACCTAGTGCTTAATTCTAAAAAGACTAAATGCGTTAAATTTGCTTTACCTAACGTTAGACAACTGGGACCTAATATAAGGCTGGATAGGGAGGAACTTGACACAGTTGACTCGACAGTGTTTCTAGGCATTACACTAGATAATAAGTTACAATGGGGTGCACATCTAGCATGTCTTGCAGGTAAGCTCAGTTCTGCTGCGTATGCTGTCAAAAAAGTTAGACAGCTTACTGATGTTGACACAGCTCGTCTAGTTTATTTTAGCTATTTTCATAGTGTCATGTCCTACGGTATTTTGTTATGGGGCAAAGCTGCGGATATTCAGAATATCTTCGTTCTACAGAAACGAGCGGTACGAGCAATATACATGTTAGGTGCAAAAGATACTCTTAGGGAACGCTTTAAGTCTATAGGGATTCTTACAGTAGCCTCGCAATTTTTATTTGCTAATATATTGTATATTAGGCAAAATATAGGTTTATTTACTACTAAAAGTGATGTACATAACATAAATACTCGAAACAGGCATAAGTTATATGCCCCTTATCATCGTTTACATAAAGTTAATAATTTTTTTGTAGGGCTAGGTATTCGTATATACAATAAAATACCAATTAGTCTTTTAGAATTGCCATTTAGTACGTTCAAAAGTAAAATAAAAGACTGCCTTATTAGGAAAGGTTATTATACCATTAATGATTATTTCAGTGATAAGGATAGGTGGTCACTTACACTAGCCAACTCTTGATTTTTTTAATTTATATAGATACCTTACTTTTCAGTTTTTTTTATATTATATCTCTAGTTCTATTAATTTAATATTCATGCATTATTAGGTCATTCAACTTAATACATTTACATTTTCATTGTTGTTCCACAAATTTTATTAAAATTTGCTACAGTGTTAGATGAAGGTAACTCGTTATCATGGGCTGGATACTAACGTTTTTGTAATTTTCGTGTATTCATATAATGTCACTTTCTGTAACATACTTTTCCACTATAGTTCTGAACATGATCGCGAGTTGCCTACATTATAAAGCGTAAGTGGATGCTCCTGTTACACAAGATTCACATTTGAAGACTACTACAGCACTTAATTTGGTAACTACATATTTTGTGTATATGTATGTTCTTATTTACTATTTACAAGTAATTAATTACAATGTGAAACAGTTGCAGCTCCTTACAAAAACAAAATATGTACCATAACACTGGCGATTAAAAAGAGTGGCCACGAGTTTTATTGCCCGTTCTTTCTCGTGGTTCTACCTATTGCTTTGCGAATGGGCAGTAAATGTAAATGTAGAAGCATTATTCATTTACTTTAAAAATTTGACGTTCATAAGCGTCACGTTGTGACCTAGATGAATAAATGATTTTTGACTTGACTTGACTTGACTTGATAACGGTCTCAATGGGGGAGGCTGGCGTTATAGGGCAGGAGTCAATGACCTATTGTTGCCTGGGCGGCGACCGTTGGCCAGGACCAGGCAAATCAAAACGAGGGTGCGGTCTGAAGTCGTCAAAGGCGCTGTGACTCGATCCGCGCGCGATCTGTGGGGGGTCATAATGACGCACCCGCCCAAAACGAGGTGGGCGCGAGTCAAGGCGGGGACGCTCCGCCAAAGGAGGGGAATACCTGGGGCAGCAGTCATGGTGCTGGTGACGCTGAGCTGTCGCACAATCTGGTGCACGAGAGAAAAGAGGCATGCACACGCTACGGCTCTCCAAGCGGGGTGAGTGGCGATCGCGTGAGCGAGGCGAATCTCGGCTGTGCACCGGTGAGCCTCGGTTGCCACCCCTTCAAAACACCCGCCCGTGCGCGGCGACGGCTGGTTGGACAAGCTGCCTACCTCTCTGGCATTCATACACAGGATGTCCAAAGGCTGTCCTCCACAGTGAGGACAGGGGCGAGAGTTTGGGCAGTCTCGCTGGTAGTGGGATCCCAAACAAGAGAAGCAAAGGCGGCGGGCATTCGCAATGCGCCTACGAGAGGTGACATGAAGGGCCAAGAATGCCTTACAACTGGCCGTTCTGTGCCCCTTGACCTTGCAGTAAGAGCGCTCTACTGGGCTCTGCGTGACTGCAAATCGAGGAGCACGCCGATCAACATTTCCTCGGGTGTGAACGCGAGCCTGCTCCTTGACCTTGGGCGGCTGCGACTTAGCCGACGTGTCATCACCGGAGTTGTCCAAAACCCGGCACTAGTCCTGCAAGAACTTCTCCAATTCTGCAAAAGGGGGCAGATGCATCGCACTATCCCCACCAAAGCGCTACTCAAATTGCGACCTCAGGTCGGTGTGATGTATGTAAATAGTGGGTACTTGTGTCTTAGTTTATAAAAATGTAATTCGTTCATTCAATCTGCGAATATACGTCATATAACGAAGTCGTGGTTTTACTTACCTCAACTACAAGATTTCTCAGTGGCGACGAGTAGTATAGAACTCATATTAAAATGTCGATCGGTAAAATCGCGGAATATAAGGTGCAAAGCGACGACAGGAAATTGTACGTGGAACGTTTAGAACAATATTTCCTGGTGAACAAAATACCTAGTGAATTACAAGTACCTACGTTGATAACTGTGATGGGAGCAGAAAGCTATGAACTTTTGGTCAACCTATGTACACCGGATAAGCCCAAAAACAAAACATTTGCACAAATCACAGACATCATGGAAAGACATCTACAACCAAAACCTAGTGAGCTGGCAGAGCGGTACAAATTCAGACATAGAAAACAAAAGGAGGGCGAAACTATATCAGAGTACACGGCCATTTTGAAAAGGATGTCTAAGACGTGTGAATTTGGAGCCTGGCTAGAAGAAAATTTGAGAGACCAGTTAGTTTACGGTATAAGTAATGAGACTATACGACAACGGTTATTCGCTGAGAGTAAATTAGACTTCGGCAAAGCGTACAAGTTGGCAGTAAGCATGGAGGCGGCGGAAAAGGACGCGGCGGAAGTAGTCGGACGCGAAAGATCGTCGGGTGGGGCTCCGACACCGACGATGCCGGTGTCGTGTCAAGCCATGGCAGCCACCAAGCTTATACGGCGGAAAGAAACGGCGGCGGGTACAAGCGCTACGCGTAAGGTCAGTGGAGCGGCGCGGGAGGTCGCTTCGCAGGCCACATGGCCGCGCGGGCCGCGCGTATCAGCAGCGCTCGCACCGGCCAAGCTGGGTGAGCGGGCGCAGCAGCAGTGCCAGGTGTGCGGCGCGCGTCACGACACAGCCACGTGCAAGTTCGCACGTTACGTTTGCCGAGTTTGCAACCGGACGGGGCACCTGCGACGCATGTGTCCGAACTTGGCGAGAAATTTCAACGTCGACGTAAATGACCATGGAAGCGAAAGTATGGACAGTGACGAGGTAATATTTATTGATGTTTGCAAACTATCTGCCACAGAGTGTAAACCGGTATATTTAAATTTAAATGTTGACGGTAAAAATATAAAAATGGAATGTGACATGGGTAGTGCTATTTCATGCATAAGCAAGGATTGTTATCTCGGAATGTTTAAGAACTTATCTTTGAATCCTTCTCGTTTAACTCTGAGATATTATACCGGCGAATCCGTTAAACCATTAGGAGTGATACTGCCTGTAGTAAAGTACAAAGATATGTGTAAAACCCTAGAATTATTTGTAATTGAAAACGGAAAAACCATTCTTTTAGGACGGCAATGGATGGCCGAATTAAAAATACAATTACCCGTAGTCGAGTACGAAAATAATAACACGGTGATGTACAAAGACTGTATGTTCGACTTTTCCTCTTTCAGTACCAAATACTCTGAAGTATTTGCGGACGGGCTGGGGCGATTCACCGGGGGTAAGGTGAGCGTGCATGTGCGAGAAGGGGCGCGGCCGGTGTTCATGCGCGCGCGGCCGCTCGCTTACGCGCTGCGCGAGCCCGTTGAGCGAGCGCTGGCGCAGCTGCAGCGCGACGGCATTCTGTCACCCGTGGAGCGGTCCGATTGGGCCACGCCCATCGTGCCCGTCGTCAAGAAGGACGGTAACATTAGAATATGTGCAGATTACAAGTTAACTCTGAATAAAGTTATAGAAGTTGACCGTTATCCGCTACCTAGGATGGAGGACTTGCTACTTCGGTTAAGGGGGGGTGAACATTTTAGTAAAATTGATTTGTCCCAAGCTTACGCGCAATTTGAACTCGATGAAACCAAGAAATATACCGTGATAAACACCCATAAAGGCTTGTTTATATATAATAGGTTAGTTTACGGCCTGTCGTCCAGCCCGGGTATTTTTCAAAAAATTTTGGAACAATTATTTGCTGATTTACCTCAAGTGGGGGTCTTCCTGGATGATATCATTATAACAGGGTCCACCAGGGAATCCCATATACAAAATTTATGCAAAGTATTCGACCGCTTAAAACAAAATGGTCTGAGGGTAAATAAAGATAAGTGTGTGTTCTTAGCAAAGTCGGTTAATTATTTAGGTCACATTATTAGTAAAGACGGCGTTCACACGTGCCCCGACAAAGTTAAAGCTATAATTAAAACACCGGCCCCTACGAATATTTCCGAATTGAGGGCATTTATAGGTATGGTCATGTACTACGGCAAATTTATAAAAAATATTAGTACAGTGTTAGCTCCACTATATAACTTACTTAAAGCAGGTGTTCGGTACAATTGGGACAGTGAGTGTCAAAAGGTTTTCAATAACGTAAAAAAATTATTAACTAGTAGCGAAGTTTTAATGCATTATACGCCGGAGCTGCCTATAATTTTGACAACGGATGCGAGTAGCGTCGGAATTGGGGCGGTGATATCACATAGCACGGCGAGTGGCGAGCGGCCAGTGGCATATGCATCACGCTCGCTGACACAGGCCGAGCGCGCTTACTCACAGATAGACCGGCACTCGCTATTATTTTCGGAGTTCGTAAATTCCACCAATATCTTTATGGACGTAAATTTGTTCTCAGGACGGATCATAAGCCATTGACTTATATCTTGGGTAATAAGGTAGGCATCCCGGTGATGGCCGCGTCTAGATTACAGCGTTGGGCCGTACTTTTAGCAGGGTATACCTACGAAATAGAGTATGTTCCGTCAAGTAAGAATTGTGCTGATGCGCTGTCACGGCTGCCATGTAAAGAGAGGAATAAATTAGAATTAGAGGTCGAAAGTACTTATGTTAATTTTGTCGAAAATTTTTTACCTCTCACTAGTAAGGATGTTAAAGAAGCGACAGCTCGTGATAAGGTACTCAGTAGAATTGTAAGGTACACGCAATCTGGTTGGCCCCTAAAGTGTCCAGACAGTTTGATTCAACCCTATTATACAAGACGTAATGAATTATATACGGAATGCGGGTGTGTAATGTGGGGCTATCGTATGGTTATTCCTTCTTCATTACAAAATAAAGTTTTAAAACAGCTTCACAGCAGTCATATGGGGATAGTAAAGACAAAAAGTCTAGCACGTAGCTATGTGTGGTGGCCTAACATTGACGCGTCTGTAGAAGCGATGTGTAAACAATGTGAGACATGTGCTGCAGAGGCTGACGCTCCTCGCCGAGCTCCGATACAACCTTGGTCTTATCACACTCGTCCTTGGAGTAGGCTTCATATCGATTTCCTTGGTCCGTACAAAGGATTAACATTTTTTGTCATAGTCGATTCTAGATCGAAGTGGTTAGAAGTTTTGGAAATGAACCGCACTACAGCCTCAAATGTTATAAAAATTTTAAGATCGACTTTTGCAAGGTTTGGGCTCCCGGAACAAATAGTTTCTGATCAAGGCCCACCGTTTACCAGTTCAGAATTTAAACATTTCCTAAGTAATAATGGAATACAACAATTTTTTTCACCAGCTTATCACCCGTCCTCAAACAGAGCAGCAGAGAATGCAGTCAAGTTGTGTAAGCGGGCTATAAAAAAGCTTATAGGGATAAGGTAGATATTGATACTGCATTACAAACGTTTCTATTAGCATACCGCAATTCGGTTCACGGTACAACTGGTAAAACCCCGGCTATGTTGTTACAAAAGCGATCACTACGATCGAGGTTAGATTTGTTACGGACTGAACATGTCACAGAAAACAGAGTACGTGAAGTCCAGAGTCGTCAGGTCGAATACGCAGGTGGGACTCCGCGAATTTTTCGTGAAGGGGATGCAGTCTGGGCACGCGAGTATGGTTCGCAGGATAAGTGGGTGAAAGGGACTGTGCAGGACCTAGATAGCTTACGTAGGTATTCAGTAGTGACGGATAACGGTCAATTATATAAACGGCACATAGATCAAATGCGGCGTCGATCTCGATTATCTGATGTTACCTGTCCGGAAGGGAATGATGAGCAACAGCAAGGTGAGCAGAGTGCTGTCGAGCCGCAAGGCACGCCAGTAGAAGGGCTAGCGCCGCCTGAAACTTTAACAGTAAAAGACGACCTTGGAATACCGGGCGATCATGGTAATGTTCCTTCAGAACATTCACCACCTAGTACGCAAGCAGCTTCCTTGCCACCGGTGAATCAATACTCCAAACGTATACGGAAACCTGTTGATAGATTTAGAATAGAATAAGTTAGTTATAAGTATTTCTAGATTTAAGATTATTGTACAATAAAGATGTTTATGGTATAGTGGTGGAGGTGTGATGTATGTAAATAGTGGGTACTTGTGTCTTAGTTTATAAAAATGTAATTCGTTTATTCAGTCTGCGAATATACGTCATATAACGAAGTCGTGGTTTTACTTACCTCAACTACAAGATTTCTCAGTCGGCAGGCAGCTTTTTTGAGCAAAATGTGCAGCATCAGGTAGGACCATTGGTCCACGGGCAGATCCAAGCACTTAAGGGCGTTGGTTGCCACCAATAGCAGGTTCAAGAGTTGGGTGCGCATCCCAAAGACCCGGGTAAGCGTGGGAAAACTCAAAATCTGCTCAATGTGGGTATCTGCGAAGCCACGCTTGTTGTGGTACCTACGGGTATTTAAGTCCCGAGCCGTATGGCCTCGTCAGACACGGGCAGATGCTGGATGAGGCCATTGGCCTCCCCATCCAGAACCGACATCAAGTAGGCCAATTTTTGTGCCGGCCTACTGTTTACATTATGTTATATTTTATTAAGTAAGCTTACAACTAACATCTTACAATAAAAGGAAAATACATACAAGATCATTTGAAAGTTTCCATTGATAAAAATTAAAAATATTTGCAGGTTTTACATAGCACCTTGCTGATTTCAGCGTCTATGGGCCTGTTCGGCCGAGGCAGTACCACCATCTTATAGAATATAGACTTAAAGTAACAGTACCTATACTGTTGCATCATTCAGTGAATTGGAAGTCTGGTGCCACCCTCAAAAGACCATAGATACACTACAATATGCCTGGCTCCTAAAAAAAATTAACAACACATAATTAAGCTATAAAAGAATCCGGCGTCGTAAGGGATTTTACGAACAATCAACCAATGGATATAAAGAACGACTGGGCTCAGAATACCTTGTGGTATTCACAAAGTGTTGTGCGGTGTGGGGATCGAATCCGCAACATTCACCGCAGTGTCAAGCGGCAAGGCAGCCACTTAAACCATTACGGCGTACCTGTTACTATACAGATCATTTCCACCTCTTATCTTCGTGGTTCTACTTTCACATCCCATTGTCTCCGTATGTAGGTTTATGATTGCTAATTGCCATGGTTTAACCATAAAACTACCATTACTGTGATTTTAATCATAAACACAGTATGGTTTCAGCTGCGAAAAGACGTTTTAACTTCCCACGGGAGCTATCCGAATGTTCTAAGTGTTTATATCAAGAGTTTAGGCGGTCGTGAAACCGTTCTAGTACCACAGCGATTGTATATTATTATGATGAAGTTATTGTGATCCAGGGAGTTATTATATAAACGGTAGTCTAAAGCTGTAGAGTTATGTTTTTTGTAAGCATGATAGGGTGGCTGAACACGAAAATGCCATTGCGGAGGCCTATATACTGCAGTGGACTATGGCAGGCTGACGATGATGCACAAATTTAAAACATAGAAATTGGCCTCTCCTTTAGCATGAATGATAATTATTCTAAACAGTTTTGTCATTCGTATCACCCTCATGTAGTCACGTAACGTTTTCTTTGTCTTTTTTTCTCGTGTGAGTCTCTCCGCCCGAAGGCCTCCAACATGGCCTAACGATTCTTGTCCTGAAACAAGAACCGGGACCGATAGCTGTACGTGCCCTCCGAGGTACGGTAGCGCTTTGATGTAAATGCCAGATTCGGTCATCCAACCAAGTGGCGACCTGTGTTAGCGTTGCTTGACTTCGTTGTTCACCTATACTTACAGTTTTTTGGCTCCAAGGCGAAGGCCATGTGTTGCAACAATGGTCCCATTCATATCTTCGACGAAATCTATTTAGTATATTTCGCATTAAGCTATGAGAGCTAAACTCAAAAAAGAACTTACATTTTTACAGGAGATTTTGTTTGCACTACTTGAATTACAAATAACATTGTAACTATATTGTACAAACCAAATATTTTGGTGCAGTTAGCAACCCTAATGATAATCTGGATATTGCTAGATGACATAGTGATACAATGACATAGTAGTAGGCACATAATGACTACATAAATTATGAACGTATAGCCTGAAAAATATAAAGTAGGTTATGAGAGAATATGGAACGGATATTAAGCTTCACCAGTATTTTTTCGTAATTAACTTACTTCTGCCCTTACATATTTAACGGATCACACATTTTTATAACGGAAATATGTATTAAAAAGCCTTTAATCTTGTTAAGTAAAGAGTGATTGAATATATTTATATATCTTAACTATTAATTCACTCAGTAAATAAACTATATCTTATTGTGGTTATGATTCTTTTAGGTATGCATATTTATTTCAAGCTTTAGAATAGTATTTTTTTACTGTTGTGCAATGTAATCAATTTAATATTACCCGTAGATTGACCAAATCCTTGTTATCATTTGCAAATGATTACTATCTCAAATTTGAACTTCTAAATTCCTGACCTGTATAAAAAAGCATAGCTGAGCTAATAAATCAAAGCTATAATTACTTATCTTCATTCGGCAAGGTAACAAAAGTCAGAAAGACGATTAAATAAAAACGACAGCGATACAGATTCGGAGGATGTTAATCTAATCTAATTTAAAATTAATCTGTAAGATGAAAAGCTCGCCCGAGACCCGACCGGCCTGCCTGAACAAAATTGAGATGTTTCGGTATCCTCGTAAATTTTATTTCATTAGGGAAAACGTTACCACTGAGAGTATTTAAAAAGAAAGTAAGTACATAAATTTATCTGACTGGCGACTACCCTACCTAACGGATCGGCCAATTCTACCGTACGTTTAAATCCTGCTTCGTGTAAATTAATATCAACTTTTTTAATCAAGTGCTTTGATATCGGCTCAAATATTTGACGTTCCATTTATTAAATGAATATGTAATGTCTGGATAATTAAATCGAAAGCATGATCAGTGAAATATTTGATTGAATTGTTCAGTTTGCGTGTGATCTCTTGGGAGAGAGGTGTCCAATCCACCCGTGGGACAAACAGCGGCGCAGCTCTAACGAACTGTCGATAGTTTGATTGATTGATGAATTATATAGGTATACGTGATACGATATCAGCCACGAAGGGGCGTAGGCAGACCTTGTGTAGGTGCAAACCGTATCACGGCTTACATATTTAAAATTCCTTATAATAGTTGGTCGTAAAAGATGAAAACCTTACCAAATATTCACATACTTTGCATTACGTCGTTGAAAGCGGTGATAAAGATTTATAACTCAATAATAATTTGATTATTTCACTGATTCGAGGAAGTTGAATTTTATGAGGCATACGGCTTCTTATTTAGGCAATAATGTCTCGTTATTACCATCCCACAATCCCGTAAAAGGCGATGGATCAATACTTTATGTGCCGCTTTGGATAAGGGGAGATATTTTCCATTGCAGAATGAAAGAGCATAGAGTATCAACTGTTTATCATACTGTGCTGGTTTCCAAGGAAAATAGCAAGTATAGGAAGCTGATGTATTTTTCTTTCTTGATGTTGCAAAGTTACGAATTCGTAATGTCGGTATAATATTCAAGCGCTTTGTCCTAAAGTAGAAGACGTAGGTATAATATATGATTTTCTACACATTGTTCATCAATGTGTAGGGTGGAACTAACATCGGATATCGGGCATAGTTCCAAATCTCATCTATGACAAATATTTTGTCCACGAGAAAATCTTTTGTCAGGCAATACCGACTAAGTAGTTTAGAAATATTGATGTGTTTGTTGTTATTGAAATAATTTGATGTCTTATGGCTCTATATTTATTAAATTAAAGAGAGAATCTAGATTTAATAGTAAGTAGGCAGTTCTACGTTACTAAGACTTAGTATGACTACTGTACGTACCTATGTATGAATTTACTATCATGGGAGGCATTCCATTTAGGAACACTTAATGGCTCATAGAATCATTTTCTCCGCGCGAGTATTATTCTAGCGATGCCGAAGTGCCTGCGGAACAATGTCGTTTGTGCAGTTTATATAGGCAACATAAAATATATCTGTCACAGTAATAGTGGTCAATAGAACGGAAAAAAAATCAGCTTCCTGTCGACGTATGTGCACCCAGTCTAAACCCTAACCGATAATAATTTTATTTAGTTACTTCTTGCATAAAATCATCATAATGCAAGGTACCGTTAAGTAAATCGGTAGTTTCAAGTTTATGTTGTTTCTAAACCAAGAATTCTCCCTGAGAAATCTTGTTTCCAATTTATTTGTTGTCCATAGAAAATCACTTAGCAATTCCTTACTAAGCTGGTGAGTTGTCTAGCTAAGCAGGCAACAATGTCTGCCTAACAAGGCCTCGTCAAACCAGCGGGTGGTCAACCAGTTTATTTAAATCTCACTACTTATTAGACCACGGTCCCGGAACGCAAACTATATGTAGCGAACCGACTTGTGTAAGTCGTAAACTGGTATTCTGCTTATGGTAAGAAAACAGAACAATAACTTGATTTAATACGCAGTTATTGTGCCAATTTGCTTTCCAGTGTTTTAGTATTTTACGCCGGGCTTTTAGTTTTGTGACTGCAGATTATTATTTTTATTTTAGCCCGTATAAAATATTTATGTGATTTCTTCTGACGCAAAATTTCATTTAGTTATATTGTCGTTCTTAAGAAATCACATTTCATTTAGTAGCTATACCGTTTCTTTGTATATGATAGACAGATCCTAGATCCCACAAAACATCTGATCGTCTACGATACGTTCATCATTTATTACTCGCTCTCACCTTCTTTATTTCGTGTTCGTGTTCAGCATTAATGTTAGTGAGCTTTCATAAGGCTCACATTGTAAGACGTACCAATGTTTACGCTCTGTCAGAATTCAACAGTTTTCATCAAGTTAAACTACGTTTAAACGAGAAACTGTATAAACGTAATTGAGTAGAAATCGTGTCCAGAAGAGTAACACGCACCAAGAGCCAGACTGAACTATGATGCAACCCGCACACATTCGTAAAATAGTTTGAGTTTAAACAAAATAATTACGCAAACTATTTGCCAAGTAAATCCAGAGCTTAAAATTAAACTACCGCTTATTTACGGCCATTTTCAATATTCGAACTATAGATAGATCTGTGGATTTTAGATTCGTGTTTGACATATTGTGTATAGAGCTAATGTCAAAAACTGTCAAAAACGGATCTAAAATCTACAGATCTATCTATAATTCGAATATTGAATTCCGTAGTTAATGAATAGCCGGTAGCCTGCTATGTTATCAAAGCATAAAAACCGCGCAATTACGGAAGCTTTTTAATTACTCTCGTAATAAAATGGATAGTTTTATTGTGCATGACGCGATCGGTAAATGTAATAGATATCATATTCAAAGTTTTATTTGTTTATAATTTAGACGTTTAGTGGTTTTAGTTATGGGTGGTAGCTCTTGAGGCAAGTCTCATAGGAATCCGGCAATAAACTTGTGATTTTAAAACGATAAAAGTTATACGGGATCATAAGAAAACTGTCTTTTATACTAATTTCAATCGAATAAATTCTGTTGGTTTTAAATTATGAAACAGAATTTCCCATGAAATCCATATTTTTGTGATCATATGAGGGAGATCGATTGTGATCATATGTGGGAGCGCTGCATGCCTTTATGAACGGCCAGAATGTGCCAAAACAGGCGCGACTGGCGGTTTATAAGTAATGGAGTGCTTAATAATGGGTATGGCAGAAAAAGCATGAAAGCAGAAATAACGCAGTTGAGATGCGTTCACTTCGTAGTATGTGTGGGGTAAGACTGATTGATAGAATTCCGAATGCAGTAATACGAGAGCGATGTGGCCTAAAAGAAGATGTCGTGACAAGAATTGAGAAAGGATTGCTGAAATAGTTTGGGCACGTGGAGCGAATGAGTGAAGAAAGAGTGACGCATTAAATTTATGTGGCTGACGTGTGTGGGCAAGTCCGTCGCTTCGCTCGACCTCGTCGGACATTCGTCAGTCAGATTGGGGACATCTTAAAAAATGGCAAGGTCCGAAGCACCCGGAACCGGCGAGCATGTATGAAGAGAGTAATGAATGTAGAGGAAGCGCGTGAGGTTTGTAAGGATAGATGCAAGTGGCGTTCCGTTGTCTCTGCCTACCCCGACGGGAAAAAGGCGTGAGTATGTATGTATGTATGTCCATATTTTTGGTAAATTAGTTATTTATTATAGTCATCATTACCTATTTTATTAATAAGTAGAAGCTTTCAAGTTAGCTATATTACATCTGTATTGTTTTAATTGTATTAACTCTAATTAATTTGCGGAATTATTTAATAATTACGTATAAATTTAATATTTACGTATATCTCGGCTCAACTATATCCAACGATGATGTATGTGAAAGCGAGATTCGGAGGAGATGTGCCATAACAAGATCTGCCGTAAGCAAACTTGATAAAGTCTGGAGCAACCATAAAATCACGAAAAGAACAAAAGTCCGTCTCATGAAAGCCTAGTGTTTCCAGTCCTCCTTTATGCTTCCGAAACCTGGACAATCCGACTTCAGGAATGCCGAAAAATTGACGCCCTCGAAATGTGGTGCTGGAGATGGCTACTTAAAATACCCTGGACCGCACGCCGCACAAACGTTTTCATCCTTAAAGAACTAGAAATTAAAGAGAGATTGCCGTCCACTGTGCAACTATGAATCCTCAAATATTTCGGGCACATCATCCGCAACGAAAACTCCATCGAGCGTCTTGTCGTCCAGGGCCGCGCCGAGGGGAAACGGTCCCGAGGAAGGTCACCCACTCGTTGGACTAACCTAATAAAAACTGTGACGCATAAATCGGTGGTAGAGTGCTCCCGGGATGCACGGAATAGAAGCCGATGGAGACATTTAGCGAAGTCTGCCTGCAAACAAAATCAAGAGTGAACGACTGAAAGAAGAAGAATTTGCGGAATGTAGATTTACTTCGTATTAAAGTATATAAATATAAGTGGTTCTAGAATCAATATGAGCTAGTTCTAGGTAGTAAAGAAAGCCTAGTACTAGAAGAGCTTCCTGGCGACAAACACTGTCATTTCGTATAGTAAAATCATTATTTGTCTTGTAAATTTAGGAAAGAAAACATCCCTAGTGCTCTGTGAATTAGGGGCTGGCAACATTGATTCAGTAGTGTGTACTACTATGTAATTATCTCCCCTTCCCGTGAACCGGTTTCCTCTGTTACGTGTCGAAGTACTTTTTCCGTTAATATAAAGGGTACTTTCTGTCATCAAAAGCAAAAATTTAATTTGACAAATTTTCGCGAGCATGTTTTCTCATAATCACGTTCTCCTTGACGCTTTGCACGCCTGTTTTAATCACTTTTCACTGTATTTAATAGCCCATTAGCAAATGATTCGTGCCTTAGTTAAACATCAAGAGCTTTCGTATGCGTAACAATTAAAAATTTTAATTAGAACATTGATTAAAATTTAAAATTTTACGCCTAATTAAGTGGCACTTTTTGTGACAACGCAAGTGAACTTGTTGAAGAATAATGACGTAGTTATAGCAAGTTATTATGCTATTGTATTTGTTATCTACTATCAGTACAGTTAGTACTAGACTCAAAATAAATGGGCGAACTTTTCTTAAATTGCCATTATTTAGGTGTTACTGAATACAACAGTCAGTTTGTCGCTAGTCTGCATTTTAAAAGGGAATTATTTATAAAAATGTTTATCACAACTACAGTAAAAAATAATTCCTTAGTGATTTAGTGTTCATATTGTATGCATTATCATGTTTGTATACGTCCGACGCTTGTATAACTGTCATTTGAAATAAACTTGAGATGATGGTCCGCAATTACATATATCTTTCTATTTTTAGCTGCACGCGTGGTTATAACCACTTTATTTAGGGCTACTGCTCCGCACCCGTTGCTCATAGTGTGATGTTATACCTATAGCTATTCTCGATAATTGGCTATCCAACACAAAAAGATATTCATATCAAACGAGTACGTTGACTGCCTCCGTGGTCCAGTGGATAGCGTATGTGACTGCTGATCGGAGGTCCCGGGTTCGATTCCCGGGTCGGGCAATGTCCCAATTTCCCAGGGAAATCCAACGGTGCTGATTGGATTTCCAGGTATAATATATTAGTCTATGGATGAAGCACATTTATTGTCTAAAAATCACCCAATATTTATACTAGCCGCGGTAAACAAACCATAGGTACCTTGAATTTAAACCGATGAGGGCCATCTATCGACACGAAATATAACTACAAAAATGCCCAAAACTATTTATAGTGTCATCGGTAACGAAACCATATCTCGAATTTAAATCGATAAGCTCCCTCTATCGGTCCCCTTTGAAATTAATAATTATATACATTAAAATAATAATATTCCAATTAAAACTAATCAAAATGTATAAAAACCGTTTTGCTAAATTCCCTGAACAGGCAAAAGTGTTACTGGGTTTTTCGGAATTCTCAGGAGCAGCACGGAGTCTGCTGATGTGCCCGGTAACGGCAATAGGCTCGCCCCTTATTACGTGAGACCTAAAAATCATGACGAAATGTGGGTGTAATATTACCCATCATGCGAGTCTATAAAAAATATCAGCAGCATTCAGGCACTACTCGTTAGTAGTGCCTGAATGCTTGCTCAACCAAACAGACAAACTATTCAGCTATAAAATATTAAGTATAGTTGTACACACAGGTCTCACAACGACCAGTCAAGCTTAACAGTTGCTGTACGATTTTAGTCCTTATTTGCCACGCCATAAGAATGGTGCAAAGGTCAAAGTGTGTAGCTGGATAAGTAGCCATCTGTACTTTTGCACGTATATATTGGGCAGGTTATAGGTACTGGGGATTAAAGAGACGTGCCATTTGTATAAAATAAAACAATATAATTTAAAATATACGAATGGATTGTAGTTTGACAGGCGAGACCAACATGACATATGCTGAGTTTTAGCGACATTTATCAAAGTGTACTTACACCCGAAAACTTAGTGGACCGTACGGACCGAAGCATCAATCAAAGGGTCAAACCCAGATCTTGGGCTGTCATGCTTACTCCATTACACTGATACGCTTTTAATATATGTAAGCCATTCATGTGTATGTTATACGTAACTAGCTGACCCGGCAAACGTTGTTTTGCAAAATTTTTTTTTTTTGAAAAATAGATGTTGGCCGATTCCCATAGATACCGGATAAGCACAAAAAATTTCATCAAAATCGGTCAAGCCGTTTCGGAGGAGTATGGGAACGAAAACTGTGACACGAGAATTTTATATATTAGATATACCTATGGTATATAATTTAAAGCATGGTATTCCTTTTTCAAAACATAGAATTCTACCTAAAATACACATGAAATAAGAAATGCTTCAGTCTGAAACGTTTTTGGAGGACAGAGGTCCCGAAATTCTACAATTAGAGAAAGAATTCATTGTCCAGCCCAGGTGATCGTTCCTTGCTGGACCATAGCCTGATGTTTCGTATTGTCCTATATTGCCCATATCATCCCATGGGTGTCGTAAGAGCTGACAGAGGGAGCACATTATGCAGAGAACAACACTGTAAGAAAAGGAAAACTTGATACAAACCCTATGCCAACCCGTTTGGCTAGCGTGGTATAGTAGGCCTTACCTCCTTTCAAAGGAGAGGCCTAGTCAAGTAGTGGAGTGTTAAAGGCTGATGATGATGTGCGAAACTGTATTCAAGATCTTCGTAGCTCTGTTAGATGTCCCCACTGTCTCTGTTTCGCTACTGTACGATAGAGGTCTCTTATAATTGTACGTAGCTGTTTCATTTGTTTGACGCCGTCGTTCCGCTACCAAATATCTAAACCGTTCCTTTAAATATTAATATTATATTTGTACAGAAATAGTTCAAGTTTATTCGACCGCACAGTCATAAGATTACCAGTCCAATTAAAAGAATCGTAAAGATATATTTTTTATATTTTTACGTTAAAAAGCCTGTTTGTTGAAAAATGTTTTCGGCAATAAAATATCACGCTGAGACTTAAAGGAAAAGAGCAATAACCACTAACGTAATTTAACGCGAATAAAACCACAGGGCCCAGCCTCCTAGTCGTACATAAAACCGAAAATTAAACCATTGGGTTTTGTGTGCAATATCCGAACTTAACCATAAGAAACATAGCAGTTTTTATTGGAATCACTTAATGTCTCGTGTTTCCAATGGCAGATGCTGCTCAGCAAACAGTATAGACATTTGCGTTGGTAACAAAATGATACTAGGAGTGAGCATGTCTTTTCTAATTATGGAAAACCTAGTGGTGGCTGACGCTACACACCTGGAACTAAGGTTGGAGAGAGAGGTCGGTTACTCTTTTTCTCCCTCATCCACTCCACCGTCTTCTCACAGCATTACTGCCCTGCAGCAGGAGATGCCGGGGTTCCAGGCAGACCACGGCTCCCACATCAGACCTCTTTTAGGTACAGGCTTTTAGGTACGAATGACAGAAGCGAGAGCGCATCCGAATCGAAAGAAAGCTTTGCGATACTGGCCTTATATATTCTAGTCGTCCTTAAAAACATACATTGATATAAACTCACAGGTTGTATTGAATAGCCAACATGTTCGTAACGCCGTATCGCGTCATAGGTGTATCGCACATAATACGGCTGGGCCACACACTTTTGCACTTGAATTGATGTGATGGGTTCACGTTAGTGGGTTTTATGACTTTTGTGGGACTATTTATGGTACCTTCGCCGTCGTAAGTCGCAATACGACCTTCTATTTCACTTAGTGACCTGGTTGGCAAGTTTCGACTCGTAAAATTGTTATATTTGGAAATTCTTGAAAGTTCATTGTGCTGTAAAATATATATGTATTTGTGTCTGCGCTGCATAAACGCCTGATCATTTTAAATGGCATCAAGTTACTCGTTTAAGTAATACTGTACCTGACTCCTAAATTTATTTTACTTACACCCGCACATATTTTTGTTATTCGATTTCTAAATTTGTCACGCTAGCATCAATACGTAAAAACTGCGAATCATTGTAATAATGTAAAAAAAAAGCAAAATTAAAGCTGTTATCAACGGAATCTGAGGTTTTCATTACAAAACTTTGTCTACTATTACACATTAAAATTGGCGACCGCGACATCACGGATTTGCAAAATTCGGATCGAAGTACGAAAACAAAGAATTCTCGTCAAAAGGAAATCTACCAAAGATTGATTGTGGAGGACTACAGACGCAGGAACACTATCAAAGAAGACAACTAAGCCAGCCAGGTCGGTCAGCAGAAAGCGCCGCGCCCAGCCTTAGCTTCTACGACGACGCCACGTCGGGGTTCACCGTCAGCCTGCCACGCCAGTTCGAGGATTCCGTCAACATTTGTAGAACAGCTCGTGTTTCTATCAGTGCCAACAGCCATCAGCGAGGACCAATGCAGCCGGAAGCAGCCGTCTCGCCTATCAGTTAAGTGCCATTCCCATAGTTTACCCTAACACCTAAACCTATTTTTCCTATCAAAAGGGTCGCTGTTTGGTACATTCCACTTGTGTATTTCATTAGTTCAACAAAGTATCTAGCTAATTTAAAGCTTATTTCAAGTAAACAACCAGTAAATATAGAAAAATAGTGTAATTAAAATTCATTGTTCAGTGTGACGACTACCTACGTCATCATTTGTAAAATTATAAATTCTTAAAATACCAGTACATTCCTTAAAATAAGTTCATAAATGAACAATACTTGAGTATCTAAACACCAATTAGTAATATTGCCAATTTTTCTCATAGACACCCTCCCAATAGTTCGTGCCATTATTGTAGTTAACATTATTTCAAATATTTTGGGCCGACTATTCCAGAAACTCCATCGCTGCCTGACGCTGCCAGCTACCGCTAGCCGCGTTTGGGTGACGTCGGTGCATCGTCGTGCTGCCGAGCTGCAGCCGCGTGGCTGCGTTCGGGCCCCAGGTGCCGCCGAAGGAGTATCAGATAAGATTCTAAACATATAACTTTATTCCTTCATTTTGCGTTACTGTTTAGAACTCAATTAACAATAAGCATTTTTCGTAAAGTTCTCAGTGCTAGTTTATCGTTTGTTGTTGCTATTAGTATTTAACAAAATGTCTTTAAGCGAAGATAAAGACTGTAATGCAAAACAATTGAAGGAACTGTTTGCTAAGCGTAGCTCGGTCAAAGGTCGTTTAACAAAGTTTAAAAAATATTTAGATGGAGTATGCTCTTCAAAATTGAATAAAACCCAAATTAAAGAGTTAGAAATTAGTATTGGTAAAATACGAGCTATGTCTAGCAAATTTGATGAACTACAGGCTCAGATTGAGGTCATTAATTGCGATAATATGGACTCCGAGATCGACGAACGTGATGAAATTGAGCAGATCTTCACTTCACATCTTGCAATTGCTGAAGAGCAACTTGATAAGTACAAAAATACTTCAAACGAATCTGATTTGCACAATACATCACAATGTCATAACGATCTGTCATTTCAATGTCATCATGTTGATTTTAAATTACCACAAATACAAATCGCAAAGTTTGATGGCGCTTATTTCCGCTGGCTTGAGTTCCGAGATACCTATTTATCGCTTATTCATAACAATGAACGCATTAAACCTATTCACAAGTACCATTATTTGGTATCGTATCTTGAAAAGGAAGCCGCGCGAATTATTTCCAATTTAGAGATTTCTGAAAATAATTATAAAACTGCATGGCAGCTTTTGTGCGATCGTTACGATAACAAGCGCCAACTTATAAATCAACACCTTAATTCATTGATATATTTCGAATCAACACAACAACAACACAAACGTGAATCGGACAAATCACTGAGGTTTCTAGTTGACCACGTAACTAAAAACTTGCGAGCATTGTCAAGTTTAGCAACGAAAGATGAACTGCTTGAAATGATAATTATTAAAATTCTTATACCAAAATTAGATAATCGTACTGCCATGAAGTGGGAAGAACATCGTAATAATTTGTCCAATCTCCCTGCTTTAAAGGATTTCAATAAATTCCTAACTGATCGCGCTGATGTGTTAGAAACTATGAATCAAAACAAGTCTGATATACCCAAGGTCACACAATCACGTCAAAACAATAATAACAATTCTCGTAGTACTAAATGCTTTTCATCTACAGTTCAGAACACCGGCTCTGTCGCTAAGCAGTGCGTTGTCTGTAAGGGTGACCACTGGATATACGACTGCCCTACATTCCTTGCGAAGAGCGTTCAGGAACGGCGAGATGAAGCATTTAAGTTGCACTTATGCTCCAATTGTTTACGAACTGGGCATCGTGCACGTGACTGCAAGTTAGGTCCCTGTCGTGAGTGCAAGCGTAGGCACAATTCACTCTTGCATTCCCCTAATTTAAACAATACTAGTGCAAGTAATGCTAGTACAGTCAGCAATAATACCAACACAGATCGTGGTTCAACTGAAATATCAGTAAATAATTCTATTAGTGATAATTTTATAGAAAATCACATTCTTTTATCAACAGCTATGGTTAATGTTATCAATCCACAAACAAACAAACAATTTCGAGTGCGTGCTTTGTTAGACTGTGGCAGTCAGTCTTCATTTATTAGCCAGTCACTTATGAACAAGTTATCATTACAGGTATGTGCTATTAATACTATAAACGTTATCGGTATAGGCAACAACTTAGCGGAATACGTAAACAAAAGTTGTATTGCCCGATTAAATTCTCTTAATGATGACTATAGTGTTGTACAGTCATTTTATGTATTAAACCAATTAACAAGTGTTATTCCAAAACAATCTATAGACATTAGTCAATTAAATATTCCAACCAACCTACAGCTAGCTGATCCTAGCTTTAATCGGCCTTCAGCCATAGACGTCTTGATAGGTGCAGACCTGTTTTGGGACCTACTCGGATGTGATCAGCTTGCATTAGGTACTAATATGCCCCAGCTTCGTAGCTCAAAGCTAGGTTGGCTCGTTGCCGGCCCAATTTCTCCAAATGTAAGGAATTGTTCGTCACCTAAAAATATTCCGTGTCATGTTTCAATTAGTGATAGTGACGAATGCAATAATTCCAATATTGATTCTCATTTGAAAAGGTTTTGGGAACTTGAGCAGGTTCCAGATAAGCAATATTTTAGCAAAATTGAGCAGGCATGTGAAGACCATTTTTATCGTAATACTTATCGTTTAGAATCGGGTAGATTTTGTGTGAGGCTGCCCCTAATTGATAATCCAGATTGTTTAGGAGATTCTTACGCTATGGCTAAAAAACGATTGTTGTATTTAGAAAGACGTTTCCGTAAGAATCCAGAATTAAAGTTGAAATATTGCAATTTCATTCAAGAATATTTAGAGTTAGGTCATTTAGAGGAATGTCCGACTACTAATCCCGTTCCATCCTATTATCTTTGCCATCATGCAGTATATAAGCAAAACAGTGAAACGACAAAGACTCGTGTTGTCTTTGATGGATCGGCACGAACTTCCTCAGGTTTCTCTCTGAACGATCTGCAGATGGTCGGTCCCAATGTTCAAGACTCAATCTTTTCTATTTTGATTCGAGCTCGTCAGTACAAATATATTTTGACAGCTGATATTGAAAAATTCTTTAGAATGGTTGAATTAAATGAAAGGGATCGTAATTTACAATTAATACTTTGGAGAAGTGATGAGTCCAATCCTATCAAAACTTTACGTTTGAAAACCGTAACTTATGGTCTTGCAAGTGCTACATATTTGAGCACCAAGTGTTTGTCAGTATTGGCAGAGAATTGCGATGACCAGCTTATAGGTAACATTATTAAACACGACCATTACGTCGACGATCTGGTCACCGGATCAAACGACGAGTCCAAGCTATTATACATTCAACGCAAGGTGTCGGACACTTTAAAGTCAGGTGGGTTTAAACTACGTAAATTCAGATCGAATTTACCAAGCATTTTATCATCATCAGTCATTGATCAGAATGATAAGGTTAGTTTAAGTGAATCTAATAATACTTTAGGATTAAATTGGAATCCTAAAACCGATACCCTTCAAATATCGATTGAGATTCCCAATAAAAATGATGTGGTTACCAAGCGATCGATACTGTCTGCATCATTCAAGATTTTTGATCCTCTTGGAATTCTCAGTCCATGTGTAATTATACCTAAAATGTTACTTCAGTCCTTATGGCTGAACAAGAAAGGTTGGGATGAACCAGTTAGTTCCGATATCCTGGAATCCTGGAACAAGTTCATTGGCAATTTACATTTTTTATCAGATTTACAGATCCCGCGCTTAACACTATGCGAAGCTCCTAATTATATAGAAATACATACCTTTAGTGATGCTTCTCAAGTCGCTTACGGTGCCTGTGTGTACCTACGGTCACACAACTTAGCTGGCGAGGTAAAGGTAAATTTACTGTGTGCTAAGTCTAAGGTGGCGCCGTTGAAACCGATAACAATACCGCGTCTGGAGCTTTGCGCTGCGCTATTAGCTGCAAAATTGTGTAAGACAGTTACCAGCTCTCTGCGATGTGATGTCAATCGCATCATTTACTGGTGCGATTCCAGCGTTGTCCTCAGCTGGTTAAATGGTAATTCTGCAAAGTTAAAAACGTTTGTAGCTAATAGGGTAGCCGAAATTAATGAACTTACCGATAGTTCGTCGTGGCGCTATGTGCCGACTGATCAGAATCCAGCTGACCTGATCTCAAGGGGCGTGAGCCCAGATCAAATCATCAATTCTAATTTCTGGTGGTCAGGTCCAAGCTTTCTAATACAGCCTGAATCCGATTGGCCCTATTTAAAGAAATTAATAAATGAATCAGACTTACCTGAGATGAAGTCCACTTCCGCTGTTGTCCTGGAACCAGCAACAGAAATTCTAAAAATAGATAAGTTTTCATCGTTTTTAAAACTGAGACGTGTATTTGCGTATGTCAATAGATTCATACATAACATAAGATATAAATGTCCTAAAGATAAATTATTTGGTAAATTAAATGTTAGCGAATTAGAATTATCTTTTATTAGCTTATGTAAAATTGCTCAGCAAACTTCATTTACTCTAGAGTACAATCTTTTGTTAAAAAATAAAACTTTAAGTAGCAAGTCAACACTTTTGTCACTTTCACCCTTTTTGGATGATGACAAGGTGATGAGGGTCGGTGGTAGGATAGAATTATCTAATTACAATTATACTAAAAAACATCCTATACTTTTACACGCTTCTCATCCACTCACTAAATTGTATTTTAAATATGAACACTTACACAATATGCATGCTGGGCCTCAGCTGTTGCTGGCCTGTGTAAGAGAGACTGTGTGGCCTATAAATGGTAGGCATTTGGCCCGCCGCACAGTACATGTTTGTGTTCGATGTAGACGTATACAAGGTAAAACATTAACTCCCATGATGGGAAATTTACCTGCACAGCGCATCATACCTGATTTTCCATTCCGTACTGTGGGAGTTGACTTCGCTGGTCCGTTCCTAACACTAAATAGAAAGGGTCGAGGTGCACGACTAATTAAAACCTATTTATGTTTGTTTGTATGTTTTCGCTATAAGTGTGTGCACCTGGAAGCCGTCAGTGATTTGTCCAAGGACGCGTTTATCATGACGTTACGCAGATTTATATCGCGTCGAGGTAAGCCAGCGGAGATATTTTGCGATAACGGTCGCAACTTTGTTGCGGCAGCTAAAGAGATTGGCAATTTTCTTAAAACTAATCATGAACCTGTAGTTAATTTTGCTACCAATGAAGGCATAAAGTTTGTGTTTTCTCCCACGTATGCTCCACATTTCGGCGGCATCTGGGAAGCCGGCGTTAAATCCGCGAAATACCATTTAAAACGCGTTATGGGGAACCATCATTTAACGTTTGAGGAGATATGTACTCTCTTCACACAAGTGGAAGCTGTGCTTAATAGTCGACCTTTGTGCCCACTCTCCCCTTCCCCTAACGATTACCATTTCCTATCTCCCGGTCACTTTCTGATAGGGCGTGCCCTAAATGCATTGCCTGGTCCATCGCTCGAGCACGAGAACCAGAACAACCTTCAACGTTACTTGAAGCTTGAACAGATTCATCGGCATTTTTGGCAGCGCTGGGAAAAGGAATATATAGCTGAACTACAACAGCGCTCCAAATGGCGTACTAATTCAGCATCCCTGCAAGTTGGAGATTTAGTTCTTCTCCAGGAGGATAACGTCCCACCACTGAGCTGGCGAATGGGACGAGTCAGTCGCCTGTTCCCTGGAAACGACGGCGTCACACGAGTCGCAGACGTGGAGACTACCAGAGGCTGCTTCAGGAGGCCTCTCACACGGATCTGCCCCTTGCCTACATCTTTACCGGATGATTACTAACGCAGTTGAAAGGAGTCTTTCAACGGGGGGGAAGATGTCTGCGCTGCATAAACGCCTGATCATTTTAAATGGCATCAAGTTACTCGTTTAAGTAATACTGTACCTGACTCCTAAATTTATTTTACTTACACCCGCACATATTTTTGTTATTCGATTTCTAAATTTGTCACGCTAGCATCAATACGTAAAAACTGCGAATCATTGTAATAATGTAAAAAAAAAGCAAAATTAAAGCTGTTATCAACGGAATCTGAGGTTTTCATTACAAAACTTTGTCTACTATTACACAATTTGCAATCACGTGGTTGACTTCTACTAA
This sequence comes from Euclidia mi, assembly GCA_944739405.2. Taxonomy (NCBI): domain Eukaryota; kingdom Metazoa; phylum Arthropoda; class Insecta; order Lepidoptera; family Erebidae; genus Euclidia; species Euclidia mi. The sequence continues at coordinate 36,304,840 of OX123190.2, forward strand.
TGGGTCGTAATTTTTTATTGGATGGGAGCTTTCGTAATTTAATTTTTTTTTGTAATAAAGCCTATAGGTAGGTAATTCAATTATTAAGTCGGTTTGTATTTTTTATAAATTAAATATTATTATGGTATTTGTTGACAAGACGTTATCGCGTAAATGAATATCAGTCATTTTTATAGGCTAATATAAAAAAAGCTTATTTGTATGACGAAAGACTGACCAAGCAGATATACCTATAAGGCAAGTGTGAATGAGACAGGATGAAGGGGAAGACCTAGGCGGACGTTCTCTGACCAGATTGGAGACATCCTAAAAACAGGACAGGTTAGAAGTACCCTGAACAGAAGAGCATGCATGAGGAATCTGATGGCAATGAATGAAGTAAGGGAGATATGTCAGGATCGGCGCAAATGGCGTTCCGTAGGCTCTGCCTGCCCCTCCGTGAAACAGGCGTGAGTCTATGTATGTATGTATTTATGCTTATTTGTGGGGTATAAAATAAATATAGACAGTGAGTTGACGTCGTTAGTACGTCGCGGCAAAGTACGAAAACAGTAAAAAATTATAAAATCTACGCTTGCCGAAATCCGCTCTTCCGTCCACTTTCCGGCCACTCAGGTCCCTTTAGTCTTAAGGTCTTAGCCCACATAAACGACTCGCCTCACACCTAACCAAAAGAATATCAGTCAAATCGCGCTGTGTGATAAATGTTACCAATGTAAAAAATACCTAAAGCCCATCATCATCATCCTAGCGCTGTCCCGGTTGCGTCCCTACATCTTGGAGCCCAGGGTCCGCTACTTAAAGCCCATATTTGAATGATAATCTTTTGGTTGGGTGTGAGGCGAGTCGTTTATGTGTACCTTTACTGTGACTACCGCTGATATACGCCTACACAGGGTACATTTTTATAAATAAAAATGTAAGCTTGTCAAACATTGGGGCAAAGAGACATGTAGATATACCCTTCAAACAAGCATTTACGCCAGTCAGACCTATCTACAAACATCGTATTATATTGTAAAATCTTAACTTTAAGAAATCCGTATTGATAGTAAAAAAGAAATTGTCACCTGAAAATATTTGCTTATAAAGCGTGCGGCGAATGATAGCAGGAATTTTTGCGAAAGAATATTGATAGCAGTTTTCGTCTAATATTAGTCAAAATGCGAATAAACGGGTTTAAGATAAATATATTAAAAAGTTGTATGAAACGTGAGTAAAGATGAAACATGGCACGTTTTACAGTGCTTTGCAAATGTTAAACTATTAACGCGGCTTTTAAGTATTAATGCAAAATCAATCACTGCCTGTTTAAGGCGCTAGGCCTCGAAAATGTATGCCCTTTTTTATTACAGATTTCGAAGCAGTGAGACACACCAGCAAAGTGAAAATGTTATATATGATTTATCAGGTCTTCATCTAGGGACTGCTCGGACAGATACACGATTGGAAGATTTTCGCTCGATAGAATTATAATTTGAAAACATGCTTTCTCTAAATATTTTCACAGTTATTTAAAAACATAATCAACTTTTCGCCTTGAAATTGCTACTCACCGAAAGAAGAGCTAGTTTATTAGGCACTGGTCGAACGATTTCTTTATTGTCCGTTCTCGTGTTTCTATCCCTCGTGTTGTTGCATTGCAAACGTGGCTGTTAATATAAATATAACCATTCAGTACTTAACTTCTATTTTGACGTTCATAAGCGTGACATCGTAACCTTCATAAATAAATAATTTTAATTTGACTTTACCAAATTACAGATATTAAATTTATGCTTTATAAAATTATTGTTTTATGGAGTGTATAATGTTCCGATAGACTTTAAACGAATTAATATGGCCCATTCCTTTGTGCGGTCGGTTTCGGACAGCCTGTTAAGGTGGGTGGTTCAATGACATTACGTTCCGTGGTATGAAGGCTGTCAAAAGCAAGCCCTCTGTAAATTGTGTCGACGTTTCACTATTTCCAATTTCATTTTACTAGATTACGCCTATCTATATATCAAGATCCATAGATCAATTTTGCATAAAAATTTATATATTTTTCAGATATTTATTGCTAGATTGTAAATTAAGATTTAAGATTAAGTGATTGGTATTCGTTGCCTGGTAAACAATGTACTTTTTAGGTATTTTATTAATGGCGATCGAATTTCAGGTACGCCGATAATACTACTACTACTGGTAACCCCAACTGTCGGACTATGAGATTCGATTGACCATTTTATAAAAGACAACTCAATACACCTTTTTGCTCAACCCAGTAATCTAGACCTTACCAATGATCCCTAACACTACCGCAGTGAAAAATAAAACCTCGAAATAGGTAGGACGAGACACAAGGATTGATAACATGAATCAACGTTCTATAAATGATACGGACTTACATGGATTAGTGGTGTGCCGGGTGATCCGTAACCTTTGATAACCGAAGAAGAAAAAGATCTGTATCCGTTACTTTTAGCGGAGCATGAACAGATTTTTTGCAATGATAAATTTAATTAGTTTTTGCACAGAATTAAAAAAAGAAACAGTATCTGTTTTCGATCTTTAACGTATTGTTAGCGCCATTATGTTCACGTGCACCTAAATAAGTCAGTAAAAGTGTTGAAATCCGTATTCTTAAATCTACGGTCTCAAATCGTTCTGATTCATATACGGCTATAGATTTTCAAACCACCGGGCACTTCACTAGTACGGACCGATCGGCCTTTTACCGTCTCGGAACAAGTAGCATAATTTAACATCAACGTATCACAAAATTGGCCCATTTAAGTCAAATCAAAATAAAAAGCTAGAGCACTTAAGCGAAGGTCACGTTGCGATAAAATGAGATAGAAGGAAAGGGAGTTATATCGTATCTTTGAGATCGTATATATACGGTATTTTATTTAAAGATGGCAATTGAAATTGGAATGGTTTATTTGCGATGACGTGAATGCAACTATATGCAAATGATTGACTATTCTTGGAAGTATACTCAATACTCAATACTTTATTGCATTCCATAATTACAATGAGGTGTTAAACATAGGGGCAGTATCAATTATGAACCCTGTTGGGCACAGCAAAGTTTTTATTAGGAGAGAGGAGGAGGATTTTAATAATGATATTTACTTACTAATTTGTCTATATCTTACAATATATGTATGCTAAATATTTTTAATATTATTATGTCCTCAAAATGCTGTTTTAAGATTAATTAAGCTTATTTATTATATTTACGAATTTATTCAATTATTTTTGGCATAATAAGTTAATATTGTACTTTGTGTGTGTATAAATAGACTAAAGGGATTATTTTGGGTTATTTTATGTTACATGGTGTTTTGTCATTAAAATATTCATATTCATGTGTTAAGTGGTTATTGGAAGTAACGACGTATGAAACTGCTAACGATAAGCTTGGCAGATACTGTGGTAGCCAACGCGATGCTTGCAATTCTCGAGTGACGAGTGTTTATGACCCGCTTAAGAGATGGTTTTAGTATGAGCGGTAACATATTCTGGGTTATTATTATTACCTACTATTAAATAAAAATACTGTCATAATTGGAGACATCCTAAAAAAGGACAGATCATAAGTACTTTAAATAGAAGACCATGCATGAGAAACTTCATGAGAGTGTAGGAGGTGCTAGGGAGATAATATTATGTCAAGAACGTTGCAAATGGCGTTCGCATAGTCTAATCTAAAATGTGTACATTGGTGTTGCGAGATATAAAGAAAACGAGCGGTATGCTATTGTAATTACAGCATGTGTAGTAATAGAAAATTGGCTGATGTGGTGCCGCATACTTAGCGACAATATTGATTGCACTAGAAACATGACTGTGATGCAATAGTAAAACAGATTAAGATTGTAAGATGACGCATATGCATTGGCTACTAAACGTTTTGTATATAGGTATATCATCATCAATACGAATAAACGATTTCAAAGAGCTGCTAGTGATGGGATGGTAGTTGAGACTTTTCCGCCGGCTGTACACCAACTAGGTAATTTGGGAAGCGATGGTACCCACAGTAACTTGAACCGAAATATATTTACCTAACCTAAAGGCTGAATGAATTGTTTTCTATTTAGTGGCGCTCTGGAAAGTTCTTGCTTGTGCAGAAACGGCGTAGTGTGCAGTAGCAGAAGGTAAAGGTAGAGGTGAAGTATTTCGCATTTTTTCAGGCTATAGACAGAGTGACACACTATTATATCTAAGAATCACATTATACTCTCAACAAAGATGTAAGTATATGAGGACGATCGATCACCAGCCCAGTATATAATCAGTCCCACTGTAGGGCACCCAAGACCTTCTGCGTAGCAGTTTTTCGGTCTCTCCACTAGGCTATCGCTGCTTACGATATGTGGACAATCATCCAATCGAGTGTATAATGTTAAAACAGCGCTTGAAAACAGGTGCAAAAAGAAAATCACCCTAGTTGTTTCAGACTGTCTCACCACACATTCTAATCAGTCTAGACAGAAAGTAATTAATACTCATATTAAAAATCTACAATATTTTGTCAGTGATATTTACGTTGCCACCTAAATTGGCACAGCCTCTTAAGAGTTATTCCACCTTATTGTTGTGTGTTGTTATGCCTTACACTCCTTACATACAGCACCTGTGGGCCCTGGAGATAACGATTAAATACAAAACCAGCTTTTCTGAAGAGTCCCATCGCAAAATGTATACACTCCCTTTTAGGCTTCTCTAAAAAAAAATATTTAATCCATAAAAATAATGCTTACCATAAGAATATGACGAAGATCCGAACAGTTTCAGAAAAGTGTTAAACTGGTGCGTCAACGCCATGGAGTAGATCTTGAGTTATGTTCAACATATTTTTGCCACCTTTATACTTACTTGTCAATATTACTGGGGGTACACGAGCATGTTTTAACGATCTGACACATTCCCAATATCACAAGGATACAAGTAACTAGATATTTTAGCGACAAAAATCTTTCCATAACCCAGAAAGTCGATATCCGATCAAATATTTATATGAAGTTCAATTAATTCTTTTCCCGATAATGTAAACAACTATTACGGTTTCCTTCCAAGAAGGAAAGAAAGGATATATGATCAAAGGCCGAGAGCACACCGAGCACACTACAGTGGGTAGTTGTGTGATGGTAATCTCATACAAAATAATTTAGCGGGTCTTAATCGCGTTAACTTAACTTATTTAAGGTATAAATACCTATTTGTTTCCGACGTTTCGCTCGTCTTGCACCGAGCTTGGTCGCGGAGAGACTGATGAGAGCTCAGCGCCGTCTTGTGGAAGTGCGGGTTTCGGCACCTACTCTCACTTGGTCTTTATTTAAGTTCGCCATGTCGGTACTCCGACACACTACACTAATGACGTCTACACACTGTTGAGATTTATCACTGCGGCGGTGTTTACATTTGCTGATGACTGGATTCCAAGTAGCCGATAATCTATATCCATCCTCCCGGTTGAAATTGGTATATTTCTTGATTTCTACCGCTTCACGTACTATCCTGGAGTAATAGTGACGATCGGTGGATAAGACTTGTGGTTGATGCAGTTCTATCCAGTGGTTTGGTCCAGACTCCAACAAATGCTCAGCTATCGCCGACTTATTAATATGTCGGTTTTTTTAACGAAGTGTCGTGACAACGAAGTGATACCCATAGGAGTGCGCATTAAACCGCGCAAGGACATTCCTTATTCCGAAGGCATTCTACAAAATGCCAGTGTTCGACTTTTAAGACAATTAATACGCAATTGTCGGTACAAGCTAGGTGTTGTAGAGTGTGACCTATTTAAAGTGCATACAGAGTGTAGTGAAGTGCTTTCAAACAGTGACTTTAACTTGTGCGACCGTATAACGTATAACCAATCGAGCTGCATTTATGATCTGCGTACAAAACGGCACAAGAAAAAGTTTGATAAATTGATAAACCATCGTGAGAGGTTAACCGGCAGAAATGGACACCCCACCCAACAGCAAACGGTTATCAATTTATCAGATCAGGTTATTGATAGCGCTACACAAAGCGTGTTGGCGAAGGGATTAAATTATGCTTTGACACCTAAACGGATTCCATATGAAAACGTCATAAGTAGCATAGAAGAGGTTATAACGCGCAACAAGTTACCGTCTAACGATGCGGATACACTTAGACAGGATGTTGCCGTTATTTTACGTAAGTCTAAGCCACCTAAACCCAATACTACTGCAGAAGAGCGTCAAGCACTAAAAACGCTGCGTGACAAGACGAATATTTTAGTGCTAAAGGCCGACAAGGGAAACGCCACTGTGGTAATGAATACTTGTGATTATGACAGTAAGATAAGGAATCTGTTAAGTGACACATTAGTATATAGGGCTGTGTCATATAACCCGACCGCCAGAGTAACAAAACGCATTCGAGCCTTAATTAGGGACCATAAAAGCTTATTTACGGAAGAGGTATTTGAACGGTTACATAAACCTCACATTGTGCAGCCGCCTAAGATGTACCGATTACCTAAAGTACATAAGACTAACGTACCTTTGTGACCGATTGTGAGTCAAATAAATTCACCTACATATGGTTTGGTGAAACACATAAGCAAGGTACTACAACCGTTAGTAGGCAAGACGCACTCTTTCGTAAAGGACTCTCGCCACTTTATTGAAATCATCAAGAGCATGAAAAGGGAACCGGACGAGGTGATGGTGAGTTTTGATGTCGAGTCACTATTCACCAATGTTCCTATTCAAGATTGCCTTGACGTCGTAGAGAGAAAATTAAGGGAAAATGGTCTGTCTAACGAATACATCGTTCTACTTAGGAATTGCTTGGATGGAAACTACTTCCTATATCGTGGACAGCATTACCTCCAGATCGATGGAGTGGCTATGGGTAGCCCTATAGCACCGGTAATGGCCAACATCTGGATGGATTGACACTTTGAGGAATCCATAGACATGCAGGCGTCAAATGTGAAACTATGGTAAAGGTATGACGTCGATATCTTTTGCATCATGAAGGGCAACAAGCAGAACGTAGAACAATTCGCAGGCATATTGAAATCCATACATCCGAACATCCGATTCACTTTCGAAATAGAGGTAGACGGATCGTTACCCTTTCTTGACGTTAAAGTGACGTTAATTTCGTCATTGGTAGACTTTGTATTCAACTGTAAGGTTTACATATTATACATCTATATATGTCAATGTTTACTTGCCTAATCAACATCAGCAATCAAAAGTTGACGACATTGTATGACCGTATTTATATTACTAGTTACTTCTGCTGCTTTAGTGAAAATTATGTGGCAGCTGCTAGAAATAAAATATATGTCCTTTCTTTTTTCTTTTCTGCCTTCTGTGGGATTCTTCTTCAGGCGTTCGGGTCTTATCCACTAAAATCTCCGCGGTGTTCGTCGCAAATCCCGGTAGACATACTTTGCCGGTGCTTGCAGAACAAAAGTAATAGTTATGTAGATCTTATAAGACATATTCCAAATAAATGAGGCAACATTTCGTTGATAGCTTCTCATTTTCGATCAAACCTTGAATTAACTGTCAAATGCAATTTCCATAAATAGATCACTTTTTATATTAGATCCGTCGGATGAAGACAGCCTTCATAAAAATGGAAAATCGATTTAATGGATGTGTTTGGCAGGTAAGTCTTAATAGAGTTGTCAAGCGACTCATTGGATAATGAATAGGTGTGTAGTTATCCATTACAGTAACAGTAGTCGTGTTGGTACGTTTATAGGATACTAGAGGACGCCAGCAGCTACGCCTGCATATTTTTTTTATGTACCCGTTTCGGCCGATCCTGTGGGAAATTCTGGAACATACATGCCAAATTTCAGCTTCCTGCGCCCAATAGTTTCGGCTGTAGCGTGTCTGTCAGTCAGTCAGTAACGCAAGGATTTTATATATTAAGAAAAGGGGTGTAGTGGATAGTGTGAACACTCCATTATTGCACAGTGAGCGGTGTGCTGTTGACATTTCAACTACAGGGTGTACCAGCAGCTTGTCGCGCTTCACTTCATCGCACATTCACAGAACGAAACGTACACGTAACCGAAATGTTTTCGAAAACTGGGTCGTTATTTACTACAATTTGTTTTTTATTTTCGTTTCTGTGTTGTTTATGTCTGTGTGAATACTTATGATCTTATGTATCTCTTGGGGAAATATTTTAAATAAATAAATGATAATGCCTGTGATGTGAGACCATATTTAGGATCTACTGGCTGGTAAGGAAGTAGCAATAGTGTTGATGCTGAATACTGTACATCAAGCTATACATGGCGATTGCTGAAATAATAATTATACAAGAGGTCGCCCAGTGGTCGAAATTCGACCATAATTTATTAAAATTTTAAGTTTCTAATTTATTAAGATTGTACTGTCAAAGACTGCAATCACAGACTTCGCCGCACAATAAAAATAAAGAAAACTTTTATAAAATTAATGGAACGGCTATTAAATACTCTACTTGGTTATAAAAGTCTAAAACAGATGTAAACATTATACCTTCTTGCCCTGCGCAGTATGTCTTTTGCTTCTATACTTCTTGTTACCTCTCTAATTATTTACAAAGGAGTAAATCTCTTTCATCCATATCCAATCCTCATACAGTCGATTAATGTTTTCCTTGGACTGATCATCATTTTCATGCCTCTACTTTCATATTCACACATCCATCGTAACATTATCATCTTTGCTGCAATGTACCATTAATAACCCTTCAGTCTTTGCTTCGGTTACATACAGTAATTCCCTACAACACATCCTATATTTTTTCCATATCTACCTATTCCTCCTCCTTTATAACAATATCATTCTCAAGGCAAGGCAGGCGGATAGTAACACATGCCACAATCCTTGTTTGAAATAGAATTAGTTTTTATTATAAGTCAAATCGATTAGATCGATTGAGTAACATTTTGTTTAGTCTATTGAAAATTTCTGACAATGGTCACACTGAACTGTCAACTTCCGTCTTCCGCTTGAAAAAAATTATCTCGCCGGGTGTCGTCTCGTACGTAAAATATCGCCTTTTAAATTAACGCAAATTGAATTAAATTGAGTAAACCGTTTTGAACGCCGCCTGATATAGTGCTGGCAACGGTAAATTGATTGTGAACTATTGATTGACATTTGTGAAAATTGTGAATCTGGTATCGATTTCCACGTGCCAACGTGTCCTGAAAACGTCGCGTTTGAAGCTTAATAGCTAAGTATAAGATACTTCATTCATTTATTTTGGCCAATATACTTGTATGAATGTGTCTAATTTAGCTCAAGCCTGACATCAGCAAGGATAGCGGGTAAGTGAAACATAATATTGATATTGATTGATTTCAATTCATCACTGTGCAACGCAGTACATTGTGTCTGGATCATTGTCTATCGTGGTCAGGTAGATTTATTACATCTTCCACTGCGCACTTCTGATACACCTTCCTGCCTGGCTACGGTAATTCTAGACATAAATTTTTGATAGCAAGAGCGTGGTTAACTGTGCCTATATTGTAAACTTGTATCTTAGCCGTTGATTGTATCTGAACTCAGATTGGTGTTGTATGAGCTATATATACCACCTTGTAGACAGTATTGTAGTGTTTGTCAGGTCAGTTATTGTCTAAAATACATAATATTTAATTGTATAAGTTGACCTAGATAATTTGAAACACATTGTCACACATAACCTCAATCAGTAATTGTTGATTTGTATTGTTGGAAAATGTAACTTAAATTTGTTGTTGCATTAATAAGTCAGTTTGTTTGAATACATAACAGCTGTATGTATCAATAAATTTAGTAAATTTAGTTTATTGCATATATTCATAAACATTGTAATAATCCAACTTGACCTTGCCACTTGGGCGGGTCACATTAATAAACTTTGTTTTGTTATAATATAGATAATATTGCTAGGTAACACATATTCTGTGCTTACTTACTATTGTATATCTCAAATAATACAGCCAGTCTGTCTGTTGCAAGTAATTAGTTAATTTATTTGAATATATAACTTTAATTAACTTATTCGAAGGTTCAACTTTGATAACTTTGACTTTGTTTTGTGTCAATATATATTGAAATTATTAATTTTGTTGGACAGTAGATACCTGTCACTTGCCTGCACTTGCAGTAAACAGGCTAATACTTTGTTGGTTTCAAAGAATTAAGAAAAATTAAGTTTTGATTGTTAATTGTATTTGACGCTTGTCCGGGCTCTTTTGAAATTTTGATTATGTCAGCTATCAAGGACTTGCGTGCGGCTGCTGGTGCCATTGCATCAGATTTGCGCTGGTTTGCCTCGGCCAGTGCCTTAGTGAACCGGCCTGATCGCCAGCAGGCCTTACTACAAAGGTACGAGCGGATTGACGATCGCCTGGCAAGTGTGGAACAGCAATTCCGCACTTTCAGCACTTGCTGTCTTGAAGTGTCAATCAATGATTTCACCGCTGACCAGCGAAATAAGGTCAGCGAAGACTATGCCCAGGTCTTAGACCTGTATGGTGCTGTCTCCAATACTGCGAGACAACTAGTTGCTCATAGGGAAGGGCAACCCGGCCTGAAGCAGGAGCTTCCTAGGTCAGCACCGGGGCTGGTGAGTAGGCTCCCTACTTTGGAACTCCCCCATTTTGATGGCTGCCTAGGAAGCAACCTGGGCTTCATTAATTTGTTCGACAGCCTAGTCAATGATAGGGCTGACCTTCGGCCGGCACAAAAGTTGGCCTATCTAATGTCGGTTCTGGATGGGGAGGCTAAGGGCCTCATCCAGCATCTGCCCGTGTCTGACGAGGCGTACCAGACGGCTCGGGACCTAATTACCCGTAGGTACCATAATAAGCGTGGCCTCGCCGACACGCACATCGAGCAGATTTTGGGTTTGCCGACGCTCACCCGGGTCTCTGGGTTGCGCACCCAACTGTTGAACCCGCTCTTGGTGGCCATCAACGCACTTAAGTGCCTTGACCTGCCCGTAGACCAATGGTCTTATCTATTGGTGCACATTGTGCTGAAGAAGCTGCCTGCCGACCTGAGGTCGCGTTTTGAACAGCGCTTTGGTGGGGATAGCGCGACCCATCTGCCCCCCTTTGCTGACCTGGAGAAGTTCCTGGAGGATGAGTGCTGGGTCTTGGACAACTCCGGTGGTGACACGCCGGCTAAGTCGCAGCCGCCCAAGGTCAAGGAGCAGGCTCGCGGTCACACCCGAGCCAATGTTGACCGGCGCCCTCCTCGCTTTGCGGTCACGCAGAGCCCAGCGGAGTGCTCCTACTGCAAGGTCACGGGGCACAGAACGGCCAGTTGTAGGGCATTCTTGGACCTTCATGTCGCCTCTCGTAGGCGCATCGCGAATGCCCGCCGCCTTTGCATCTCTTGTTTGGGGTCCCACTACCAGCGAGACTGCCCAAACTCTCGCCCCTGTCCTCACTGTGGAGGACAGCATTTGGACATTCTCTGCATGAATGCCAGAGAGGTTGGCCGCTTGTCCAACCAGCCGACGCCGCGCACGGGCGGGTGTTTTGAAGGTGGCAGCCGAGGCTCACCGGCGCGTAGCCGAGAGTCGCCTCGCTCATTTGATCGCCACTCATCCCGCTTGGAGAACCGTAGCGTCACCAGCACCATGACTGCTGCCCCAGGTATTCCCCTCCTTTGGCGGAGCGTCCCCGCCTTGACTCGAGCCCACCTCGTTTTGGGCGGGTGGGTCACTATGACACCCCACAGATGGCGCGCGGATCGAGTCATCGCGCCTTTAAGGACTTCAAGCCGCACCCCCATTTTGATTTGCCTGGTCCTGGCCAACGGTCGCCGCCCAGGCAACAATAGGTCATTGACCCCTGCCCTATAACGCCAACCTCCCCCATTGAGACCGTTATCCTACCAACAGTTGCTGTTAGGGTCTGGGGACCCACGGGGACCTCTGTTGTTGTCCGTGCTATATTGGACACAGGTTCACAAGGTTGCATTGTTTCCACTTATTTGGTAGGGCAGGTTAAATTAAATATGGGCTCTTTTCCGAATTGTATACGGGGTATAGGTGACGTAGCCTCTAATGTTGAAGGGCAAGTTAAGGTTTTGTTTGGCCCTGTTGGATCTTCACACCCGAGGATTAAAACCTCGGCTATTGTGTTGAAGAATATTTTGGGTATGCATCCACAGAAGCAGCTACCTGCTGCTGTGGTGAATTTGACATCGGGATTGGAACTGGCGGACCCCAAATTTGACACACCGGGACAAATCGATTTGTTGATTGGCTCTGATGTCCTCGGTGGAATTTTGATTGGTGGAAAACGGGTCTTGGTGCCAAATGGTTTGACTGCCATCATATTTGGATTTGCTTTGATGGGACCTGTACCTAGGGACCCCCCTCTACCCGAACTTGATAATTTGTTGGCTGTAGGCTCTGCTCTCTCTGATGCAGTTCAGAGGTTTTGGGAGGTAGAGGAGCCCCCTCAAGTTGCCCGTTTGAATCCAGAACATGAGGAGTGCGAGCTGTTCTTCCAGAACAACACTGGTCGACTCCGTTCTGGTCGGATTATCACGAAGCTGCCCTTTCTGTCTGTTCGGCCTCCGCTTGGTGAGTCACGACCTTTAGCCGAAAAGAGATTGTTGGCTATGGAGCGTCGCATGGGTCGTGATCCGTAGCTCAGACAGAAGTATATTGAGTTCATGAGAGAATATGAACAATTGGGACACATGTCAGTGTCAAATTTGGATTGGCGTTCGGTGGAGCATTACTTTCTCCCGCATCATGCGGTATTGAAGCCATCGACTGGCAAGCTGCGCACAGTGTTTGGTGGTTCTGCGCAGACTTCAACAGGCGTATCCTTGAACCAGTGCTTGCATTCTGGTCCCAAGTTGGTCAAGGACCTTTGTGACGTCATCACCAACTTCCGACGACATCAGGTTGTCTTTGTGGCCGACATAAAAATGATTTTCAGGCAGACTATTATCCACCCTGATGACCGTCGCTTCCAGCTGATCCTTTGGAGAGAGTCTCCTCGCGATCCCATAGTCGTCTACGAGCTCAATACTAATACGTACGGGTTAAGGTCAAGCCCCTACTTGGCAATACGTTCTCTTTGGGAGCTCGCAGACCGCGAAGGCTTACGTTTCCCAAGAGCCTCCGCCATCTTGAAAGACGACATTTACGTCGATGACATTTGCTCGGGCGCATCCACAGCGGACGAGGCAATCCTTCTGCGGGACGAATTGATAGGTATTTTGGCCTCCGCTGGTTATGAGTTGCGCAAATGGATTTCCAACTCACCAGCGCTTTTGGAAGGCTTGTCAGAGGATCATCAGCAAGATCCACATCTATTTGAGATTGTTGACAACCCCGCCATGATGGCTGTTCTCGGCGTTCAGTACAGACCAGTCCAAGACATCTTTACATATAACGTAGACTTGAAATTGCCTTGCTCTTGGACTAAACGCCAGAACCTTTGATCCGAACGGTTGGATTTGTCCAATTATATTTTGGGCAAAATGCTTCTTGCAGAAGCTTTGGACAGCAGGATTGACCTGGGACGAACCTCTGCACGGCACTCTTGTTGAGGAATGGACCTCTTTTGTATCCTCACTTCCTGCCGTCAACGAGATCTCCTTGCCTCGTCCCATCCTTCCCTCCGGGAAGTACAAGGCCACCCTTCACGGGTTTTGTGATGCCTCGGAACGTGGTCACGCGGCCGTGGTGTACTTGCGCACAGTCAGTGCCTCAGGTCAGGTGAGGGTTTCCCTGATCATGGCGAAGAGCAAGGTTGCACCCCTCCGGACATCTTTGACCATTCCAAAATTGGAGCTCTCGGGAGCAGCCCTACTTGTACGCTTATTGAACCACGTGTCTAACACTTTGGGTAAAAGCATTTGTATTAATGGGACCTACGCCTGGACAGACAGCCAAATTGTTCTTTGTTGGTTGAAGGCTTCTGTCCACACTTTGGAGGTATTTGTTGCTAATCGCGTTTCCCAAATCCAGAAATCCGAAGTCAAGCTGGTTTGGAGACACGTGCCAGGTGAGCTCAACACCGCTGATTGTGCCTCGCGCGGATGCTTGACGCCTAGTTTGATAGGTCATTCGCTGTGGTGGGGTCCGGAATGGTTGAGTCGACCAGAAACTGATTGGCCTCGAACGCCAGTTTTGAATACTTCTAATTTGCCGGGTCTACGAACACTCGCTCTTGAGAAGGTAGAATGCGCCTTCGACCCCGATTTTTTGTTAAATCGTTACAGCTCCCTCGACAAGTTGTTAGGTGTCACTGCTTGGATAAAGCGTTTTGTTTTTAATTTTAGGCACCCACAACAGAAACGACTGACACCGTTTCTCTCACCACAGGAACGACAGGAGTCCCTCACCTTTTGGGTTCGTTCTGTGCAATTGGCGCATTTTGAAAAGGAGATTGCTATCCTTAAATCAGGGAGATCGAAATTGTCGGGAGCTGTCGCCAAATTGAACCCCTTTTTGGACGATACGGGTCTCTTGCGCGTTGGAGGGCGTCTCAAGAACGCCAACCTCCCTTACGGAGCACGTCACCCCCTTTTGTTAACTAAGGACGGTCATTTGGTACGCTTGTTGGTAACTGACCGTCACCTTAAAAATTCGCATGCTGGTTGTAATGCCTTGTTGGCCATTTTGCAACGCGAGTTTTGGATTTTGTCTGCCCGAAGAATTATTCGGAGTGTAGTCTTTCGCTGCATCCCTTGCTATAAGCTCAAGGCTTCTACCATGCAGCCCTTGATGGGGGACTTACCGGCAGATCGCGTAACTGAAAGCAGGACGTTTGACGGTGTTGGCACGGACTTCGCTGGTCCTTTTTTGGTGAAAACGTCGACTCTTCGAAACAGCAAAGGCCGTACACTTAGAACTGGTCTCCTCGCTTACGACCAAGGCGTTTGTAGCCACATTTGACAGATTTGTATCCCGCAGAGGGCTGCCTTCCTTGATCCGTTCTGACTGCGGCACTAACTTCAAGGGCACTTATAATTATCTGAATGATGTTGTTAATTTCCTTGAAACCAACAAGGCTGATATAGGTGATAGGCTTGCCCAACGTGGGATAAATTGGTTGTTTTCCCCACCAAATTGTCCACACTGGGGTGGTATATTTGAGGCCGCCGTAAAATCGACCAAAACACACTTGCGCAGGACAATCGGTGAGTCTGTCCTTACATTTGAGGACCTCGCAACTGTGTTTTGTAAGATTGAGGCCGTTTTGAACTCTCGGCCATTGTGCCCGATCTCCTCAGATCCGAATGATTTGGAGGCCCTTACGCCGGGCCATTTTTTGATTGGTCGCCCACTTGTCGCCTTGCCTGAGTACCCCTACATTGATACGAGACCTGGTCGTCTCTCGTGCTTTGAATTGGTACGCCAGATTACTCAGAGCTTTTGGAAACGCTGGAATTTGGAATATTTGCACATACTCCAGCAACGCGTTAAGTGGACCGACAAGACCGATCCACCCAAGATTGGTGACCTCGTTTTGATCAAGGAGGCTAACCTTCCGCCACTCAGATGGCGCAGGGGGCGCATCCTTCATTTGGTAACTGGGGCTGATGGAGTTCCCCGATTTGCTGAGGTCTTGGTGGACGGTTCGATTCTGAGGAGAGCGGTTGCAACATTGTCACGTCTACCAACCGATTAGCGGACCGGTAGGCCGGTCCGGGGCGGGTGGATGTTTGAAATAGAATTAGTTTTTATTATAAGTCAAATCGATTAGATCGATTGAGTAACATTTTGTTTAGTCTATTGAAAATTTCTGACAATGGTCACACTGAACTGTCAACTTCCGTCTTCCGCTTGAAAAAAATTATCTCGCCGGGTGTCGTCTCGTACGTAAAATATCACCTTTTGAATTAACGCGAATTGAATTAAATTGAGTAAACCGTTTTGAACGCCGCCTGATCTAGTGCTGGCAACGGTAAATTGATTGTGAACTATTGATTGACATTTGTGAAAATTGTGAATCTGGTATCGACTTCCACGTGCCAACGTGTCCTGAAAACGTCGCGTTTGAAGCTTAATAGCTAAGTGTAAGATACTTCATTCATTTATTTTGGCCAATATACTTGTATGAATGTGTCTAATTTAGCTCAAGCCTGACATCAGCAAGGATAGCGGGTAAGTGAAACATAATATTGATATTGTTTGATTTCAATTCATCACTGTGCAACGCAGTACATTGTGTCTGGATCATTGTCTATCGTGGTCAGGTAGATGTATTACATCTTCCACTGCGCACTTCTGATACACCTTCCTGCCTGGCTACGGTAATTCTAGACAATCCTATTGCAGTATGACCATTGCAAGTACTATAAGTATAAACAAAGTTTTAAATTAAGAGAAACACTAAAAAGTCTGAAAACTTACCAATACGATCTGACATTGATACATAAAACTGATAGATGGCAAATGTACCTATTATTTCACTCTCATTCACAAATAGCTCAATTAGCTCAATACCATGTGCTTAATAGATTTTCAACTGTAATAAAACACAATCATCAAGATTAAGAAAGCAAAATTTACCGCGCGCGGCGCACGGTGGTGGAGGTAGTACGGGAATGCGGAAAATATTATTTTTAATTCAAAATACGTTGCATATAACAATAAAACTTTATTAAAATGATAAAACGAATGTATTAGTGTATCAAGACAAAGATATAATAATAATAAATATATTTTTAACATGGTACAATTATGGTTTACATGATACAATCAGATACAATACAATATAAATTCACTTGAAATTTATATTCCAATGAATCGCATTACGAAAAACAGGATAAAGTATTTAAGCAGAATTATAAACAAATATTAACTAATCAAATAATAAATACAGAAATAAAGGTTTATAGATGGGTGCTATCCACTAATAAAACTTTGGCATCATCATGAAGTGGATAGTTTATTTATAAGATACTGCACGTAAATTGTTGATAAGGGGATCTGAGGTAGCTAAGAGCATATTCAGTAGGTACTTACGTCTTCATTACAGGATAGACGAGAACATTTTCTTGAATGAACTAACCTATAATTGCGGTAGTCTTTGTTACGCGCTTCTTGAGCGTCCTCAGATAACATTCCAATGGGTAAGACAGCAGCACTTATTATTTGTTTGCCATACATTAATACTTTGTGCACTGTATTTGACATATTATACCAGCTGTACAAAATAACATATAGCTCGGCAGTTTCATAACAATATGTTCCAAACTTCTCTAGATCAATTAATTTACCTCGTTAATGAGCGGCTTTAGATAATGACCTGGTATTTCCAGGATCGCAGATCTTTGCAGCTAAATTTGATATATATATATATGATCTATAGGGTCTAATGAATCTCGTTAAGTGTATCATTGTCTAACGGTCGGTAACGGAGATTAGTTATAGTCTCATAATTGAAAACAAATGGTTCCATATTACCTGCTTCATTAAAAGTGTAATGACAAGTAAATACTCATTATATCATATAATATGGTGCCGTGTGGTTGACGGCATAGAATACAAGTGTCACCACCCCCTATCTTCCCGTGGGTGTCATAAGAGGCGACTAAGGGATAACACGATGCAAATACCATCTTTGCGTAGAGACGGAAAACTCGACATCAAATCCTATACGACTGCCTCGTTGGTCTCGCGGCATAAATGTGCGCGTGGGATCGGGAGGTCCCGGGTTCGATTCCCGGGTCGGGCAGTGTTATTGGGTTTTTCTGTCACGAAACTCTCAGTAGCAGCACGGAGTCTGGAAATGTGCCCGGTACGGCAATAGGCTCGCCCCTTATTACGTGGGACTAAAGTATATCTGGCGAAAAGTGGGTTTAGAAATACACCTCTGCCTACCCCTTTGGGGATAAAAGGCATGACGTTATGTATGTGTGTATGTATCATATAATATTTTTACGTTTTATTTAATAACACACAATAGAGCTACGAATAAACAAAGAATAAAAGCTGAATATACTAATATTTCAGTTTCATTCATACTTGAAACAACAGTATTTTTGCACGAAATTTGTTAATTGTCGATCACCCTATTTCTTTACATCATAAAATTAAAAAGTCTCATAATAAAGTCGTATTTTTTGTATGACCTGTTTCTATTAAGATCCTAGTATACGCCCAAGTAACAAAATGTAGTCTTGTAGTGGTTCCGGGGCCAGGACTATAACGGGCTAGTAGAAGTTTACAACCACGGAAAAGGGCCCATTTTATACGCGTACTTTTGCTAATAAAACACTCATAGTAGACTTCTCGAGCACCACTTACAGCAATAATACACTTATGGCTGGACTACGCAGAACCATTTGCTCCTGTGAAGCTCACTATGAGCATTTAATAGAACCAGGCACGCGTGTAACGTACTCCGCGCTTCTATTACTAGCTACTTCAAACATTTGTGAATTTCTGTTGTATTGTGTTCTAGGTTGTGGAAAAATATAATTAAAGTAAAAGGTAAGTTCATATATTATAAATAAAATGTATTAACAAGTATTTCGCACGTAATACTATACGTGTATAAATGTTTGCACGGCAAACGCGTTAGTATTTTCGCTGAAGTATATTGTGTTTTACATCTCAATTTTTGTTCACCTTATGAACAGGGCGTATTTACTAAGCTGTGTTTAAAAATAATATTAGTCCTAACAGAATTATCGCGCCATATTGTGACGCCATATTGTGTGTCAATAGACACCAAAATGGCCGTGAAGATGCGATAAATATTAAAAGCAATTGTCTTCCTATATGGACTTCACGAAGATATCTTTGGACTCTAATGGTTTTACAAGAAACCTTTATACAGAAATTAAGACTATAACAGCATTCGAGAGTCCACAATATTACCAAGTATACTTACTCTTAGAAGAAACCACTGTGGAACTAATTTACTCATAATTGGCACATAAAGTTGACTTATACGCCCCTATAAGGTCAAGTAACAAATGCAAATGGTTCTAAGTGCATTTAGTTCTACAAATTACTATTACTGGCGTATGACACTCATAGCGGATTTATAATTACATCTTGTAGGCGATTATAAGTGTAACTTACTGGAACAAGATTTCTCAAGTGTATTTACACCTATGCAACACTTTTATAGGCCATCTTAGCCTTTACTGCGCCTATAGTTTCGTTCTATACATGACTATAAGTCAACTTATAAGAACAGGTATACTACAAACCCAAACGAACTTCGTGTAGCCAGTTATAAGCTTGGTAGTAAAACCTGGAACCACTAAGAGAGAGTTACTAGTGTTGTGAGCCTGTAAACTGTGCACTACAGGAAAACTTTGTTACTTGGGCGTGTACCAAATTGTAGGCATCTTAAACAAAGTTAAAAAAATATACTTTTTGCCGCCCCTGAACCACTGTTCGGCGTTCTGAATTCAAACTTTATGACAACTGCAATTATGTTTTTGCCCACGGATATCAATAAACTTGTTTTGTTATTTTAAACTTTGTCA
This sequence comes from Euclidia mi, assembly GCA_944739405.2. Classification (NCBI taxonomy): domain Eukaryota; kingdom Metazoa; phylum Arthropoda; class Insecta; order Lepidoptera; family Erebidae; genus Euclidia; species Euclidia mi. Next base: position 36,324,306 of record OX123190.2, read on the forward strand.
GAAACTTATAATAATCATTAAAAAATACACTTAATACGTTGATATTTTATTGATTTATTTTAATTTACACGCCAAGATAAATTATATTGTGAAAATACAAAATCTATTAGGCAGAATAAAACAAACCTTAGACGAAAAAATACTTACATGTACTTAATAATTATTTCATCTATTTTCAGTTTGAAACTCATATATAAATAATAAAAAAATAATACTGCCTCCGTGGTCCAGTGGATAGCGTATGCGACTGCTGATCGGAGGTCCCGGTTTTGATCGGATTCCCGGATCAGGCAAAAGTGTTACTGGATTTTCCGAATTCTCAGTAGCAGCACGGAGTCTGGTGATGTGCCCGGTAACGGCAATAGGCTCGTCCCCTATTACGTGAGACCTAAACATTCATGGCGAAATTTAATGTGGGAGTAATATTACACCTCTGCCTACCCCTTCGGGAATACAGGCGTGAGCCTATAATAAAAAATAATTATGGATTATACTTATAAAATCTTCCTATGTGCTTAATTAAAAAATTGCCAAGATAAATAATATATTGTAATATTTAAAAATATCTATTAGGCAGAATAGAACAAACCTTGAACAAAAAAGTTTTCCTTTTTTAATTTTATATCTTCTCCTTTTTATTTGTACTGTATATTAATATTTTATTTTATTGTGGTTGTAAGAAGATACGTACTGTTTTATTCTTAAACAAATTTAATACTGTAAAATGCTTTCATAAAAAAAGTATAATATATACCTATATTTATACATTTTATAATTAAACTATTTTCAGTTTGTCAGTCTATGGGTCTGTATCAATATTATTGTGGTAAAAAGGGATAAAAAATTTTGCTTAACGTATTTATACTTAGATTAAAATTAATGGCCTATTCATATTCAATATTAAACGTATAAATAAAGAATGCCAAGATAAATATATTGCAGAAAATACAAAATCTCTTAGGCAGAATAGGACAAACCTTGAACAAAAAAGTATATACATGTATTATTAACCTCTTTTCAGTTTGAAATTCTGTGGGTCCATAACCGTAAATTAGAAAGTAATATTGTATATGTATACGATGTTATGCATGTGTGTGTGTGAAATGTAAGGTAGTAGTGGTATCGTTTATTTTCATTAAAATCATTTATTTCTAATGCATATTTATTAAAAATATTAGTATTCTGCACACCTTCTACACGTAAGCAATAAGTGTGCCAAATTTCATAATCCTCCGGGGTCACAAAATTTTGCTTCACGACGCTTAATATATAGATAATACGGGTTTCATTCAGCTCAATACCAATACTTTTAAATATAGATAAAAGCATTGTTTTGAAACTTACTTGACTGTTTGAATACACGTGCCATTGGAAACAAAATTACGGCATCCAATAAGACTCGTCTTACATAAAGTATATTTCTAGTTTTCTAAGTCATTAGGTCTCAAAGTTATCGGCTTACCTAAGTTTATTCCTTTGAAAAGTTCTTCAACAAGAGTTCTAAGCTTTGTTATATGTTTTTGTGTAACTTAATTTGTGGTGTCTACTTCAAGTGTTTGTAGGTGTATAATTATATAATTTGAATCAGTCCTGAAACATGGTCATCTAAAAGATCTCGATGGGAATCGAAACCACGAATCTTGTCTTAGCAGTCAGGGTCCCTGCAACCACTTTACCAACAGGCTAGCCTAGCTACTATGCGATTTTTAGCATCTACTTAGTAATGAAGCAAAATGGCTAGGATAAGACTAAGTCTATAAACAAAAGTTTGTAATGAGTGACTAGCTATTCTGTAGATAGATGCCAGTCATCTTCTGTTCACTGTTCAGACAGGTTCGCTTCTTGTTCATCCTGTAGATAAGTTGGTCGAAAAACGTTTTGTACACATCATGACGCTACTAATTCATTAGTATTTTGCTGTGCCTTGTTACCCGACAACTCACCTATAGCATAATTCTGACAAAATATTTCTTTCTTTTGTATTTAGACAACACGAGCACACATCCTGTGTCGAGGAGGACTTTACAAAAATTCAAATTAAAAGTCACAAAGGACGACCAGATCCAAAACAACGTTTTATGGATAACATATATTACTGCACCGTCTAGAAATCGAACCCACAACACGTAACGCAGTGTTAAGCTCCGTGACGGCGGCATACACGACTATGCTATCCGCGCGTAATTAGTTATAGACTTGGTGTTATATTTTAAGAAACTATTAAAGGCCGGTTTCTATTTTCGTTTCGATCCATTGATTTGAAGATTCGAGATACAATGTTTGACATACTTTGTATGGAGCTCTAGTCAAATATTGAATTCAGTGGTTAGCCTTTACCTATACCTGGTTATAACAACTTGTACAGGTTTCACCTAAAGAGGCACAAATAAAGCTACACTTTAGAGCCTCCACCGTTACGGGCAGGAACACGCGAACTTCAAGAAGTTTATTAAATAAAACTTTAGGTGGTCTCGTATTTTTTTACATATCCACAAAAATCTTCAAACTGCATATTTTTTGTCAAGTTGGTTTCAAACCAGACCATTATCTAGATTATATATTGTGAAAATCAAACTTTCAATTAGTTAAAGTTGAAATTACTTTGTTTATTTGAAACTAGTGTTTCCCTGCTAAAATTATTTGGTAGCAGGTATTACTGATGATCCAGGGGATACGTAAATATTTTCGGCCTTTACAGCAAGCAATCCTTGTTGGCGGTAACAACAATGTCGGCCAATCTATCGGTAATTACAAACGAATTTAGGTTTAATTGCCTACCTACATCTATTTGAAAACTATATAAGTAAGTAACATAATACAATTGTTTTGATATAGGTATATAAACAATTCTATTTATAACTTTTCCATATTTTTGAAGACGTGCGTAACAATTATATGACATATACCTACTCGTAGAGTTTGCTTTTCCTTTTGGAAATCGAGTCTTCTATGATGGAATATATATAATATTGATTTCACATGTATGAAATACGGCAAAAAGGAATTATTTATTTATACTGAGAATATTGAGGTAACTTATACTTTTGTTTTATTATATTGCTGTTGGTTACATACCAACAACCCAGTATACCGTTAACACCCAGTCACCGACAAGGTGGTTAACGGTATACTGGACCTCAGATCCTCATTGAGATTTGTCTTAGCTAAACCAAATTAGAGTAAATGTGGGGCTGTGGAATTAAAGCGGGAGATAAAATAGGAACACGACTATAGAGAGTAATTGAGACTCTGGTACATGTCACTACGGCCGACCAGAGCCTGCGAGTAAAAAGCACAGGTATCCGTCCGTTTTCCGTCCGTCCTTTTCATGCCGAGGAGATGATGGTATGACCATTTGCGCCTTTCAAAAGCAGTATTCTGGAATATATATTCCAAAACCCTAGAATTCATCATCCATACCTGAGTAAAGATTTCTGGATATTTTACGATGCTCTCAGTCGTTAACAAATCGACAGGGTTCGCCACGATCAAACGACGGGCCAGGTCGGTGGGTTCGTGGTAAAGCAATATATTCTGTAAGTTATTCAGCGATTCTACTAATCGACAAAACGCAAAAGTTCAGGTACAGTTAGCTGAATAAATCGGGTTTCAACCCACGGCGCACAGTACTAACTTTTTTTGAAGTTATGTGTGTATTAAGTTGTTATTTATCACTTGCTAAGCTGTAAAGAAAAACATCGCAAGGAAACCTGCATGTCTGAATGTTCTCCATAGCGTTCTCGGAAGACATGTGAAGCGTGCCAAACTAATTGATCCAGGGCCTTACCTTTCTCATAAGGAGTAGAGACATTTGTCCAGCAGTGGGACAGTAAAGGCTGATAATACTTTATTATATGTTCCGTTACTATTTTAAGTGCAGTGTTTATATTTAGGCAAAAAAGCAACAGGAGTTTGTTGTATTGATTTTTTCACAATTTCATATAGTTTTATACACCTCAGCAATTCGGCTGTAGACAACAGTTTTCAACTGAAGATGCAGTTACGTCTCTTAGCACTTTCTTAATAGAACATTTGGCTAAAAAAGATAAATGCTTAACTGTATTCATTGACTTAAGAAAAGCATTTGATACCGTCTCTTTGCCCATCTTTATAAAAAAGTTAGAAAAAATAGGCATCAGAGATAATGAACTCGCTATTTTTAAGGTCAATCGTAAACAGAAGGTTAAGCTGGATCAGTACTGCAGTGGGGACGTTGGCGTATCATACGGCGTCCCACAAGGTAGCGTCCTCGGGCCTACCTTGTTTTTAATTTATATTAATGACCTCTGTAACATGAGGGTAAATAATGCAAAAATTTTTACGTACGCCGATGATACTGCCATTGTCTTCACTGGTAGTACGTGGTATAGCATTAAGTTAGCAACAGAGGAAGGCCTCACTCATGTAGCTAAGTGGCTGAAAAATAACTTGCTTACTTTAAATACTGACAAAACAAATTATATCTGTTTTGCCATACAAAATAATAAACAGCCGAACACAGATCTAAATATACATATACATGAATGTTATAAAGACAAAATAAACACCACAAGCAATTGTCCTAGAATAAATAAAGTAAGCAACACTAAATATCTTGGAGTCTACATTGATCAGAAATTGACTTGGTATACGCAAATTGAACAAATTAGTACGAGAATTAGAAAGTTTATGTGGATGTTCAAAAACTTAAGGCATATAACTCAGAGTGAAACTACAGGTGCCAATGTACTGCTTAACCAAATTTACATAGCACTTGTACAATCAATAATTGTATACTGTCTCCCGGTTTGGGGTGGATCATGTAAAACTCGTTTTTTGGAAATTGAAGGATCCCAAAGAGCTTTGATTAAGGTCATGTATTTTAAGAAACGCAATTTTTCTACAGAAAATCTTTATTACATTAGCAAACTATTATCAATTCGAAAACTATACATCTTGAACACGATTTTAAAAATGCATAAATCTTTACCGCGTCATAAAATAGATATAGAAACAAAAAGAAGAAAAGATATAGTTGCTAAGGTCCCAATGGTCAGCACAATGTTTTCTAGTATGCAGTATAGAAATCGTGCGGCAATCCTTTAAAATAAATTTAACAAAATCCTCACAATATATCCTAAAACTTATCATGATTGTAAAGCTACCATTACTGAGTGGTTTAGTAAATTATCTTACGACGATACGGAAAACCTACTAAAATACATTAAATAAAAAAACAACATCCATTATTATTATTTTTATTATTTAAGTAAATATATAAACATATTAACAAGAAAACATAGCGCGCGCTCGCACACACACACACACACACAAAACACACACACACACACACACACACACACACACACACACACATCCACACACACACACATACGTGAGAGTGCACGTGTGAGCTCGCACTCGAACACAAATAACACTAAAAACAAAAGCATATAATATATGGATTTATACTTACCTCGTAAACATAAGTTAATTTATGAAAAAGCGGAGTGCCCTGGTGCAAGTATTGTCATACTTAAAAGGATACTCCAACCACTAGTTTAAGAAAACTCCATGTTTGCGTAAATAAAGAATTTTTTATTTTATTTTATTTTATATTTATACAAAATAAATTAGCGGGTCTAAATCGCGTACAATTAACTTATTTAAGGTATAGATACCTATCCGTTTCTGACCTTAGGTATTTATACCTTAAATAAGTTAATTGTACGCGATTAAGACCCGCTAATTTATTTTGTATGATGTATACAAATCGCGAAAGTTTGAAATGGTTCATATAGTTTCACTAAAACACTTCTTTTGCAAGAGACTGGAATCTGCAATAGTCAAACCTATGTGACATTTACCAGGCACGACAATAGCTACTGCTGTCATAAATTTTTGGTGATACTATTTAGAGCATGTTGATAGGTCTGCTCTTGTTTTCACTGTAAAAGTCACTTGAGTTTACAAACTAGCTGGTACTCGTATCAGGACTTTAATTAGCTATATTAATTTATCGGTGACAACGTCGGAGTATTAGCATGATAGATTTTAAAGTTTGATCTGGGTCTATGTAAATGTTCGTATTTAAAGACAGACTTTGAATTCATTAGCATACTTCTAACACCAATGGCTCTTTAAGTCTTTTGGTTGATACAATCGAAATCAGTACTGGTGGATGGTTTATTTAAATAACCATCTAGATATCACAACGACAAATGGATGGTTAAGTTTTTTGTACAATATTTCCAAATATACATATGGATATACTATTTAAATTTTATAGTTGTCTTCCCCCAAGAGACAGCAATCGATCTTTGCTTTTCAAAATGTACGCATGACGTCTGCGTTGAGTTATAGTGGAGTAAATATTGTAAGAGCTCAAATCTGATTTGTGTGACAAATTTTAGGGCAGGTTGAAATTTTCCAAGGAGGAACCGATTTGGTGCACCACTTATTTCTACGAATTCTCATTAACCAACGAAAACGCGATACCTTTAAACGTTTATTAATAAGTGCACGTAACTAACTTGGTTTATCTTATAGCTGGATACACCAACAGACGAGCCCGGCACTGCGTCAATTAAAAATCGTGTTCACCATTAAATGAGAACGAAACGTATGACCCATATTTGAAGTATGTGTAACATTTTCAAGAGGTAGAGCACACACGACACCTTGTGATGTACGACCAGCGATTTTGCAACATTGCAACCTGTATCGCAGCATAGCAATGGTATCGATCCTTCATCGCGATGTGGTGATTTCGCGTATGATCGCCGTACGCTAGGTAGGATTAGAAATCTGGGATTAAATTTAGTTAAGGAAGTACTTAATTTGTAGCCTTAGCAGCGTCAAAGTTTTGCATTGAACAATGATGATTGTTTTAGAAGTATGATTTTGGAATAAATATCAATTTGAAATCGGCAAAGCATTTTTATTCGAGTTTTAATTATCCCCTTTCTTTCTCTCCCATCCCACTCCTCCTATTTATTTTGGGTGGCAACGCAATTGTGACTTGTTTGGTATTGCTTGTGTCCATGAGCGATGGTAATCACTTACCATCAGATGATCTATCTGACCGTTTGCGGCTTATTACACGAAAAAGAAATGAAAAGTGTAGCATGTGTATTTCAGCCTTAATGTATGTGTCATGACGAGAGATTTACGTGATTTATATACGATATATTTTTTAATTTGTGCAGCGATAGCTGAGTGGAGAGACCGAGGGACTGCCACGCAGGGGGCCTTGGGTTCGAATCCACGGCGCGCACCAATGACTTTTCGAAGTTATGTTCGTATTAAATTGTCAATTATCGCTTGCTGAACGGTGAAGGAAAACATCGTGAGAAAACCTGCATGTCTGAGAGTTCTCCATAATGTTCTCGAAAGACATGTGAAGTCTGCCAACCCGCACTTGGCCAGCGTGGTGGACTATGGCCTTACCCTTCTCATAATGAGAAGAGGCCCGTGCCCAGCAGTGGGACAGTATAAAGGCCTGATGATGATGATGCTGAATTTTTTTTTGAGGTAGAGTTAATAATGTAAAACATACAAAATCGGGCAAACGTAAATTGGACATGGAAATAAAATCAGAGGTTTGCAGAAATATTTATTCTGAGATTAACTGAAGTATTAAACGCTCCTCCACACCGTGAAGCAGTAACATCTTGCGACGGCTACGCATTTCCATCTCCTCTACTTTGCGGCCGACGACATCGAGTTGCTGCGAGAAAGACTTCAAGGTCTGCAGCACGAAAGTCTTGAAGGAAGCAAACTCATCTGCTAGACTCTGTGTACTTTGTGGTGATTTCTTTTGTAGCTCTGCCTCAAAACTTGCCATACGCTCCTCAAAGTATGACTGCATATCAAGGATTTTTGATACGTTAAAAGTGTCCATTCTGTGTGTCTTGTCTAAGTTTGTTAGTTTTAAGAGATAACGCGCAACCAGCAGGTATGTAGAATAACCTTTAACTTTTGAACATTAAAGTTAAATTAGAATTAAAATTAACGATTTTATTTAAATTTTCCGCACGCGCTATTTTAAATATGTCTAGTTGTCTTAACTACCCACATGACAAAAATCCTGACAAAAATACTGAGTATATTTTGTAAGTCAATTTGTTATATATATATAATTTTCAGTTGTTTCAGTTTCAATTATAAATCTCAATGACGGCCTTCGTGTTCCAGTGGATAGCGTATGCGACTGCTGATCGGAGATCCCGGGTTCGATTCCCGGGTCGGGCAAAAGTGTTACGGATTTTTTTTTCGAATTCTCAGTGGCAGCAGTGGTGATGTGCCCGGTAACGGCAATAGGCTCGCCCCCAGTTACGTGGGACCTAAATATTCATGGCGAAATGTGGGTGTAATACCTATTACGCCTCTGCCTACCCCTTTGGGGATACAGTCGTGAGTCTATAAAAATATAATTTTCAGTTAGTATGAATATTTCTATTACTTATGTTCGTTAAACTGTCAATTTAATCTTAAGCTTTGGTTTCCTAGGAAAGCGGTGCCGTCATAAAGTGACCGTAATACAGCGGTGAATGACGTCACTAGAACGTTGTCTATGTAAACAAAATGGCGCGGTTTCCTAGAGAGCGGTAACTGACACCGTAACGTCAAAAAGCGGTGCCGCCATTTGAATGACGGCCGTCTTGTCGGTGTCAGATGGTTTCGTGACAGCGGTCAAGCTATTTTTAAAACGTATTTGTGTTTTTTTACCGGAATAACGTACAAAATATAATACAAAGTTGTATTCATTGCTCAGCAAACGGCGACGTACTAAAATCTCAATTGCACCTTCAGTACCACGAGATTTGAATAAATCGCCTTCCGCCATACGACTATTTTCCTCTTCTGATGATAGTTCATCCTGCAAGTAAATTACTAAAACCTAGGAAACCAAAGCTTTAGCGTAGTTTTACTAAGTTCACAATAGTACGTAAAACACAATAGTTCGAAACTAAGGCCTTAAGCTAGTTATTTTAGTTTTGCACTTTATAATAATAATAATAATTAATAATAAAAAATTATTCACAGAATTACAGAAAGCATAAAGTCAAACAATAGTATTCTAATATAATATTACTCTTAATGCTATGAATTTCAATCGATTGGAAAGAACACCATACCCCTGCACTAGTTATAAACTGTATCACAGGCGGTTGGGTCTCTCTTTACAAATTTGAAATTTGTATTTAAAAATACACCAATAATTAATAGCATAATTTAGCAATAAACAAAATGGTCAGTATAAAACTTAAAATTAAATAATAGCTACATATAACTAAGATGGTCATGTATTGTACAATATAAATGAGTATCGAGCATTTTACTGAAGTAACAAAAACTGTGGGTCAGCAGAATCGCGAGTGATGTCAATGTTATTAATAGTTGCATTTAGCCTTTATTATTTACTTTTACTTACATAACTTAAACTAGAATGCGCACACATTTTATCGAACTAGATGATTTTACAGTTTTATGTTAGTGGGTCTATATTCTAATGAGTTGCTTTTAAGTTTATAATATTAGTAAATGAAACATTAATAGCTTAGTAAAATAAAACAAGTTAAGATGATAAATTTACATATAAAAGAATATGCAAGCTATTCAAATAAACGACGCTCTTAGGCACCACCATAATCAATTGAGCTGATATACCTCTTTTCCGCCGTTAATCTTGCTGGACAGTCACTAGCGCCAGTATTGTGGTTGCTGGGTTTCTTAAAGTGAAGGCAGGTTGCGCATTTTGGGTCTTCGGTTTTCTTTGGGCAGTCCTTTATAGTATGTTCTTGGCTGCAACAATGTCCGCAAGTGCATTGGGACCCCCTGCATGACTTGGCTGCATGACCATATTGCTGACACTTATAACAGCGAGTAACTAAGGTGTAATCCTTCACCGGGCAAGATGACCAATTAATAAATATTCTTTCTTTGACAATCAGTGCCCTGCGTATAGCTGCTGATACTTCAATATTTATGTAAATGAGTAGTAGTTTGTTTTCCATTACACAATGACTTTTACTATGAAATCGCTTAATTACACACGTATGGGGTAAAGCCCATAATTTTTTACAGTATATAAGTACGTCTTTACGAATTAAACTCCTTTGATACGAAACTTGGTTGTCGCACACAAATGTCGACAGTCTAGTTCTACATGTTCTCAACATACAAACAGCGAGTAAACCATAGTCTCTACAAAATTAAAAATAAAGCCCTATTTTGAGTACATAGCATTATTATCTCCAGCTGATCATATCGCTATTCCCACGATATATAAACAGTGTTTTCTTTTCAGGAGTCTCGAATGGGTCTAAGAAAAACGTCTTGTGATCTGAAAGGGGGTAAAAGACTTTTCATGTGTTCAAGTTTCCGTCGTACAATATTGTATAGAGGTTTACCTAAGTATTTATTCATAAGCTTGGTTATTGCGTTACAGTTCACGATATGATGTATGACGGTGATGTGATGGACGACCGAGGGTGTGGTGCATCATAATCACTTAGCCACGACGAGATGCCAGTTACTATGTACGCTCCTTATTTGCTTATAGAAATTTCAATATGGCCTATACTTATGGGCTATTTATTATAAAGCTTTGATGTGGAGTGACGTATTCAATAATTTATGCTGTTTTTGGTGATCTTTGTCGTTGTAGGAATGCAAGTTAGATATGCTTTCCAATTACTGATCGAGTTTGTTTAACGCTTTTCGTACTCTAAATTACATACATACATACATACATACACATCGTCACGCCTTTTATCCCCGAAGGGGTAGGCAGAGGTGTATTTCTACACCCACTTTTCGCCAGATATACTTTAGTCCCACGTAATAAGGGGCGACCCTATTGCCGTACCGGGCACATTTCCAGACTCCGTGCGGCTACTGAGAATTTCGTGACAGAAAAACCCAATAACATTGCCCGACCCAGGAATCGAACCCGGGACCTCCCGATCCCACGCGTACATTTATGCCGCGAGACCAACGAGGCAGTCATATAGGGTTTGATGTCGAGTTTTCCGTCTCTACGCAAAGATGGTATTTGCATCGTGTTATCCCTTAGTCGCCTCTTACGACACCCACGGGAAGATAGGGGGTGGTGACACTTGTATTCTATGCCGTCAACCACACGGTAATACTCTAAATTGGTCTAATATAATAAGAAACGGACAAAGAAAATGACTAAAGACAAAAAAAAATACACCACCTTGTTTGGCTAAAGACAAATTTAGGGCATAGAAGTCGTTAATCTATCTTTGGTAACTATTTCATTTAAGCAAGGTTGGTTTTTATAAGAGCTTTGGGAGTTAAATGACCAACGCATTTTAATAAAAAGGACACTACAGTCGCTTTTTTAAACGATAATAGGTCTTATAAAAACCCACTACAAAATAAAAGCAAATTCGTTTGTCCTGATATAGCAATTACATTGCGGGACAGAGGAATTTTCAATACTTGCATATTTATGGTATAAACTAATGTTTTCAATTCATTTCGTTGCCTACGGGTTGACTTTGAAGAAACGGTTACGTTCTGTCAACGTCTAGCAACACTTTTGAGTAAAAATGAAAGGCTAATATTGCACATTTACTAGCATATACTAGTCCATAACCGTTCATTTTAGCTCGTAATGATGTTGACCAGCTCTACTCAGTAAAGCACATAAAAAAGCAAAGAAAACGCTCTAAGCAGTAAAGCACATAAAAAAGCAAAGAAAACGCCCCAGCATATCCTTTGCGAGCGCCTTCAAGCACATATTGTAACCAACTTACGTCACTATTTTAAACCTACCCGGGATTCAAAGTTATAGCGCACCATATTTTTCTTCAGCCTAGATTAACTGGAAGCGCATTTGCAATACACATTATTTTCCCGACACACACAGTCCTGTATCATTTTACAATGCAGATAACAAATGTAAAACCGAAGCCAATCTTGTATCCGATTTTCACCGTCTCTGGGAATCTGCACTCTGTTAGAAATTATTCGCATTTTCAAATGTATTTTCCACTGAAATCCAATGACTACGATTTCGTAGCGTGTCTTCGCCTTGCAACTGATATTCTAATAATGTAACTGAGAATTTAATTCCGAAGGCTGCTCAGAAAATAATAGGAGCGATATTCGTATGTAATTTAATATGATCTTTGTTTCGTCTTTGTGAGGATAGCTCCGATTTTAATTTACGTAGCTATATGACATTGAAGAAGGTATAGTAGTGAACTAATGCAGGTTCTTTTAAAATCTGTAGTAGAAAAATAATAAGTTGAATGGTTAGTGTGCGCTTGCATATTGTTGCAGCGCACTTTGTGACCGGCGAGAGTGACCGGTGACCGCGCCATACGCTCTACCGATTTAAATTTATTCCGTGCTTCTCGGCCGCATCGTTAAAGTCAAGGGCGTGCTTAGTGCCAGAACCCATTAACTCAATATATGGGTATGAGCAATCGGCTTTTTGTTATATTGCCGAGTCAAACGTTACTCGCTCTCATTCCTAATTGCTAAATGGCTCGTATTACACAAGTCGTAACTGTCAATGGGAGAACGGAATAATCAGTGTCGTTTAACTTCTTTTAATATGAACCGTTTGTTTGTGTATGTAACAGGAATGTACATTGAACATATTGTATTGTAACTCGTTGTATACAAACTGAATATTTTTATTATAACATTTTTATCGTGTGAATTTTAAATGTATATGTAGGCAGTAATTACAATGTTTGTTGATTTAAAACTTGAATGTAAATAAGAGGACAGTTGGGTGATGTTTGCGTCGGGTTGATTGCCTCTATCGGACTGAGCTCAGCATATATCTATTTTCCAACATATGTAAATTTTCAACAAGCCTTTTTGATTCGACGGACGCGTCCAATTCGCTGGTGGAATGGAAGTGAAATTGGAAAAATTGCCGTGCGCCATGTATGAATCCCTCTGTACAGATGAAATAATACCATTGTGGACATGAAATTACTTCACCCGGGCCTAATTGTGTGATGTTTAGTTTGTAGGTTTTGTTTACTCATTTATGTCAGTAAGTAAGTGTAAAAAATAGTAGTAATGTTGGAGATTATATACGTAATGTTTTGAGATCTTGTGGCAACGTCAAAGGCGGCGGCGTCAACATATTATGTGGTTTTGTGGTCACTGCGTTTGTTTTTTACAGAGAGCTGGGGAACGTGTCGTAAAAGAAAAAAAACGTAATGATTTATTAACACGCACTTCTGTGCCACTAGATTAGATATTTTGGTCCTTCCTTCTTTATATAAAGTTCTGGTTTTTGTGCATACAAGTTTCTCAATAAAATATTTTATGAAAGTGTTCGAAGTTCATCAATCATGCGTCTTTATTTATATTATAAGTTCCAAAAACACTGGATTTTAGAATAGAAAAAAATATATCTTAATATATATATTTCTTGTGTGCGTGTGTATGTCACTGAAGGAGGAGCCTAAACGAGTGGACCGATCTTGATGAAATTTTTTGTGTGTCTTCAAGGGGACTTGAGAATGGTTTAAATTCACAATTTTGGTCCACTGGAAAATGTTTTTTTACTTAATTTTTAATTTGTAAGTAGTTGCGGATTTTGGAATGTTTCACATTGGAACCGACGGACTGTGCTGCTATCGCAGTGTCAAATCTTATATTAATAATTTCGTCAAGGAGTACATCGAAACCTTACCTGAATAATAAAACATTAACCCTACATAGCTAACGTTCCTAAACTTCTAAGATAAGCTAACCATTCGACTTTATGACGATCATTTTGAAATTGTGTTTTTATAAATGTTATATTTTATTTTATACAAGTTTATTTTATTCATTGGGAATATGGGATATAAATGAAAGATAACTTTTACAAAAATGAATATTTATTTATGTTTTAAGTACTAAATCATAAATCTTAAATGGCACATGTATTTTTGAGATCAATAAGGCACTAAATTTTACAATGTCCACACTAGGAACTCCTGTTTAAATATTTGTTTTATGTCATAGTTATTATAAAGAAAAACCTTAAAATTAACCGTAGGTATCAACTAACTTAGATTTTTTTGGCACAATTTGGGCAAAAATCAATTGTATGTTCGCCACAAATGGGAAGTCTGCAAATATAGCAGTGATTCCTTGTCATGCGCCTTTTCTTATAGGAACACAAGCGACAGCTTTTCCTTTTCCTAGTTGAGGCATTTTCAGGTAGTAAAGAACTTACCGAACCAGATTGTATAAGACTTTGACCTTGACCTTCAGCGCGTTCCTCAGGGCTCAAACCTAATACATCTCTTATTTTATCTTTAATTCTTCGAGGCATTGTTGGCATTTCAAGTCGACGTTTTTGCCATGGTTCAACGAGTTGTTCATGCTGCGAGCTGGTCCTCTAGCCGTGCGAACGATATTTATCGCAGAAGTACGGGTAGAAGCATGTTCTTTATGAGTGGCCCACACGTGACGGTTTTTGCTTTGAATATTAGGTTGAGACAAGTGTATAATGTAGTTTGAACTAGATGAAGAATCCTCACTGAGAGGAAGAACTTCCGAAGCTGACCTTCCTTGTTCCTCTTCAATATCTAAGGGTGGACTTACTTGTGTCTCTTCAGTGTCCGAGAACTCGTCGTCAAAGTCACTTTCCACATAATCAGTCAACAAACCATCCTCACTCTCACTGTCAGAAGGAACATCACTCATATTGCCATTATCTTCATCGCCTAACACACGAACTATATCGTCATCTGTGACCAACATTGCAGCCATTCTTCACTATCAGCGTTAAAACTAAAAATAAACATCATAAATTAACTAAAAATTAATATAAAGTACAGGTCAAAAAGTTACGCATAAGCTAACCATTCGTCAAAATGACGAGCATATAGTAAGTATCTCAAAAACTAAAGTACTTACCGGCTCAACGCGACCACCACGCGAGACAGTCTAGCGGCCACTAAGTTGGCGCGAAACCGCGAGTGTGTTGGTAAAACCGTTAGAAAGGGAGAAGAAAATATTTATTACATGTTCGTAATTTTGACGAACGTTAGCTTTCTAGGGTTAAAAAATAAAGATTTCGAGTCGACAACATATATCCGCAAAATACGGATTGTCGAGTATTTTGTTAAATTCTTATGGTTCTGACAGACAAATCGCAGTCGCCATATTGGCCACTCTAGCGAAACGCCACAAATACCGGATAACATTTTGAGTACTACTAAGTCTTAGTACTAAGTAGTTTGTATGTGTAAATACTTTTTACAGTTATATTTCTAAAAGAGAGGTTGAAAGCCACCACGCTACAAGAGCTGACATTCTTAAAAAGTTAAAACGACAATAAAAGGAGATTTGTGTTACCCAGAACATAGATGATATACTATAACTAGAGAACCCCGAATTTACACGAGCGAAGCCGCGGGCAAAAGCTAGTATATATATATATATATATATATATATATATATATATATATATATATATATATATATGTTTATGGAAAGCCATGTGAATTAAACAATCTTAAATAAATAGTCTAACTGTAGAACAGCTATGTCTTATTTTATTTCTGTGCTCATCATCATTCTCCGAGCGTTACCTATCCTAGTTTCAATCTGGAGTCCGCTTACTACTGCTTTTCCTTAGAGCGACTGCCTGTCTGACCTCCGCAACTCGAAGGGATAGCGATATTCCATGATTCAGACTAGTGTGTTTATAGAAGAAGAGCTACTTGGAGCATTATTAACAATGAGACTGGTTGAGCTAAATTGGTAGATAACAATTTTGAATTAAAATTTAATGGTGAAATTATTACTAGGAAAACTGATGTTGCTCAGACATTTAACAATTCCTTCATAAACATACCAGTGAACACAACCAGCTGTCTAGATTCATGTCCAAGCAAAGCAGAAATGTTGGTTAGGGGCAATGTGAATGAGTGTGATGTGCTTTTTAATTTTAAATATATTGACACCAATGACATACTGAAGGTATTCAAGACGCTCAATAATAAAAAATCTGTTGACTTATGGGGCATTTCTGTTAAACTTGTGCGACAAATTATTTCTAGCTTAGCTCCATAATTAGCTGCAATATTCAACAGATGCGTAGATACAGGAGTATTTCCTGATCTAATGAAACACAGTAAAGAAATACCATTATTCAAAAAGGGATCAAAGAGCGACCTTAGTAATTTTCGGCCAATTTCTATCTTGCCTGCTATTAGTAAAATTTTTGAAAAGATTATTTTGCATCAACTAGAGAGCCACTTTCACACAAATAATTTATTTCACAGTGAACAGTATGGCTTTACTAAGGGTCGCTTCACCGTTGATGCCGGTGTAACTTTGTTAAAGCATATTTTTAATGCTTGGGAAAACTCGAAGGATGCCAGTGGTGCTTTTTGTGACCTATCAAAGGCCTTTGACTGTGTGGAACATAATACACTTTTACTTAAATTGAAACTTTATGGTATTAGAGATACCGCACTCAATCTTGTTGCCAGCTACCTTAGTGATAGAATTCAGTATGTAGATGTTAATGGGAGTAGGTCTCTAGGTTTGCCAGTAGGAATGGGCGTTCCACAGGGCTCTATTCTCGGTCCATTTCTTTTTTTAATATATATTAATGATTTGCCGTTCTTTGTACAAAATTTATGTGATATTGTTTTGTTTGCCGACGATACGTCACTAATTTTTAAAGTTGATCGTAATTTAAGTAACTTTGATACCGTCAATAACACTCTTGCACAAGTATTAGATTGGTTTTCGACAAATAATTTGGTACTCAACTCAAGCAAAACCAAATGTGTTAAATTCTTTTTGCCTAATGTCAAATGTGTTACTACTAATATAATTTTAAATAAGGAAACAATTCAACTAGTCCACTCAACCGTATTCTTAGGTGTAACTTTAGATTGTAAGCTTCAGTGGGGCGCCCAAATATCCTGTCTCGCAGTAAAACTTAGTTCTGCAGCATTTGCAGTTAGAAAAATTAGGGAATTCACAGATATAGATACTGCTAGACTAGTTTACTTTAGTTATTTTCACAGCGTAATGTCTTACGGAATAATGTTATGGGGTACAGCTGCTTATATACAGACTATTTTTGTCATTCAAAAAAGGGTCATACGTGCAATTTATAAGTTAGGTGCTAGAGTTTCTTTACGTGATAAATTTAAAGAAGTAGATATATTGACAGTTGCATCGCAATATATATATATCGCTCATTAGCGACAAGAACGTGACAAAGTAAAAATCTCAATTTGTGATAAAACGCATTTGAAAGTTTAAAATTCATGTAACTTTTTAATTATTACATTGTAACGCTCATAGCGAGACTTGGCTTGCCGTTCGTAACAGATCGGCAAAGTTAAGCAACGCTTGCATAGTTTACCAGTTAGATGGGTGACCGTGTGTGGCATTTTCATCTGAGCGCTACCGTGCTTCGGAGGGCACGTAAAGCTGTCGGTCCCGGCTCTTGTCTATGGATAAGGGTCGTTAGGCCATGTCGGAGGCCTTTGGGCGGTCTGAAAACTCCGACACCAGAGTTGGCCACACACTCACACGAAAAACAAACAAACATTATTACATTTAGACTATTCAGCTCACATACATACATACATACATACATAGACTCACGCCTGTTTCCCCGAAGGGGTAGGCAGAGGCATATTAAACGCCCACTTTTCGCCAGTGTTTTGATCCCACGTAATAGGTGGCGAGCCTATTGCTGCTTATCGGGATAATTATGTTTGCCAGAGCCTCGTCCGTTGATCGGCAGGTGCACCACTTGCAGGTGAGGTTGGCTTGGGACCCTAAGTTCTTGGTGGGAACCCTATGCACCCAATTCAGCTCAATACAACATAATTTCAAGGTTTTCGTTTTTTTAATCAAATTGCATTCAGACCTTAAAGTCAGTTATTAAAGGAGAAAGACCAAATACGGCCTGTAGCGGCCAGAAAGTTGTGAATCGTTGAAATTAAACATATAATTTTTAAAAATTTTACATCGTTTTCGTTTCTTGATAGAGTATCGGTGAAAGAATTTAGTTTTTAAAGATTAATTATTTTGAATAAGCTATGGTAATAGCGGATGAATGTCTTATGTTGCCAGCATTAAAAATAAAATGAAGTATGGTAGGCAGAAATTGTTTTAAGGAAATAATATTTTTATTACTATATTAGAAAACAATATATTTTATTTACTTTATAAGTATATTTGTAAAAGAATCAAGGAATATATAATTTATTATACATTCCATAATTATTAATCGGTAAAAATCGTTTTGTTTTTTAATCGATAGTAGAAATATTTTTTCAAACCATTTGCAACACTTTTTTTATCTGTTATGTCATTCGTGTTGCTACTGTGTATCGTAAATATTTTTCTCTGATTTATTGGTGTTTTCGTACGGTTTTAATGTAATGTAATTGAATATAAATTCAATAATAATGATCAGTAACTTCTACCCATGCTAAGAATATGCAGCGGTGTTTGTGATTGTGGTTAGCTTTTTTGGACGTGTATACATAGTACGAGGTTCCCTAGTACACAGGTGATTATTCATTATTATTGGCCACTCTTTATGTAGTTTTTGTTCTTTAAGACGCAAAGACATACTTTTATTTACATCTAGGTATTATATTTATGTTAAAATTCAATTTTGAGGTATATTTAGTTGCGGAATAATTTCCATTTCAAATATCTCGTATCTTATTTCCACCAAAAGTTATTTAAAAAGAAATTATACAGGTTAATAGAGTAGTCATTTATCTTCAAAACACACATGGTGTTGTGTTTGGCCGTGCCAGGCCCATAATGTATGGCCAAATGGTACATCTCCTTTATTATGATTATTTATTTAAAAAGGGGTCCTCCTTGTTGCGTTATTCTTGTAAAAAAATTGGAGTATTGCAAAGCAAACAGATATGTACCGTTTTTCTTGAAAAACAAATGAAAAAAAATCTAAACATTTACAAGTTTTGTCGCATTGTTACGTTTTTATTGATAATCTGTAATCTACACGTTACTATCGTAGAAATCTCTGTATTTTTGTATTTTGTTTTACAAAATGAAAGATATTTTAGCGAAGTTATTGTGTAACTTTCGCTGAAATACGAGTAATAATCACATTTATAAAATATTATAATTATAATGAGACACTAATATGTGTAGTTTTACTTTTAGTCACAACCGTTAGCAATTATAACGTTATTAAATATTTAGGAATGTCATATTAGCATAACCATCACAAGCCTTTGCTTATCTCAGCAATATTAGGAAACTAATCTTAATTAAGTCTCACATAAATCAAATAAACATCTTAGCAAAACAAATCACAGATAGATAATCATTCAGTACAAGAATTATCCTCGAATCTTAAAATATTAGGAACATAACATTATTATTATTGCTTTTTATTGGCACAAAGTTCACTTAACAATAATAAAATCTGAGTAAATGAAATAAAAAACTTAACACTTAAACCTACAAAGATTCATAAAAAGGTATGTAGTACCTTGGAATGTGATTTTGGATGGCTGTAAAAGAAGATGAACATTACGTAATAAATACTTTTCCTTACCTTGGCAAAAATGATACCTAATAAGCCAAATAACGAACGTTTAGGTGTCTTGGTCGTAAAAAAATTGATGGAGCCTTACATCAATGAGGGAAGAAATGTTATTTGTGACAATTTTTTTACATCACTTTTACTAGCGGAATATTTGAAATCTAAAAATACTAGTATCGTTGGCACTATCAATAGAGCTCGGAGAAAAATACCCCTTTCCGTGAAGAACGTAAAAAAGGAATTACATAGTACGTTTGTGCTAATAACCGGCGATACATCGTTGACTGTTTATCAGGCTAAATCTAATAAAAATGTCCTAATCCTCAGTACCATGCATCCCGCTATAACAATAGACCTAGGTTCAAATAAAAACCTGAAGCAGTATTATTCTACAATAGCTCAAAATATGAAGTAGATGTCGTAAATCAAATGAGTCGGAAATGTACAGTATAGGCAGCTTCCAGACGTTGGCCGATTCTGAATACATTTTATAATTCGTTGGATTTAGCAAGTATAAATGCATGGGTATTGTATAAAACTATCAACTAAACTTTAACGCAGAGACTTTTTATTACAATTGGGAAAGAAGTATTTGACTGGTAGAAATGGACTGTGAACTAGTGGAAATTCCGGCAAACATACCGGAGAGACAAGAAAAACGGACAAGGTGCCACGTAAAGTCGAAATGCTCAAATAATAAGTCATGTGTGAAGTGCCACACGTGCAAAAAACTGTCTGCAATATACACTGATAAAGAATATTATTTATGTATTAGGTACTTATTCTAATGATAATATGAACTAAGTAGTTTATAGATAACTCAAAATTTTATAAGAATTATTCAGTAAGTTGCCACGATTATATGACCAAAAACAAAATTTTGATTTTTAATTCATGATTTGTTTTGTTACTTTTATGTGTGTTAAGATAAGAATTTGTTTTAAGTTGATTATTAAACATGTTTCGAATTGGTTTAATACTAACTTTCATGCCTTATACCAATTATCATTATAATAAATAGTTTCTTTTTTTGTGTCGGGTTGGAAAATCCTCATGGATTCCCTCCGCCCTGGGGGGGAAGGGAGAAGGGGACTGTCAGACTCTTGCTGACTAAAAACCAACCCGTGCTCCTCATGTACTAATGTGTCGGAGGGTAGGGTTTCACCGAAGCATTCCTCGCTACCCCTCAACGGGAAACCCCCTTGGCAGCGGATGAAGGTGTTGGGCTCTGCCGCCAAAACACTCAGCGGCCGCAGAGGATAGGGAGGACTGCAACGCAACACCGCATCTCCTCTTCCTCTGCGGCCCCACCGCGACGCAACGATGGTGCGCCCCCATTTGGTCGCGGGAGATAAGGCGCGCGGCAACGCAACAAACAAACCCACGGTTACTGAGCCCCCCTACCTCGACAAGGTGGAGATCCTACGGGGGGGACAATATTCCTAGACCGTGATCTGAAAAAGAAATTGTAATTAGACAATGTTTATATCATTTATAATGCAACATTGTAAACTATTCGTTGTAATATTTTTAATTTTTTTATTAAGAATGTGTTAACTTGAGATAACCAACATTAAGACCAAACATTTTGTACTTTTATTATCAACTGTAACGGAACATTTTAAATTAACCAACAAAAAACATTGTTTATTTCAGCAACAACGGTACAATCCTATGTGAACCATAGCATGCGATTACTATTTTTACTACAATAATGACCCACATACAAAATGTCCCGTTATAGCTGCAAAAAGAAATTACAAAAAAAAACAAAAAGCTGCATTTACCTTTCATCAAAACCGTGACGCCATGAGCTGTTACGTTTTTGCCGCAATCGGGCAGCACTTTCTTTCTCAAGCGAGCGGCGACACTTGACGTGAACCGATCTTGCATTAAACTTAAGGGCAGAAAGAGATGGCGCTAAACCGATAGTCACTGACCTTTTCCCCCATTACTCGGTCCTTTTCGGTGCTAGAAATATCGCGTTTTAGCAGCAAGCAGGGCGCGATGCGCCGAATTCTACTGTATCATTATTCCATAACGATACATATTTTCGATAACACGTTCTTGTCGCAAATGAGCGATATGCTAACTTAATGTACATTAAGAAAAACTTAATTCTATACCGCAAAAATAGTGATTTGCACAAAGTGAACACAAGGAATAAGCATAAACTGGTGGGAACTAACTACCGTCTACATAAAGTTCAGAACTCATTTGCGGGGATTGGTATACGATTTTTCAACAAATTGCCTCTTGAAATAATGAATTTACCCATGCACAAATACAAACGAACAATTAGGAACTTTCTTTTACAAAGGGGTTATTACAATATTAAGGAATTTTTAAATGATAAGACACCGTGGGGATAGGCTTAGGCTTGTTTAACTCACGATTATTTTATTTACATGTTAAGTGGAGGTGCCTCGTGAACACATGATTTTTGCAGGCTTTGGATATTTTTATGATTTGTTGAATGTAGTTTAAAATTATTTATCCCTGATCATATCATTGTTCACTTGTCACCTTCACAAAATTCTTTCTACATTTGCATTCCTTCACGCGTTCCACTAACTTATGTTAATAATAACGATCTGGAAAATGGAGGTAATTGGCGGTCATGGTCAGTATACCAATAGATTGTTTCTTACTGCTGGTTCGTATACCGTTGTCGTCATGCTCACTAAAATGTCATTTCTTGTGGTGGCGTCGTGTGTCGGGTCATCCCTGTCCCTCTAATATGGCGAGAGGGATGATGGCTGGCTATTAGATTTTAATATTTAACTGCATCATTTCCATCATGGTTCTGATCACTTTCGCGGATTGCCTGCATTATGAGGTATATATAATGTAAGTGGATGCTCCTGTTTCACCATGTCTTTTCTGAGGAGGCTAACCAAAAGTATTATGCTTGAGTATTATTATGTACAGTAAATATATAAAAGTGATATAGAAGGTGTAATAGTTGCAGCACCTTACAAAATGTAAGTTATGTATTATGCAAAACCTGGCGATGAAAAAGAGTGACTGTGAGTTTTATTGCCCGTTCTTTCTCATGGTTCTACCTATTGCTTTGCGAACGTGGCAGTAAATGTAGAAGCATACAGTAATAATGTTTTAAATTTGAGTATAAGTAATCTTAATATATAAAATCCTTGCGTTACTGACTGACTGACAGACACGCTACAGCCGAAACTATTGGGCGCAGGATGCTGAAATTTGGCATGTATGTTCCTTGGGGACCGTAGGGGTGCACTAAGAAGGGATTTCCCGAAATTCCCACGGGATCGGCCAAAACGGGTAAATTAAAAAAAAAATGCAGGCGTAGCTGCTGGCGTCCTCTAGTTATTTTATAAATTTATTATTTTGACGTTCATAAGCGTCACATTGTGACCCAAATGAATAAAGGATTTTGAATTTGAAGGTACTCACGACAATAACGACTGTCAAAGAACTTCATGACAGGCGGGACCGATGGCTTAGCTTGCTCTCCGAGACATGGGGCAAGCGATAATTAACAATTCAATACGCACTTAACTCCGAAAAGTCATTGGTGCGCGCCGTGGATTCGAACCCGATACCCTCTGCATGGCAGTCCGTTGCTATCACTACGGTAGGCTATCGCTGCCTTCAATTTTATTTCCTTGCTCTTTAGTGGATTAAAAACTTCAATAACAATGATTGAAGTATTAGAAAACACTCAATCAAATCAGTAAATTAAGTACTGATTAGATTTTTTGTTTGACTTTAAATTTGAATTTGTTTGGTCTGTGTATTGAATTAGATTACTCAAATGATTTTATTGTGTTTGTAAAAATAATTTGCACGCCACAAGAACCATGTTCTAGCAAATAAACTTATTATTATTATTTCTGTACAACATACGTAACGAAACTTAGAGCAATACTTTTGTTCATGTTCGACTTATGTAATGATAATTCACGAAAATTTTGTCTTAATCTTAATCTTATAAATATCAACACTCTTGTATATTGAACATATTTTCGGAAACCTGTTAGTCAGTGCCGGAAAAACTGCTGATTGGACTTAGGTGAATATTGACAAACAGATTTAAACAGTTTATATTTATTTCGGTGAAACCGCGGGTAGAAGATAGTCGCTAATCTATACATGTATATACTATAATTGTAGTTTCTAACCTCAAAGGATACTTTACCACTCCAACAAAAGACAAAAAAAATAAACAAGACATTAATTTAAATGTAAAAATATAAGGTGCTTTTATTTTTTCTTTATGGTAATTCAATTTTATGTTACATTACTTCGTCGGGAAATAACCTATGTGTCTCAACCGCCGCCAGCAAAAGCAACATACCTACTGCAACTTGTTATTAAAATTAATTAGAGAAGACAGCACGAAGAATGTTCATGGTCCACACGATATTTTATTTTAAAGAAATATGGAAGTTTGCTATACAAAGCATCTCTTGTTAGTCTAGGAAGAAAATAGAAAGATAACTGCGCTGTAGTAAATTTGTAATGCTTGTTCATTTTAGATACGTCACCTCGAGACCAATGCTGTTGTAGCTCTCGCTGGAAAATCCCGGCAGGAATGTCACCTTTATTTTTATATTAAAATTGAGACCCACAAAAAATAACCGTGTGGTGTCCGGCGGAGTAGAATAGCCCTCCCTCTCTCCTACCGAGGTGTCGTAAAAGGCGACTAAGGTATTTCGTCGGACGCATTATCATCAAATATAATATTGACGTCTTTAACCATAGAGAAGGAAAACTTGAAACAAACCCGGCAGTCTGCCCCGCCGTTAGGTACTGACTGTTAAAGCGTAAAGAGAACATACAGTCAAATAATTAACCGACGTGATCATGGCTGTAGGTAATATTTCTGTAAGTTTACCCCAGGGGGGTACCGGCGGAGCCGGAGAATCCCCTCCTCGTCCTGTATTTGCAGGACGAGGCTGCTCCTCGTATTCTGGGGGGAGCAACCTTACAGCTGTAGGCGGCGACGATATTCGCCATACGTCACGCCAAAACCATCTAAATCCTATGCGGAATTGTTCGCGTCGGGGCGGAAAGTGGGCAACGGAATGCCGTTTTGCAACTTTAAATGTTAGAGGAGGAATGAATGAGAAGATGGATGATGTTTACGAAGTAATGAATGAAAGAAAACTAGATGTGTTGTGTGTGAATGAGACAAAGCGTAAGGGGAAAGACATGCTGACGCGCGGCCTGTTCACAGAGATATGGTCGGGGGTTACCGATGAAGAACATGGCAGTAAAGGCGTCGGTATAATTCTTTCAGAGCGAATGGCAGAATGCATGCGTGAGTATGAGTGCGTAAGTCCGCGTCTTATCTGGGTCCGGATGAAAGTAGGCCTGACACCTCTATTTCTGGTAGGTGTATATGCACCGGACTCCTCCTATAGCAAGGCGGTACGAGCGGAATTTTGGGAACAAATGAGAGAGATAGTGTTATTGCGTAAGGCGAATGAACGTATTGTCATGCTTGGAGATTTTAATGCAAGGGTTGGAGTGAAGCGCGATGGGTATGAAAATGTACTTGGGGCATTTGGAGATGAGAATGTGAATGAGAACGGAGTATACTTGTTAGATGTATGTGTGGAGATGGGTTTGTCAGTGACGAATACGTGGTTTCAGCACAAAAGGATACATATGTACACGTGGCAAAAGAAGGTAGGAAATGTTGTGTTAAGAAGCATGATAGACTTTGTGATAGTTGATGAAAGAATGAGAATGAAAGTAGTGGATACTAGAGCGTATCGTGGACCTGATGTTGGCACTGATCACTATTTAGTCATTAGTAAAATTAGTGGTCTGTTCAAACACTGGCGGCACAGAATTAAAGCGTGTACCACTGAGTTAGTACGTATTAAAGTGGAAAGATTGAAAGAGCAGCGTGTGAAAGAGATGTACAAAAAGCAATTGAGTGAACGGCTGGATACAATCTGGAGTGATGTAATTGAGGAAAGTGTGAGCGATGTATGGTCGGTATTTAAAAGCAACGTAGTGAGATGTGCTGAAGACGTATGCGGAGTGAGTAAAAGAAGAAGTAAGAAAAGTGAAAAAGCTGACTGGTGGGATGGTGAAATTCGAAGTATGGTTGAGGAAAAGAAAAAAGCATGGCTGGATATCCTAGCAATAGAAGCAACGAATAGAGCTAGTGGTGGTATGAAAGAAGATCGTGTTAAAGAAATGAAGGACAAGTATAGGTGTGTGAAAGCTAAAGTTAAAGAATGTATAGAGAGGAAGAAGAATGAGAAAAAGGAGAAATATGAGAAGCAATTCGGCGCAAGTTTCCAAGACAATATAAAACTCTTTTGGAAACTCGTCAAAGAAGCGCGAGGGAAGAATATGAATACATTGATGAAAGTGATTAGGAATGAAAAAGGTGAGGTCATGAATGAAGAAAGAATGATACTGGATTGCTGGAAAAAATATTTTGAGAGTTTATTTGAGAAAGACATGAGTGAAACAGAGCGAGAAGAGATAATAGAAGATGCGTGTGTGGGCCCGGATGACGAAATTAGAAAGGATGAAATTATGAAAGCTCTAAAAAGTATGAGGTCAGGAAAGTCTGCTGGGTTCGATAGAGTGACGTCTGAAATGTTGAAGGCTGGCGAGGGACTTACAGTAAACCTGCTGCATCGCCTTTCTAATCTGTCCTTGAAACAGGGCAAAGTTCCAGATGACTGGACCAAGGCAGTGCTTGTTCCAATTTATAAAGGCAAAGGCTCGCAGCAGGAATGTCAAAATTATCGCGGGATCAGCCTTCTCAGTGTTGTTGGAAAAATGTATGCCAGAATATTGATTGATAGAGTAGTAAACGTGACTTATGACAAGATATGGGATGTGCAAGCAGGGTTTCGGAAGGGAATGGGATGTACGGATCAAGTCTTTTCCTTGCGCTGCGTTACCGAAAAATGTCTGGCAAAAAACCAGAAGGTATATTGCGCGTTCATAGACTTGGAAAAGGCTTATGATAGGGTAAATAGAAAGGAACTATGGAAGGTGCTATCTATGTATGGGGTGGACAACTTTATAATAAGGGCTCTAAAATCTCTTTATAGGGATTCGAGGGCCTGTGTCCGAATTAATGGTGCCTATACGGACTGGTTTGACATCTCTAAAGGTGTCAGATAGGGGTGTCCAGCTTCACCCTGGTTGTTCAACTTATTCATGGATAGCTGCATGAAAGATTTGAGGGAAACTGATTGCGGGATTGATATGGTAGGATTGCGTGTTAAGTGCCTCTTATACGCCGATGATCAAGTAATTCTTGCATCATCGGCGAATGAGTTGCAACAAATGATGGACTGCATGAACGAGAGTTTTAAAGCGAAAGGTATGAAAGTTAATGCAAGAAAGACGAAAGTGATGGTGTTTGAGAAGGATGAAAGTTTGACTGAGTGTAATATTACGATTGAAGATGAAAATGTGGGACAAGTTGAAAGATTTGTATATTTGGGAAGCATGTTTACAAGAGATGGAAGATGTGAAGGTGATATTGAAAGGAGAGTGATAGCGGGGAACAGTGTGAATGGAGCGCTGCATGCCTTTATGAACGGCCAAACCGTGCCTAAAAAGGCGCGACTGGCGGTTCATAATGGAGTGCTGGTGCCCACCTTGATGTATGGAAGTGAGTGTTGGGTATGGCAGAAAAAGCATGCAAGCAGAATTAACGCAGTTGAGATGCGATCACTGCGTAGTATGTGTGGGGTGAGACTGATTGATAGAATTCCGAATGCAGTAATACGAGAGCGATGTGGCCTGAAAGAAGATGTCGTGACAAGGATTGAGAAAGGAATGCTGAAATGGTTTGGACACGTGGAGAGAATGAGTGAAGAAAGATTGACGAATCAAATATATATGGCAGAGGTGTATGGACAAGCCGGTTGCGGCAGACCTCGTAAGACGTTCGTGGACCAAATTGGGGACGTCTTGAAAAACGGAAAAGTCCGAAGCACCCGCAACCGGCGAGCATGTATGAAAAGAATAATGAATGTAGAGGAAGCACGTGAGGTTTGCAAGGATAGAAGCAAGTGGCGATCTGTTGTCTCTGCCTACCCCGACGGGAAAAAGGCGTGAGCATATGTATGTATGTATGTACAAAAAATAAAGTACGAGCACTTTTTATTTTGTCAAAACGTACAGATAAAAATAACTCTTATAAAAGATACAACGGCTGCACAAGGAATAAAACCTGTGTTATGGGAGACTTTACAAAAACTCAATCAAAGGACACAGAGGACACTCAGACTCATTTTTCATCTTGTCTCGAGTGGAAATAGAACCTCGAGTAGGTAGTACCTAACGTCAAGCAGCGAGTCGACTGCATAAACCACTACGCCATCCGTGCAGTCAAACTTCATAAGAGTTGCCATGTTCATGTGCTCATGTAAAAATAAGTACTTTTTTACATAAGAACTATAATAATTTCAGAACGTAAAAGCATTAAAGACAATGAAATGTTCTATTTAACCTGAATGTTGTTACGAATAAAATACAGATCATCAAGAGCGTAGGTACGATGCAGTAGCACTCACGTGAGCCGTTAATTAAAAACAGACAATTACCAGTCAAGTATTTAAAATGGAGATTGTCACATGTGACGCTTTTCTTAATTTGTTGCCCACACCAAGTATAAATACTGTACACAGTCAAGCTATACAAACACTACATAGACACATAACAATAGTTTGGGGATCAGGCAAAGTGTTGTCTCGTGTGGGGTACGAAACCACGGTACTCAATGCAGTGTTGAACGGTGGGGTGACCGCATAAACCACTTCACCATACATATACTCTATAATAAAATAACCAGAGCCATAGATTATGTTTTCGGTCATTGTCAATAGTCAATGCAATGAATGCTTCCAATTTGATCCCTACTAGTAACAAAGAACTATGTTTCAGATGTGGTTGACTTTTTAATAGAGAGAGTATTATATAAAAAAAGGTTAATATCCGTAAAGCTTCCACCGAAAATCGGATTACATTAGGTTAATGTTAAAATCTATGCAATGCATTGTAGGGATTTAACTGGAGAATAAATAGCAAATTATAAGTGACGAGTGAGAGCTACAATATAACGAAGAACGAAGATAAATTATAGATGACGGCATATCGGCAAGTGTAGCCAGTATATTAATGAAAGTAAAACCTTTTTTAGCGTACCCCTATGGAAAAGGCAAGAAAGGCTCCCTAAGGAACATGCTGAATTTCAGCTATTAATGCCCTGTAGTTCCGATTGATTTCCGTTGTCAGTCATTCAGTAACGGATAAATAATGCTTGGTTGTTGTTAATAACTATACAATTTATATTTATTTAAGGTTAGGTATTTGCCAAATATCTCTATGAAATTGAAATATCTGGCCTATTACATACATTTTGAAAAATTTTGAAACTCCGCTGATAATCGGACCAATCTTTTTCTACTAGAGAAAGATTGATCCGATCTTCAGCTATATTATGTAACTTGAACCCACCGATATTTCAACCACACAATATTGACTAACCGTTCGATAATATTTGTATTGCGACCATAATCAATGGTCGGTTAAAAACCATATCCTATAGATTAATTTGTGACATGAACTTTCTTTGTTTAAGTTCCCAACCGTGGAATATACCCTTAGGTAATGTAGTAGACAAATCTGGTACGGAGATAATTGAAAGGCTAGAGAGTGACGTAGGCTTCTTTAAATAGAGGGCGGATCAAGTTGTGGGCTACACTGCTACAGCTAGTATATAATGTATAATTTATGAGGCACTAAAGAGGCTATTATAAACATTTATATCGTTTCAATTACGAATCTGCTGATTGTTTTGCAGTGAACATGTTTTCTTAAACCATTTGAAGGGCACTAAAATGGCAAAGGAACTATTACGTTCGAGTTAGTGAATCTGAATCTGCCAACTTAGCTCGTCTACTTTTCATGGCATAAAGCCGTATCATTTCCAGTTTCTAAGCTTAGTCAAAGCTAAGTACACTCACTCTTTATGAAGGAAGTAATCCTCGTGTGAGTAGTGACGTAGTGTATATGAATTTGTGTAATGATGGTAATTTAGGTTTAAATTACTAACGAAGAAAATTTACGAGTAATCGTAATTTTTTTGTAGGTCTTGTATCCGTAAACTGTGTTGGCACGTAAAGCGCTACAAAAAGGAAATGGAGTCAATAATTTTCCAACTCTTCCAATAAATTTATGATCAAATTAATTCAAGGTTTCAAGACTGCTTTTTTGGCACAAATCAATCCACAAATGTCAAAACTCGGCCCTTCTTTAGTTAATATCTTCATGTTCAACAAGTGACTTTTCTCAATCCGGCTACATAGATCAAACAGTGGGAATGAGGGTAAGAATAG
Organism: Euclidia mi; assembly: GCA_944739405.2. Taxonomy (NCBI): domain Eukaryota; kingdom Metazoa; phylum Arthropoda; class Insecta; order Lepidoptera; family Erebidae; genus Euclidia; species Euclidia mi. The sequence continues at coordinate 36,354,216 of OX123190.2, forward strand.
TCATAAAAAATGTGGAATATGAAAATGCGGACTTCTGTTTTGTCAACATGTACGTGGTAACCAAAATATGTGTAAAACTGAATCGACACCTTATGGTGTAGATGCAGTTTTACACACAAAATTATTTGTCAATGCGAAAATTGGCTCAATTCATTAGAATTGAGCCAATTTTCGCATTGACCTTTCCATTCTAATTAGAAGCCTGTAGTTAGCAGTGCCTGTAATAGTTCAATTTACAAACGAGGCGGAAATTATATAATTAAGACGTAAATAAGTTTTTCGTTTCTGTTATTTATGTAAATGGCAGTCGTCTAGTGATTATGTCTTTAGGTTTACGATCTACGAGCACGCCCATTGTTTGACTGACATGCATATTCTTAAAGGCTTATTTCCACTTGCATTGCAGGTGAGCATTGAACAAATGCGTAGTACTATACTGAACAGTTGCGCACAGCAATTCATTAGTGCTAGTGCACTATAAATTTGAGCTAATCCCTCACAATATTTACTAATCGCTGGTTACTTGTACTCGCTCTAATCAATGAGAACATTAACCTACAGTAATTATTTCTCAGCCAAGGACCAACCTAGCTAAACATAAGGGGCATTAAACTGTAAAATAAATATTTCCAAAATTTTATTTGCAGTTTAACCCAGAAGAAATTTATCGAGAAATAGTCTACACTATTTTAGTTAAATTTCTTCATCATCATCGTCAAAATCTAAGTGTAGATTTAAAATAAGCAAGCCAAAATTAGTAAACACCGGGTAAAAAATCTCATGAAACAGAAAAACGTTCAATTTTGTTGTGCAGTGGATTAGCTTTCTGTTTTTTTTTTTTACCTAAACTGGTGTTGTTTTTTGTAGCAAAAACAAACTTATGTCATTCATCAAAAAGTATATAACTCTTAAAATACTATACATAGAAATTTAAACAGAACATACAAATAAATATATACAGAACGAAAAGAAAATTATTTAGAGGGCGTCATGAAATTCATCCACATCGCCGTCAACTGGAAGCGTGCCCAGCCCGCCTAGGATACGCACCACGAGATATCACACGCGTGAATGAAGAAATATTGTCGTTATCGGTTAATATCTCGTTTTCTTTAACATGCGCGCCACGATAGACAAGCTTCACGTCGAAGAATTCGCTCTCGTTGCACGAGTAACCGATGTTGCCCTTTGAAACATAGAATGTCAATTGCGGCATTTATTAATGTAACCACATCGGTTTAGTTCATTCAATTTGTGCTCAAATGGCTCAAAAGACTTGTATCCACCTCTATAGTTTATCATATTATGTACCTACTATTTGACATTTGTAATTTGTATGTATTATTGTATTGCTTTATTCAAAAGTTGATTAGTTTTAATTCGAAACTGATGTCAATACCTACAAACTATTAACAATTGTTACCTACTTTGTTGAATAAGAATGAGGTCCCATGCGCAGCTTCGATAATAATGATATTAACTTATCTTTAAATAGACAGGCAGGCCATCTCAATGAGGCTCGAGATCCGTGGCAAGCCTTTCTATGAGAAACAGAGCCATTGGTTTTGATATACGCCAAAGCAACTGGAATTCTCTGTCGTTCAACGTAAAAGGGTCACAGAGATCCCTTATTCGCTTTCTTTGAACTTTTCTCGCGTGGTGCTCTTCATATAAGGTTATTAAATAATTATAATAAGGGACTGCCATTTTCTTTGTTGTTTTAAAGAAATATTTTTAGTTACTCATGTAGTTCTCGTCGTATGAAAGCATGACGACTATTATTTCTATTTTAGTTGTCAAAATTTGTCTTAATCGAGTAATATTGGGCCGTCATGTTAGGATTCGTCGAGAGAAATGCCACAGATAAGTAAAAACGACTATAATAGCTACATTTGACATAACGAGTCGAATCGTGTGTGTAACCATGTTGGAGTCAGCGACTTAATAGAGATAATCGTCATAAACACGAGTAAACGTGTAGAGATAATTTTCTCGTGGTGCGTATGCTGGACGGGCAGAACGCTGGCAGCATTGCCACGTTGTATGGCGATACTTAACTTCTGGGCCAAATACAACCCAGCCTTCTAGGTCACGCGCGGCGTCGACCACTCTCTTTGCGAGTTCTCTAAAAAGAGATCTCGCAATTGGACCCCATGGCCCCAATGTTTTGACCCCAAACGGCTGAAATACGTAATCCCTTACTAAGTTTACGTATTTGCGCCGTTCGAGGGTCTCCGCTGTAGCAGCAGCAGCGCCCGCACAACCCACTGTGCTAGGAAGATGTGATGGCGCGAGGGTATCGACACACGTTGTGTCCTATACCAAGGGCCTATCCAACTTCCATGGCAGTAAAGACACACCATCTGATCTTTTGCCGGCGTCGCATACCAGGCCCTGAGGTTCAAGGCTGGAACGCCAGCGGTGACAAGAGCCCGACGAAGAATGTCCTTAAGGTTGCCGTGTCGTAAAATACGACCTGCGCTCCTGCTGCATGACAGGCCATGGTGACCAACGCTGTCGACAGCCTCTCCACAGTATCAGCAACGTGGAGTAACACATGGCGCGCCTAAACGGAGGCAAGAAGCGATGCGGAAAGTCGTATAGTCCAGCATAGTATCTATGTTGGACGATGGCAGTGTTTGAAGCCAGAGGCCCGACTCCCATTCTGCCACAGCCTGTAGATGAGTACGCTCTGCAGAATTAGACGATGTTTTAAGAAGGGTTTCTCGTATTCTGCTGCAAAGCGGCCCATCCCACTGCCTCTGAGAGGATATGTTTCAGGGTAACTTAGTGCTTGGAGAAGCTCTTCTCCAAGCATTCATAGCATCGGTCTTACACGGCAACTAAGAATCGATCAGTGCTGGTGCTAAGATTTTCCTGATCAATTCTGCAATGCCGTGGAGTGAGGACAGGAATGCTGCTAGGGTAACATCGGAAACTTTGCGAACGCCGAGGCCGCCAAAACGTACTGGTAAGGACGCCTGTAGCCACAATCGGTAATTCAGTGCTATATTCAAAACTTACTAAGAGTATTTTGTATAATTTTGTCCATTTCAATAAGTAGGCTTGAATTTTTCCAAAAAGGCGTAGCTCAAATAGCGTGGGTATATTTAGGCATGAAAAGACAATACCGAATTATGGTGAAAGCCGAAAGAATGTTAATTTTGAGGAGCCTGTCAGAAATTTCACAAAACTTGAATATTTTCATGAAATAATAAATCATAACCTTCGTCTAAAAAGGAGGCGAAGAGAACTTTTTCAATGTGGCTTATATTGGGAGTCAGAAATTGAAATTCGGAAAGTATAGAGGATTTATATTAATTGACGTTTATGAAAATTTCACATTTAGTTGGATTAGGATAGGTCAGGATAGGTCTAAGGCTATGGATGAAAATTTATATTTCAAGAAAGCCAGATCTTGATAAACAGTCTTTACATCGCCTCCTAGGGTGCCATCATCTAGGTACCATTAAATTTTGAATTTAACTGGCTGATGATTGGGTGAAGGGTCTGTAACACTGCCAAAGAAAATTGAACATTTTGGGTGTTTCAATTTTGACTTGTGTCAACAAGGTTCACTGAGTTAAAGGCGTTCTTTAAATCAACCTTCATGCTTCATGCTTTTTGTTAGTTTGACTATTTATTGAAGAATTTGTATACCAAAATCATTCTGTAGTCAGAATTTGTACGAGCTTACATAGAATAATTTTATGATTTTATTATTACTAAAAAAAGGGACTTAAAACTACAAACAATCATGTTGTCCCGTGTGAGTATCAAACCAACTTACCACTACGAGTATGTGCCGTGCAACCTATATTGTAAAAAAGTAATGTACCTATTTAGTTTATGTTATTGCAGATTATAATTGCCAGTCCCATATCCTCGTGTTTTGTAGCAGTAGGACTTGTTCTTATTGTGGGAGCTGTCTTAAAGAATGGTTCATATAATATGTACTTTGCTGTAGCTTTACTGTATCTTTACCAAATTGAAGTGTTATTAGTGTTTGTTACTGTCGATCCTTGTAAAGAACTTCGTGTTACATGTTTGATGAGTGGAACTAGTCTTTCCAATATATCTTGGATTCAAATACATTCTTAAAATTTATGGCTGATACTTCTTCAAAACTGCTTCACGTAGAGGCATACACCACAGATAACTACGATCCTAGGACGTTAGTCTTGCTTTATTTTTAGAGTGATCCATTACGGGTACTGTTAACATTAGCATTCGTAGAAACAAATCCTTATTATAAAGAAAATAAAGAATTCAACATTTTCCCAAATACAGGCAACCAACCATTTTAATCAGTTGAATGAGCTATGTTAAGCTGTAGTCGTAATTAATGTTTTGATCCAGACCTCTGTAACACAATAACTAGGATTTCTTTTGTGTCTGTACAAAGCTTAATGAGTGAGCCCTAACGGAGACCTCATAAATATTTTCGTCAGCCTAAATAAAATCGCCTTTTTATTTAGAAATAAATACAACAATATTATTAACATCGTTGTGCCAGTTGTTCTTTGGCGATAATTCTTATTTTTTTTTGGTAAACCACCAAAGAACGGTTTCACCATGTCTGAAAAACACGCGTGTGTAGTGTCGCGTACGAAGGATTTCAGAATGTTCTGTAAAATGTTCTTATACCGATTGACAGCAATCTATATAAAACAGCTAAAGCTAGGATCGATACCGTTACTCGAAATTATGTTTCTAATTGCAAAAAGATTTTGATTGATACTTTATTTACATGAGTAATCCTTTATTTATGTAGCAAATGTAGGACAACATATTTCCAATTTTTACTCTCCTTTCATCGTCTTATTTTGTGACTCTAGAAGAACTTTAAGAGCTCATTTATCATGCTTCAGAAAACTCTATAAGTGTCTTTGAAGAAAACACCAAGTCCAGTATAAAGTTATAAACCACTCCTCGTTTATTACAATTATTACAGGTACACTTTTATAAAGCAATACTTTTGCACAATTACAAACTGTTACAATAATTCCTGCTAGCTACTTAGTTACGTCCGTTACGTCCGAGAGCTGTTATAAGACTGCCTGTGGCATCGCGCCTTTCACTTCGACTCGTCCCTCTTCATAATAATCAAAAAGAAAGGGTAGTTAGTGAAGTGAGGTGCGTGCTGACGTATAGCCCATAAATCATTTGAGTGTTTATAAAATAATGCCCGTAATTAATATTTAACTAAACCAAAAATATGACATTCGGCCATCCGACAACGTGCTGCCTCCTGGCGCACGTATAATTTGCAACATTCTAGTTACTAACATACATAAGTATAATACAATGCTTAACTTACTACAATCGTGAATAACATATTTAAGAAATATGAATATGACATTCGGTCGTTTAAGTACAAGTGAAAAAAAAAACGACAGATTGCAAATCAAGATTAATCTATGGAATAAAATTTGATATTCAATATAAAATGATCAGAACTATTACTGAATCTGATCAAACCAAATTTAAACAGTATTTATTTATTAATTTACTTGTAGCTATATCAACAATATACATACTAAAATGCGTTAAGAATAAGGCTCTGTAAATAATATTTTATATGTATATCTATTACAGACATAAACAACATTCTTGCAAAGTATTATGTATAGACAAACAATTAAAACTTATTTAAGATTTAAAAATACTGTAATGAAATACACTTTACGCAAAAAAAGAATTCTTTAACGCTCAAACGCATTATCAATTTGACATAAAAATCACAATGATTATTATATTAGGAATTCTATTAACAACTTGAAATAAATAAATGCCTCCAAAGGCAATTTTACCATGAGAATATTGCTCAAATTAATGTCAAAGGAAGTACAGTTACAGACCAGCCTCATATAACTATAGTTTCATATTATAATTTTATTGACCCAGTGAAACCAATTAACTCTGACATATCTAATTCTACACTAAATTCATTGACATCTAACAAAAATTTGATATCATTACCACTTTGACATTGATAAATAATAGTGAGCAATCTTTATTTATGAATCCGACAATATCTAGTAGTGTTCTGAATATAATAAAAACAATTATTCAAAGCACGGGCTACGACTACATTTGTACATCGATTATATAATATTTGGCAACTCAAATAAGTCTCATATTGAGCAACAAATCAACATAATTATACATTGAATACGGTACTTTCGCGGCTTGCGAAGAATGGCTTCGTCTTTACTGGAAGACGACGCCGAAGTCAATGTACTTCTCCTGCGCCGTTAAGTCTCCCCGACTCGTTTCCTTACATTTGCCTTTGCTTGTAATATAGCATAGCGGAAAACATATCCGCTCTGAGTGGAAAACATATCCGCTCCGAGTGGAAAACATATCCACTAGAACTGGAATACTGTATTTTCGCGGCTTGCGAGGATTGGCTTCATCTTTACTGGAAGACGACGCCGAAGTCTTCTCCTGCGCCTTTGAGTCACCCCGACTCGTTTCCATACATTCTTAGGCAAGGGCGGCGTGCCGGCTTCATCATTCGTCTTTGCTTGTAATACTGAAACGTGATAAAGAAAAATCATCCACATGAGAATGGCTTCGTCTTTACTGGAAGACGACGCCGAAGTCAATGTACTTCTCCTGCGCCGTTAAGTCTCCCCGACTCGTTTCCTTACATTTGCCTTTGCTTGTAATATAGCATAGCGGAAAACATATCCGCTCTTAGTGGAAAACATATCCACTAGAACCTGAATCTTTTTTGCTTAGGGAAAACACATCCGCTCTAAGTGAAAAACATATCCATTTGAACTAGAATCATACTAGCATAGCGGAAAACATATCCGCTCTTGGCGGAAAACATATCCACTTGAACTAGAATCATACTAGCATAGCGGAAAACATATCCGCTCTTGGTGGAAAACATATCCACCACAACTAGAATCATACTAGCATAGCGGAAAACATATCTGCTCTTGGTGGAAAACATATCCACTAGAACTAGAATCATACTAGCATAGCGGAAAACATATCCGCTCTTGGTGGAAAACATATCCACCAGAACTAGAATCATACTAGCGTAGCGGAAAACATATCCGCTCTTGATTGAAAACATATCCACCAGAACTAGAATCATACTAGCATGGCGGAAAACATATCCGCTCTTGGTGGAAAACATATCCACCAGAACTAGAATCATACTAGCATGGCGGAAAACATATCCGCTCTTGGTGGAAAACATATCCACCACAACTAGAATCATACTAGCATGGCGGGAAACATATCCGCTCTTGGTGGAAAACATATCCACCAGAACCAGAATCATACTAGCATGGCGGAAAACATATCCGCTCTTGGTGGAAAACATATCCACCAGAACTAGAATCATACTAGCATGGCGGAAAACATATCCGCTCTTGGTGGAAAACATATCCACCAGAACTAGAATCATACTAGCGTAGCGGAAAACATATCCGCTCTTGGTGGAAAACATATCCACCAGAACTAGAATCATACTAGCATAGCGGAAAACATATCCGCTCTTGGTGGAAAACATATCCACTAGAACTAGAATCACACTAGCATAGCGGAAAACATATCCGCTCTTGGTGGAAAACATATCCACTGGAACTGGCATCCTGCGCCATTGAGTCTCCCTGACTCTTTTCCTTACATTTTTAGGCAAGGCTGGCGTGCCCGCTTCATCATCAAATGCTTGTAATACTGAAACGTAATAAAGAAAAATCATCCACATGACATGAGAACAACATATCCACTGCCTCAGTCCTAGTGGAAAACATATACAACTAGAACTGGAATCTTACTAGCATAGCGGAAAACATATCCACCTCAGCCCTAGAGAAAAAAAATATCCTCTAGAACTGGAATCATATTACTAGCACAACGGAAAACATATCCACCTCAGCTCTAGTGGAAAACATATCCACTAGAACTAGAAATAAATAAAAACAATTTCGCTTTCTTTTAAACCCGGGTATTGAACCCGAAACTTCCATACGATATCTACGCTATAGTAGGTCACAGTCGTAATCGGACAACCATATGCTAACACAAAATATAGCAATGGGCTTAATTTAATCATTCAGTAGGTTACTACCTACAATTTTTTTTTCTTACTTTAATCTATCAAAAGAAGCTAGTTTGGGAGATCACATCATGCGAAACACGATACCGTAAAGGTCAAACGGTTTTACAGTAAAAGTCTTGTTTTAACCACAATTTCGTGTCTCATTTAGGAATCGAACCCAGAACACTCGGTACGATGCGATGGTGACATCACCACCACAGCCATTGTGACCTTCTAAAGGTTACTAAACGTATATCAGTATTTTGCTAACCAAGAACGTTTTTCAAGTATCATCACATTCATCACTAAATAACATTTGCAGAACAAAATAAAAAAAAACAGATAAAATACGCTCACCAAGGTTTGTAGTTGAAGGCTTAGCTTATTCAGTAACATAGCAGCGTTAACAATTGCCTTCTCTGTACCTTGTGAGCACATTTCACTGGATACGTCCGTGCCACTTCTGATATTTGAAGAAAACACCAAGTCCAGTATAATGTTATAAACCACTCCTCGTTTATTTCAATTATTACAGGTACACTTTTATAAAGCAATACTTTTGCACAATTACAAACTGTTACAATAATTCCTGCTAGCTACTTAGTTACGTCCGTTACGTCCGAGAGCTGTTATAAGACTGCCTGTGGCATCGCGCCTTTCACTTTGACTCGTCCTTCTTCATAATAATCAAAAAGAGTGGGTAGTTAGTGAAGTGAGGTGCGTGCTGACGTATAGCCCATAAATCATTTGAGTGTTTATAAAATAATTCCTATGACATGTCCATACCCTTTTATTCAACGATTGGGTTTGTGAACCCAAACCCTAAGCGCAGCTTTTTTTATATTATATTAGAGGACGCCAGCAGCTACGTCTGCATTTTTTTTTAATTTACCCGTTTTGGCCGATCCCGTGGGAATTTCGGGAAATCCCTTCTTAGTGCACCCCTACGATCCCCAAGGAACATACATGCCAAATTTCAGCTTCCGGCGCCCATTAATTTCGGCTGTAGCGTGTCTGTCAGTCAGTCAGTAACGCAAGGATTTTATATATTAAGAAGATTGTATGATAGCCAGTCAATTTCAAAACGACTATATAAGCGAGCGCAAACGGTTGCCGCGCTCATTTTGTCGGCTGTCATCGAAGCGGTAACATGTGTCAAGGGCTGTGAGATCCTTTATTTTTAATTTTGTTTTATATTTGCTATAATTGTTCGCTATAATTTAATGCAAATCTGTTTGCATCGGTAATTGTTATTTTCTTCCATTTTATTGTGAAAAAGTTGCGTAAAAGTTAATTGTGATTATAAGATGATAAATTAAAAGCGAAGGTAGTTCGGTGATAAATTGTCTTTGTGTGTTTTTTTAATAAAGTTCACTTTTGGTTTCTAACATCAGAAGTAGGATAAATGACCTATAATAATAATAATAATATAATAATAATATTCTACCACATTCACACAACACGATCTAGTCCCAAACTAAGCAGAGCTTGTACTATGGGTACTAGACAATGGATAAACATACATATATACATTTTTTTTGTAAATACATACATATTATACATAGAAACACCCAGACCAAGACAAACATTCATGTTCACGCACACAAATGTTTGACTTGAGCGGGAATCGAACCCGCGACCTTCGGCGTGGCAGTCGCTTACACTCCCGCTGCGCCAACCGGTCGTCAAACCTATAGGCTCCCTTTTCGGTTGATTAACAAAGGAACAGAATAACAGTCACTTTTCTCGTTTTATATTTTTGAACGTGTCGTTATTTGTTTTACTGTAGTGACTGTGTGTGTTGGTGTTGATGTGCCTAGGTGATCTGGAAGCCGGCGTTCGCGCAGTAGGACCCGCAATTACTCGCGAGATAGGTCGAATAGCGACGAATCCGTGCGAGGCTCGTATCGTACCCGCGGAACTCGTCGGAGTCGTCGCCGCGAACATAATGATTCGAAAGATAGCTCGTTTTACCGCCGTCGCGATGCGCGTACCCGCCACCGTTCTAGATCAAAATCGACACATTCACGTAGAACGCCACCGCGTCAGACGAGGCTTGATGCCATCGAACGATCGAGCACGCTCGAGAGTTCGGCACAAGAAGGCAATAATTCCGTAATTAATCCTGAGTACTCGATTCATGGCGTCACCCCGCGTCCTAGTGCCCCGGGAGGTGGTCGGCAGCGAGCTCTCATGGCTAATTCTGAGGATTTCTCGTCTACTAGGTACTCGTACGCCCGATCCGATCGCTCGCGGTTCCGATGCGTCGTAGACTGCAGCTATGCTTGCGGACGCTCTTAAATCTTTACAACCAATTAAGTTGCGCAATTATTACGTATCAAATTTCGACCCAAGCATACACGATATTGGTGTGTGGTGCGGAGAGGTGAACCGCGCGGTAGCCGCGAACGGTTGGAACGACTACCAGTGTTTTTCGCGAGTAACTTGTTGCCTAAAATAGAATTCTAAAGTGTGGTTAAACGAGTGGGTCACCAATGATCGCAGTTGGTCTAATTTTAAAATCGAGTTGAAGCACCTTTGTCCCCGAAAGTTGGACTATGCCAATATCCTGTAAGAAGCGATGAATAAGGCCGGAACCGCCGTCCTTAACGGCAATGGTGTCATGTACGTGCACAAAAGACAATTTAAAAGGAAGTTTGGGTTCTTGACCAAATCGAGATATTTAAAATACCTCGAGTTGGTTTACGTTTAAACGTGATTGCAGCTTAAAAAAAAACGCGGTACCTTTACTCGTTATATTTCTGTTATGTATGTATAAACGAATCTCGGTGTTCTTGGATCCGTTATTTAATGTAAAACAATTAAACCTGCTTCTTATTGTGCGTAAATAGATGTCGCTCCTACACATGTTTTTCTCCCATATTGATAGATGGCACTATTAAAAATTTTTCTTACTGCGATTATTAGATGCCACTACAAGTAAAATTAAATTCGAGTTTAAGATTTTATGGGTTAAAAATAACCTACTGTGTGTTTTTCTACTTATGTCACTTATGATTCGTTGGGAACGTATATATGAGCGCACTGGAGATGGTTTGTTTTATTGTAGATCTAAACATAAACGTAGAGCAGAGCTATCTAGATGACTAAATGATAACTAAACCGGAAGTTAATATTATTTTAATGTAATTTTAACTAAATAACCAGTAAAATATTAATTCCATTTGCTTGTAATTAATATTATATAAATTGTGTTACATTTCTGTATTTACATATATTTCTTAACGAAGTATTGGTTGATATCGTCTTTAATGGTTTGGCTAGCTTTGTTGCCCGCCAACATATTTTTGTAATTTTATAACTAATTAAATTTATCAAGACGTATTTCGACGCTTTAGCTAAAGGAACTGTAATTCTATATTGTTTCTTATTTATAAAGATTAATTGAAAGCTCATACATACGATAATTTAAATATTATGTATTATTGAATATGTTTTGATACTATGTTATGTTGATGCGACGGCGGGCGGCCATGACACTTTTGGTTCGGACATTCGTATCGTGATTTCGTGAAGTTCAAGAAATATATTTCAGTTAACAGTGAATTTAACTAGTTTCATTTATGGTTCCTGGGGTGTCCTGACGAGTGAGGGTGCCCAGGCGCCGAAAGCAGCGGTGGGATAAGCGCCCCCTAAGAGACATCGAGAAATACATTTGGCGCGAGAGTAATGGATCTCTTGGCTTGGCCGCCAGGCGCCAATACCAATGATGACCTGAAGACAGATGCGACAAGCGCTTGGAAGCCGTGTTTGGCGCTTGACAACCCTGATCGGAGACGGCACGGTGTGTCGGACTGTCGTAGATTTGGCGAGCACGTCTACACTTGCATGTGAGGCCATAATGCCACATACGAGCGAGAGCGACTACGCCGGTCACTGGGGTATGCTGTGGCGCGAACGCTGTTCTGCTTTGAGTTCTACCAGAGATTGCAGATGGGGGTTGTTGATGCACTTGATTAGAGTTTTTGAGAAACATCCTTTAACATTTTATAAATTATGGTGCTGTTTTTTACATGATTACCTATTGCCCCAGTAAGGATTACCAGATAAACATACAGTAAAAATTAAGTAACCGTTGTTTATCGACGTTTGGTACTTAACAGTGCTACTGTGCTTATAGTCATTTTATGCCGTCGACCATGTCGGAAAGTTTCTGTATAACTCGACATTAGAGATGGTCACGCACTTGACACACTTATTAAGTTATTACCTACACAAGAAAGAGAAAATAACTTTGTTGTTATTGATTGATTGATTGAAAACTCTTTATTGTACACCAGAAAAACAAAAATATACAAGAATACAGTGATCAAATTATAAGCAACTTAAAACTAGGTACAAGGGCGGTCTTATCGCAAAATGCGATTTCTTCCAGACAACCAAATGGAATACATAATTAAGTGACTGATAGAATGGGTAGGTATGTACTTAGAGGAATAGTGTATCCTAAAGAGCTCAAAAAAAAACTAAACTAATAAGAATACTATGTACTTACATACTAATATTACAACATACATAAATATATACTTTATAAAATATATAAATAGATACTATAAATAAATACAATAGATATAAATACCTATATAAATAGATACCATAAAAAAAAATACAATATCAGTGCAAGTTTAAAAGAGTAGTCACGGAAAATCTGCTAAGTAGTGTTTGGTGACAAGTTTCTTAAATAATGTCAACGATTGAGCCTGTCTTATTGTCTCCGGCAACAAATTCCACAATCGGACAGCCTGGACAGTAAAAGATTTGTCGTAGAAAACTGAAGAATGTGCAGGAACTTTCAACCTAAGATTCTCCGATGATCTTAAGCACTTTGTATGTGTGTCATGGAGGTATTCAAAGCGAGTTTTCAAATACATGGGAAAAGAAGGGTTGTATAGAATATTATAGAGAAGGCAGAGAATGCGTGAGTATTCCGGCGAAGGCGGATTGGCAGCCACTTGAGCTTCGTGCGAAATTCAGAGATATGATCATATTTGCGTAAACCAAATATGAATCTTATACAGAAATTTTGGAGCCGCTCAAGTTTATCAAGCTGATCATTATTGAGATCGAGATAGCTGGCATCGGCATAGTCAAGAATGGGAAGAAGAATAGATTGCACAAGTGCAATTTTAGTGGCAGTTGGAAGGAAATTACGCAGTCTTCTCAATGATGCTATGGCAGCAAAAAGACGTCGGCTGATGTATTGCAGCTGGACGGCCCACGAAAATGTTGTGTCTATGTATATCCCCAGATTCTTAACATCTTTACGAAAAGGAATAGAAACACCTGCAAAAGACACCTGGGGAAGCACGGACCAGTTAATCCTAGATATCAGTCTAGAGCTGCCAATAATTATAGCCTGGGTTTTAACAGGATTAACCTTAAGACCATACGTTTTAGTCCATTCTGATATGGCAACTAGGTCCTGATTAATACTGGCGATGCCTAAAGATAAATTTTCAAGCTTTGCTTGTGAGTAGATTTGCAGATCATCTGCATAAAGGTGGTAGGAACTTGAAATAGAATTAGATATTGAATTGATAAAAATCGAGAAGAGCAGAGGAGAGAGAACGCCGCCCTGAGGTACACCTGCAGAATTGTCGCACCAGGACGAATAAGTTTCATCCAGATGGACACGCTGCTGGCGGCCAAACAGGTAACTACGAAACCAGTCAGTCACGGATGGAGATATGCTAAGAGAGCTTAAAATGGCAAGGAGGACATCAAAGTCAACGGTGTTGAAAGCATTGCTGAAATCCAACAGACAGAGAATTGTGAGCTTGCCGTCCTCCATACCAGACCTGATATCATCCGTAATATTCACAAGGGCTGTAGTGGTGCTATGACCAGAACGGAAACCTGATTGAAAAGGATTGAGGATGTCATTTTTTATAAGGAATGAGTTAAGTTGGTTATAGATGAGACGTTCAAGGACTTTGGATAGGAAGGGTAGTATGGATATGGGTCGGAATTCAGAGAAGGATACAGGATTGGATTTTTTAGGTAGTGGAATCACATGAGCATACTTCCAAGCTGCAGGAAACACGCCACTGGAAATTGAGGAATTAAATATGTGCGTGATAATAGGTAGGATTATATCAAGGATGGGGAGGATCATATTACGGGTGATACCGTCACAACCAACAGCGTTGGAGCTAATAGATAAAATGCTCTTCTTAACATCACATGCACTAAACTGACTAAAGACAAAGGGAGTATAATCAGGAGTTGAAAGCGATGAAAGATAATTTATTGTATTCAATTTAGTTGTCCCGTCATAATTGGACGAAGCAGAGAAGTGCTGGTTAAGCATGTTAATATCAAAATTGTAAGGATTAATATTCTGACTTTGCTTTCCAACCCCTAATGATTTGAGAAATTTCCATACTTTCGCAGGATCTCCGTTTTCTACAGAACTGTGGATATGCTGGCGTTGTGCATCCCTACACACCCTATTGCAGTGATTTCTGAGAGTTATGTATTTTAATTTATTTACCTCGGTGGGTTTGGATTTTAGTTTTGATTTGGCAGCTGCTTTTTTCAGAATAAGTAGCCTTATTTCCTCAGTAAGCCACGGAGATGGCGCATGCTTTAATTTTATAGCGCGAACAGGCGCATGGGCATCGTAGAGGTCAATAAGATTTCTCTCAAATAATTCAATTTTACGGTCAATAGTATCAGCATCCAGTAATGGTTTCCAATCAATTGCCTTAGCATCATCAATGAGAACATCAGTATTCATACCACTAAAATTGCGAAGCAAGAGAGTTCTAGACTTTGCCTTGGGGGGACGAATTTTATAGGAGAGATAAATCAGGTCGTGATAGGAAAAAGCATCTGCACTACATTGGCCATGTGTAGCGACATGGTCAAGAGATGAGACAAGAATGAGGTCTAAAAGTGAAGGTGTAGAATTTGGGAAGTGATGAGTAGCATTCAAAGGAAGTATATGCAGATTAGTGGAGACAGCAATAGAAGAGAGAGAAGAGGAACGTGAGTCGTTTTTAAGAAGACAGGTGTTAAAGTCACCCATAATTATGGTTTGACTGTAAGAGGGGGATAGATTAAGTAAAAGATTCTCAAAGGACGAAAAGAAATCAACACGCAAGGACGGACAATAGTAAACACCAAGGAGAATTTTTGTATGGTGCAGCTCGACTTCCAAGAAGAGATGTTCACCGGCATTGGGTGGGGGCGGCTGTGAAGACATGTTTAATATTGAATAAGCAATATATGAACGGAGGTAAATGGCAACACCACCGCCACCACTCCAAGTCCGGTCATTCCTAATAAGCTGGAAGCCAGGCAGAGTATACGAAGCCGAAGGAATACATGGCTTAAGCCATGATTCAGAGACTAGAATAGCATGGATGTTCTTACAGTCAAAACTAGCCAGCATATCTGGGAAATGGGCGGGAATACTCTGTGCATTAATATGGACCACATTAAAGTCTCTCGAAACACCAGAGAACAAAGATTGCAAGTTGTCTACCAAAGATGGAACACTAATGTAACTGTCATTGTCACTACTAGCAGAAAAGAAATCGTCACTGTCACTATCCATGCACTAATTAATAACAAATATATATAATATATAAATAAATAATAATAATATATAAATAATACTTTATCTAGTTTATTCAGTACTACTATTCAACACTTTTCAACAAAGCCCACCTGCCAGTTTATAATAACAATATAAATACAATTAATCGCAAAATTCGGCGTATGGAAGAAACGTTTAAACAAAAAAATTAAAAAAAAAAGATATATACACAATATTAACTAAATCCCAGGTAGAATGGCGGTTCAGGTTGTAAAAATGAACAAGGAGAATTTTTAAACTAAATAAATTATGTAACAACAAAGTTAAATTAAACTATAATAGCGTGTTACTATGGCCCAACTTAAATGACAACTGTTTTAGAACGATGTGTGATCAGAACTGTCAGTACTGTCACTAGTGTCACTGACATAATTCGAACCATCAAAAATTAAAACTTTAATGCATTATTATAAGTAAACAAGTAGTCGGTAACTAGATAAAATGAATGTATAAACATGTCAAGTAGATTTTCGTACCTGCAAAAACAATATAATTAATAAATATACAACCACCCACCTGGGATTCAACATAGAAGAAGATGCGAACAAATTACAAGGCACTATTTCTTAGACGCAGCTGCTCTTCTAGTTTTTGCTGGCTCGTTCTTTGCAGCAGGAACAGTCTGCCTCTGCTGGTCCACGTTGACAAGGCAAAGATTTTGAACATCGACCAAACAATTCATACGATGTCGCTCGCCGTTCGCCCCCAGGACATAAACAACCCCCTCTTTAGTCCAACACTTATGTATGCCAAACTTCTCCCGTACAGCCATGAAAACGTCATGACGGGCTTTGGTCAGAAATTCCGAGGCTGTGATACCTGAACCTTTGAATTTGGGTTTAGAAAACCAGACCTTGTCGCGCACCAAGACATTTTGGAATTTGACAAGAATTGGGCGGTGTCTGTTTGGAGCAGCAGGTCTCCCCATCCGATGGCAGCGTTTAATGCAGGAAGGAGTGAAGTCCTCAAGCTTAAGATGCGTCTTCATAACTGAAACGATTGTCTGCACAAGGTCTTCCTTCTTTTCCTCGCTGACTCCATGAAATAGAAGAATCTTGCGGCGACCCAGCATTTCTAGATGATCCACACTGTGCGCTAGCAGCTGTACTTGCTGTTGCAGACCCTTCAAAGATTCCGTGACAAATGCTCGGAATGCAGCAAACTCTGTAGTGAGACCAGCAACATTGGATGGAGGAGTTGTGTTGCTTTGCAGTTTGTCCTCAAACTGCGACATCCTTTGGTGGAACATGGTGTTCAAGTTTTCTATAGTGCACTGTAGTGACTCCATATTAATATGTATGATAGTGAATGTGGAAAGGAGATAACACTGTCTGGCAGGTAGATTTATGTAATAAATTAAATTAAATCATTAAATTACTAAATAAGTATTAAAATTAAATTATAATTAAATAAAAAGCGAGAGCTAATTTTTTTGCTGTAGTGGCCACAACTACCCACACACAATTGTTGTTATGTGGTTCTGGATCTACTAATGTAATTATTAGTAAAGAACAGTATAACTGCCCTTTTCAAGTTGAAGCTCTGATATAGATCCATTGTATAAATTACCTGATTTGCTTTCAGTCTAAATAAGCTAATTGATGCGCTGAATATGCATTCAATTGGTAGTCAATAGGTTATCTCAATGGTAAAACATTAAAACTAATATTTGTAAAGTTACAAAATAGGTTTTACTATATATTTGTGGACTCTGTAGGTGCCTACATGATTTCCTTTTAACATAATGTTGAAATTGTTAATGTCAACTTGGAGCTCAAGTTAAGGTAATATCACAGATTATATGGTAATATAATAACAGACAATGGAACCCAACATAATTACCATAATGATAAGTGGATTTAAAGAACATGATGTGAAAATCCATGTCTCTTTTCCCATTTAGCAGTATCAATTCCTAGCAAATAAAAGTAAAGCATGAGTAGTCCATAGACTACTCATGCTTTATTTCCAAGTCAGTTATGATTAGTCAGTTTCCACCTTATTACAAAACATGGACTAAAAATAAATCGAGGTTTACTCCTAAGTTTTACCGCGTAAAATTGATCATACGTACACATTAAAACTTTTTTGTAAAACTATTGCCACTAAAATTCGTTCTAACAAATGTCGAATTAAAATAAATAACTACTTTCGTCAAAAAGTCCTTTTAAAAATTCTCCATCGATACCTAAACCTGGTTTTATATTTAAACCATGTTTTGTAATAAGGCCCTTTGAGTTTATTTATTCAGATAAACAATAATTAATTGAATTACCTAATGAAAGAGTTAATGTGTAGAGAAATCATAAATAAAAACATTCATTTCAGAAAAGAAGGGTTTATTTATATAAATAAATAAAATGTTGAATTCATTATAAAATACCAATATTTGAATGTCTTTATTAACTTTTATATTATGGTTTATTATAGTAAATTCCTTAACTGAGTGGAATCATAAAAAGATATAAGAAAGCTCTAATCTTGCTCTGAAATACCGGTAGCTTGTAAATTTCTCTTTTATGGCTCAAATTGAGCCAATTGAGCCGCTCAACTGGCAAACAGTTCAACAATATCACAGCTTGCACTGTGCCTTAAAATATTCAATATTTGATTCAACTTTTTTATTTGGTACAGTAAATTTATTAGGTAAATAACTTAATTTGGAACATAATAATAAAACATAATTTTGTAACTGAAACTTAATCTAATCTAACCTAATCTAATAAAAAAAAACATAAAACAAATCTAAAAGTGAAAATATTTACAAGGTTTAGGCGTCGTAAAATGCCTCCGCATCAATGTCATCGGGTAACGTGTCCAGAAGGCTGGCAGCATTGCCACGCTGGATGGCAATGCTGATTCTTTGAGCAAAGAATAAACCAGCCTTCTGGTCACGTGAGACGTCGATTAATCGTTTAGAAATTTCCCGGAATAGAGAACGAGCGCTCGGACCCCTTGAGCCTAGCGTTTCCACCCCAAACGGCTCAAACACGTAATTACTCACTAAATTACAGGATTTGCGCCGTTTGAGGGTTTCCGCAGTTGCAGCAGCAGCGCCGGCATGGCCTCCCGTGCTTGGAACATGTGATGGCGCGAGGGTGTCTACGCAGGTTGCGTCCCACACCAAAGGCCTACCCATTTTCCAAAGCAACAATGACATACCATCAGGTCTCTTACCGTCGTCACGTACCAAACCATTTGGTTCAAGTACAGCTGGTACGCCAGACGCGACAAGAGCACGACGGATTATGTCATTTAGATGGGCATGACGAGGAATTCTACCAGCGCTTCTGCTGCAAGATAGCCCATGGAGTACGAGGCTATCGACGTCTTCTCCACAATGACATCGATGCGGAGAAACACACGGAGCACCTAAATGCAGACAGGTGGCAATATGGAATGTCTCATCGTCCAACATGGTTCCTGTGTAAGACGATGGTAGTGCCTGAAGCCATAGACCGGATTCCCACTCTCCCACAGCCAGCAA
Organism: Euclidia mi; assembly: GCA_944739405.2. Lineage (NCBI taxonomy): Eukaryota > Metazoa > Arthropoda > Insecta > Lepidoptera > Erebidae > Euclidia > Euclidia mi. The sequence continues at coordinate 36,373,392 of OX123190.2, forward strand.
GCGAGCACGCTCTGTAACATTAAGAGATGTATCCAAAAGACTTTTTCTTACTATGTTACACTGTCTTTGGGAGAATAGGATTCAACTTGTTCTTACATGAGTAATAATTATGCACTAGTACTTTCGAAGTCCTTGAATCTGCAACATGGTTTGAAATCATTACATATTTATGATCATCATCCACAGTATGACTGCTCACTGCTGAACATAGGCCTCTCCTTGTTCTTGCCATTTTGTTTTCTTGTTTGATATGGATAAACCTTATTTTGAATATATTAAGTTTTAACTATTTTATCAAAACTACAAAATAATGATAACTTTAATATTTGATTATCTAAAATGGCACTGTCAGACAGAACCTGAGAAAATTCAGTGTCTACTGTCTTTTGTATTTTACCTTAGGTGTAAAATATGGCCTCCAACACTGTTGTAGCAAAGCTAACTTACAATAAAATACAATGCACAGGTTGAACAACCTGATATATAGATATTTCTCCCAAAACTCCTGCCTTTCGTCTTGCTCATGTTGTGACATACCCGTAACTATATTGACCGGGGCGTACACCCCCACAATAAAGAGACGAGTAAGTCCTACTTTCATTCTCATCCTCAGTAGCCTAGCATTTACACATTCAAACTCTTTTACACACTCATTCATTCACGCAGACAGCATTACACCAACTCCCTTACAGGCTCTGGTGGTATTATCTACCCCAGACCAATACGCCGTATATGCGCCATGCTTGGTGGTTTCACACCCTTTTCTTTTTGTTTAATTCACACAAAGAACATCAATCTTTCTATCATCCATCATCTGACATACTTCATCCAATTTGTCGTTCATTCCTCCTCCAACATTCAATGTTGCAAACCTGCTCTCCGTAGGCCGCTTTTCGCCCTCGCTGGAAACGAGACGTGATGGGTTGCGAACCGCGTCGCCGCCGTGTGAGGAAATATTATTTATTGTTCCCATTGCGTTCCCACGAGAATTAGGGTTTTTAAATGTCCATCCCCATAGAGCCCTTTACGGGGGTAAGGCGGAATATCACGTGTGCCCTGTGACCACCAACACAGGCACCCTCCGTTTGCGACCAGCTTACCCTCTGGCCACGAATCTCTCGGCACGGGTCGGTTTACACCTTAGATCGGGGTTTTGCGTCGGGTATGCTCCCTGAAAGTTGGTTTAATTTCGGAGTTTTCCTTCTCCTATAAATATAAAAAAAAGATAAAAGTGTTCTGCAATAATTATACATTATTACTACAATCATACCAATATGTTTTTTAAAATATCAACATAACAATAAATTAAGCTAATTAAATTGTCATTGCTACCTAGTAGGTACATCCTTTTTTTTAAGTTACGTTAAGAGTCATTTATTTAAGTTAGAACATTAAACATAATTTTATAAGTGAAACTTAATCTAATCTAATACAAAAACATTTTGAACAAAGCGCGCAAACGCCAATGTTAACGAAATTTCTTATTAAATTCACACCAAATGCAATAAGCCGGTGGCTATGTCCTAGTAGGTGACTATTGACTTACATTTTGCTTTAATAGAAATTAACTTGTTATACGCACTGTTAAACCTGTTGTTATATAAGTTGTAAATCAGTACGAAGGTATGAAAAGTGAGGTTATAATTTTAAAATGTGATAAAGTACTAGAACTAGTACTATAATATATGTATGATATTTATGTTTAAGTGTATCTATATATATATTTCCGATTTAAGTATTAAATTTACATTTTAGGTCGTTTTATGTTGATATTTGTTTAATTTACATTATATTTAAGAATATGACATCCTTTTAATATGCGTTAATACACCTACCACATTTATCTCTACACCACTCGTAGGTTGACAGGTAGAGAATGCCTCATGGCATTATGTCCACCTATGTACAACTTGTTTCAGTATAAAGTCTTAAATAAATAAATAAATATAACACATCTTAGTCATTTTTAACATCAAAAATATTGTCACAACTCGTCGCCATAATCGTAATTTAAATAAAGAACACTGCTATAAAAAATCGTCCGTCCGTTCGCAACTGCGGCACGATCGCGGCTGTTGTGTACTATAGGCACAGTCTAATGTGTCCTGCCCTCGAGGCGTGTAGGTGTAGCTCGAGTTTCGTGCGTTTGTATGGAGTTAGAATACTGTTAGATATTATTACCGTGGCAGAACGCTCGGCGAAGAGAAAATGGCAATACAAGTTGTGACAATAGTAATAAAAAAATGGTAGTACCCTCCTCAGTAAAACGTACAATCAAACATATTTTTTGTACTTATATACGTAGGCTTTTGAAGTATTTTATTTCATCTGTATGTTGTAGAATATGAATAACGTGGAAATTTTGCTTTTATTTCGCGTCGAAAAAGAGTCTGTTGTGTTATAAAAGATACAATTTTGGAACAATGGTCTCAATTGAATGATATTTGTATATTCAAGTAAACAATATGTAAAGTCTATTTTAGTTAAATATTACAGACTGTTAAAGATTTTTTTTGTTGCTATAATTATATTTGGATATAAAATAATGAATCAGATCTAGTGAATAATAATCACAACTAAACAAAATTAAGTCTATTGCTTACTTTCCATTATTTACTTTTTCTTTACTAGAAATAGATGGAACAAATAATATACGTCAGATTCAGTTTCATAGCTTCTCTTATGTATATATCACACGTCGAGACGTGACAACTAAAAAAACATAACAAAGGTTTTTCTCGCATTTTATGTTCGTAAAAGATATCTAATTTTAGGTGTGAATGTGTCATAAAATGTTTTCTTTTTTGTTTTATATATGCATTGTATAATATTATTATAAAAATAATTTTATATTATTGTATACGGCACCGGAGAATAACAACAACCGCACATTCATAAATTTCCTAGGAAATTTATAAACTAACGTAGGATTCTAAACGAGAGATAAATTGTATTATTTAACGCCCAGATTTTTGGAAATTGATAAATTTACCGAATTCATGCGTAAAATAATAAGTAAGCAATGACCAAACGCCATGTGTGCTCTGATTTGTTGAATACGTCACGTGTTTCATTGCCGTCCTCTCCACCTCCACGGTCATTGTTCGCCACTTTCACGAATAAACCGGCACTTGAGCGATGTTTATGAGGCTAAGTTGACAGAGTCCTGCTTCGCAGGGCTCCTATTTTTGTGTTCAGAGTCACAAGAAAACCTAACATAGCCCATTTAGTTGAACTGAGGCCTGAACCTTCATTTTTACCGACGGACCAATCAGAGAGCAGTGTGTTATTTACCGTATTTTAAAGAAACGTAAAATTGAAAGCTCTTCTGTGATTGGTTGAACCACTAGTAATCTTACGAATGGATATACGTTAGTTTATAAATTTACCACAAGACGTCGCAAATATATAAATTTGCGAAAATGCTCCCGTAAAATAGGTAATACAATTTATATTCCGTTTAGATGGCTACGAAAGAACAATGCCCATTTTTCTTAGAGACGCCGGCCCAGGTGTGAACCGTCAAAAGTCGTAGTAGTTGTTATTGCATTTGATAAATGAGTGCTAAACTAGAGTTTTGAGATTGATTAGAGGTCGGCCACATTCATAGTTTTATTACAAGAAGTACTTTTTTTAGCTCAAAAAACATTAGGTGTGTACGTACTTTTATTAGGACAGTTACAGTATTTCGTAGTTTTGAGTAGAAAGGAATGAGTTAATCGTTTGGTAAGGGTAGAAATCTGAAAGAAAAAGCCAGAAGTCGTAAAAGATCCACAAACATTCACAATGCGCACGAGCAAAAAAAAATAACAAACAAAATAAATTGAATATGACATTATTGACATTAACTAAGAGTCAAAAAGGTGTTGCCATTTTACAGTTGTAAAATGATAATATTTATTAATCGATATAGATTTGGGTCACTATAGGTTATATATCTGACGGCGCATTACCAGCGCCTCTTTATTATTTCACGTCGGAACGGAAATTGCAGATGTCATGAAACGTCATCACGTCATTAGTACAGTCTCTAAACGAATCGAAGTGCTACCGTCCGGTTGTGACGAAACGAATTTCGGTCCAGTGGCGGGGGGCACTGACGGTGTTCATGTGGACTTGTCTGGCGGACGGCGGGACATTCAGTCGGGTCGCCTGGTTGACAGTACATCATGAATCTGTCCTCGGTTCGTTAATAGACTTGCAAGTGAAAGTGTTAGACTATAATTGTTAAGATAGTGCCTTTCGTGTTAAAGTAGTCAGTGTATTTTAGTTAGTGTGTATTCAGTGCACAAGAACCCAGCTGCGCCCACTTAGTAGGAACTTAGAAGTGATTATATCGGCCAACAATCTAGCTACCCGCCTACATCAGAAGTGGGATAAAATTGTGCAATGGAACGTACACACACGACGCGAGTGAGGGCGATTGTGCTGCTGCCGTGTTGGCGAATCAGTTGATCATCCGCAGCAACCGTGGTGAGCGTATTTTATCTAATTTTATTTAGAGACGGTAGTTGCAAAACATTCTTGGTTAACAGAACACTGCTACACGTTTAGTAACCTTGGAAATGTCAAAATGGTTGTGGTGGTGACGTGCGTCACCATCACGTCGTATCGAGTGTCGAAGGTTCGATTCCTACATGAGACACGAAGTTGTGGTTAAACAGGCTTTTACTGTGAAACCGTTGAACCTTGGCGGTGTCGTGTTTCCCGTGACATGATCTCTTGAATAAGCTACTGTTTAATAGCTTAAAGAAGAAACAAAGAAAAGAAAAGAAAATTGTGGGTAGTATACCAAATGATTAAATTGCGACCATTTTATGTTAACGTAGGGTTGTCTGAATGCTACTGTGACCTAGCTATAGCGTAGATATCGAAAAGACGTTTTGGGTTCGATAATCAAGTTAAAAAGAAAACGATTATTTTTATCTTTTTCTTAATAAATCATGTGAGGGTGGCTTGCGATGACGACCCTTGTGTGCAGCCGTTTGTGGACATAGTATGTAAAAGTAATAAGACTGAGCGTACAGGCCGACTTGTATTATTCCAAGCAAGTGCGTTTGAGTGAAGCGTGCTAGTTATTGTTCTAGCGCAGTTGTAATATTGGATTTAGAACCAATACCTAGCTTTGGTTAGTTTTCTGCTAAATCTGGAACAGTACATCCGGTCTAGACTGTCCTTCGCAGGGCAGCGACGCTAAATGGTAGATTCGCGTATAAAGTTGTTCGACTAATCATACCGTACATACTAAGTTCATAGTGTAAGGCTGTGCTGAACTGTTGCGGCTGACCGCGCTGATTTTGTGTGGAACAGATTGTAGCGTTTATTTCTTAAATAGACGTGACCTGTAGTGCTGTTTAGAACTTTAGACGTGTAGTTGGTTGGTTCGAGTGTAACCTGACCGACCATAGTCGAAAGATATTGCTAGCGCCATTATTTTACCGACTCGTAGTATTCATAATACCTAACGGTTTTCGTTTAAACTTGATTAGTGCCTACGTCAAAAGCGGCACTTTTGCTCGTTATGGTTCTGATTTGTACAGACGAATCTTGGTGTTACAATTGAACATGCTTCTTATTATACGCAAACATGTCGTTAGATGTGGCACTACTGTGTTTGGTGTTACCTTACTGTGATTAATAGATGGCACCACTAGTAAAATTAAATTAGATTTTAAGATTTTACGCGTAAAAATTACCTACTGTGTGTTTTTAAAACTCAAGTGATACGCTTAGAATCTTTACCAAGTGCCCCCGATTTCTCTAGCCAATTCCAAGTTATGTTTGGGATGTTTAGGAGTGATACAGTAAAGAAGATACCTCAGTACAAGGTTTCTAGTAGAAGCTGTGAAACTCGATTATCAAATCGACTCATCCGTAGAATAAAGTCCGATCTGCATGGATCGCAATTTTCAATAGAGGCTGTCAAAGTTCTTGAGTTGAATAATTCCTTATAACTCTTATAACGAGAGAATTAAAATTGTGATTTTTTGGTATGTTATTATAACAGCCCAGCCTAATTAAATGCCCTAAAGTTTATATTTCTAGTCCTTTTATTTTACGAGATAGTGAGTTGCATATCAACTTAGGACGTTTTATGGCGGAACAGCGAGGGTCCGTGGTAAACATCGTACGTTGTTTTGCGGAAACGTTCGATTTAAAAGACGTTCTATGTTAACAAAGGTTGTTTTTTGTTGGAATTTTTCATCTTTTAAGAGTCCCTTGTGAATAATATAAAATAGAAAATGAAATACAATGTCATTTTTTTTATTAAAAAGTCTTAAAATAGTTGACAGAACCTTAGACGGCAACGATTAGACTTCTAGCATTAATGAGTAATTAAAATAAAATTTTACCAACTAGTCACGTCGTATAATAGGCGGAGTAATTATATTTACTTATTTAAAAATAAATAAACTATGTAAGTATGTACTTATATTTATTTGACTTTACGTATAATCGTATATAGTTATTTAAAAGTAATCAAATTGTACGTATATATAGAACAATTAATAGTCATAAATGAGAAATTTTATCACAAAATTGCAACTACGTACCTTTCTACACTGGGGTTCGGGCTTCACGAGAAGTCACAAACTTATTTTGTAAGGACCTACTTAATACAAAATAAATGTATGACTCACCTTTACATGATCTGTATCATCACCTAAGCCTAAAGACATCCTCTGCTGGACTTGGCCTCCCCAAAGGCTGTCCACACAACTCCAATGATGAGCCGCCTGAATTCCACCGCTTCCTGCGATCTTAACCAAATATCTTCTTCTTTATAATATTATACACGGTGTAAAAAGACCCGTCACCAAGCCGAAGTTAAGCTACACAGCATGCTTAGTCATACTTAGCAAAACAATACCTGGGAAACGATTTTTTTTGTAGACACATTTTATAAGCCGTTATGTAAAGTATGCGCGTTCATTTCTCGAGATACTTAACTATCCAAGGGTGCATAGGACATAATTACATTACATAGAACAAATTGGTGCGTAAAATGCATAGATTCTGAACCTAATTAAAAATAAATATGGTAACTTTGAGCCTCAATATCTCCTGAAGCAGTAATTTCTCAGGTATAGTGCAAGTAAAGAATGTTCGTAATGATGAAATGGGATTTCAACTTTCATCAAGGGTTTTTTATACCCCGTATAAGAATAACAACAATCTTACATCGTTTTTACCTAGACATGGGTGCACAATATTTATAAATAATAGTAAAATACATCTAAACATTAACAAAATTTAAAATCGAGTACTCATATTCATATCAGTACTTAACTAGGCTGTCCTGTCAAATCTTATTAGCCTACTACGCAGAGCCTGGGTTCTAAGACAATAAGTTGTGGCTACAACCCTGGTAACGTTAAGATCATTAAAGTGACACATTTCAGTACTTACTCTGAATAACTTGTGAGTAGCACAAGTCCATTAGGTCTTCATATTATATATATTTTTTAAAACACATTATTCATTGCATCATCGATAACGATCTTGTGCGTTTCAAGCCGGGTCCGCCTGCCCTTCCTTTAAAATGACACTTTTATCCTCTCTCATCCATGCATACATACATATCTCATCCATGCAGTGTATCAACAACATAATAATGTAATAATATGTATCTCAAAGGAAGTTAAAACAGCAAGAGTGTGAATAAATAGTTTAGCATACTTAAATTTTCTCGCAGTGCCTGTCACTGGGAGCTTGTAGTAAATGGCAGACTACTTAAAAGTATGACTTAGTTTTCTTTTATCAGAGCTTAATATTATATCGCATGTCGAATGAACATGTATGTATTTACAAAAAAGAGTAAATTTCTAGTAACCATAATACACATTCGGCTTATTTTGGAACTAGATGATGTTGTGTGCATGTCGTAGAGTATTTTTATCATTATTTATTAGTAGGAAACAGCATGGGAGTTAGTACTGAAACTAACTGGGTAACCTGTAACCCGTGTTTACACTTCTGTTTGAGCTGTATTAACGATGAATTTGCAAAACTTAATGGAGCGACGACTAGCTTTTGTGTTAACCATAGTTTCCATTGGCTGGTAAATAAGACAAGCCGTTGCATTGGTGCGCTGTCATAGTATCACTAATGATTGGGTTAGGTTAAGTATTTCGCATTTTAGAATCGACCATTCAGTTTAAACTAGATAATACGGGCATTGTTTGAACGCCGCGTTCTGGTTTCCTTTCTGTTATAGCAAATACGTATTGATGAATTCACCATGAGTTTAGTTGTCACCGCGATAGCTTTATGCCTTTCAGTTAAGAGCAGGTCAGAAGTTTGTTATAAACCATAAACCTTTTGGAAAGCGGTTAGGTAAAGAGGTACAAAGGTTGTCATTAAAGCTCTTTTAATTTCATTTAGTAGCATACTTGCAAGATTTGATTTATAAGTAGAGCCCATCTTACAAACAAGGCTATAAGAACAAATCAGGAATGCCTATTGATGTTATGACGATTCTTCTGTTAAGTGTTGAGAATTTGAAAAATTGTTATCAAACATGTTAAAGTCGCTATCAAATATAGGAATGTTTCCGAGCTTCAAGTACCAATGATGCTGACATAGTAAAGAAATGACATAGAGTGAAGTGGTATTGTCTTCATGTCTTCAAGCAATATTGGAAACTGCACCGGAGTATCGTAGCTGTAGCCCCTAGAAAGCGGCATCTGCTCGTAGAGTAGTCCGGGGGAGTTCAGGAAAGCGATAGCTCTGGGTGATATAGTCTCATCTAGCCTTGTAGCGAGGACCATAGCGTGGCCCGGCATTACTAGGGGGGGAGTGCATAAAGATGTGGTGTTTGGACGTAATCATGAATACAGTGCCACTTAAATGGCTCTAATTTCATTTATGTTCATTGATTCTATATTAATCGCTAAAATTGTGTCAGTGGTGCTCGACCTGGCTTTTGTTTTATAACAGAAGCGCGTTGCAAGAATCGGAAAGAACTCGTTACAGTCGATTGACTATCTTAGTAGTCGTTGCGTTCGCGTAGATAAAAGTAAATCAATTTGTTCAACTGTAACTTACTAGTATCAGTAGTATCAGTCCATGCGCGGTTTACATTTAAGCAGTTTCAGTTTATGTTGGTGGCAGTTGGTTTTAAATTCAGGTTTGGATGTTCTGGTAGAAAAGATGAACAATAAAGAATTGAAAGTTGCATTATTAACATCTTTATTCTTGAGCAGAGAGCCAAGCACCCAGTGAAGTTGTAAAAGAATTTGATAATCACTTAAGATTTCGATATCCGTAGATATTGAATTAGTCTGAAAGGAACAGGGTCTCCAATCAGTGGGTATATCATGCGAAGAATCCTTGTAAAATTCAGTTGGTAGATAAGTTCGCGTGTGTGACGCGCGGCCCGTGAGTGGCGTGCATCTTGTGCGCGGCTTTGAGGTGCCTCGTTATCGGTATAGTTACAGCCTATATCGCTTTCTAGTAATTAAATTTAAGGTAGTTTATTAAGGGAGTTTGGTTAAAGGTTGAGTGAAATGGTTTTATGATAGAAGAAGGATGACTGGACCATAAATTGATTAACGATCAATCGATCAAAAAAAAAAGAGATGACATTACTGTTCTTTGAAATGTCAGGGTCATGATAGGTTAGTCGAAATTAGTACCAGCTTATTGAACGAAGAGAAGGCCGAGACGGCGGTGATTGATGTAAACTCGATGAGGATTATCCTCATAGACTCGGTAGAGGCGTAACACATCGGCAGGCTCCAATACTGTTTCAATAGCATTTGATACAATCACAGCAGGATCAGATAATCTTTGCATCAACTCAGACCATGAGCCAATTGACCACGAAGTTCAAATTCACGCTGAATAAGACAGTTCATAACTGATAGGTGAGGTTAGGAGGCATGACGTAGCATAGGTTTAGTTTAATAATAATAATAAATCATTTATTGTCAGGTAGAAAAACCCATAGATACATACCTTAAAGACTAACATATATACAATAATTTCATAATAATTAATTAAAGTAGACGCGTGTTGTTTTTTTAGACCGTTTTCATGTTAGGCTGCGTGTTATTTCGTAACCTCCCATGAAAACGCCGATATACAACACCCTTCGGCCAAAACTCTTCCTTTAGAAAAGTCTCAAGACGATGAGTCGGCACTCGAACCACGTACGACTTGAAGTTCGTATTATGGCGCGACTCCAATCTCTCGACTCTCAAGGTCCAGTTGGTCTTCGTGCGTAGGTACTCCACGACCTCTTTATCCTTTGTAGAGTGATACAGCCGGGACACGTAGATCAGTGTGGTTGGTACTGCGGGACGCAGCAGCATGTTAGGTCCCACTAACCCGGTACCACAAAGATTTCGACAAGTAGGCTTCTTCTTCCTCTCAACCTTGATGAAACCGTCCTTGTCGCACGTTTCCTTTTCTGCGACTCTCAGTTCCACGATCTTGTGATGGGGATGTTCACGACGCTCTTGTTTACCCCCTTTATTTTCCTGCCGATTTTCCTTCTTCTTGCCTTTGGCAGTAACATCGGCATAAGCAGCTTTAGATTTTGTTGCATCCACTTTCGTCACAACCTTTTTTATTTGTTTAGCTAGGCGTAGGTTTGACCTCACCTGCGGCATGCTACATTATTACTTCTTTGATCATATTACACACATTCACATCACATTTAAAAGGTTACTTGTGTATTTAAATTTAACTGTAGTCTGAAATAGATAAGTTGGACGAAAGGGCCAGTGCCGTCCAGTCCATGCCTTGTTTGGAGGATGGTCGAAAGGGCGCACTCGTCCGGTCCAGACTTATGTTTGGAAAGTGGTTCGGTAGGAGGACAGTGTTGTCCGGTCCATGCCTCGTTAGGAGGATGGTCGAAAGGGCGCACTCGTCCGGTCCAGACTTATGTTTGGAAAGTTAGGAGGACTGTGTTGTCCGGTCCAGACTTATGTTTAGAAAGTGGTTGTGAGAACAGTGTTGCCCGATCCAGACCCATGTGGAAGGGTTGGTCGAAAGGGCGCACTCGTCCGGTCCAGACTTATGTTTGGAAATCGGTTGAGAGGACAGTGTCGTCTGGTCCAGACCCGTGTGGAAGGGTTGGTCGAAGGGCTTGGAGAGTCTGGTTGTCAGGGTGGACGAGCGGACTGCTTTTCAAGGTAAGCTATAGATAATTGTGTGATTGATTCAAAATTGCAAAATGAAGCGCCCGAGGACGGTCGCAGGTCAGTCTGGCCGTGACGGCGCATTACCAGCGCCTCTTTATTATTTCACGTCGGAACGGAAATTGCAGATGTCATGAAACGTCATCACGTCATTAGTACAGTCTCTAAACGAATCGAAGTGCTACCGGCCGGTTGTGACGAAACGAATTTCGGTCCAGTGGCGGGGGGCAATGACGGTGTTCATGTGGACTTGTCTGGCGGACGGCGGGACATTCAGTCGGGTCGCCTGGTTGACAGTACATCATGAATCTGTCCTCGGTTCGTTAATAGACTTGCAAGTGAAAGTGTTAGACTATAATTGTTAAGATAGTACCTTTCGTGTTAAAGTAGTCAGTATATTTTAGTTAGTGTGTAATCAATGCACAAGAACCCAGCTGCGCCCACTTAGTAGGAACTTAGAAGTGATTATATCGGCCAACAATCTATCTACCCGCCTACATATCTATATATTTGATTCAAAACAGAACTTATTTGTATATATTCCTCAAAAATACACAAAATAAAAATGTTTAAGGACCAAATAAAGATTTGCTAGTCACTAAAATTTTGAGTAGATAAAATGTGAAATCGATAACGATAATCGATTTAATATTATGAATTCATTACTGGCAATTTCTGATCGGATTAAGAATACGAATTGTCACCACCCCATATCATCCCATGGGTGTCGTAAGAACCGACAGAGGGAGCATAGTATGCAGAGAACAGCACTGCAAGAGAAGGAAAACTTGATACAAAACCCTATACCAACCCGCTTGGCCAGCGTGGTATAGTAGGCCAATTCCTCCTTTCAAAGGAGAGGCCTAGTCCAGCAGTGGACTATCAAAGGCTGATGATGAGAATTTCTGATCTATTACGTGTTGGCTATTTAAACGTTAACACATCTTTTTAAACCTATTTATCGATTACGTTTCTCGGCACACCTTTAGTACATACATACATACATACATATCGTCACGCCTTTTATCCTCGAAGGGGTAGGCAGAGGTGTATTCCTACACCCACTTTTCGCCAGATATACTTTAGTCCCACGTAATAAGGGGCGAGCCTATTGCCGTACCGGGCACATTTCCAGACTCCGTGCTGCTACTGAGAATTTCGTGACAGAAAAACCCAATAACACTGCCCGACCCAGGAATCGAACCCGGGACCTCCCGATCCCACGCGCACATTTATGCCGCGAGACCAACGAGGTAGTCGTATAGGGTTTGATGTCGAGTTTTCCGTCTCTACGCAAAGATGGTATTTGCATCGTGTTATCCCTTAGTCGCCTCTTACGACACCCACGGGAAGATAGGGGGTGGTGACACTTGTATTCTATGCCGTCAACCACACGGCACCTTTAGTTAATGCCTTTAAATTAAGTTATAAATAAAAAGGATTATTCAACAACAAATTGAAACTCTATTGTGCTGTTCATGAGTTCGAAACTGGGCCAGAAATGGGCATTGTTCTTTATAAATTACCAAGGAAATTGATAAATTTGCGGTTCTTATTATTCTTTGGTGATATATATATACAATATATTATTATGTGCAAATTATATATTAAATAAATTGTGTTCTGTTTATGAATATAAGGCCGCGTAAGCCGAAACCACGGGTAAAACTAGTCTTCTAATAAAATGGCACTATGCTCTCCTTTTAGCAAATCCCATAAGACTTTCAACTCGTTCGTAGACATAACCTGTGTTAGGCTGTTCGCCAAATGGTCTGGAAGCGCACGAGTCGCCGCCTCCAGTGAAGCTTTCTGTAGGTCGATGTCACTTACTCTATATTTGAACCTTCAGCGGTTTTGACGTTATTAAATATTTGCAGTTGCTTGTATCTACATTGTTTTGTCAAGTTTCAATAGTTGATAACAATTATAATATAAAAAAAAATTACTTCCATTGTAAGAACCAATATATTTGATAGAAAGCTAATATCTTATCTCAGCTTTTAATAGTTTGCAATTCTCTCATCTAAATGAGTTTTCTTTTCAACTCTGAAGATTTGATTAAGCTTCTTTGTCGGTCTCACCGTTATTCGATGTGCACAGTAAACTCAACAGGAGTTAAAACATTACTAGTTTAAAACCTGAAAAGGGACAGATTTATATCGATTTACATTTAAGGAACATGTCTTGATTGAGGTCTCTTTGCGACTTTTAAGCGTTTCTTAACTCCTGTCTGTTTATTAAAATAACATACTAATCGCGTTCTACAACCTAGAAGCGTAACCACACACAATGTGTTGGAACATATAAAGTGTTGTTTCATATGATAATCGAACTCGCTACATTCAGCGTAGTTCTATATGTAACTCCGATTGTTTACATATGTGCAATCATAAGTGAAAACAGTTTTTCAGCGGTAACGAAGTTATAAATCTTCTGTAGGTTACATTTATATTACACAAAATAGGTTAGCATGAATTTAGATTTTGATATTTATCGTCCATTCATAATTTAATTTCCTGTTGATAATGAAGCGCCAACATAGTAATTATTAAAGACATAATTATTTTATCACAAGATAAACAAAATAGAAACACAAAATCGCCGTGCGTGTTTCCCTAATTCCACCTTTCATCATACGCAGATCGAAAGTTTCAGAACTACAAATCTAAACTGATATAATAAAGCTAAAAAGTTTGTTTGTTTGAACGCGCTGCTCTCGAGCTTCCAAGCAAATTAGTACTAGTTGTCTTTGAATTTATGATATTTACTATAATGAGCAAGGCTAAACAGCTTTTATCATCACGCAACGATCCTTATAAGCTGAACCAGAAGGGTAAATAGCGTTATTTTTCCTTCTGGTTAGTAGCACAGGAGAGCGATGTGATACTCTGTAGGCGAGGTGTGGCGGGTGAAACCGCGGTGCACGACTAGTTCTGATACATATACGCTTTAGACAAATTTATCACTTGCCGAAAGAGAAAAAAAAGGTACGGTATGACAGGACAGATTTAATATATTGCGTAGTGTGTTTCCGGTCGCTTCGTGTGCGGCGCGCGCGCCGATTCCTTCACGGCTTATTAGCGAGGGAAATTAGTACTGCGACGTCTGGGACAACTACCCAACGCTGGGCTCAGAAAATAGATATGTGATTAATACACCTAATTTATTTTGTTGAAAGCAAATTTTGTTATATGTGTGGGTGGTTTATGGAGTCCGTTTGTTACTTTGACATTTGATTATGAGCGTTGATTTGAAACGTTGTTTGGAGTTAGGTGAAGGGGTGTTGTGTTGTTTTATGTTAATGAATGTAGTTTAAAAATTAGTTTTATAATTTTATTATATTAAAACATACCTACCTCTGAAAGTTTGAAAGATTGTGTTTTTCATTGGATTAGATTTTAGTTTTCTTTTTTGTCATTTAATGGAAATGCGAGTGATTGATTGATTTTGGGTTTTGATTTGGATTAATAAAGATTCTGTTGATTCACCAGTAACCAATACAGAGAGCGAGAGCTACAGTCTTCATAAAATACCTACGTTTCTGTTTATTTTGGGCTGCATGCAAGGAACATACTAGCTACATTTCCTACTATAATACAGTAGCTAAAAAGATATTTGTCATTCTCGTTATAATATTACCGTTAGGGCTAATTGATATCAGGACTACTAAAATTTATAACAATGTTAATGCTCAGTGTGTGGCATAGCTGACTGGACGCGGTGTTCATTGATCGATTTGCGAAGCCAAGTCATGCACAACTACCACCAGAGTTCCGCTGCGATAGTTACATATTATTATGTACATTAATTTTCCCTCGACTGCTTGCGCTATTGTTTACATTCTGCATTCGTCACTCCTACCTACCTGATGAGTTAATGCGGACGATGGTCATACCAATACTGAAAAATAAAACGGGTGATGTCAGCGACAAGAATAATTATAGACCGATCTCGTTAGCGACTACTGCGGCTAAAGTACTTGACGGTGTGTTTGAGGGACAACTTAGCAAACATTTAAAAATACATGATGCCCAGTTCGGCTTTAGGCCACAGCTATCAACGGAATTTGCTATCTTGTCCCTCAAGCATACTGTTGGGTATTATACAAAAGAGAAATACCCCGGTATATGCGGCGTTCCTGGACCTCTCCAGGGCGTTTGATCTGGTTAGGTATGACTTGTTGTGGTGTAAAATGCGCGAAACGGGAGTGCCTGATGCCATAACAAGTATGTTTCAGTATTGGTACGGTCATCAAACCAATCAAGTTAGATGGGCCAATGAGTTGTCTGAGGAGTACAGGTTGGAATGCGGGGTGACCTCGCCAGCGCTTTTCAACCTGTACATAAATCAGCCATAAATCAGCTGATTGTGGAGTTCAGCAGTACGTATGTCGGCTGTTTTATAGACGGTCTCTTTGTCAATAGTATTAGCTACGCGGACGACATGGTGCTGCTGAGTCCCTCAGTCAATGCACTCAGAAGGTTGTTGGCAGTCTGTGAGGCCTATGCAGAAGCACATGGACTTGTGTACAATGTGCAAAAAAGTAAGTTACTGGTGTTCAGAGTAAAGCACAAAAAACCAGCGTACGTTCCACCGGTCATGATCAAAGGTGTATCCCTTGACAGGGTGCTAGATTTTAAATACCTGGGGCACATCGTTACTGAGACTTTGAAAGATAACTCAGATATGGAAAGAGAACGGAGGGCGTTGGCTGTCCGATGCAATATGTTGGCCCGCAGGTTTGCACGTGGTACACCAAAAGTGAAAAAAACACTATTCAAGGCATTTTGCCAATCGCTGTACACGTGCACCCTGTGGGTTCGGTATACGCAAAGGGCAGACAACGCCCTCAAAGTTCAGTATAATAATGCTTTCAGGATGTTGTTGGGGCTCCCGCGTTACTGCAGCGCATCAGGAATGTTTGTCGACGCACATATTGATGGTTTTAATGCCATCATAAGAAAACGAACAGCATCCATGATGCGCAGAGTGCGTGGGAGCGTCAACAGCATTCTGAGGGTCATTAGTGATAAGCCGTGTTGCGCCACCTTGGCACACTGGGTGCATGTACATGTGAATGTACCCGGTGTGTCAAGTGAGCGCAAAAGATATTTAAATTAAATCCCTTGTATCTTTTGACTAACATAGTTTATTTAGGTTTGTTATTACTAACAATTATGGACCACGGTCTGAAATAAAGTATTTTTATTTTATTTATTTTATTAATTAGTAAATTATAAAAACGAAATCAACTTTGGACCAGATATTTAGGGTACGCATTAATAGATTTTTATGTTTTATACATTCGTACTAAGTAGATATCATTTTGCGCAAACAATGATATGAAAACGTCGAGAGGACTCCTGAAAGTTATTCATAATATCTTTAAAATATGCTTGACAAGTTGTCGCAGTGATCAATTATCCTTCTCATATGTACTAAAAGATGACCAGTGTCCAGCGTTAGGTTACACAAAAATTTATTGCACTGTCTATGCAGACGATGTCTTAAGATAATTTTAGTCACTAGCAAACACTTTCAAACAAACTGAAATATCCGCCACTATTCTTATAGGACTTCTCCCTTGATTACATTAGAACTACAAGTCTATGAACTCGAATAACAGTAGCGAACATAAGTACCTAAAAGAAAGTCCTTTACATCGCAAATTTCTCTTTAAAAAAACCTTTATGTTCCAGATACAACTACACCCCACATACACAGCGTCGCGCAACCCATTCACTCTCAAGTTCCTTCAAAAAGTCACAAGAAAACGACTAGGCTCCATCCAATCGGTAGCTACGTTGAGTGAAACGGGGTCGGATGGCAGGCTTGTTAATTTTACGTCTTGCGGAAATGAGGACACCTGGCAAACGATCACATGGTGCCGCTAAGTACCACATGATTCTTGAATCCTTTCTCCTCGCGCTTAGAGGACATCGACACATTATGTTATAAGGCTTTGTTTTGTGAGAATAGTTTGCCTTAATCGGTTAAGCAGCTAGGTCTTAGTGTTCTGTTGATAGTTACACGATATTGTTTTACTCTCCTGCTCCTTAGATTGTAGATTTTGTTCAGTTTAGTTTACCTTTCTCCAGCATTAAAGTTGGTTTATCAGCAGCGATAGTAAGAACTGGTGGTCAAATCAATGTCATATATTTTTTTAAAGCGAGTTTGTTTGTCTCCTTAAGAATCTTGTAAACTTTATTTGTTTGATTCATCATTGTAGTCACCCTATTTCATAATCCTCTTTTAAACTACTCAAGCACACAATTTGTGTCGAGGCTCTAGCCGAGGGTCTCAAAGCCGTACTTTTCAGAGCTGAACATTGTATCAAAGACAAGCAGTCAATTACCTGTAGTTTCTGTAACCAAAAAGCCGAATTTCTGGGAAGCTCGTCTCTTGTAAAATATCCCATAATTAGTCACGACAAATCAAGAACGTTTCGGCTAACAATTAGGTATTCTAAATGTCGATAAGCCAAGGCCTACGCTAAATGTCACAAAGATAAATATACGACGCAACATAAATTAGGACGTCAACAGAAAACGCTTATAAATCTCAATCGAGCATTTATGAATTCTGAAGATGATTGTTAAATTCTTACTAGCTATGTCGAACTTCGAACTAAGTTTAAGTTATTAAAATAATGAAGTTAATGTACAGAAATTGTTTAGTACATAGCGAGTCGCGGCTATTATTATATTGAGCATTAAATTTGATAATATTTAGTCAATCTTTAGGTTATTTTGCTTTGTGATGGCTCCTGTTCCTTAAGTGACGTAGCAAGGTCTTATGTAAGGAAACTCGCCGGTCCCGTTACTAAAAAAACAATTAATACAATTTATTGTAGACGTAACTCAAAAGAAATTATGAGTTTGAGAGATATGTAATAATATCTAAGCTTTGGGCTGAAATTACTGATATCCAAGTATTTATACATAATATGTAGGACAGAGAGGTTGGACGTTTAGACTAGAGAGAACATGCTCGCCATATTTCCTTATACCGAACGTGCAACATGTAATGTCAGTTGTCTTAGTTGGTTAATCATAACGTCAAATTACGCGTCTCATTTAAAGAGGCATAGACTCCTTACAGACCCATATATCTTTGACAGCATTCTCTATATAGCCGTGATAGCCGTGCTGTCAAATCCCATCATTAAGGAGTGATGGGATTTGACAGTGAAAGGAGATATCGATGTTTTTTGAATGAGGGATAAATACGGTAACAAACTATCGGACAT
The DNA here is from genome assembly GCA_944739405.2 of Euclidia mi. Taxonomy (NCBI): domain Eukaryota; kingdom Metazoa; phylum Arthropoda; class Insecta; order Lepidoptera; family Erebidae; genus Euclidia; species Euclidia mi. The sequence continues at coordinate 36,391,788 of OX123190.2, forward strand.
GAATGTAAAACTGAATCGTACCCGCAAGCTTCGGCGTGGCAGTCGGTTGCACTCACGCCAACTGGGTTGTCAAAGTAGTTCACTGCTGTACTAATATTTACATAAAGGCGAATCATTTGTGCTGGCGGATCACAAATCGGATTACCTACAACTCTAAAAAAATCAAGCAGTGTCCAACGTAAACGATAGCAAGCAACGTGATATGATGCGACGCACACAAATTGCCAAAGCCTGCCGCATTAGCCAATCTGGTATAATTCGTACAATACATAATCTAAGTGACAGTTTCTTAGCATCTCATCGCAACGCATCGCTCATTAGTTTATGAATACTTTTTGTCAATAGATTTTATGGCTAAAACGAACAATTAAACACGTGAAATTTTTTAGTACTGTCTGTCTGGCAAGTCACTGGCCGGCGTCAACAGCAAAAACTACAATTTCAATATTTTAGTTGTTTACTTCTACGGCTTAAATATATCGACACATACTAAAGTTAGACATTTGACCAAAAATATTTATCGATAAATCATCACTGTTACGAACAACACTCGGTTTCCTAACTCTATGTTTTGTCTACTGTTTGCCTACCACGAGGCTGCTATAAGAGCGTGCTGCTAAACCTATCGACAGCTCTTTCTATCATACTGCATGTGCCATTAGAAAGAAGATATTAATCATAGCAACCGCTGTTGTTATTTAGTGTTACTTCTATGCCTTAAGGTTATATTTCTTTGATGTAGGAGGATAGTGGCAACTAAATGACACTGACATGACGTTTGACAGTTAAATTGTCAAACGTGTAAATAAGGTGTACCTATATAAGTCAACAGGCTCGGCTAGCTCGTCCTATTCTCATTCGACGACTGCTCAGGTACGATATGGTTCTGACTATTTAACTGCCACTGTGTTCCAATATTCTGTGTTGCTTGTTCTTTTGTTTAATCATCTAGGAAATAATGTAAGATGGTGTAATCATTATCTTTTTGATACTGATTGTGGGTAGTTTGATCTTTTATGAGATACTAAAGATTGTAATATAGGATAGAATAATATACTGTGGATCAAGTTGTATCAATGAGATTCATTACATACCTGTGGTATACATTTAGTAAATTGTATTGATACTAAATAATGCTTATTATGTTCTGTTGTAAGACGGACCTTTCTAGTAATATAAAACTACCCACAACATTGATATTTGATATAGATTGGCTGTACCACTGTTTGTTCATTATTGAAAAGAATGACCAAGAGTTTTATTGCCCGTTCTTTCTCTTGGTTCTGTGTCTTTGCTTTGCGAACTGGGCTCTAAATGTAAATGTAGAATCACGACGTAATCTAAAGATATATCCTTGTGCCAAACTGAATAAATGAAAGTATGATTTGATAGTTGTCTCTTTTATTTATCTAAACTGTCTCTACACTATAGGGAGCTTCCCTGACTCTGACATCAGAAGTGGGATACATTTGCGCCCACAATACTAATACATCCAATTGCAAGTTCCAGAGTCTCCTCATCGTGATGCCATGATTCTGCCTAATCCCGTCACTGCACCGTTCAGCTGACGATGGAGAACGATTGCCCTACGATCCAGTAGCAACGTTGCCGAGAGCATGCCGGTGGATGAGTACCGACTACATATCTTAACGATCTGCAACAGTATGCTGAAGCCAACAGCAACAACCAACTGCAAACGCTGGTAATGTACTTACACCAAGATTATAGCCATGAATGGTCGAAAAATATGGCTATTGTGTTTATGTGGTACCAGGTTATTTTAACATGTTCATCAAAAATGTATCTGAGTATAAAACTATGTAGATAATAGCGAAAAAGTTACAGAAAATGTATAATAGATTTTTAAAGTAGCCGATATTGTTCTAATCTGTTGGAATTTAAATAGGCAACATTTGTAGTGATTGACCGAGACTCGGTATGAGCATTGGCTGTGTTGTGCTTTGTTGATAACTCTTTCTAGTGTAAATACTGATTAGCGTAATCGTCCTGCATATTTTAATTCCAAGAATTAAGTGCTCTGACGAATCTTTTCATTACAAGTCGAATATGAAATGATGGTAGGTAGAATACATTTCAGAGATTTCTTCATTAATTTTGTTGGCTGTGTATTCATTACATACAGACCAATATTACGGTGTAGGAATGTGCCTTAGCTCTGTTCCATAAACTGTAGTTAAATTTTCGCCACAATGACCAAATTAATCAGTTCATGCTATATAGTTTTATTAAATCGGATCCAAACTATAACGAAAGCAAAAAAAATAAGATTTTTTTAATGTTAAGCTCTTGAATGTGTTGCCCTGGAGATAAGAATACGAAACTGTATGTTTGTCTTCAACATATCTTTGAAATATACTCGTATTTTTAACTGGTTAATAATTGTTTATGGCACAAAAATTTGTGTATAGAATTACAATTAATAATACACTTTCTATAATTGTGTAGTGAGTAATTGTCATGTACCCAGATAATTTCCACCAGTTTACTTGCAATAGACATACTTATGATTTTGTCACTTTGATTTCTATTGGAAGAACAAAACCAAATAGCTTCCATTTGTCTCAGAGGCACCACATTTGAATGACATGTTGTAAAGATAACCTATGAGTTTTGTATAACTATTACTTGTAACGGGTTCTGGTAGTAAAAACGCAGTAGAGGTTTTAGATGCGTTTATTGCAGAGCATTGTCTCACTTCCCTTGCCACGAGTATGACCGACCAACAACACGACACTGGCCTGAACACTAAGGGCTGCAGTCTCCCACGCTGTTCCCTCCGGTAGTGTGTAGGCAGGCTGCTCGAAGGCTGCGCGTAGCGGTACAGGCCCTCGCTGACGTTGGCTCAGCTGGCAGACGCCGGCGGTGTGTGAACGATGAGCAGGGCAGGCCAGACTCTTCGCCAGAGGTGAAGCTGAAGGCGATGCAGGAAAGTGTAGCGGTCTAGGAGCGTAGCCGGAGTCTTAACGTGAACCTGGAACCTGAAGGAAAGCAGCATTAGGAGAGCCACAGCCAATAGAGTCAGGCAGGCGGCGTCAGCCGGCCTCAGCTAGCAGGTAGAGAGATGGGCAGTACGCTAACGCAGTAAATGTAGTGCTTACCCGTAGCTGGGACCAGGATACACGTAAATACGACGTAGGGTCAGTAGGTACGCTTAGTTATAGTAGAAGCGACGTTAGAGTAGCGGTGCCGGCCTCTCTGTCGGCCCCTTTATATACCGGGCCCTCCATCAGGCTGAGAGTACGTTTATGACCATATTTGGTCAGGCTTTGCGAGTGCGGACGATGGCTTTCTCTGATTGGCCGAGCGTAAGGGCGGTACTGTGACGCAACGCGGTAAGTACCGGACATACGTTACAATACCGCCCGCCTTAGGAGAGGATTTTACGTGGCTAACAAGGAAAATCCGACTAGCTACGTTAGGTCTATGAGTCCGCTACTGTCCAAGCTAAGACGGCATATAGAGAGAAGGAAGGGAAAGTCTTCTACGGTTTGTAACAAATAGTTAGGCACCATAGTGTATAAGTTTTAGGTCCTTAATGTGCCAAAACCCAATAGAATTTCCAGACGCGTCCGACAACTCGTAAACGAGAGGCAACTTTTTATTAATCACTGTGCACTTCACGAATTTAGGGGCTAGTTTCTTACAGAAGGACTTATCCTTGTCGCTCTGATAAAAAGTCCGTTTCCACACAGTGTCTCCCACATTAAACTCAGCTGGTTTACGGCGTAAATTATACGTTTGGGAATTCCTAGCATGAGCTTGAATGAGGAGTGCCTGAACTTTGTCAAATATGCCTGATAAGTGACCTATGTTTTCTGCGTAATCGTCCCTAGGTATGTATACTATATCATCAGCGTCTGTGTCGACATAGTGTGAGCCGCATGGAACTAGTTCACGTCCATAGACTAAAAAACTAGGTGTATAGCCCGTGACTTCATTAACTGCAGTATTTAATGCAAACTGCACCTTAGGTACGAGAGTGTCCCATAATCTCTGGTCATTTCCTACAAACGCTGCTAAGGTAGAACCAATGGTTTTATTATAGCGTTCGACCGTATTGACATGTGGGGAATATTTAGGAGTATAATGAAGATTAGGGATTTTGTACTTGCGCAACATAGCTTTTAAAGTAGCACTGACAAACTGTTTACCATTGTCCAATATAATTGTAGATGGTATACCATGAACTAAAAATATTTTTTCTTCCAAAATATTAGTTATTATTTCAGCAGTTGCGCGCCTGATAGGAAAAAGTAGACAGTATTTACTAAAACAACAAGTTACTACGAAGATGTAGGCGTTTTGTTTTCTTGTGACGGGTAGTGGCCCCACCAAATCTACACTAATGGTTTGGAAGGGTCGTGAACACACTTTGGGTCGTCCCATGGTTCCCAATGGTGCGTGGTTCTGATGTTTGTGCGCGATACAAGTGTCGCAAGAATTTATGAACTTAACTACGTCATCGCGCATTTTGGGCCAATAGTAACGCAGTGCTAAGCGCTTGTAAGTTTTAAATATACCGAAATGCCCCGAAGTGGGTTCGGCATGGTTCTCTAATATGGCATTATTTCGATCAGAAGAAGGTAGTACTTCTTTCCATTCGAAGTCCTTACGTAGCATACACCTAGATTTAATCAAACGATATAATTTATTATTTTTAATAGAATAGTCTGGATAGTCATTAGGCGAAGATAAACAACCATTGTAGGTGGCTGAATACCATTGATCAGTGTTAACATTAGGGTCATTCACGTTATTATTATTCGCGTTAATTATATTTACAGGTAGGGATCGTGATAACGCATCGGCTATAATATTATCCGCACCGCGCCGATGCTTTATTTCGAAGTTGAAGGCTGACAGACGAACCGACCACCGAGCTAATCTACCAGTCGGGTTGCTCAAGTTTAGGAACCATTTCAGTGCGGAATGGTCAGTATACACAACAAACTTTAACCCGTTATCTAAATAACAGCGCCAATATTCGAGGGCTGTTAGAACTGCTAATGTCTCCCGTTCTATTATACTGTAGTTTTGTTCCTGTGCATTTAGTGACCTACTCATGTAAGCGATAGGTAGTTCCACGCCATCTATTTCTTGTGTAAGTAACCCACCGATGCCGCTCGCACTCGCATCTGTGTGAACTTGAAAAGGTTTCTCGTAATCGGGACACGATAATATTGGTGCGGAGCTTAACAATTGTTTTAGTTTACAAAACGAGTCATCAGCTTCCACCGACCACTGAAATGGTGCGGCTTTCTTACCGGTAGAGGTAAGTTTGTTCAGAGGACCGGCAATAGTACTAAAATTAGGTATAAATCGCCGATACCATGATGCAATGCCTAAGAACCTTTTGACTTCTTTTTTATTCTTAGGCGTAGCATATTGAAGAATGGCTTCCAACTTACATGGGTCTACTTGTAATCCTTTAGAGTTTACTACGTAGCCCAAGTACTTCAATTCATCACGGAAGAATTTAGATTTTTCCAAGTTGATGGTAAGGTTGGCCGATTTTAATTTTTCGTATACTTTATTTAATAGTGACACATGAGCATTAAAGGATGGCGATATAAGCACGATATCATCTAAAAAAACGAATACAGAGTTTTCGAACTCAGGACTGTTCGTAAACAAGTGATCCACCAAACGCTGTTGTGTCGCAGGCGCATTCGTTAAACCAAACGGCATAGTCACAAATCTAAATGTTCCTCTAGTAGGCACATAGAACGCAGTCTTATCACGATCACATTCGCGAAGAGGCGTCTGCCAAAAGGACTTAGATAAGTCTATACTACTTAGATATCTAGCGTTCCTAAGGTTGTCTAAAATTTCGGATACGTAAGGTAGTTTGTACGCGTCTTTTTTAGTAATAGAATTAAGTTTCCGACTATCTAAACAAATTCTTAGTTTACCGTCTTTCTTAGGCGTTAGTAAAATCGGTGACGACCACGGACTTTCGCATTTTTCTACCACTCCCAATGCAAGCATTTCGTCTAATTCGTCAATAATTATTTTTAATTTCGCCGGCGGTAACCTATAATATCTTTGGCGTATCGGCGCAGAATCGCCAGTGTTTATTGCATGTTCTATTAAGTGAGTTCGTCCTAAACCGGTTTTTTCAGTAGAAATCGACTCGTATTGCTTTATAATTAACTTAGCCGTTCTCTGTTGTGACTCACTCAACTCACTAAAAGATTGCAATACGTTCGTGTTACTTAGCTTATTTTCACCTAACACACTACACGGCAATGTTTTAGACATGCATACGGATGCGATATGGTTAGGCAGTAATTTAAATAGTTTCCAGAAATCGATGCCTAAAATTAAATTACTTGTAACTTCTGGAATAATATAAGCTTTCAATAAGTGGGTTTGATTATTAAAAGTAGTGGGTAAGTTGATAAAACCGCGCGGCAACAATATATTTCCACCCGCGGACCGAATGGAATTAGTGTTGTGACACTGCTGTATTTCTAACCCGGTTTTAGTAATTACCTCCAGATGGGAGTTGTTACCTAGAATTGTAATGGCTGAACCGGAATCGAGCAATCCACAAATAGGTAAACTGTTAATCGTTACGTTAACATAGGGCCGTAGGTCATTTTTAGGTTTATTATCCAGGATCGAGGCGACGGAATAACTAGAGAAATACACTTTTAGAGTGTTTAGCCAATTTCTCCAATCATCTTTGTCAAAATTGGTTGAATAGGTTGTAGAACCTAATTTAGATTTTGACACGCCCCGACCCTGACCAACTAGTTTTTTGGTTTCGTCGATTTACAGTTCGGGCAGTTAGGGAATGTCACATCCCTACAGCCGCACTTGAAGCAAATTGCGAAGCGATCGCGTTTGCATTCATTCAAACTGTGATCATTGATTCGGCAGCGCGGGCAGTACTTGGACGTGACTAGAGCGACAGAGCTAGGTTTAGACTTAGGTTTGCTAGGTTCGTTGTTCACAGTGTATTCGGACGTACCCTCTATAGTAGCAACGGGATAATTATTGTAGGAATTATTACGCGCTTGGTTATTAGGTTTGTGACTGTAAGCTAGGTCTGGTGCCAACGTGTCGTTATTATAATACGGTTCGCGGAATTGAGAGTTCAAACATTTCATCCGTTCGTAGTTTAAACATAACGTCTGCAGTGTTGCTATACTGTCTATTGAAGATATTGACGGAGCTAGCACTAGTGAGTAGCATGGACGTATGTTATGCAATAGGATGTCTAACTTTTCGCGTTCGGACAATCGCTTTAACGGAGACAGCCTAGCGAACAGCTGATTCATTATCGAGAGATAAATAATTATAGTTTCGGTAGCACCTTGAGTACGTCGGCGGATTTCATTTAATAACCGGTAGTCATAATCGTACGGTGTGAAATCGTCTATTAATTTAGTGGTGAGTTCTTCCCATGTAGTGAAATATTCTTTTAGGCCGCGGTACCAGTGAAGTGCGTTACCGGTGAAAATTTCGGAGGCGTATGATAAAATTTTAGTGGAAGGTAGATTACGCGCGGTTTGGAATTCGGTTACGCGTTGTAGGAACGCTCGGACGCATCCCGTACCGTCGTATTTTAGCTTAGACAGTTCGCTAACTCTCAAATGCTCGCAAGGCAATACTGGGGCTAACCCTGCCTGCGTCGAGGTAGACGGCGCAGGTTGGACCTCTGCCACAGCATCAGCTGAGCGAACAGCTGATTGCTCAATGGCGGACAGCTCCGCCGAGAGCTTGTCGAACCGGCTGCACAATTCGGTAATCCGTTTTGAAAACGCCATAGGACGTTCCATCCTACGGAGTCTATGGTATAAGTGGTTGTGCAGTGCGGTAGACCTCTTAGCTAGGTTTGCGTCGTAAGAGGCAGATAACGAATTTAGTCGCTTGGCCAGCTCAGAGATGGCCTCGCTAGCGCCCTCGAAGTCCACCGCTATGGCTAGACCCGACTCCAAAATGTCATCATTTGGAATGGCTTCCAGTAATTTAGGGAGCTGCTTCCGCAGACCTAGGACAGAGGTAGCCGGCTCCTCACCTCTAATCGCGACCTCGTAAGCTAACTCGTTCTTGTTTAGCAGGAAGTATTTTATGGGGTGTGAGCCCATGGTGTATGAATAACCGCGTAAGTATACACTACACACTACACTTAGTGCGCAAGCGTTCCGCCCTTACAAATGGCCTACTTTACGATTAGGCGTAAAAGTTCGACCTTTAGGACTAATTAGAAAAACGTTAGATTCAAATTTGCGAACTAGTACGTAGTAGGTAGTTACACTAAAAGGTAGGCAATTAGTACAACAATACGTACCGGTTCGCTGTAGCCGCACCTGCTCGCTTACAATGATGGAGACCTGCTAGATGAGAACTCGAGCACGGAAAGCGAGACAATAACCCACGTAGGCGCCACTGTAACGGGTTCTGGTAGTAAAAACGCAGTAGAGGTTTTAGATGCGTTTATTGCAGAGCATTGTCTCACTTCCCTTGCCACGAGTATGACCGACCAACAACACGACACTGGCCTGAACACTGAGGGCTGCAGTCTCCCACGCTGTTCCCTCCGGTAGTGTGTAGGCAGGCTGCTCGAAGGCTGCGCGTAGCGGTACAGGCCCTCGCTGACGTTGGCTCAGCTGGCAGACGCCGGCGGTGTGTGAACGATGAGCAGGGCAGGCCAGACTCTTCGCCAGAGGTGAAGCCGAAGGCGATGCAGGAAAGTGTAGCGGTCTAGGAGCGTAGCCGGAGTCTTAACGTGAACCTGGAACCTGAAGGAAAGCAGCATTAGGAGAGCCACAGCCAATAGAGTCAGGCAGGCGGCGTCAGCCGGCCTCAGCTAGCAGGTAGAGAGATGGGCAGTACGCTAACGCAGTAAATGTAGTGCTTACCCGTAGCTGGGACCAGGATACACGTAAATACGACGTAGGGTCAGTAGGTACGCTTAGTTATAGTAGAAGCGACGTTAGAGTAGCGGTGCCGGCCTCTCTGTCGGCCCCTTTATATACCGGGCCCTCCATCAGGCTGAGAGTACGTTTATGACCATATTTGGTCAGGCTTTGCGAGTGCGGACGATGGCTTTCTCTGATTGGCCGAGCGTATGGGCGGTACTGTGACGCAACGCGGTAAGTACCGGACATACGTTACATACTACAAGCGAACTTTTGTGTGTAGGTACAGAAATATTCTATATTATATCAAGCGGGTCTGTGTCTAGCTAGATCATATCGATAAAATGATAGTTTCGTTTAGTAACTATTTCCTTTAATTTTTTAAACATACCTCATCCTCCTGAGGCCTGAGGGGTCCTATATGCTACGTCTAAATATATATCTCAAGGTATTTTTATTAAAAAGTAGTTATTGAAGAGTGTTTTGATATTACATAGGATTAAATTGACTTGTTAAAGAAAGTGACATCATTTTGCTTATGTCTGGCACTATTAGATGGCAGTGTATCCAATATTTTCAAGTAGTGTTATTTTGGTTGATAATTTCCTGATATTTATAACGACAGTAGCAGAAAAAATAGTTAAAATGAAATGTGTAATAAATGCAGACATCTGTCTAATTAAATGGATCTGAAATAAGCTATTCAACTAAATTGATTCAATTTGAGAATAGTTCCAAATTACATCATTTTTTTTTCGAAAGCATTCTCATAGTTTATTTATTATAATACAAATAAATTCAATAAATTAATAAAATATGAGACGGTATTTATTTTTATCTGCTTTTATTCATTGAAATTATGTATTTTTATTATGAAGTGCCATGTGTTAAACTGTAAACCTATTTAGACAATATTATAGTAATAATCAATCTTAGGATTAGCTCTCGGTAATGAACTATCTTATCAATTTAGTATCTCTGGTATAAACACTGCGATAGATAAGCTATTTAGAGATATTTTTTATGCAAAGATATATGTGTACATGTACTTTGTGTGGTTCAATTGTAGGAGACCATGGCAATAATGATTAAAATGGTATTTAATCATTCTAGGTGCTTGAAGGGTTTTGTTTATTTATTTTAAACAATACTTACATGTAAGCTTACTATTTTTATACCAAACCTCTTACGAATTGTCAAATCTTAATTATAATGAAACTGAATGAACCGGATACCTAACGTAAAATACGTAAAAATAACGAATTGAAAACGATGTCAGTGTTCTGATTGTGTAAATGGAATGAAAATAGCCACAATCACATAGTAATTGTTTCGTACAAATGGATTGTTGTTGTGATACTATTCTTATAATTGAACTTACTCAGATGACGACGTAAGTCAGTATAGCCGTAGCGGACGTAACGATACTATAGTTTTTAGATGGCTTTAATCAATATGGTAAGAATTCATTGTTACATAATACAGGGCGCCCGTCGGGCGATTGTTTAGTAAAGTGTTATTTAATTTATTGTACTTCGAGGACGAAGTAATTGTCAGTCTGGCCGTGAGAGATATGTAATAATATCTAGGCTTTGGGCTGAAATTACTGATATCCAAGTATTTATACATAATATGTAAGAGGATAGTGGCAACTAAATGACACTGACATGACGTTAAACTGCCAAACATGTAAATAAGGTGTACGTATATAAGTCGACAGGCTCGGCTAGCTCGTCCTATTCTCCTTCGACGACTGCTCAGGTACGATAATTATGGTTCTGTCTATTTAACTGCCACTGTGTTCCAATATTGTGTTGCTTGTTCTTTTGTTTAATCATCTAGGAAATAATGTAAGATGGTGTAATCATTATCTTATTGATATTGATTGTGGGTAGTTTGATCGTTTGTGAGATACTAAAGATTGTAAAATAGGATAGAATAATATACTGTGGATCAAGTTGTATCAATGAGATTCATTACATACCTGTGGTATACATTTAGTAAATTGTATTGATACTAAATAATGCTTATTATGTTCTGTTGTAAGACGGACCTTTCTAGTAATATAAAACTACCCACAACATTGATATCTGATATAGATTGGCTGTACCACTGTTTGTTCATTATTGAAAAGAATGACCAAGAGTTTTACTGTCCGTTCTTTTTCTTGGTTCTATGTCTTTGCTTTGCAAACTGGGCTGTAAATGTAAATGTAGAATCACGACGTAATCTAAAGATATATCCTTGTGCCAAACTAATTCTATTAAAGTATGATTTGATAGTTGTCTCTTTTATTTATCTAAACTGTCTCTACACTATAGGGAGCTTCCCTGATTCTGACAAGTTAGTATAGCTAAGCATAAATTCAATATTATATACAGTGTGTCACAAGACCCATCACCAAACCGAAGTCTACTCGTTTTGGACATCATGCCAAGTTATACTGAGCAAAAATAATACCTGAGAAACGAACTGTTTTTTTAAGTTGACACATTTTTTAAGCCGTAATTAAAAGTGTACGCGTGCAATGTTCGAAATACCTACTTATCCAAGGGTGCGTAGGATATATATAGAACACATTGGCAGGGTAAATCATAGATTATACAGATATACTGGTATAGATGCGCAACTCCCTCTAAGGAAAAAGTTCAATAGGCATCCTCTACGCTAGATGGCGTACAAACAATTTTATTTTTATTCCGATCGTATAGATGGCGTTAGCAGTGGATTCATTTTTCAAAATAAAATAAATGTTGAATTTCGGTGTTAATAAATAAGTAAATGACAACTATTATGTAAAATATGCAATTTAAAAGTAAAAAAAAATAAAAATCACAAAATGTAATTCTTGGTAAGCGTGGATTCGATCCACGGACATCTAATTTATGAACAGAGCACGCTTCCACTGCGCCACGCAGACCTTATCAATGTTGACGAAATGACCGTTCAGTTGTCGCTTTTTCTTTAGTTCTTGCCCTTATCGGTAGATGGCGCTGATTATATGAAATTTATCCATGTATGGAACTTTCACGGCCCTGGGGTAAATTCATCGCTTTTATACCTAATAAAAAAAAAATGTATAGTAACTTTGAGCTTCAATATCTCCTGAACTTACATAATTGCCCAGGCATGTTGTCGAAGTAAAAAATGTTCATAATAATGGTACGATATGGGATTTCAGTTTTCGTTAATTATTTTAATAGCTGCGTATGGTCTTTATGGATCCACAACCATTGGATTATTTTGAATTTTAAAGAGAAAACATTTTGCTGTCCATTCTAACTAACGACTCTAGCCGCAAAATTTAGAAGTCGTCCATGTACGGCTCTTTCACAGATCACAACTACTCCTGACACTTTTGACAGCTCTCAAAACAATTAAGAAAAGAAAAGAAAACCACATTTATTCTATGTATCAAGGCACATACAACATATAGATGGATTAATAACATTATTAAGTTATGCACTTACTTAACCTAACATAAACAAAATCGGATACCAACTCAGCATAATGCCATCTTACAACACAAGATGGCGCTGGTATTCTGTTGGGACCGTTTTTATATACAAAATAAATAATAATATATAATGGACACCAGTCAGTACCTTCTAAATAAACTGACACTAGCCTAAACCATGGTATATCGCTATCCCTTCGGGTTGCAGAGGATCTGGCAGGCAGTCGTTCTGTGGAAAAGCTAATATTCATCCAAATCCGGTAAGACTAAGAAGCGAACCCCAGATTGAAAACTGGGATAACGCTAAGAGGATGATGAATAGACACTACTCAATAAAAATATACATAACTAATATAACTCAGATTCCAATTAAACGTACAAAATGAGCAATCGACAAGTCTCCACCATGGTCACCTGTCTATCGGCCATTTTCAATATTCGATCTATACATGGATTTTGAGATTCGAGATTCGTGTTTGACATATTTTGTATGGAGCTTATGTACAAAACCGAATCTAAAATCTAGAGGCTATTATTTTTAGTTGTATTTTGAAAGAAGATAGTATGCATAAATGTTGGGCATCCTCCTACTGCGGGCAATATAGTATGCTTTGCATATGTCATAGGTACATGTAGTTTTAGCTCATAGCTTGTTATAAGCTAGTCGAGTAATGCAAGTCGGACTATGGCACTTTGGGATCTTGCCGTTTTGCCGAAAAGATTTTGACAAAATTTCATTACCCAAAGAAATTTTAGCAACCTTTTTTTATACCATTGCAATATTTCGAATGATTTTAGTACGCATATTTTTATTTGGTCTAAATATTAGACCAAAATGAGCAATCGACAAGTCTCCACCATGGTCACCTGTCTATCGGCCATTTTCAATATTCGATCTATACATGGATTTTGAGATTCGAGATTCGTGTTTGACATATTTTGTATGGAGCTTATGTACAAAACCGAATCTAAAATCTAGAGGCTATTATTTTTAGTTGTATTTTGAAAGAAGATAGTATGCATAAATGTTGGGCATCCTCCTACTGCGGGCAATATAGTATGCTTTGCATATGTCATAGGTACATGTAGTTTTAGCTCATAGCTTGTTATAAGCTAGTCGAGTAATGCAAGTCGGACTATGGCACTTTGGGATCTTGCCGTTTTGCCGAAAAGATTTTGACAAAATTTCATTACCCAAAGAAATTTTAGCAACCTTTTTTTATACCATTGCAATATTTCGAATGATTTTAGTACGCATATTTTTATTTGGTCTAATATTTACTTGGCAAAATATTACCAAGTATAATGTCATTATGGCATTTGGTTTTTTATCAATTGATTTATTACAGCAAACAATCTTCAGACAATTAGCGTTTGGTGATATTAGTTTATTTATGGAAGTAGTTAGAGTAGGTTAATTATAAAAAAAATGGTTAGCTTAGGTTAGGTTAGAACTGTGACCTTCTACGCACAAGCCGAGCGAGCGAAGCGAGCGGTGCCGCATTAGCAGCCGACGAGTGCCAGAAACTACTTGTATTAATAGAAAAAAGAGATTGTTTTTAGTAGGTTACCCGGCACTGAACTATTTAGATTAGGATAATTATTGATTGTGCGTAAAAACTGTTATTCCAACTGAAATATTTGACTAAATAAAAAATGTTAAAAGTACTAGTTGGTAAACAAGTTATAGTTTAAACGTTCATTGCCCAAACATCAGGTTTGCGTTACAATTTTTTGTGAAAAGATTTTTTGCTAAGTAATAATTGGGCAAATGAAATTATGCGAAAAAATCTTTGGGAAGTGAAAATTTGTCGAATTCCTTTCGGTCAAACAAGGGAGACCCTGGTACTTTACACACGGACGTACGATACTATAATATTTATATTAACCATTTGTATACACCTAGTGTGTTTCAAATGCTCTACGCATATAATCGATCCGGAGGAATACGGTTCTCGATAATTGAGTGATGAGCATGTATTGGCTGCGCGTATGGCAATTTACACGGTCGCCTTGTTTTTTAAGGATTGTGACATGCATAAAAATAAATCTAAGTGTTTTTTCTTTCAAAAGGCATGAAAAGCCCAATGGGTACTCCAACACTGCTACGCAGAGTATCTCGGGATCAAACCCACGGTACACACGAATGACTTTTCGTAATTATATGCGTATGAAATTGTTAATTATCTCTATCTAAACTGTAAGGGAAAACACCATGAGAAAACCTGCATGTCCGAGAGATTTCCATAGCATTATCGTAAGACATGTATAAGATGCGATATAAAATGGGGAAAAGAGAATATAATAAATAATCCGTAACTATGTGCGATATTATAAGATGGGTTGGCAGAGTTTATCTGCCAACCGATCTTATAATATTACGTTAGTCACGATTAGTTACGGATTATTCGTAATGTTTCTGTACTAGTAAATAACTAACACCACACTTTTTAATCCTTGTACTAAGTGATTGCTAGATAATTAATTTGTTTAATGGGGAGTCAGGAATTATAAGAGCTCTACACTTCATATAAGATCTCACAGCTACCCCATTATTTAGGGGTTTACTTTATTCCGTACAATATTCTTGGTTATAGATGGATAAAGCTTTTAAACTGTTCTTTGATGGAGAATTGGGGCGTAAGGGACATTGAATTACTTCTAGTCAAGAGGGATACAATTTATAACAGAGCAATCACTTGATTTTTGGTGGTCTATTCGTACTGCTGCGCTATATTATGTAAAATAGTATATATTTAGAAATAAGGCTAGATATTCTTTGTTAGTTAGAGAAAACCCATCACAATAAATAGAATAACACGTCCTATCACTCATAAATTTAATATTTTTTAATGAACGAATGATGGCGTAGTGATTCAAGTGCCTTGCCACTTAATACACAGTTGTGGATTCCAAAAGAGATAACACTGCGTAATCCACAAACTATTATTTCGAACAGGCGGGTTCTTTATGTCCATTGCTTGAATGTTTGACCGTTCTCCGCGATATAGAATTATAAATATAATTATAAGGTAGGTATATAAATTTATATTATAGACATTAAATCACGCAGAAAACGAACGTACAACCCCTGTACTATTTACACAGACGCGTATGTCTCCATTAGTGAGTATTTTCTTGGACGGCTCCGTACTGGCCGACTGAGCAAACAAGACATACTTAAGTCGTTACGTCGGGATGTCGCACTTACTAATGGTCAGCATACTGCTTGATTTTGTATTTATTTGCCAGTGCTGAGCGAATCGGCTGCGAATTGGTCTGCTTGATAATTTAGTTTGGATGGAGCAATATTCAAGTCATCGTCTCGTTGCCATTAGTTGAGTCCTCACAAGAAATTTACCAGTTTCGGGCACAATATTGTTTTCCTGCCTTAAACCTTGGACTTATGCCTTAAACCTTGTAAGTATGGCGTGAATGCAAAGATACACTTAGATTGACATAGATATACAGAAGTTTTAATATTCTAAAGTTGCAAACATAAGCAACACAACAGAAGTGGGAGTCCAAAAACGTTTAAGTTCTAAATAACGCAGCAATGAGAATGTTCATGGTCCCTATATTTTGCAACTCACTTCTGTTGCCTCGTAACAATTGGATAAAAAAGTAACTTGAGCAGAACATGTCCTTACGGCCGGCCCTTCACTTGCAACTTTTCAAAGCGGCCGACACTCCACCCGAAGTACGTTACACCGTCTGAATATTAAAACCTTTGTAGATTTTTTCATGCATATGTAGGTATTAAAGACTCTTAAAAACACAGTTCTTTTCCGCTACTCATCAAAACTGGGCGTTTAAAGAAAAGTGACTTAATTTTCTCTGCCTTACAATACCTAAGCCTGCACTCCACCTTATGACCTATTTCACAGAGTTGATATTTAACACGGTGTGAGAGGAACATAAGTTTTCTGATTATATAAGCCGTCTTGGTGCTAAGTGACGGTAAATGAGGTGCGACATTTGGTCGGAGAAGAGTCTAGCGATACAGGGCATCGTTTGACCCAAATTTTGGCACTTGACGGTCCACTTTGGTGTTTTAGAACCCAATTTTGCACTAGCCTCGTAATGGTATAGCGGAACCATTAATCACAAAACTCGCTGGTATGTGGATACGTACGGTTTAAATAAATAATGAGTTCTAAATGACTATTGGGACCGAGAGCAGTAGGTATTCGTTGCTACGTAATATATTGTTAAATCCTGAACTGGGTCGTTGTATTTTTTCTCCTAAATGTGCCGTATTTATTGAGCTAGTTTCTTTTTAGGATATTTATTGATGCTGTAGGACGTTTAGGGAATTTAATAAAGACGGGCTTTTATCAGTTGTGGAACAAATAACATTTATTGTTACTGCCGATGTTTTAGGCGCTAGGTGATTATACTTCAATATCTTTCTTGAGTTATTGGCATGGTGTATGTAGAGATGAAACATTGGTCATAGGGTCAGAAAAAATAATAAAGCTCATTTAAAATACATGGCCCCATACAGCGAGTAATAAACAAGCAAATATATCATTTGATGTTACCTTTTTGAATGCGTAGAATATAATTATGTAGATGCTTGCATTGAAGAAGATAGAACCCAATTTATAGTTGTTTGTAAGCAAAATTCAGTAATTGCCCAGCCGTATTTAGTTTAAGCTTGGATTTGACTGTTAAGTAGTGGATAGAAGTGGAACGCATTGGCAATTGACTGTGAGTAGCAAAGACCGGCAGGTACTTGAAAGGGGGCTGAAGCCCGTGGCTCGGGCATATTATGTGTAACCTAGACATATGATTGGATGTTAGGCAAAGTCCAATATTATGCCAGGAGACTAGTGAATAGATAGTGATAATAAGAAAAATCAACAAAAATAAATGTATGAGCAAATATTTACTGAGTCTATAACGATTGAAATAATACCAGTAATTAATTGTAATAACATTTAGCAATGGCGGTGGTTAGCCATCGCATTTATGAGTTGTTGTAAAAATAAGGGGACTGTGTTATCTTAATGGGGTAGGCATCTTTTAGCTTTGTTTTAAATGTAAGCATCCCATATTTGGCGCCTATATCTGATTAATAACGTCGATGTATTACGCACTAACTCATAGTCCGAGAGCTGAAATCAATTTTGAGTAGGTATTTGAGGCAAGCTGAAAGCTAGTCTCATACCTCTCCTGTATAAAATGAATAGTTTAGAAAACACTAGAAAGACACGCTTTTATAAATGCACGTAAAAACAAAAAATAAATTATGGATCATTCAAGTTGTCTCTATTTCTGGGCTGAAGTGTAAACTATGTGCTTTTCATTATAATATTTGACTGTAAAAGCGTGGGGCGCTGGAACAAGTGGGAAGATGACTCCTCCTTCGCAGGCTGGCAACTGGTAAGTCACCACAAGGGCAAGGGTAAGGGCAAGATCATCAATGCTGTCCAACACCCGCCCACCACACAACCGAGTGGCTCCGCTGCTACCAGTTCTGCGAAGTGCTGTGTCTACAAAAGCCGCGGAGCAGGCCGCTGTCGCAGGTCCCAGTAATGTGACCAGCGCGCAGCCCGCACTCAGCAGTGGGGGGAGCACGAAGGCTGGAGGAAATACGGGGAAGCCGCCTGCCGCCAAGCGGCGGGCTGGTCACACTGGACGGCATCCAGCCTCAGCACCACCGGGAAACACGGCAGGTGAAACTGCCGAAAACAAGGAAAGAGGTGAGGCCAAATGTGGTCTCAACGAGAACAGCTCGCCTCGAGCACAAGAAGCCCCGCCTCGACTCCTCCAGGATACAAGGTAAGTCCTACGCACAGGCCTCCAAGGCGTCCCTGGGCGTTGCAGTAACATGCCAACGCACAGGGAACTTGCCGAAGTAGTTCGTGGACCGGGTACTCACGGAGATTCAAAGGAAGATCCTGAGTGACGCCGGGTCGACTAAAACCCCCAAACGCCCTGCTCCTGCGTTCACTGGGAAACCCATGTACGCGGATGGGCTCCTCAAACTCTGGTGCGCCGTCGAGGCAGCACGTACCTGGCTGACGGATCTCTCTCCTGGTCCCACCACCGGGCTTCGAACTGGAGGTCAGGGGCCAGGAAGAGACCCCGAAGAGAATGCAGTGCGGCGTTGTCGTTCCCAACGAACAGGGAGTCTGGGACGACGTGCGCGACGTGGGTCGAGAGAGAGAGTTCCAGAACCCCTGGTTGGCGGTCAACAAATGGTCGCTGCTGCACTCGGAAAGACAGTCAGGTGGGTGGTTCCTGGTCGTGGGTGTCCCGGAGGAACAAGTCCCGGTCCTGGTGCAGAACGAGCGCCGCCTCGCGTTGGGGCTGGGTGCAGTCTACGTCCGGTTCCGGCACTCTACAGGCAAGTATGTCGACCATCCTCCGGGGTACGACAACTCCACACAGCAAGCTTCAAACACCCAGTTAGGGTCCGGTTCCGCGGAACCCGGCCCGTCAGAGCCGGCCGCGTCGGGCTCGAGGGCAGGCCCATCAGCCAGGGATAACTCGGATGATGAGAGCCTGCTCCTGAGTCCGGGGCGGCGGGACGACGGGGTGGAGGCTGGCGACATCCTGGCTGGCCTAACGCAGCTGAAGGTCGGGGAGGAGGGGACATCACCCACAGATGAACCCTCTGCCTAGTGACGTCAGCTGCCTGCAAATCAACCTCCATCATAGCCAAACGGCCACTGCGCAACTGCGCAAATGGATGGAGGTCCAACATTCAGCCATCGTGCTCATCCAGGAATCTTGGACAAGGGTAGGCCTCATTAGAGGCCTCTCCAGCCTGGGAGGTAAAATTTACTCTTCAACTGACCACACACATCCAAGAACCTGCATACTTACAACTAAAAACATCAGAGCCCAAGCTTTAACGGAGTTCTGTTCCAGAGACATCACAGCGATACAAATTGAAATTATACAGCAGCCAAGGAGTATAGCGGTCGTTTTCACATCGGTCTAAATATACGAGGCCGAAGACCCGCCTCCGTTCGACCTCACGCGTCTGGTTAACCAGTGCGAGAGAACCAATACGGAGGTCGTAATAGGAACGGACTCCAACGCCCACCACCAAATGTGGGGCATGGACTGCAACAATAACAGAGGTAAGTCACTTGTTGAATACTTATTCACCACTAATCTTACCCTATTAAACACAGGTATGGACCCCACCTTCGTCATAAAACGTAGTCAGACAATTATCGACTTAACTCTCGCAACAGAAGGAGCGGCTGAACGCATTAAGGGATGGCACGTCTCAAAGAGGCATCATGCTCAGACCACAGTTGGATCAGCTTCTCCATGAAAGCCCTCTCGATATACAGCCCACACAGCCCCGCAGGAAACCACACAACACTGACAAAGCAAAGTATGTCCTACTACTTAAAGATAAACTTACCCTTACTGACGGGCAGGTATGCACACTGACGCAGTCGATACTAGACAGCTACCATGCAGCTTGCCCGGAAACTACTCCGCCTTCAACCCCGGGGAAACAACGATGAAACTAATATTACAATTGTGCATCAAAATATTCAGGGTTTATTGAGTAAAGAGTTAGAGGTAGAATTATTTATGAATAGCAATAATATTGATATTTTATGTTTAACTGAGCATTGGTTACAAAACCACCAACTCATATTTAATTTTAATAATCACCTGTTAGGTAGCTCATTCTGCAGAGTCAATATGATACATGGTGGCTCCTTAATATTAATTAATAAGGCTAGTAAGTTTAGAGAAAGAGCGGATATTGTGAGCCTCTCTGTAGAACGAGTTATAGAGTTGTCTTGCATTGAGTTTGAGCAATATATTGTAATAAGTGTTTATAGTCCCCCATGTGCTCAATATGATCATTTTGAGAGAATTTTAGAGGATGTTTTATTTAAAAGCTCCAAAACTAATAAAACAGTTGTTGTCGGTGGTGACTTTAACATTAATGTACTAGAAAAATCATGTTTCACCAATAAGTTAATAACACTATTTAAATCGTTTAATTTGTACCATATTTTTATGGAACCTACAAGAATAACTAACTTGAGTGCTACTTGCATTGATAATATTTTTTGTAACCAGATACCAAAGCTAAATAAAATTATTAATGAGCTAAGCTCTGACCACTGTGGGCAGTTGGTAAAGTTTCACAGAAAAAATAACATTAATAAAATAAATATTAAATATGTTCCAGTCAATGCAAGCCGTCTAAAGCATTTTAAAAGTAGATTGGAGTGTAAATTACCAGAGTTGTCATTTCACAAATATCCTAACCAGTTATATAGTTCACTACATAATTTGATCAATGCTGAATTTAGTAAAATATTTATACCCAAGACAGTATCAGTCAGTGACCGCTTCACATTAAGTGAATGGGCAACACCTGGGATTTACAAGAGTAGATTAAAATTATTTCAATTATACAATGAAAGAACCTTTAATAATAGTGAAGTGTTCATAAGCTATGTTAGAAGTTATTAAAAATTTTCAAACGAGCATGTTCCACAACTAAATCAAACTTCTTAAAAAATAAAATAAAAACGTCTAATAATAAAATTAAAACAACTTGGAATATAATTAATAGTGAAACTAGAAGAGTCACAGTACGTAGTCGTGAGTTCCATTTAAAAATAAATAATGTAGATATTAAAACTGATCTGAAGGTGGCAGAGGAGTTCGAACATTTTTTTACTAATATTCCTCAAATAACAACAAAAGCTCTACAGTCATCTCCCGCTGATGCTGAAAATATTATAAAACACTGTGTACCTGAACCTAAATGTGGCGCACCTTTTGAATTCACTTTTGTTAATGAAAGAGATATTATATCCGTTTTTAAAACATTAAATCTTAAAAATACCATGGATCTTTGGGGACTTTCTGTCAAGACCATCTCGTCAGTTATTACTATTATTGCACCCCACTTAGCAGAGGTGTTTATTTGTTGCGTTGCAAATGGTGAATTTTCTGATCTAATGAAGCATAGTAAAGTGATACCGCTATTCAAATCTGGCAGTACTTTAGATCCAACAAACTTTCGGCCTATTTCAGTACTACCTACAATGAGTAAAATATTCAAAAAGTTAATTTTAAAGCAAATGTTGGCACACTTTAATAAATACAATATTTTGCATAACAAGCAATTTGGTTTCACAAAAGGTCGCTCTACTATCGATGCTGCGGTAGAATTAATAAAAAGCATTTTTGAGGCTTGGGAGGATTCGCATGACGCTTTAGGTATTATATGGTAACCATGATAATGTAGTATTTGCTGATGACACTTCTTTAATATTTAAAATTAAAAGGAAATTATTAGATTTTCACGAAGTCAATATTGCACTTGCAAAGGTTGTACGCTGGTTCAACGCAAATAATCTTCTCCTTAACGAGAAAAAAGCTAAATGTCTAAAGTTTTCAACACCTAATGTCGGACACGTTAGGACCAACGTCCAACTGAATAACGCAGAATTGGATCTTGTTGATTGTTTGAAATAGAAATAGTTTTATGATAGGTCAAGTCGATTATATCGATTGAGTAGCGTTTAGTTTAGTCTATTGTAAATTTTGACTATGGTCACACTGAACTGTCAACTTCCGCCTTGAAAAATTAACACGCCGTTTTGGTCTCTCTCGCGTGGAATATTGTAATAAAATTGGAACCCGGTTGAGTGCCTTCTTTAATCAACTGGCATCGGTTATTTGTGATAAAAGATAAGTTGTATCTTAATGAACATTTGTGAAATATTGAACTTTGTAAAACACGTGTGTGAATTCCTGTTTGGTGCCTGGAGTAGGACTTCACCGAATTGGACACAGGTATTTATTCGATTCTCTTGTTATTTTGGCCAAAATTATGAGTTAATCTTATAGGTCCACTCAAGAGCATCAGTGAAGATATCAGGTGAGTTGAAACATCTTATTAATATTAGTTGTGATTCGCTGTGCAACGCAGTGCATTGTGTCTGGATCCTTGTCTATCGTGGTCAGGTAGATGTATTACAGCTTCCACTGCGCACTTTGAAAATCCCTGCCTGCCTGCGGTAATTCTAGATATAATTTTTGGTAGCAGAGCGTAGTTGTTTCTTAGCCGCTGTTGATTGTACCTAAACTCAGATTGGTATTGTATAGGCTAGTATCTGAGCTATATATTCATTGTAAACGTTGTTGTGGTGTTCCCAGGTTAGTGTTGTTTAAAATACATCATATTTATTTGTATTGGTTGACCTGCATAACTTGAAACACATGTCATACATAACCTCAATCAGTATCTGTTTGACTTGTATTGTTGAAATCTAGCAATAACTGTTGTTGTAAGCATTAATAAGTCAGTTTGTTTGGATACATAACAGCTGTATGTATAAATAAATTTAGTAAATTTAGTTTATTGCAGAATTATATTAAGTTGAAACATTATAACAACCAAACTTTTGATAAACTTTTGTTTGTTATAATATACACCGCTATTTTTTAATTAGTACAAAAAATTTAACAGGGCACTAAGTATCTTTAACTACTAAAATAAAAACACTAAGTCCCAAAACTGTCTCAAAACTGTCCACAAAAATACGTGATAATTGGTAAATGCAATACTAATACTATGACCGACCCGTGTACTATCATACCATTGATAAATTATCCAACCATCCCCCCCCCCGCCCCTCTGCGCCTGCGCCACGCCCCGACGATGCGACTAACAGTACTAAATTACTAGCAAAAGTCAGCGTCTCTAATTTCGTTGCAAAACTTAATTGTTTGTCTACGTTTGCCCGACGCGATGGCCTATCATATCAGTTCATATCACGGGAGTATGTAGCTATGCTTCGTGTGTACTTTTTGAGTGGAAAAATCGCGAGTGCAGCTGTGTACCCATGGACATCGTATTGTGAGTGTACAAAAGTGACCGGGTGAGTGTCAAACAATTAAAACAGTGCATATTGGATGCTTTTGACAACGGTGGTGGACATTTCGAAGGACAATGGAAATACTTGTAAGTTTAGTAAATAATACGTACTTAAGTAAATAATAATTTGATGCAGGCGCCTCAAAATCGGTCTGTGTTCTCCACACACCTTGAGGAAGGCCTATGTCCAACAGTGGACGTCTCTAGGCTGACATGATGATGATAAAATAATTTGTAAATAGCAGATGATTCTAACTTCATAAATACGCCAAAATTACTCTTTTCTTTTAGTCCAGAACACCATCTTTTATTTTGATATTTGTTTGCTTTCTAATTACATACCTCCGTATTTAATTTCTTGTTAAACGATAAATTTTACCGGTCCTACGCCCGAATGAAGTATGAAGGAGAGGGTAGAACTAACAAAATTAAAAAATAACTACCTACATTTATTATTTTTCTTCATTTTATTTTCTATGCTACCTACATCATAAGTGCGACAGAGAGAATGCGAATGAGCAGGATGGAATATTATCAATGAATTAGTGAATGGATTGTAAAATATGACTATGATTTAAGTGAGATTTTCTACAATAAACAAATGATAATAACTTTGCTCTTTATTGATATTATGAAATTCTTACGTCACATATATGATAATAATATCTTCGCTAATCTGTCCTCAAAGTTTTTTTACTAATTAAAAGATAGCGGTGTATAGATAATATTGTTAGGTAACATATTCTGGGCTTACTTACTATTGTATATCTCAAATAACACAGCCAGTCTGTCTGTTGCAAATAATTAATTAACTTATTTGAAGTTTCAACCTTTGATAACTTTGACTTTGTTTTGTGTCAATATATATTGAAACTATTAATTTTGTTGGACAGTAGATACCTGTCACTTGCCTGCACTTGCAGTAAACAGGCTAATACTTTGTTGGTTTCAAAGAATTAACAAATATTAAGTTTTGATTGTTAATTTTATTTAACGCTTGTCCGGGCTCTTTTGAATTTTGATTATGTCAGCTATCAAGGACTTGCGTGCGGCTGCTGGTGCTATTGCATCAGATTTGCGCTGGTTTGCCTCGACCAGTGCCTTAGTGAACCGGCCTGATCGCCAGCAGGCCTTACTACAAAGGTACGAGCGGATCAATGATCGCCTGGCAAGTGTGGAACAGCAATTCCGCACTTTCAGCGCTTGCTGTCTCGAAGTGTCAGTCAATGATTTCACCGCTGACTAGCAAAATAAGGTCAGCGAAGACTATGCCCAGGTCTTAGACCTGTATGATGCTGTCTCCAATAGTGCGAGACAACTAGTTGCCGCTAGGGAAGGGCAACCCGGCCTGAAGCAGGAGCTTCCTAGGTCAGCACCGGGGCTGGTGAGTAGGCTTCCTACCATAGACCTCCCCCATTTTGATGGCTGCCTAGGAAGCTACCTGGGCTTCGTTAATTTGTTTGACAGCCTGGTCAATGATAGGGCTGACCTTCGGCCGGCACAAAGGTTGGCCTATTTGATGTCGGTTCTGGATGGGGAGGCCAAGGGCCTCATCCAGCATCTGCCCGTGTCTGACGAGGCGTACCAGACGGCTCGGGACCTAATCACCCGTAGGTACCAAAATAAGCATGGCCTCGCCGACACGCACATCGAGCAGATTTTGGGTTTGCCGACGCTCACCCGGGTCTCTGGGTTGCGCACCCAACTTTTAAACCCGCTTTTGGTGGCCATCAACGCACTTAAGTGCCTTGACCTGCCCGTGGACCAATGATCCTATCTATTGGTGCACATTGTGCTGATAAAGCTGCCTGCCGACCTGAGGTCGCGTTTTGAACAGCGCTTTGGTGGGGATAGCGCGACCCATCTGCCCCCCTTTGCTGACCTGGAGAGGTTCCTGGAGGATGAGTGCCGGGTCTTGGACAACTCCGGTGGTGACACGCCGGCTAAGTCGCAGCCGCCCAAGGTCAAGGAGCAGGCTCGCGTTCACACCCGAGCCAATGTTGACCGGCGCCCTCCTCGCTTTACAGTCACGCAGAGCCCTGCGGAGTGCTCTTACTGCAAGGTCACGGGGTACAGAACGGCCAGTTGTAGGGCATTCTTGGACCTACATGTCGCCTCTCGTAGGCGCATCGCGAATGCCCGCCGCCTTTGCTTCTCTTGCTTAGGGTCCCACTACCAGCGAGACTGCCCAAACTCTCGCCCTTGTCCTCACCGTGGAGGACAGCATTTGGACATTCTCTGCATGAATGCCAGAGAGGTAGACCGCTTGTCCAACCAGCCGACGCCGCGCACAGGCGGGTGTTTTGAAGGTGGCAGCCGAGGCTCACCGGCGCGTAGCCGAGAGTCGCCTCGCTTAATTGATCGCCGCTCACCCCGCTTGGAAAACCGTAGCGTGCGCACGCCTCCTCTCTCTCGCGCATCTGAATGTGCTGTTCAACGTCACCAGCACCATGACTGCTGCCCCAGGTATTCCCCTCCTTTGGCGGAGCGTCCCCGCCATGACTCGCGCCCACCTCGTTTTGGGCGGGTGCGTCATTATGACCCCCCACAGATGGCGCGCGGATCGATTCATCGCGCTTTTGAGGACTTCAAGCCACACCCTCATTTTGATTTGCCTGGTCCTGGCCAACGGTCGCCGCCCAGGCAACAGTAGGTTATTGACCCCTGCGCTATAACGCCAACCACCGTTGAGACCGTTATCCTACCCACGGTTGCTGTTAGGGTCTGGAGACCCACGGGGACCTCTGTTGTTGTCCGTGCTATATTGGACACAGGTTCACAAGGTTGCATTGTTTCCACTTATTTGGTAGGGCAGGTTAAATTAAATATGGTCTCTTTTCCCAATTGTATACGGGGCATAGGTGACGTAGCCTCTAATGTTGAAGGGCAAGTTAAGGTTTTGTTTGGCACTGTTGAAATTTCACACCCGAGGATTAAAACGTCGGCTATTGTGCTGAAGAATATTTTGGGCATGCATCCACAGAAACAGCTACCTGCTGCTGTGGTGAATTTGACATCGGGATTGGAACTGGCAGACCCCAAATTTGACACACCGGGACAAATCGACTTGTTGATTGGCTCTGATGTCCTCGGTGGAATTTTGATTGGTGGGAAACGGGTCTTGGTGCCAAATGGTTTGACTGCCATCCCGACCATATTTGGATTTGCTTTGATGGGACCTGTACCTAGGGACCCCCCTCCACCCGAACTTGATAATTTGTTGGCTGTAGGCTCTGCTCTCTCCGATGCAGTTCAGAGGTTTTGGGAGGTAGAGGAGCCTCCTCAAGCTGCTCGCTTGAATCCAGAACATGAGGAGTGCGAGCTGTTCTTCCAGAACAACACTGGTCGACTCCGTTCTGGTCGGATTATCACGAGGCTACCCTATCTGTCTGTTCGGCCTCCGCTTGGTGAGTCACGACCTTTAGCCGAAAAGAGATTGATGGCTATGGAGCGTCACATGGGTCGTGATCCGGAGCTCAGACAGAAGTACATTGAGTTCATGAGAGAATATGAACAATTGGGACACATGTCTGTATCAAATTTGGATTGGCGTTCGGTGGAGCACTACTTTCTGCCGCATCATGCGGTATTGAAGCCATCGACTGGCAAGCTACGCACAGTTTTTGATGGTTCTGCGCAGACTTCTACGGGCGTCTCCTTGAACCAATGCTTGCATTCTGGTCCCAAGTTGGTCAAGGACCTTTGTGACGTCATCACCAGCTTCCGGCGACATCAGGTTGTCTTTGTGGCCAGTATAAAAATGATGTTCAGGCAGACGATTATCCACCCTGATGACCGTCGCTTCCAGCTGATCCTTTGGAGAGTCTCCTCGTGATCCCATGGTCGTCTACGAGCTCAATACTAATACGTACGGGTTAAGGTCAAGCCCCTACTTGGCAATACGTTCTCTTTGGGAGCTCGCAGACCGCGAAGGCTTACGTTTCCCACGAGCCTCCGCCATCTTGAAAGACGATATTTACGTCGATGACATTTGCTCGGGCGCCTCCACAGCGGACGAGCCGATCCTCCTGCGAGACGAATTGATAGGTATTTTGGCCTCCGCTGGTTATGAGTTGCGCAAATGGATTTCCAACTCACCATCGCTTTTGGAAGGCTTGCCAGAGGATCATCAGCAGGATCCACATTTGTTTGAGATTGTTGACAACCCCGCCATGATGGCTATTCTCGGCGTTCAGTACAGACCAGTCCAAGACATCTTTACGTATAACGTAGACTTGAAATTGCCTTGTTCTTGGACTAAACGTCTCGTATTGTCTACTGTCGCCAGAACCTTTGATCCGAACGGTTGGATTTGTCCTATCATATTTTGGGCTAAATGCTTCTTGCAGAAGCTTTGGACAGCAGGATTGACCTGAGACGAACCTCTACACGGCACTCTTGTTGAGGAATGGACCTCTTTTGTATCCTCGCTTCCTGCCGTCAACAGGATCTCCTTGCCTCGTCCCATCCTTCCCCCCGGGAAATACAAGGCCACCCTTCACGGGTTTTTGTGATGCCTCGGAACGTGGTCACGCGGCCGTGGTGTACTTGCGCACAGTCAGTGCCTCAGGTCAGGTGAAGGTTTCCCTGATCATGGCGAAGAGCAAGGTTGCACCCCTTCGGACATCTCTGACCATCCCAAAATTTTTAAGCTCTCGGGAGCAGCCCTACTTGTACGCTTATTGAACCACGTGTCCAGTACTTTGGGTAAAAGCATTTGTATTAATGGGACCTACGCCTGGACAGACAGCCAAATTGTTCTCTGTTGGTTGAAGGCTTCTGTCCACACCTTGGAGGTGTTTGTCGCTAGTCGCGTCTCCCAAATCCAAAAATCTGAAGTCAAGCTTGTTTGGAGACACGTGCCAGGTGAGCTCAACCCCGCTGATTGTGCCTCGCGCGGATGCTTGACGCCTAGTTTGATAGGTCATTCGCTGTGGTGGGGTTCGGAAATGTTGAGTCGACCACAAATTGATTGGCCTCGAAGGCCAGTTTTGAATACTTCTAATTTGCCGGGTCTACGAACACTCGCTCTTTAGAAGGTGGAATGCGCCTTCGACCCCGATTTTTTGTTGAATCGTTACAGCTCCCTCGATAAGTTGTTAGGTGTTACTGCTTGGATAAAGCGTTTTGTTTTTAATTTTAGGCACCCACAACAGAAACGATTGACACCGTTTCTTTCGCCACAGGAACGACAGGAGTCCCTCACCTTTTGGATTCGTTCTGTGCAATTGGCGCATTTTGAGAGGGAGATTGCTATCATTAAGTCAGGGAGATAGACATTATCGGGAGCAATATCTAAATTGAACCCCTTTTTGGACGAAACGGGTCTCTTGCGCGTTGGAGGGCGTCTCAAGAACGCCAACCTCCCTTACGGGGCACGTCACCCCCTTTTGTTACCCAAGGACGGTCATTTGGTACGCTTGTTGGTAACTGACCGTCACCTTAAAAATTCGCATGCTGGTTGTAATGCGCTCTTGGCCATTTTGCAACGCGAATTTTGGATTTTGTCTGCCCGAAGAATTATTCGGAGTGTAGTCTTTCACTGCATCCCTTGCTATAAGGTCAAGGCTTCTACCATGCAGCCCTTGATGGGAGACTTACCGGCATATCGCGTAACTGAGAGCAGGACGTTTGACGGTGTTGGCACGGACTTCGCTGGTCCCTTTTTGGTGAAAACGTCGACACTTCGAAACAGCAAGACTGTTAAGGCCTACTTGTGTGTCTTTGTTTGTTTTTCCACAAAGACCGTTCATTTGGAACTGGTCTCCTCGCTTACGACCGAGGCGTTTATAGCCACATTTGACAGATTTGTATCCCGCAGAGGGCTGCCTTCCTTGATCCGTTCTGATTGCGGCACTAACTTCAAGGGCACTTATAATTATTTGAATGATGTTGTTAATTTCCTTGAAACCAACAAGGCTGATATAGGTGATAGGCTTGCTCGACGTGGGATAAATTGGTTGTTTTCCCCACCAAATTGTCCACACTGGGGTGGTATTTTTGAGGCCGCTGTAAAATCGGCCAAAACACACTTGCGCAGGACAATCGGTGAATCTGTCCTTACATTTGAGGAACTCGCAACTGTGTTTTGTAAGATTGAGGCCGTCGACTGTGTTTTTAGGTTTTACCATAGATTCAAAACTTCAATGGAGCCCACACATTGAAAAGCTATCGGGCAAGCTCACATCAGCAGCATATGCAGTTAAAAAAATAAGACATTTTACTGATGTAGATACGGCTAGGATAGTTTATTTTAGTTACTTCTATAGCATTATGTCTTACGGAATTCTTCTGTGGGGGACAGCTGCAGACATCAACACCATCTTTATCTTACAGAAAAGAGCCATTCGTGCTATTTACAATCTCGGTCCCAAAGTGTCCCTCAGAGAAAAATTCAAGGAAATAAATATTCTGACTGTAGCATCTCAATATATTTTTGAAAACTTAAAGTATATTTATAGAAATATTAGTTATTTTAAAAAGAAATATGACATACATTCTGTGAATACCAGGAACAAACACAATCTTACTGTGCATGCCACTCGTCTTCACAGAATCAGCAATTCGTTCGTGGGGCAAAGTATACGCTTCTACAATAAACTACCTATTGGTATAAGAAATCTACCATATAATACGTTCAAAAGCGTTGTTAAAGCAAAATTATATAGACATGGATATTATACAATTCTAGATTATATGAATGATAAAAACGCATGGGATTGACCAGCTCAATGTATGCACTGGACATATTTAAATTATTTATAGATTAATTATTTTGACTCTGGACATTATACATCCAGTACATATTATTATATAGTATTTATTGTTTTTATTATTAAATTTGACATTTCATTACTTTTACATGACCGTATGTTAGTCTTATTATCATATACTTACATAAATTATTTATATATTGATTATTTTGTCTCTGGACGTTATACATCCAGTACATATTATTATATAGATGATTTTTTAATTTTTCAAGATTAAATTTGACATTTCATTAAGTACTTTTATATGACTGTATGTTAATCTTGCTATCATACTGAATTTGTCTTTATACATGACATCCAAATTTAATATTATTTTTACTGACAATTGTATGTAATTCTCTTTTTTTACCTTGATGTATTTATGCTTTTGAGTCATAATGCCATTATTATGGATGTTTTGTTGTTGTTATTTTTTTATTTTTTATTTATAGACTCACGCCTGTATCCCCGAAGGGCTAGGCTGAGGTGTAATACTACACCCACATTCCGCCATGAATTTTTAGGTCCCACGTAATAGGGCTATTGCCGTACCGGGCACATTACCAGACTCCGTGCTGCTACTGAGAATTTCCTAACGGAAAAACCCAATAACACTTTGCCCGACCCGGGAATCGAACCCGAGACCTCCCAATCCCACGCGCACATTTATGCCGCAAGACCAACGAGGCAGTCAATATGTCATTATGTGAGCACCATGTAGTCGCTTTCTCTTTTTTTCTAATTGACTTGATGATTGTCATGCAGTTCTGGGTCGTCATGCTCACTAAAAAGTCTTGCTAACGGTGGCGTTGTGGGTCGGGTGGTTTGGTTCCCTAAAAATGGTTGAGCTAAGCTATGGCTGAGTCTCACGTCATACTCATGAACGGGTGCCGTCTGCCGGGACTGGTTGGCTCTGAACTGCTGCTGCAATTCTATCAAAAGATAATTAATTTTTAGTCTCTCACTCGTATAGTCGTCTCACATTGTACGCACATATTTATACTTTATGTTGTATACTTAGTATTATTATTATTATTATTTTTAAATAATTATCTGGACTTTAAAAGAGACTATGACCTCTGAGTTTGTTTCGGATGTTTCTTCTCAGGGCAGTCAGTTAGGAAACACCGGCCTCATCTAGCTTAATTTTAAAATAAGTATGACTTTGTTTAAGTGTTTATTATAATGAACCTATGAACAAATAAATGATTTGAATTTGAATTTGAATTTGAATTTTCGCTTCATTGCCAAGATGTAATTGCGATCACCGCATGTGGTATTATTACTTGTCGGTTGTTGAGCCAACAAATATATTTCCCTTCAATCCAAGATTAGATTGAGATCAGTATCGTAAAACACGGTTGTGTCTGACACAA
Organism: Euclidia mi; assembly: GCA_944739405.2. Taxonomy (NCBI): domain Eukaryota; kingdom Metazoa; phylum Arthropoda; class Insecta; order Lepidoptera; family Erebidae; genus Euclidia; species Euclidia mi. Next base: position 36,423,149 of record OX123190.2, read on the forward strand.
GGTCGCGTCGGGCATAATCCAAGTTTTAAGAGAAACTCAAAAAGGATCCCAGTTGACAAAATGACGAACATTTGTGAGATATACTACAATAAATGACTCCAATACATCTCTGTGGGTTCGAATACAAAATTTAAGCAGACAGACTTTTTCCGGAAGTATATTCGTGATATTTATTTTTTCGTATTCCCAAAAGTAAAGCGTTTAGGATATCGCATTTAGATAAAAGCCTTTTAACTTATTTGACCTAGAAGTATGTATGTGTTTTTTACGTTTCTAAAGATCATTAGGACGTTCATTTAGGTTTTGAGGCTAAAGCTGCGTCTTTTAAGCATTAGATACATTTCAGAAAGAACAAGAAATGAGTGTCAATTAATGTTGATGTACTAGAAATGGCTAGGTTAGTGCTGTCATAAATGTTTATGGACTTATTTTAGTATCTATAGATCTGGGCTGAATCGTTGTACAGTTTGAATAGTATTTTATTATACGGCAAGTGTATAATATACTTTAACTGTGATACATAAACTTCGCACTAAGGGACACTATCCCGTAACTATAAGGCTTATAGTATGACATCCACCAAAATGTTGCCAGTGCTTCCTATATAGGTAGAAGTTTACTATTTCCGATCAGTATTTCTCGAGTTAAATAAATGCAGCACGATATCTGTTGTTTTGTTGACCTAAAGGTATAATTGAAGTAGAATCATTGGTCCAACAGATTATTCTAATTGTACAAAATTATTAAGTAAGCAGCGGATAGCCAATTGCAGGGCGTCTATATCTTAAATGAAAAAGGTATATCTTTAAATTATACGTAGCACATTTTTCAAATAGAAATGCAGTAAAACGAACTTTTCATAAGTCCTCAAAAATGTTTAAAGTCACGCATAAGGCGAGCGTATTTTAATGTTTCTAAAATACCTTGCATTTACACATGGAAATGCTTGTTTATCAGTACCTTCGCAGACCTATTAACTTCTTCTCGTAAACGGTAAATGTCTTTTTCTAGAATCCAGGTGCTTTCAAATAAACTTATTTAGAAATTCATAAAGGGTTAATATTTCACGGGCACTGCTCTCGTTAGCGACAAGTGACCTTCGTTCACCGAAAACGCTTTATTTTTTCCTGTGTTCGTGTTCCAACGTCTTCGATATGTCAAGTGGTCGACGAAGAACGTGTACCTAGCTTATGTTATTATACCAATCAAACCAATTTCTTTGCTCCAGAAATCCTAGAATCAGTTGTAAGTATTCGACTTTTTAATTTGTAAAATTAAGCGTAGGAACAAACAGTTTAGCCTTGGTGACTTGCTGATCGTCACAGCACTAGCTACCTGTCCCCTCACTACGTTCTCTTGTCTCCGCCTGATGAACTGTAATGATGATAATTGTAACTATCATAGTGTTATTCAATAATAACAGTAACTTGTAGATTCTTGTGGAGCTATGATTAGTTCCTGTTATTTGATTGTTTTCTTCGACTGATAATTACCACAATTAAAGAAGGGGCTCCTTTTTGTAATCAGACGATAAAGTAATTACGTCACGTTAAAGTATGGGAATCAAATTCTAGTTGTTTCTCTTTGAGCTTTTGAAATTGTAAAGTTTCGTTAATGTTGACTGCTCTTAGTTATTTGAACAAAACGTAAATAATAAAAGGTGATAAAATTTGCTGTTTATTATTGCCAGATTTACTTACTTATCCCTTTTGGTCATTTGTTCAAATGTTTTTGTTCTCTGTACCTAATAGCTATGTCACCATCGATCATTATTGAACTCCATTTGGCTTAACTAAACATAATTAAAGGATTATGAATAAAAAGTTATAGAATATATTCTATACGAAAAAAAGCTAACTGTTTGAAACATAATAAATTCATAACACTTTTTTTTATCTGGCTGGAAACAAAGGCTTTTTCTAGTGTTCTATATTCAATTTGGTGTAGTTTTGCGCCATACAAACCCGCCAGTGAGGCAAGTTGGTGGACCGTGTTTATTTCCAACAACAAGGCTGGAGCCAATATTGTTGGTCCCAGCGCGTTTGATGCGATAGTGTCACTACTGCCACTATTCAAATGAAAAGTGAACTGAGCTGTATTGCGAAAACGTCTAGGTAAATGTTTTGTATTCTGACTTTGAAATGAAATAACTTCTGCCGAAATAGCATCAGTTATATTACAACGCTACTTAGGCGATGGCAATGGATTATTGTAAATAACAAGTTTAAGGAAAAGTCATATTTATGGAATGGGACACAGGCCTCGGGCCTATTCTTCAAATAACAACGGCATTGAGCTACTGTTGATATAATATACCTAATATACGCAATAGAAAAATGTTACTTCTTTTCTTCTGCAAAACACGATTATTTATATATTATTATTATGTAGTTCTATTCGTTTTAACATAAGTTAACAAGGTTTGCATATACATATAAAGGTATTATTAATACTTTAAAATTACTAGCTATTTGAAAATGTCTGGTTAGTTGACATTTTCACCTTTCGACGATGCGACGTTTGATCGACAGCTGCATTCAAACTACATGTTATTTTTTTATATATAACTCCAAAAAAAATTTTAATAAACAGTTTGCACAAAACAAAATGCATTGTCAAGCGCATGAATCGGTACAATAGCTACGCGGAACAAAGCTACAGTATCAGTCAGTACCAAAGTACATCTCTATTCAATTTGCGATGATGTATCTGTAGTCTGTACTCGCGGAATTTTTCATCGGTTTGTAATCCACTGCAATCGCTATGTGGACAATCTGTTCGAGTCGTTCCCTCAACAATAGCTCCGTACAGACGAAAATACTGGACAAAATTTGTATATAATATTATGTAACCCTATTATTTAGGTCCATTTTCTCATAATAGTTGCGGGATTACTAGTTTGGGAATATAGGTTGTGTGCTGACCATTTACAATTGTTGTGTTACGTAATGGGAATGGCAATCTGGGCAAAATATCTATGAGTATATTATCACGAAGGTACTCGATGAATAGGACAGCTTATAACTAAGTATATCAAGCGTTATTTTATATTACTGTTTCAAAGGAAAGGATACGTTCTCTTCGATATATTGGCATTCTCTTAAGCTTACGTTTTATTATTTTGTGAATCACAATAAGTGACTAATCAGTTCGATTTGCGGTATTGGGTTAATCACTGGGTAAGAATAAGATTAAGTATAACGAAGAGAGTACAACAATAAAATATTATTACTATGCAAACTTTTTAAATGATACCCTACTGTTTACATTTTGTTATATTTTATTACGTAAGCTTACAACTAACATATACTTACAATAAAAGGGAAATACATACAAGAAGATCATTTCAAAGTTTCCATTAATAGAAATTTAAAATATTTGCAGGTTTTACATAGCACCTTGCCGATTTCAGCGTGTATCATCTTACAGAATCTAGACTTAAAGTAACAGTACCTATCCTGTTGCATCATTCAGTGAATAGGATTACTGGTGCCCTCATCGTTTTTACCCGCATTTATCCTGGATCTTTCCTTTCTCAAAAGACCAGCGATACACTACATGTCTGGCTCCTTAAAAAACTGAACAATACATACGCTATAAAATAATCCGGCGTCGTAAGGGATTTTACGAACAATCAACCAATGGATATAAAGAACGACTGGGCTCAGAATACCTTGTGGTATTCACAAAGTGTTGTGCGGTGTGGGGATCGAATCCGCAACATTCACCGCAGTGTCAAGCGGCAAGGCAGCCACTTAAACCATTACGGCGTACCTGTTACTATACAGATCATTTCCACCTCAGCTCTTATCTCCGTGGTTCTACATTCACATCCCATTGTCTCCGTATGTAGGTTTATAATTGCTAATTGCCATGGTTTAACCATAAAACTACCATTACCATGATTTTAATCATATACACAGTATGGTTTCAGCTGCGAATAGACGTTTTAACTGCCCACGGGAGCTATCCGAATGTTTTGAGTGTTTATATCAAGAGTTTAGGCGGTCGTGAAACCGTTCTAGTACCACAGCGATTGTATATTATTATGAATTATGATGAAGTTATTGTGATCCCAAACCAGGGAGTTATTATAAAAACGGTAGTCTAAAGCCGTAGAGTTATGTGTTGTATAAGCATGATAGGGTGGCTGGACACGAAAGTGCCATTGCAGAGGCATATATACTGCAGTGGACTATGGCAGGCTTAAAACATAGAAATTGGCCTCTACTTTAACAAGAATGATAATTCTTCTAAACAGTTTTGTCATTCGTATCACCCTCATGTAGTCACGTAACGTTTGCTTAGTCTTTCTTTCTCGTGTGAGTCTCTCCGCCCGAAGGCCTCCTACATGGCCAAACGATTCTTGTCCTGGAACAAAAAACAGAACCGACAGCTTTACGTGCCCTCCGAAGTACGGTAGCGCTCTGATGTAAATGCCACACGCGGTCACCCAGCCAAGTAGCGACCTGTGCAAACGTTGCTTAACTTCGTTGTTCACTTATACCATAGTCTAATAATCCACTTATACTTACAGATTTAGGCTCCAAGGCGAAGGCCAGGTATTGCAACAATGGTCCCATTCATATCTTCGACGAAATCTATTTAGTAAATTTAGCACCAAGCTATGAGAGCTAAACTCAAAAAATAAATTAAATTACAGAAGATTTTGTTTGCCCTACTTGAATTACAAATAACATTTGTAACTATACTATACTGTACAAACCAAATATTTTGGGGTTGATTTGCAACCCTAATAACAATCTGGATAACGCTAGATGATGGTACTGACTTAGTAGTAGGCACATAATGACTACATAAGTGATGAGCGTATAGCCTGAAAAATACGAAGTAGGTTATGTGAGAAAATGGAACGGATATTAAGCTTCACCAGTATTTTTTTCGTAATTAACTTACTTCTGCCCTACATATTTAACGGATCACACTGAAATATGTATTAAAAAGCCTTTAATCTCGTTAAGTAAAGAGTGAATTAATAGTGATATCTTTATTATTAATTCACTCTGAAAATAAACTATATGTTATTGTGGTTATGATACTTTTAGGTATGCATATTTATTTCAAGCTTTAGATTAGTATTTTTTTACTGTTGTGCAATGTAATCAATTTAATATTACCCGTAGATTGATCAAATCATTGTTATCATTTGCAAATAAATATGATCTCAAATTTGAACTTCTAAAATCCTGACCTGTATTAAAAAATCATAGCTGAGCTAATAAATCAAAGCTATAATTACTTACCTTCATTCCGCAAGGTAACAAAAGTCAGAAAGACGATTAAATAAAAACGACAGCGATACAGATTCGGAGAATGTTAATCTAATTTAAAATTAATCTGTAAGATGAAAAGCTGCCTGAACAAAATTGAGATGTTTCGGTATCCTCGTAAATTTTATTTCATTAGGGACAACGTTACCACTGAGAGTATTTAAAAAGAAAGTAAGTACATACATTTATCTGACTGGCGATTAACCTACCTAACGGATCGGCCCATTCTACCGTACGTTTAAATCCTGCTTCGTGTAAATTTATATCAACTTTTTAATCAAGTGCTTTGATATCTACTCAAATATTTGACGTTCCATTTATTAAATGAAGATGTTATGTCTGGATAATTAAATCGAAAATATGATCAGTGAAATATTTGATTGAATTGTTCAGTTTGCGTGCGATCTCTTGGGAGAAAGGTGTCCAATCCCCCCGTGGGACAAACAACGGCGCAGCTCTAACGAACTGTCGATAGTTTGATTGATTGATGAATTATATATACGTGATACGATATCAGGCAAGAAGGGGCGTAGGCAGACCTTGTGTAGGTGCAAACCGTATCACGGCTGACATATTTAAAATTTCTTATAATAGTTGGTCGTAAAAGATGTGAAACTTACCAAATATTCACATACTTTGCATTACGTCGTTGAAAGCGGTGATAAAGATTTATGACTCAATAATAATTTGATTATTTCACAGATTCGAGGAAGTTGAATTTTATGAGGCATACGGCTTCTTATTTAGGCAATAATGTCTCGTTATTACAATCCCACAATCCCGTAAAAGGCGATGAATCAATACTTGATGTGCCGCTTTGGATAAGGGGAGATATTTTCCGTTGCGGAATGAAAGAGCATAGAGTATCAACTGTTTATCATCCTGTGTGGGTTTCTAAGGAAAATAGCAAGTATAAGAAGCTGATGTATTTTCCTTTCTTGATGTTGCAAAGTTACGAATTCGTTATGTCGGCATAATATTCAATTTGTTCTAAAGTAGAAGACGTATAATATATTATGATGTTCTACACATTGTTCATCAATGTGTAGGGTGGAACTAATATCGAATATCGGGCATAGTTCCAATTCTCATCTATGACAAATATTTTGTCCACGAGAAAATATTTTGTCAGGCGATACCGTCTAAGTGCTTTAGAAATATTGGTGTGTTTGTTTTTATTGAAATAATTTGATGTCTTATGGCTCTTTTTTTATTAAATTGAAGATAGAATCTAGATTTAAGAGTAAATAGGCGGTTTTACGTTACTAAGACTTAGTATGACTATTGAACGTATATATTAATTTACTATCACGGAAGGCATTCCATTTAGGAACACTTTATGGCACATAGAATCGTTTTCTCCGTGCGAGTATTATTCTAGCGATGCCGAAGTGCCTGCAGAACTATACCGTTTGTGCAGTTTATATAGGCAACATTATATCTGTCACAGTAATAGTTGTCAATAGAACGGAAAAAAAATTCAGCTTCCTGCCGACGTATGTGCACCCAGTCTAGACCCTAACAGGTAATAATTTTTTTTAATTACTCCATGCATAAAATTATCAATCATAATGCAAGGTACCGTTAACACGTTGGCTGCGGCAAATAAAATCATAAACCTTCATCTGGTGCGGCGGTGTAAATGTGCCCCCAACAAATTTTCCGCCAGTGCGTGGCAGATCTTTTTCGAACCACTAGCACTAGGGTAGCTTAAAATGCTATAACTTTGCGACAACATGATGTATACATTTTTTTTTTATTCTGTTAGAATAAACTTGAACCCAGCTTCCTTATGTTTGATTCGCCCCAGAATCTACCAAATAGAAAATTATATATAAACCAGGAAAAGCGCCAGGTCGATATCGGCCTGAACCGCACTAAAAGGTATTTTTAGCAGTGATGGGACATACCAAAATAAAGGAATATCGAAAATAAAACAGAATTATCGTACATAAAAGAAATAAAGATTTTTATTTAATTGTGGCTGTTTTGAAAACATGACACGCAAAGATTCATGCTGCATTGCCTGCAATATTTTTTTATATTTATCTCTCTTTTTTTGCTTCGTCGCTACTGAAGGTTCTCCACAGTCTCTCGTAGCAACCTGCACAATTTCACTTGATTGAAAAGAAACAAAATTATTTAAAAACGGGACTTTATACTTAATTAATATGTTTTTATTACACAGTAAATTTCATAAAAATGTTATAAAAGTTGAAAGTCTGATACTTCACTTATTAAACACCTATTTTCATCATCATCATCAGCATCGTGAACATTTGAAATACACACGTCACAATGCTAGCGCGGTCGTGAAGCGGCTGAAAGTAGGTAAGCTGTGCTAAAAATTATAACTAAGCACAGTTTGATTGGTGCGTGGTGTTTTTCGAGCTGCGATGGTGCATCTATTGTATATTTGATCGAAGCTTTTAAATCACCTTAGAAGCAAAAAAAACTAGATCGAAATCGTTTTAGCACCGCTCTGATTGCGTCGGGGGTTAAAAAGCGCATATCACTGCACTTTCGCAGGTAAACGGTTACCTTACATTTACAAATATTATAAATATACCTGTAGGTAGTAAGCAAAACTTACCGCTTTTACTTGGTTTTCCGTGATGTTTTGTTCCTAAATACTTTTTATTTTTCTTAATTGGAAATATTTCATCACTACCGTCACTATCAGTTATCAGTTGATTGCAGGGCGAATCATTCTATCTTCAAAAATTTGTATTTTTCTTTTATTGTTTGCCATCGCCAATTTTATCGACAGAACACACGTCAGATAAGCTAGATAGCACAACACTAACGGGCGACGTGTGCGCTCTGTGCGGTATCGGGTCGCCGGCAGCCTGTTGGGTTGGTGGGCTGAAATAAACCCACTGCCGCACTGAGCGGATATATTTCACCGCTTGTGCGTGGTAGGCCGAAAAAGGCCTGCCGTGATGTTTTTATGGGGAACACCTACAGTTTTGACTACAAGCCGAAATATATATTTGTCTCTGTCAAAACCTTAAAAACACCTAAAATAATCGTTCCGCACCAAGGAGAGAGACATAGTTTTCTTCGTCCGCACCAGCTGTACGTACAGCGGCAGGTCAAAATCGGCCTGTTGCACAGTGAACGTGTTAAGTAAATCGGTAGTTTCTAGTTTATGTTGTTTCTAAACCAAGAATTCTGCCTGAGAAAACTTGTTTCCAATTTATTTGTTGTCGTTAGAAAATCACTTAGCTATTCCTTACAAAGCCGGTGAGTTGTCTAGCTAAGCAGGCAACAATGTCTGCCTAACAAGGCCTCGTCAAACCAGCGGGTGGTCAACCAGTTTATTTAAACCTCACTACTTATTAGACCGCGGTCCCGGAACGCAAACTATATGTAGCGAACCGGTTTGCGTAAGTCGCAAACTGGTATTCTGCTTATGGTAAGAAAACAGAACAATAACTTGATTTAATACGCAGTTATTGTGCCAATTTGCTTTCCAGTGTTTTAGTATTTTACGCCGGGCTTTTAGTTTTGTGACTGCAGATTATTATTTTTATTTTAGCCCGTATAAAATATTTATGTGATTTCTTCTGACGCAAAATTTAATTTAGTTATATTGTCGTTCTTAAGAAATCACATTTCATTTAGTAGCTTTACCTTTTCTTTTCAGTGAAACTGAGTTGATTTGAACATGGTAATTCAGTTAGTTATATCAAACAGATCCTAGATCCCACAAAACATCTGATCGTCTACGATACCGTTCATCGCTTATTACTCGCTCTCACCTTCTTTATTTCATGTTCGTGTTCAGCATTACCGTCAGTGAGCTCTTATAAGGCTCACATTAGAAGAGATACCAATGTTTACGCTCTGTCAGAATTCAACACCTTTTATCAAATTAAACTACGTTTAAACGAGAAACTGTATAAACGAAATTGAGTAGAAATCGTGTCCAGCAGAGTGACTCGCACCTAGAGCCAGACTGAACTATGATGCAACCCGCACACATTTTGTAAAATAGTTTGAGTTTGAACAAAATATTTACGCAAACAATTTGCCAAGTGAATCCAGGGCTGAAAATTAAACTACCGCTTATTTAACGAATAGCCGGTAGCCTGCTATGTTATCAAAGCATAAAAACCACGCAATTACGGAAGCTCTTTAATTACTCTCGTAATAAACCTATAAAGCAAATGGATAGTTTTATTGTGCATGACGCGATCGGTAAATGTAATAGTTTATTTATTTATTTATTTATTTTAATCTTTATGCACTAAAGTGTACATGGGTGGACTTAATGCCATTAGGCATTCTCTATAATAGTTATCATATTCAAAGTTTTATTTGTTTATAATTTAGACATTTAGTGGTTTTAGTTATGGGTGGTAGTTCTTGACGAAAGTCTCATAGGAATCCGGCAATAAACTTGTGATTTTAAAACGATAAACGTTATAACGGCATCATTCCAAAACTGTATTTATACTAATGTCAATTGATTAAGTTCGTTGGTTTTAAATTATGAAACAGGATTTCCCATAAAAGCCATATTTTTGGTAAATTTGTTATTTATTATAGTCATCATTACCTATTTTGTTTAATCAAATTCATATTAGCTATCTATGTATATATTAATAAGTAGAAGCTTTTAAGATAGCTGTATTACACCTGTATTTTTTTAATTGTATTAACTGAAATTAATTTGCGGAATGTAGATTTACTTCGTAAAGTATATAAATATTTACCTAAAGTGGTCCTAGAATCAATGATGATGAGCTAGTTCTAGGTAGTAAAGAAAGCCTAGTACTAGTACTAGGCTTTCTTTACTTAGCTTGTCTAGACAAGCTTACTGGTGACAAACACTGTCATTTCGTTAGTAAAATCATTATTTGTCTTGTAAATTCTGAAAAGAAAACATCCCTAAACTCTGAAAATTAGGGGATGGCAAAAATTATTCAGTAGTGTGTACTACCATGGGGTCTCATTCCTTAGAACCTTTTCCGTCATTCTTAACTCTCTCAACAGATGGCTATACTAGTATCGTTTGTTATTGATGACTTTCGTGCATAAATGATAAATAAGAAGATAAAGTTCTAAAATATGATATTTATTAATTAAAAACTCCCTTTATTACGATTAAATAAAAAAATGAAACATTAAATTGAATATGAACATTTTTGAAAAATATGATGTGCACTTCGTTGCTCTGGTGGCCAAAAGACGTACTAGCTTGTAGTAAAACGTTACAATGAGTTAACTTTCACTCGGCATTCATAGATGGCGCTTTTACGTATGTATATATTTATTTTTATTTAATTTGGTATTAATCTGTAGATGGTAAAATAAATAAATATTTATTAAATAAACATCAAATATTTGAAAAAGTAAGATATTATGTTAACCAATGAACGGCCATGAGCATTTATTTTAAAAAGTATATAGGTGCCTACCTAGTCGAGCGATTGCGTTTTATTTTTACATTTAAGTACGTAAAAGTAGTGTAATTTAAATTTTATTCATAATTAAAACTTACTCTGTGTTTGTAGTAGTATTATATAATAAATTTTCATAAATTATGTTAATCAATATGCGTCTTACATTTATAGGTACCTATAGTCTGTTCAAGATACGAAAAAATAAAATGTAAACAAACCATAAAATGGTTCTTTTAATGTCGCCTTCGCAACAACAGTAGATTTAAGTTAAATACTCCAAGCGAAAGATTCAGTTAGTTTTAAAAAAATACGCCTGTCCCTTCAATTCATAAACGATACAGCATATTTTTTATTTTTCCTGTATTGTTCATAATTATAATAATGAATATTTTTTTATGTATTAGTTAGGCTAATAAACTATTTTACACGATAAAGAACCTAAAAAGCCAATGATTCTAAAATGTCAATGTATTTGTTATCCTGTCAACTTATTCATTACACCTACCTACTTTGAGGTAGGTAACCAAAGAGATTGGATAATATACATAGAGGTAGTCCTAGTACTCCCAAATTGAACACAGTCAACTGACGTGTAAGATACAATTTAGACAATTTATGCCATCAAATTATATAACCCTAGTGATTTTTCTTTTATAACAGTTCTATCATGATTTTGAATTTAGCCGTATAATATTTATATCGACTTTTCAAGTGTTGTAAAAAATCTTATCGATATGTCTATCCACTGTATATTTTTACCTCGTTATTTTTTAGATTCTATGTGCACGTGATAAAGTTTTATAAAATAAGTGGATTGCTGCAGTATGTCGTGGAGAAAATTGGGTGCCTAGAAAGCACCATAGAATTTGTTCCAAGCATTTTACTGTGGAATGTTTTTATAGTAATGACAGATGGCTCCTCCCTTCTAAACATATCAGTGTGAGTGTTTAAATAATTACTTGCTAATAATTAAACTATTAGCAACAGTAGTGAATTCCGAAGCTTGTTAGAATCCATCATATTACAAAAAAAATTAATGCACCTATAGTAAAAATCTGATCTTTCTTTACAAAGACAGTAATATTTAAAGGACAGTAATTGGAAGGTTTGATAAGAACTGTCTGCTTTCATCACGACCACTGAGTGGTTATGCATCAAAATAAGGGAATCTTCATTTGAAAGAAATTTTGTTAAATGTCATCTACCCAGAGACCAAAACTTGGTTGTTCTTGTTCGACTAGTGGACTAATAATGTGCCGATCCCAAGATAAAATCGAAGGGCTAGTCTAGCCTCAATTTTTTCTCTCTAAATATTCTGTGTGTCACATGTATGATCGAAAAGTGTCCGATCCCGCACATACATTTTTTACACATAGATTTGTATTACCTACACTATGTAATGAGAAAATGTCAATAAAAAATTATTATTGTTAATAACAAACTTTTGGGGACTATTGAAGATTTTCACAAAATTATTTATTTTAACTTTAATTTTATGTGTTTTGATACAATAATCCATGTCGACCATGCCTTTTCTTATAATGTGTCGAGTTGGATAATATATGACATTTACAGTTATCATAATGCCTGAGCATGCTTTTTGCCTTATTCTTAATTGTTTACTTTCTCTAGCAAAAATGTGTAATTTGGCCAAATTACACATTTCTAAATATTCTGTGTGTCACATGTATGATCGAAAAGTGTCCGATCCCGCACATACATTTTTTACACATAGATTTGTATTACCTACACTACGTAATGAGAAAATTTCAATAAAGTGACTATTGCTCATAACAAACCTTTGGGCACTATTCAAGGTTTTGTCTGATTTATCTATTTTAAGTTAATTTTTATGTTTTTTGCTAGATAAAATCCATGTCGACTATGTCCTATCCTAGTAAAGAATTAATTTGGATATGCCATTCTCAGTTATCATAATGCTTAAGCTATGAGTTTTGCTTTTTTCTTAATTATTTGCTTTCTCTAATAAAAATATGTTATTTGGGGGTGATGATTTATTTATTTAATATTTATTAATCCCACTTACAGCTATCATTACAGCTGAAAAACTAACTATAAATAAGTATAAATAAACATTTATGCCGAGGGTGTCGTATGAGGCGACTAAGAGAAACACAAGAGAAGGAAATCTCGAAATAAAACCCTATACGAATACGTCTGGCTAGTTTGGTATGATAGTAGTCCAAACCTCCACCACGGAAGGTTTAAGACCAGCAGTGGACTGGAAAAGGCTGTTGATGCGTAAAGAAAATTCCATGAAAATTAGAAAATAATGCCTCGAAAGATTATGTGCTACTGAGTACCCATTTGAAACAAAAATATATAAGTTCAGTTTAAAAATGCAAGTTTGTGTAATAATTATTTAAAGACTGTCCATCAACTAACGTTCTGACTGCTGTAGACACAAAGTTACGGTATTTAAAATGTATAACATATAAATAATATACTTTGCAAGTCCGTTTAATTTTGAACCTATATTGAAACTTTAATAGATATCGATAGCGGATTTGCTCAGTCACTATTAAATTAAAAAGTTACGATATTTGTGTTCAAATTGTCTTTAGCCGTAACTGACAAACATAGTGCCATCTTCTTCTGGCAACTCTAATTTATCATATGAGTGAAGAGTGTAGCTGTATTCAATTTGTTCTTAAAAATATCGTTCCTTCCATGCTTCAGTTATTCTTCTGTGTAGGTAACCATGTCGCATGACAGGGGGCCATTTTTAATTACGTCGGGTTATCCCGATCAGTTATCGTGCTAACTTATTAAGTTTGAAAATCATTGGTTTCTTTGTTTACCTTTTATTTTTTTCGTATCTTGAACAGACTATAGCAACTAATAAACAGTTGATGTTGAGTATGTTGTAAATCAAGCTAATGAAAAAAACAAAACGCATTTTTAAACTTTGATAGCCGACTTCTCTAGAAGTCTAGAACTCATTCGCTTGGTTCCCGATAGGTATAGTATTATATTTATCAATATGTATGCCGATATGCCGATAGTCATGAGTCGCACAATTGCAAAATCGCGTACCAAGTATACCAAGTGCGTCTCTATAAAAATACCAGGGCCGAAAACCAGGTATCAATATCGACCTATCCGTAGAATAGAGCTCCATGTGACCATAGACCAAAATCGTGTTTAATAGCTAAATGGGATAAGGAATACAAACTCTACAAAACTGTGTTTTTAGAATTTTCGTATCTTATTTACTTTCGGAGATATAGAATCGAATAACGTTTCATCTGATATTTGTTCCGCGCAACAACGCACGACGTATACATGGGACTGGACACGGGGAGTGCGGGTGGCGCGAGCGCCGCGATCGATCAGCAGTTCGGCTGATGTTCTTTGGAAGAAGAAGAAAATTGGGACGTTTTCGTGTTCTGTACTTAATTTACATTACATTTAAAAAAAATCAATTTATTCAGTATTTTAAATAAAAAGGGATACTTTTAAAGATATCAGGATCTCGCAAAATACTAAATATGATTGAAGTAGATGCAGAAGAGCCTGATCCTAGTTGGGCGTTTTCAAACTTACATACCGCGTTTCCAAATCAAGATTTCAATTCTGGTAAGTGACGATGTTTTACAAGTATAACTTCACTATGTACAAATTTAAGTTCCTAAATTTACACAGATTATTATATTTATTACTTTTTCACTCAGTTCATAGTTAACAGCGATCGATGATTATTTAGAACGTTTTTCGATGGAGTTGTTCAGAAACGCAACTCTGGCGCAAAAAGACGATTACCGTAATTAATATTCACAGAGTAATCGATTTTTATGCAATATTGAGCAACAAAAAGTAGAGGCCTTATGGAATATTAAGACGTTTTTTTACGAACATTATTGAAGTTTTTAGCGTCTGAGGTTAAAAAAGGACGGTTTTCGCCGGAGTCTGTGAAACAATTTGTGGGTTCAATGTTAAGATGGGACGTTGTTACTCAAAACGTTGAATCAATTAGGACGTTGTTCAATTAAAAAAATCTCCAATTATAAAGATTTTTTAATAGAAATTAGTTAAATTTATCGCTAAATTTATTGTTTCAAAGAACGCTTAAAAATAGCTTGTTAAAAATATTTGTGCTAAATAATTTTTATATTTTAGTTACGAATGAATGATAAACTGCCATGAATCGTCTTTGCTTCCTGGTACAAAGGAACTAGTCGTGGATTTGATATATAGGAAGAAATTCTATACAAACATGACGGGACAAAGAAAATAAGCTCAAAACCGAATATCATGTCTGTTTAGTCTACCGAAGGTTCAGTCGTTGCCCATCGTTCCTGAGGATGCCTCGTGCAGAGGCGAAACACGTGTCGAAGAATAGTCGGCGCATACAGCGGGATACTGCAAGTCAGGTATCTTTCTGGAACCCATACCATTCCTATATCCCTTATCCTTTTAGAGGAGTTCGATATTGTCAATCTTTTTCTATTGCAATAGTTGGGGTGGTCAATTCGAGGGTGCGTGGTGGGTTCCTCTTTCCTTCCATTAGGTTTCTACCGAAGGTGTCTACAGTAATCAACCTAGTTCATTTTCTTTGGAAGTCCATTAAGTTTTGCAAATTCATCGTTAATACAGCTCAAACAGAAGTGTAAACACGGGTTACAGGTTACCCAGTTAGTTTCAGTACTAACTCCCATGCTGTTTCCTACTAATAAATAATGATAAAAATACTCTACGACATGCGC
Organism: Euclidia mi; assembly: GCA_944739405.2. Taxonomy (NCBI): domain Eukaryota; kingdom Metazoa; phylum Arthropoda; class Insecta; order Lepidoptera; family Erebidae; genus Euclidia; species Euclidia mi. The sequence continues at coordinate 36,438,578 of OX123190.2, forward strand.
ACAACATCATCTAGTTCCAAAATAAGCCGAATGTGTATTATGGTTACTAGAAATTTACTCTTTTTTGTAAATACATACATGTTCATTCGACATGCGATATAATATTAAGCTCTGATAAAAGAAAACTAAGTCATACTTTTAAGTAGTCTGCCATTTACTACAAGCTCCCAGTGACAGGCACTGCGAGAAAATTTAAGTATGCTAAACTATTTATTCACACTCTTGCTGTTTTAACTTCCTTTGAGATACATATTATTACATTATTATGTTGTTGATACACTGCATGGATGAGATATGTATGTATGCATGGATGAGAGAGGATAACAGTGTCATTTTAAAGGAAGGGCAGGCGGACCCGGCTTGAAACGCACAAGATCGTTATCGATGATGCAATGAATAATGTGTTTTAAAAAATATATATAATATTGTTACGAATTGAAAATAACGCCATCTATCAGTGAATGGGAGAACTACATGAGATTAGATGTATCAGTTGTTTAAGGCTGTTTCATCTATCCTCTAATAGATGGCGTAGGAGTAAATAGAACATTTACGCAATTCTAGAAACACCTTACACGTTTCCAGAAATATCGTGAGTCGTCTCGAAAAGCCTAGTGATGTTATCCGGCCAGTATAAATAGAGCGAGAGCGCGCGAGACAAGACAGTAACAATTGAATACGGAAAGCGATCAACATCAAGCGAAGGAAGTAATTCGGAAGTGTTTAGTGGTGTTTTATTAGTGTTGTTCTAGTGGTGTGAATAGTGTGTTTTATTAGTGTTGAAAATTAAGTGTGTGTATCTAGTGTTATACTTAGTGTTTGTGTAGTAAATAAAGTTCAGTTTTCTGGCATAGTGAGTTATAATTTATCGTCGAACCCCAGCTCGTAACAAATTGGTGTCAGAAGAAAGGGATAAATTATGCCGGTTATGCCGAAAGAAGGAACTGAAGGAGTGCGCACCAGGAACCAGCGCCAGCAAGACCTGGACCAGAGACGCTTCGGAGACGTTCCTTCTCCATCGTCTGGTGGATCAGGCGACTCCGCGGCTGCAGTGGAGCCTGCAAGCGCACACTCCATGGCGGTGCCCGACATCGCGGCTCTGATGGCGTTCATGCAGGAGCAGGCGCGCCGCATGGAAGAACAGCGACAGCGCGACAAGGAGGAGCAGGCCCGCCGTCAAGAGGAGCACGCGCGCCGCCTGGAGGAACAGCTTCAGCGGGACAAGGAGGAGCAGGCTCGCCGTCAAGAGGAGCACGCGCGCCGTCAGGAGGAGCATGCGCGCCGCCTGGAGGAACAGCTTCAGTGCGACAAGGAGGAGCAGGCTCGCCGTCAAGAGGAGCACGCGCGCCGCCTAGAACAACAGCTCCAGCGTGACAAGGAGGAGCACGCGCGCCGCCTAGAAGAGCAGGTGGTGCTTATGAAGGACCTCAGCGCCGCTGTAGGGAAGGACTTGAAGGCGGTCAAGGAGGAACTTCAGCAGCATGAGGCCCGTATCAGCGACATAGAGAAGCGCGTACATGACCACCACGAGACCTGTGATGCTGAAGTGGAGAAGAAATTGCGTGGGCTGGAAGTGACATCAGCAGCTGTGGCGCCCTCACCTCGTTGGTTTAAGGTTCCACCATTTGATGGCTCATCATCGTGGTATGCATACAAGGTACAGTTTGAGGCCGTTATGCGAACGAATGGGTGGAACAAAGAACAGGCCTTCACCGCCCTAACCTTGGGCCTTCGTGATCAGGCCTTGACGGTGTTGGAGGTGCTTGGGCAAGACGTCTCCTATGAAAAGCTGATGGAGGCGCTGGAGGCGAGATACGGTGACGCACACCTAGAACATGTGTATCGTGCTCAGCTGAAGGACAGGACACAACGCACCGGAGAAACTCTGCAGCAGTGGGCTCTAGAGGTGGAAAGGCTGGTCAGGAAGGCATACCAGTCGTCGCCTGCGCTTATTGACGGGAACCTCGTACAAGCGTTTACGGATGGGATCCGGGACCTGGAAGTTAGAGCAGCGGTAAGACTTGGGCACTTCAAGTCCCTGAAGGAAGCCTTAGCCTACGCTCTGAAGGTGGAAGCAGCGCGTCACGAGGATCGAACTGACCGTATCAGGGAAGTTGTTTCTTCACCACGGTGCTACAACTGCGGGGAAAGAGGCCATATCCGCTTGAGCTGCCCAAAGCGTAAGCGGCACGTTGGTACCCTGTCTCCACCAAAAGGGTCACCTGACGTACCTGTCTGGCGGCGAGAGCCACGTAGCGCAGATGCTCTGACGCGTAGGCCTTACCCCGACCAATGCAAACACTGGGCAAGACAGGAAGCGAAGCCGGCAGCGCTAGTGAGAATGTTGAAGACGGATCTGAGCGACGGATGGAAAGAAGCTTTGCAGAGTGCTCAGCAAGAAGACAAGGACGTACAGCCGATTCTCAAATGGAAGAAATCAGGCGCTCCTAGGCCCAAATGGAGTGATATCGCAGCAATGAGCCCTGTCACCAAAGGTTATTGGGCACAGTGGGAAAGCTTGGTTGTCCAGGATGGAGTTCTGTGCCGCAAATGGGAAAACGCTCGAGGTAACCAATGCCATCAGCAAATGGTAGTGCCCAAGACTAAGGTGCCGGAAGTACTATGGCTCTATCACAATGGTGCTTCGGGAGGTCACATGGGTGTTAAGAAGACGCTTACTAAGGTCCGTGAGCGGTTTTATTGGCTCCACTGTCGGAATGACGTCGAGGATTGGTGCCGCAAATGCACAAGTTGTGCGGCTGTGAAGGGGCCACATACTCGTAGCAGAGGTGCATTCAAGGTGTGCAATGTAGGAGCTCCATGGGGGTCGCGACGGCGGATGTCTGGGAGGATGAGGACTCGCTGCGACCGGAGGGCGAACAACAAGGGCTTCGATGAGGGGTCATTGGTGTGGCTTCATGGCCCAGTACGAGGCAAAGGCAAATCGCCTACGTTACAAGCCAGATGGGACGGGCCATATCGCATAAGTACCAGGATGAACGACGTCACCTATCGAATCCAGAAGGGGTCGCGAGGTGCACCGAAGATCGTTCATGTGGACCGGTTGGCTCGTTACCATGGGTCCAACGATGTTCGAGACGAACACGTTTAAGAGGGAGGCCGTGTTACGAATTGAAAATAACGCCATCTATCAGTGAATGGGAGAACTACATGAGATTAGATGTATCAGTTGTTTAAGGCTGTTTCATCTATCCTCTAATAGATGGCGTAGGAGTAAATAGAACATTTACGCAATTCTAGAAACACCTTACACGTTTCCAGAAATATCGTGAGTCGTCTCGAAAAGCCTAGTGATGTTATCCGGCCAGTATAAATAGAGCGAGAGCGCGCGAGACAGGACAGTAACAATTGAATACGGAAAGCGATCAACATCAAGCGAAGGAAGTAATTCGGAAGTGTTTAGTGGTGTTTTATTAGTGTTGTTCTAGTGGTGTGAATAGTGTGTTTTATTAGTGTTGAAAATTAAGTGTGTGTATCTAGTGTTATACTTAGTGTTTGTGTAGTAAATAAAGTTCAGTTTTCTGGCATAGTGAGTTATAATTTATCGTCGAACCCCAGCTCGTAACAATATGAAGACCTAATGGACTTGTGCTACTCACAAGTTATTCAGAGTAAGTACTGAAATGTGTCACTTTAATGATCTTAACGTTACCAGGGTTGTAGCCACAACTTATTGTCTTAGAACCCAGGCTCTGCGTAGTAGGCTAATAAGATTTGACAGGACAGCCTAGTTAAGTACTGATATGAGTATGAGTACTCGATTTTAAATTTTGTTAATGTTTAGATGTATTTTACTATTATTTATAAATATTGTGCACCCATGTCTAGGTAAAAACGATGTAAGATTGTTGTTATTCTTATACGGGGTATAAAAAACCCTTGATGAAAGTTGAAATCCCATTTCATCATTACGAACATTCTTTACTTGCACTATACCTGAGAAATTACTGCTTCAGGAGATATTGAGGCTCAAAGTTACCATATTTATTTTTAATTAGGTTCAGAATCTATGCATTTTACGCACCAATTTGTTCTATGTAATGTAATTATGTCCTATGCACCCTTGGATAGTTAAGTATCTCGAGAAATGCACGCGCATACTTTACATAATGGCTTATAAAATGTGTCTACAAAAAAAATCGTTTCCCAGGTATTGTTTTGCTAAGTATGACTTAGCATGCTGTGTAGCTTAACTTCGGCTTGGTGACGGGTCTTTTTACACCGTGTATAATATTATAAAGAAGAAGATATTTGGTTAAGATCGCAGGAAGCGGTGGAATTCAGGCGGCTCATCATTGGAGTTGTGTGGACAGCCTTTGGGGAGGCCAAGTCCAGCAGAGGATGTCTTTAGGTTTAGGTGATGATACAGATCATGTAAAGGTGAGTCATACATTTATTTTGTATTAAGTAGGTCCTTACAAAATAAGTTTGTGACTTCTCGTGAAGCCCGAACCCCAGTGTAGAAAGGTACGTAGTTGCAATTTTGTGATAAAATTTCTCATTTATGACTATTAATTGTTCTATATATACGTACAACTTGATTACTTTTAAATAACTATATACGATTATACGTAAAGTCAAATAAATATAAGAACATACTTACATAGTTTATTTATTTTTAAATAAGTAAATATAATTACTCCGCCTATTATAAGACGTGACTAATTGGTAAAATTTTATTATAATTACTCATTAATGCTAGAAGTCTAATCGTTGCCGTCTAAGGTTCTGTCAACTATTTTAAGACTTTTTAATAAAAAAAATGACATTGTATTTAATTTTCTATTTTATATTATTCACAAGGGACTCTTAAAAGATGAAAAATGCCAACAAAAAACAACCTTTGTTAACATAGAACGTCTTTTAAATCGAACGTTTCAGCAAAACAACGTACGATGTTTACCACGGACCCTCGCTGTTCCGCCATAAAACGTCCTAAGTTGATATGCAACTCACTATCTCGTAAAATAAAAGGACTAGAAATATAAACTTTAGGGCATTTAATTAGGCTGGGCTGTTATAATAACATACCAAAAAATCACAATTTTAATTCTCTCGTTATAAGAGTTATAAGGAATTATTCAACTCAAGAACTTTGACAGCCTCTATTGAAAGTTGCGATCCATGCAGATCGGACTTTATTCTACGGATGAGTCGATATACTTGCAGTTGCAAGTTTTTGGGCACTCGAGTGTAGAAAACTTCGTGTGACGCCCTGGTAATGCAAGTTTGTATTGAAAAATAAATCTTATCTTAATATAAGTAAGGATGTTTATCGCAAAATTAGGTAATGGACTTTTCTAAATACTTTCATGGAAATTTATTCCTTACTATCATATATTTATGGAACTTTGTCGCGCAAAACCTTGCAAGTTTTGTATTCCCGAGTATTCAAAATACTTTCAAGTATTTTAGTGTTTTGCGCGACAAAGTTCCGTAAATGTATGGCAGTAAGGAATATTATTTCATAAAAGTATCTGTACTACGTTACGGTCGGGAGTAGGTAATACGCGAAACGTGTTCGCGTACGTTCAAGTAAAAAATACTTTGAAAGTGTTGCAAATATTTTAGTGTTTTGCGCGACAAAGTTCCGTAAATGTATGGCGGTAAGGAATAAATATCCCATCAAAGTAAAAGTACTCCGTTACGATCGGGGATCGGCAAAACGCGAGACGCGATTTCGTACGTTCAATTCAAGTAAGTGTTCGCGGCCCCCCCGCAATGGAAGCTCCAGCTCCCTCTGTGTGTATGTGTGTATGGGTTGTTGAATGAAAGGCGTCTCGGCTACAGATATTGAAGTATATTCTTGAATAATTAAATGTGGATTACAATAATGTTTGTATTTAACCGATCGCGACGCGTACAAGATATGGAGTGTCGAGTATATGGGCCGGCGCATCGCCCACCGCGCGACGTCCGCGGCCCCCCCGCTTGCTTCTTCCCCCTCAGTCGTCCGCACCGGTTTGGCGCGAACATACTCCCGGCGTTGAAGATTGATCTTCAATTGCTAATTGGCAGGGGGCAAATGGTATTATAGGCGCGTCGTATGACCCCCTTCTTTGTCCTTATGTCTGCCACCCGCGCGATACCATCGCTACCTGGAAGCAGACGTATGACTCGTCCAAGAAGCCATTGTAGTGGTGGAGCGTGCTTGTCCTTGATAAGCACTAAAGCGCCCTCTTCAAGCTGGCCCTTGGAACTGCACCATTTTGTTCTCTGCTGTAGCCAGAAAATATATTCATTAGAAAATCGTTTCCAAAAGTGCTGTCTTAGGTAGTCGATGCGCTGGAATCGCTGTAGGTTGGTGATTTTCTGGCTAATTGTCTGTGGATGTGGCAAAGAGATCAGCGATCTTCCAATAAGGAAATGCGAAGGAGTAAGAGGAGACAAGTCAGAAGGATCATTAGATAGAGGTGTGAGTGGTCGAGAGTTTAGAATCGCTTCGACTTGAATAAGGCAAGTAGACAGTTCCTCGTAGGTAAGATGCGTAAGTCCTAATGTACGTCTTAGATGATGTTTCACTGATTTTACTGCGGACTCCCATAATCCGCCAAAATGAGGTGTGTATGCGGGAATAAAAGAGAAATTGATACCTGTTTCTGCCATGTCTACTGTATAATCCTGGTTTAGGATGTTAGAAAGTTCGTTGAATGTACCAACGAACGTTGATCCATTATCTGAAAATATACATTTCGGTTTACCTCGACGAGCTGTAAATCTATTAAGAGCAGCTATAAAGGCTTCCTTTGTCAGGTCCGAGACAAGCTCCAGGTGGACCGCCCGAGTAGCCAAACAGACAAAAACGCATATATATGCTTTGATAAGCCTGCACCCGCGACCTTTACGATCTGCAATCATAATAGGTCCCGCATAATCTGTACCAGTTTCTAAAAATGGATACTCTAACTGAACTCGTTCCCTCGGCAAATGGCCCATAGCTGGTTGAATGGTTTCACCCTTAAACCTTCTGCATTTGACACAGGAGCGAACAATCTTCCTTGCTAAGTTTCTACCGCCTAACGTCCAATACCTATGTCTTACAGCTGCTAGTAATAGTTGAGGTCCTGCGTGTAAAAGTTTTAAATGAAATGAATTAAATATCAATACAGCTAAATTATGTTTACTATCTAAAAGTATAGGATGTCTAGTGTTATAGTCGTAATATGAATTGTGAAGTCTGCCACCTATCCTAATTATGCCAGAATCAAAGTATGGAGATAGAGAGATGAGACGATTTCTACCAGGTAATGGTTTACCTGATTTAAGGATGTTGTACTCTGTTTGAAACATTTCCTGTTGTGCGATTCTAATAAGGAATTCAGCTGCTGAAGACAACTCTGAGCTTGAGATTGGCCCATTTGTCTTTGTACCAGAATTTCGACAGTTATTTATAAATCTGTGTACATATGCAGTGATTCGTTGAAGCTTTGAATAATTCGATATATTGTTAATTAATGAAATAAATATTTGATTGCTTTGGTTGGAATTTAAATGTTTAGTGTGTAATGATTTATGATTTATTTTAACTGTTTCTGGTAATTCGTTATTGGTATTTGACTTAGGCCTTTCAGGCCAATGTGAGGGATCGAACTGCAAAAATTGTGGTCCGTTCCACCATAGAGTCGTATTTTCAATCTGATCTGGTCCAATCCCGCGTGACACAAGATCGGCGGGATTCTCCTTGGAAGGCACATAACGCCAAGTATTGTTACCAAAACCATCCTGTATCTCAGCAACTCGATTTCTCACAAACGGCTTGAGCATTGCAGGAGATGATGATAGCCACCCAAGGACAATCATGGAATCACACCAGAATGTGCAATTTACTGATTTAAAAGTAATTGAACTTAGTACCTTTGCACATAATCGTGTTCCCAATAATGCGCCACAAAGCTCTAGACGTGGGATGGTCGTGACTTTAATGGGAGCCACCTTGCATTTAGCTGCAAATAAGTGCACGGAAACCAGACCTTCCGCGTTGATAGTCCGCACATAAAGGCACGCCCCATACGCCTTTTCAGACGCGTCTGTAAAAATGTGAAATTCAATTGTATTAGGCGAATTACATGAAATTCGTCTAGGAATGTTAAGATTGTTCAGGTGGGGCAATGTACGAGTAAAACTGTTCCATAATCCTTTGATCTCGTCCTCTACCTCGTCATCCCATGAACTCTTGCTAGCCCATAATTTTTGCATAATGAGCTTTGCCTCTAAAATGCAAGGAGATACGAGACCTAAAGGGTCGAACACTTGTGAAACTGTAGAGAGTATGACTCGTTTAGTTAGTTTTGGATAATTGTTGTCTATATTAATCGAAAATTTGAGATGATCGGAACTGACGTTCCAGTTAAGGCCAAGAGTTTTTGATAGTTCATTTGAACTTAACTCGACTGTATTTGTTGTCTTCTCTATATTATGTATGTTTGTGATCTGGTTTTGTGTTAAAAAATTTAGTATGTCTTTATTGTTTGATTGCCATTTTCTTAGTTTTAATTGTGCTGTGTTTAATGTATTAATGATATTATTGCAAAGTGTTGTCATTTCGATGATAGAGTCTCCACTCGTGAGAAGATCATCAATGTAGAGATCGTCAGCTATGGCCCGTCTTGTGGGTTCATCTGTCGCCTCTGTAGATAATTGTTTGAGACATCGTGTACTTATAAAAGGTGCGCTAGCCGTCCCATAAGTGACCGTATTCAATGTATAGGTTTTCAAGGTTTGTGTGGGGTCTGACCTCCACAATATCAATTGTAGAGATCTTTGTGTGTCTGTGATGTATAACTGTCGGAAAAACTTTTCAATGTCAGCAGATACTACATATGCGTGTTGACGAAAACGAAGTAATATGGATAGCAAATCACTTTGCACCCTCGGTCCAACCAACTGAATGTCGTTGAATGATTTGCCCGATGTTGTAACGGCTGAGGCGTCAAAGACGACTCTAAGTTTGGTCGTCGTACTTGACTCTCTTATTACACCGTGGTGGGGTAAATAGTAGTGTGGTGTAGCTAAGCGATGTTTATATTCGCTCATGTGACCTAGAGATTCGTACTCGTTCATGAATTCTATGTAACGTTGTTTGAATAATGGATCCCTATCAAACCTGCGTTCTAGTGAAAGAAAACGTTTTTTGGCTACATCATATGATTTTCCTAACACTTCAGGTGATTCCTTAAGTGGTATGGTCAGTACAAATCGTCCGTCCTTGTTACGCTTTGTAGTGTTCAAAAAAAATTGTTCACATTTGTATTCTTCAGGCGTGTAATCATGTTTAGGCGATATAGTATCTAATTCCCAAAACCGAGTAAGGATCATATCTGTGTCATGTTGTACTATCATACAGGCTTCATCTAAATTATCAGATTTATGTAATGCACCTGATATGAGCCAACCAAAACTTGTTTCAAAGAGAATTGGATTATTTTTGCCTAATTCTATACGATCAGTGCCGATAACAGCCCAAAATATATCTGCTCCAACCAATATGTCAACCGACGAAGGGACATAAAAAGATGGGTCAGCCAAACATATTCCTGGCGGCAGTGGTATGTCATGTTTATTTATGTATGTGTGTGGTATTGTTGATGTAATCTTTGGCAGGATTAAACAATCAATGTCTAATTGAAATTCACTATATAATGATTTAATTTTAAGTTTACAAGATTGAGTAACATTGGATGATTGATTGTTTATACCAGTCACTTTAGAACCTACAGTACGAGTTGGCAATTTTAGCTTACCAGACAAATCCTGAGTTATAAAGTTTGCCGTGCTACCATTGTCCAGTAAGACTCTGGCACGTTGTGGATTACCTTCGGCGTCCACGGCATAAACTTGGGCTGTGGATAGTAACACATGACGTGATGAATAATTAGGGCTTTGAATGTTATTATTTTTTGCTGATAATGTAATATTCTCAGTAATTGAAGATGACCCTGTCGGTGTATCATCATTATGAGAATGCAACAATGTGTTGTGTTTTCTATTGCAATATTTACAGTGCCCCAACTTACATGATGTATGCATGTGACCCGGACGAAGACAATTCAAACAGACCTTATGCTCCTTAGCCTTAATAACACGAGATTGTATAGGTAATGCTCTAAATGAGTCGCAATGATAAAGGTAATGATTGTTTTTACATAAAGGGCATGAATATGAAATTTTTGGAACCTTATTTATGTTACTTTGACTTACTTGAGATACCATGGAGCCTTTCTGTGTACCATAATTTGATTGTGGCATAATTCTAAAGTTAGCATCTTCTTCTAGCTTTTGCAAGAGATTGGATCTGTTCCTTAAGAACGTTATAAATGCATCGAAGGTCGGAGGATCAGTTAGAGCATTGCTATGGTCCTCCCAATCCCTGTTGGTTTTCTTATCTAATTTAGAAGATAAAATAAATATTACTAAGGTGTCCCAATATTCAACTGGCTGGCCCAAAGTCTGCAATGCTTGGAGATTTTTTTTTGTGACGTCTACGATACGTCTGATTCCCTCACATGATTCCACTTTAATCGACGGCACAGTGAACAAAGCCTTGATGTGGTTGTTAATAAGCAATTGTTTGTTGTCATAACTTTCGCATAATAATTTCCATGCTTTATTGTAGTTTTCCGCTTTAAAATCTAAACTTCTAATTACTAACGAAGCACTTCCATGAAGTGAGGTCCGCAAGTAGTGGAATTTATTGATATCATCAATGCTTTGATCATTGTGAATTAGAGATATATACATATCCTTAAATTCCAGCCAGTCCTGATATCCCCCTCCAAAACGCGGTAAATTAATTTTAGGTAACCTAACGCGATTTTGTCTGTGAGCAACTACTGTACGACCATCATTGGAGCCTACCTCGGATCCTGACGCTGGTTGATTGCCACGGTGAGTTGCGAGCAATACCCGAGCCACCGACATCTGGCTATAGTACAGGTTCTCAAACTGTTCCCGGTCTGTGTACAGCTCGTCAGATTTTTCCGATAATGTCTCCAACTCATTCTGAAATTCATCAAAAAAACTAAATGAGGACTCCATTCTACCAATCCGCATCTCTAGCTCAACTAACTGAGCATCACTAAGCTGTGAGCATGACTGACTAGTAGATAGGTACGTAATAAACTGCGTGAGCTTAGATTTAATAGAAGCGCGTTTCTTTATAAGCTCCTTTATTCTAGCTTCATTCGACATATTTGAATGTTATAAGTAAGCCAGGCAGATAATATAAATGAAGTATTCGCGAAGGTTTATTGCGTAACAATAAGCTTTAAAATAGGTATGAAAAAGCAAACGATATTGCGCTAAATAATTTGAATTGAATAATGTTTGTTAAAAAAAGTAAAAATGTAGGTAAGCGTAGACAATGATCAAGCAAGGCGTGAACGTGGGTAATATTTATCGAAATACGAATTACTTATTTACGTTAACGAAATTATTTCCTTAATGTTACAGCAATTGTAATGTATTTAAAATGTTTTAACGGCTACTAAAGACAAAGATCAAGAAAGTAGACAGGTGAAAAAAAAAATACCCTCCACCACACAAAATGTTTGCTACAAATTACAGCTGATGTAGCTTCTGTGATTGTATTATTCTAATGACTACGCATCATACTAAAACACGTATAATTAATTCATTCGTACACTGCATTAAAACAACTAATAAACGAATAAAGCACTACGGTACGAGAATGTTCTACAATAATGTATTGCTGTTTATGCGCTACGCATCTACGGTCTACGCAAATATCAATAGGTAGGTACGATACAACAATGATTGGCTACAAAATGAAATGAAATTATAATGAAAGCGATCTAAACTACTGTGAATTGAGGTGAATATGAATGATGAATGGGTAAAATTATGAATATGAATGATAGGATAATGTATAGGTAATGAATAATGATTAATGGATGAAACAAGGAATTGGAAAGATCTCACGTATCCTTTGCAATCCGACGACAATGTTTTGTGGGTTCCTCTTCGATATGTTCACCGCCCTTTCCTGACACGCTTATTTCCTATGTAGATGTGATGTCCGAAGTCCGAAGGGCACCGCCGTAGGCTCGGCTCTGAGTGCACCAATGACTAAAGCGGCCACTCCACAGTCAATCAGCTGATGTCTCGAAGAAAAACGATGACCTTGAACTGCGTCGGTGGTTGACCTCTGTTTTGTTCTTGCAACCGCCAAATATTCCAACGGTCGCTGCTTCAAATCTCGAAGGACCAATGGAAGCTCCAGCTCCCTCTGTGTGTATGTGTGTATGGGTTGTTGAATGAAAGGCGTCTCGGCTACAGATATTGAAGTATATTCTTGAATAATTAAATGTGGATTACAATAATGTTTGTATTTAACCGATCGCGACGCGTACAAGATATGGAGTGTCGAGTATATGGGCCGGCGCATCGCCCACCGCGCGACGTCCGCGGCCCCCCCGCTTGCTTCTTCCCCCTCAGTCGTCCGCACCGGTTTGGCGCGAACAGTAAGAAATACTTTGAAAGTGTTGGAAGTATTTAAAAAAAAAACGTTACAATCAGCTTCAAAATTACGAATCCTACAAAACAAATGATTTTGTAATAGTTTTTTATCTAATTCTGTTTATCCACTTTGATGGAGGAATAAAAAACTACCTAATTTATCAATTTAAAAATACTTATTAATTTGCCAACATCTGGATTTGAGTTAATTAGCTAAATAACTAACTTGCACGTTTGCATAACTTGCTTGTAAGGCCGAATTAATAAACCAATTGTAATGACTAGCTAATGCGCGCGACTTCGTTCCCGTGAAAGTCGAAGAGAAAAAAATCCAACGTTTTTGCAAGATTTTTTGTTAGTTGACGAGGTATCATGGTTTCATAAATAAAAAAATTAAATGAACTGTTGTTTCATTTCTACATTTTAATAGTTATTCCCCTTTTGCAATCTCGACTATCGCTTCGCCAGGGGTTCGCCATTTAGGTTACATTAATTTCGCCTGAATACCAATTTAATTAAGAATATAATAATATAAATTAAGAATAACAATTTTCACGAACTGCAGAACTCAAAGGAAAGCACCACCTAGTATAGTAAGTACCTATTATATTATCTGTAGCATGCACAGACCCTGGGACCACAGACCATCTGACCAAGGCAACCTCACAAGGTCATAGGTTTTGTCAAGTCTATTCAAACGAGCCTAAACACTACTAGTTTCTCATTTGTAGTTTAGGAGTTCCAGTGATCACCTGCCGGCTTCATCATCAGACCAAAGCAACCTCACAAGGTCATAGGTTTTGTCAAGTCTATTTAAACGAGCCCAAACACTGCTAGTTTCTCATGTGTAGTTTAGGAGTTCCAGTGACCACAGGCTTCATCATCAGACCAGGACAACCTCACAAGGTCATAGGTTTTGTCAAGTCTATTCAAACGAGCCCAAACACTAATAGTTTATCATGTGTAGTTTAGGAGTTCCTGTGACAACCTTCTGGCTTCATCATCAGACCAAGGCAACCTCACAAGGTCATAGGCTTTGTCAAGTCTTGTCAAACGAGCCCAAACACGACTAGTTTATCATGTGTAGTTTAGGAGTTCCTGTGACCACCTTCCGGCTTCATCATCAGACCAAGGCAACCTCACAAGGTCATAGGTTTTTTCAAATCTATTCAAACGAGCCCAAACACTAGGTACTAGTTTATCATGTGTAGTTTAGGAGTTCCTGTGACCACCTTCCGGCTTCATCATCAGCCCAAGGCAACCTCACAAGGTCATAGGTTTTGTCAAATCTATCCAAACGAGCCCAAACACTACTAGTTTATCATGTGTAGTTTAGGAGTTCCTGTGACCACTTTCCGGCTTCATCATCAGACCAAGGCAACCTCACAAGCTCATAGGTTTTGTCAAATCTATTCAAACGAGCCCAAACACTACTAGTTTATCATGTGTAGTTTAGGAGTTCCTGTGACCACCTTCCGGCTTCATCATCAGACCAAGGCAACCTCACAAGGTCATAGGTTTTGTCAAGTCTTGTCAAACGAGCCCAAACACGACTAGTTTATCACGTGTAGTTTAGGAGTTCCTGTGACCACCTTTCGGCTTCATTATCAGATCAAGGCAACCTCACAAGGTCATAGGTTTTGTCAAGTCAATTTAAACGAGCCCAAACACGAGTAGTTTATCATATGTAGTTTAGAAGTTCCTGTAACCACCTTCCCGGCTTCATCATCAGACCAAGGTACATTCACAAGGTCATTCATCACTGCACCATTTCAATGTTACCGTAACATAGCCACCAAACTTACGTAAGTAAGAATGTCAAATATCAGATTTATGTAACAGTATACAAAGTGCATTCCAAATTTTGAACGGAAATACACGAAGTCATAAAAATATCGCTAGATATTTTAACGCCACCGGTACATACGTAAAATAGGTACCTACTAGATCGGTAGATCGTGTTATAACCTTGAAATGAGGCACACATGGGTGACAAGGTGAAATATCATAATATTGTCAACATTTTAGACATAATGCTTTTTTATTATAGCGCCATCTCTTCTTTTTAATTTAAAATAACATTGCTTACAAAATGAGACGTAAGATGTCGCTACCATCGACTCCCATTTTTTTTCGTCGCTAGCGCCTGATCTGTTGTATTATTTACGGTATTAACAAGTACTCATAAAAATAGAGATCTAATAATAAGGACTTAATGTGGCCAAGTTTTATGTTCGACTTGCGGCATCTGTACTGTATAGTATTATATTTATCTATGGTACTACTACGTAATTATCTCCCCTTCCCGTGAACATATTTCATCAGTTGCGTGTCGAAGTACTTTTTCCGTTAATATAAAGGGTACTTTCTGTCATCAAAAGCAAAAATTTACATACACATACATACATATCGTCACGCCTTTTATCCCCGAAGGGGTAGGCAGAGGTGTATTTCTACACCCACTTTTCGCCAGATGTACTTTAGTCCCACGTAATAAGGGGCGAGCCTATTGCCGTACCGCAAAAATTTAATTTGACAAATTTTCGCGAGCATGTTTTCTCATAATCACGAACTCATTGACGCTTTGATTCGCTTCTTAAATTTGACGCCTAATTAAGTGGAGTTTTTTTGTGACAACGCAAGTGAACTTGTTGAATAATAATGACGTAGTTATAGCAGGTTATTATGCTATTGTATTTGTTATCTACTATCACTACAGTTCGTAGCAGACTCAAAATAAATGGGCGAACTTTTCTTTAATTGCCATTATCTAGGTGTTACTGAATACAACAGTCGGTTTGTCGCAAGTCTGCATTTTAAAAGGGAAGTATTTATAGAAATGTTTATCACAACTACAGTGAAAAATAATTCCTTAGTGATAATATATGAACACCTACTATATATGAACACAACCCTAATGCATACAATATATGAACACTAAATCATTAGTGTTCATATATTGTATGCATTATCATGTTTGTAAACGTCCGATGCTTGTGTAACTGTCATTTGAAATAAACTTGAGACGGTAGTCCGCAATTACATATATCTTTCTATTTCTAGCTGAACGCGTGGTTACGCCCACTTTATTTAGAGCTACTGCTCCGCACCCGTTGCTCAAAGCGTGATGTTATATAGCTTTTCTCTATCCAACACAAACAAAATATACATACTAAACAAGTAGTGCCTGAGATTAGCTTGCTCAACCAAACAGACAAACTCTTCAGCTATATTATAATAAGTATAGTTGTACACACAGGTCACACAGCGACAAGACAAGCTTAACAGTTGCTGTACGATTTTAATCCTTATTTCCCACGCCATAAGAATGGTGCAAAGGTCAAAGTGTGTAGCTGGATAAGTAGCAGTGTATACTTGTACACGTATATATTGGGCAGATGATACTGGGGATTGAAGAGACATGCCATTTGTATAAAATAAAACAATATAATTTAAAACATACGAATGGATTGCAGTTTGACAGGCGAAACCAACATGACATAGGCTGAATTTCAGCGCCATTTATCAAGTGTACTTATACCCGTAAACTTAGTGGACCGTACGGACCGAAGCATCAATCAAAGGGTCAAACCCAGATCTGGGCCTGTCATGCTTACTCCATTACACTGATACGCTTTTAATATATGTAAGCCATTCATGTGTATGTTATACGTAATATACCTATAGGATATAATTTGAAGCTTGATAGGGACGAATTCCTTTCATACACATGAAATAACAAATGCTTCATTCTGAAACGTTTTTGGACGATAGATATCTCGAAATTCTCCAATTAGAGAAAGAATTCATTGTCCAGCCTAGGTGATCGTTCCTTGCTGGCCCATAGCCCGATGTTTCGTATGGTCCTATATTGCGGAGGACTAGTACATTTACTAACCGCGTGCGAAACTGTATTGAAGATCTTCATAGCTCTGTTAGATGTCACCACTGTCTCTGTCTCGCTACTGTACGATAGAGGTCTCTTATAATTGTACGTAGCTGTTTCAATTTGTTTGACGCCGTCGTTCCGGTACCAATTATATAAACCGTACCTTTAAATATTAATATTATATTTGTACAGAAATAGTTCAAGTTTATTCGACCACACAGGCATAAGATTACCAGTCCAATTAAAAGAATCGTAAAGATATAATTTTAATATTTTTACGTAAAAAAACCTGTTTGTTGAAGAATGTTTTCGGCAATTAAATATCACGCTGAGACTCAAAGGAAAAGAGCAATAACCACTAACGTAATTTAACGCGAATAAAACCACAGGGCCCAGCCTCCTAGTCGCACATAAAACCGAAAATTAAACCATTGGGTTTTGTGTGCAATATTAAAACTTAACCATAAGAGACATGTGGCAAATGCTGCTCAGCAAACAGTGTAGACATTTGCGTTGGCAACAAAATGATACTTGGAGTGAGCATGGCTCTTCGTATTATGGAAAACCTAGTTGCGGCTGACGCTGCACGCCCGGAACTAAGGTTGGAGAGAGGGGTCGGTTACACTTTCTCTCCCTCATCCACTCCACCGTCTTATCACAGTATTACTGCCCTGCAAAAGGAGACGCCGGGGTTCAGGGCAGACCACGGCTCCCACATCAGACCTCTTTTAGGTACAGGCTTTTAGGTACGAATGACAGAAGCGAGAGCGCATCCGAATCGAAAGAAAGCTTTGCGATACTGGCCTTACATATTCTAGTCGTCCTTAAAAACAAAACCTTACATTGATATAAATCACAGGTTGTATATAATTATTAAACTCACAGGTTGTATTGAATAGCCAACATGTGCGTAACGCCGTATCGCGTCATAAGTGTATCGCACATAACACGGCCGGGCCAGGCATACGTGTATTGAAAATTTTATTGCGATGAATTTGCACTTGAATTGATGTGATGGGATCACGTTAGTGGGTTTTATGACTTTTATGGGACTATTTATATTACCTTCGCCGTCGTAAGTCGCAATACGACCTTCTATTTCACTTAGTGACCCTTGTTGGCACCCGCAGATTGGTATTACATGATTGTTTGAAATAGAAATATTGTTTATGATGAGTTAAATCGATTATATCAGTTTAGTAGCGTGTTACTTTATCTATTGAAAATTTCTGACTCTGGTCACACTATGAACTATCAAATCAGTCACTCTTTATTCTTTGTCGTTTTCGGAAAAAAGATTGTCTTGCTCCACGCTTTTTTGGTTTTTTCTCGCGTTTTTTGTAGTATTGAAGTAAATTTGTCTTGTAAATTCTTGTATCTGCCGCCCCTTGAACATTACTGACAAGAATTGTAATAAATTTGCGACATATTGAACTTTTGTAAAATTGTATGTCGTCGAGCACGTGCATCGTGATCTGAAGACCCTGACTCTTGGACTCTGGTAGCTATAGGATACTTCATTCATATATTTTGGCCAATATATTTGTATGATTTGTCTAATTTAGCTTAAGCCTGACATCAGTGAAGATTCAGGTAAGTAATTAGTTTAATTTCACCGCTGTGAAAACACAGTACATATATATTAGACCTTTTGCCTTGGCTAGACCAGACTGGATGAATTAATCACGCCTTGACCATGTACTTTTGAAACTGGATCAGTCTAAAAACTCTGCATTTGTGGCTGTATTGAACACATCTATAACTGATCACGCAATGGTATTATTAAAAGTAACCCATAAATACCAAAATAAAATAAATCACAAATTTAAAACTATTATTAACTTTGAATATGCCCATGAAACTCTTACAAACATAGATACCTCATTATTATACCAATGTAGCGATCCTAACATTCTAGCAGATAAGTTAATAGATGTGATCAAGACGTCCCTTCTCACAAACACTAAAACTATAAAAGTTTCTAGTTCTAGACTTACTCTGAAACCGTGGATAACTGGCGGAGCTTTACGCTGTATTAGACTTAGAAACAAAATGCAATATAAGATAAGAAAGGATCCTTACAACATAATCTTAAAAATAACATATAGACGTTTTCGTACGTTTTGCTCCAATTTGATAAAAAAGCTTAAGAGCCAATTCAATAAAAACCAGATTGCATGCTCTATAAAGAAGCCCAGAAAACTTTGGCAAAATATAAATGCTATCACCCACTACAAAAAACCTAAAACATGTAACGAAAATCTTCTCCAAATAACACCGCACCCTTTAGATTCGTTAAACCGTGTAAACCAGTTTTTTGCAGTCATTGGTCAACAATTAGCGGAAGCAATTATAGCTAAAAATGGATTTGACTCGGTACCAGTTATTACAACAGGTACATGTTCGCAGGGTTCTTCTTTTGTCTTGCTTGAAACAGACCCAATAGAGGTTCTTGAAATACTCATGGCCCTGGATTCAGAAAGTGCTCCTGGGTGGGACGGCATACCCACAAAATTCTTAAAGTTGTCAAGGGACTTCGTGGTTCCACTCATATGTCGATTAACCAACATGTGTTTCGAATCAGGAATATTTCCAAAAGCCCTAAAGTATTCGTTAGTTACACCTGTGCACAAGGGTGGAGACGTGAATGATGTCAATAATTACCGACCCATATCTATTCTGCCGGCAATTGCAAAAATAATAGAAAAGATTCTTAATAAGAGACTAATCAATTATCTTAATAAATACAAAATTCTTTCACCTTTTCAATATGGTTTTAGGCAAGGACGTTCAACTCAGGATGCTATTACTGCACTGACATCTAAAATTTTTGACAGAATAGACAGCGGACAAAAATGCATAACTGTGTTCTTGGATTTAAGAAAGGCGTTTGACACCGTCTCTATCCCCATCCTTGTGCAGAGGCTTGAAGCAATCGGAATTAGGGGTAAGCCACTTTCTGTGTTTGACAGTTATTTGCGGGGTAGAAGACAGCAGGTCAGAATCGGTGATTGCTATAGTGCACTAGAAAGAGTTACTTTTGGCGTCCCACAAGGGAGCGTACTTGGCCCGACACTGTTTCTAATATACATCAATGAACTGTGTAACCTTGGAAGCAGTGACGGGACAATATACTCATATGCTGATGATACAGCAGTTGTTTATTCGGGTCGGAGTTGGGATGATGTACGCTATACTGCTGAACGCGGACTGGCTGTGATGGCCGGCTGGCTAAGAACAAATCTCCTAACCCTTAATATCTCAAAGACGAACTATATTTGTTTTTCACCAAGTCTAAGATCAAAACCGGGTGTTGATTTCAGAATTAAGATCCATGAGTGTACTAACCATCAATACCACCAAAATCAACATTCATATCAAGATCGCAACTGTGACTGTCAGGATGTCCAAAGGGTGACCACTATGAGATACTTGGGCATTATAATTGACCAGTGTCTGACCTGGCACCCTCAAATTGATGCAATTATGGCTCGTATTAGGAAACTCACTTGGGTATTTAAAACATTGCGCTATGTTATGTCTCCTAAACTATTAAATAACATCTACATCGCGTTGGCTCAATCAGTAATCACATACTGTATTCCAGTTTGGGGAGGTGCTACGAAAACTAAGTTCCTTGAGCTGGAGAGAGCCCAGCGGTCACTTATAAAAGTGATGTACTTTCTACCGTATAGACACTCTACATACAATTTATATAAAATTAGTGGTTTGCTGACAATGCGTAAGCTTAACTATTTAAATACGACCCTGTATCTACACAAATCCATACCGTTCAATCCGGCTCTACATAAGAAAAGACGAAAAGATACGGTGGCTCAATCACAAAGAGTACGCTCTGCATTCGCAAAACGGCAATATGTAACTCAGTCAGCATTTGTTTATAACAAAATTAATGAAAAAGTAAAGTTTCATCCTATGATTTTTCGTGAATGTAAAAAAGTAATCAGGGATTGGCTTGAAAATCTAGATTACGAGGAAACGGAACAATTGCTGGTAAGACTTACTTAAAATATTACATAATACCATACACAAATGAGCACATGAGCACACAACACACACACACACACCCACACACACACACACACCCACACACACACACACACACACACACATTATACACTCTACAACACACACTATTCACAGCATGTTTTTTATTTTCCTTTTTTTAATAGTATACTAATTTTATATAAAGAAGCTTTGTTACTAGTACTAAAATGGTCTCATATTGTTAATGTTAAAATTAGGGGAAGAAGCGAGACAGCCCCAACACAAGTATTGTGTAATTACTTACTGGGGCGCCTCATTTAACACTGGAAATTGTAACAATTTGAGAAATAAAGATATTTGTATTTGTACGTTTCCACTACCGTCTGCAAACATTTCACAGTCCTTCTAGCCAAACTCTGAACATAATTTTTGGTAAGCAGAGCTTGGTTGAAATCAAGCCAATGTCGCTGTTGAGTGTACTAACCTCAGATTAATATTGTAATCTTGTATCTTATCACATTTTTGTTAGGCCAGTTTTGCTTAAAATACATAATAATTATTTATATTAGTTGACCTACATAATTTGAAACACATTGTCATACATAACCTTAAATCAGTAATTGTTTAACTTGAATTGTTGAAATCTAGCTTAAATTTGTTGTTGTTAGCTTAAATAAGTCAGTTTGATTGGATACATAACAGTTATGTGTATCAATTGATTTAGTTAATTGCATATATTGAGTTTGAAACATTATAATAAACAAATTTGACCTTGCATATACCTTTGTTTTGTTGTAATATACTGATAATATTGTTAGGTAACACATATCTGTGTTACTTAGGGTTGTATAATATCTCAAATAACACAGCCAGATTGTCTGTTGCAAGAAATTAATTAATTAATTTAAAATTTCAACTTTATTAATTTGTTGTAAGTTATCACTTTGTTTTTGTGTCAATATATTGAAACTTTTAATTTTGTTGGGCAGTAAATACCTGTCACTTGCCTGCACCACCAGTAAAAAGGCTAATATAACTTTGTTGGTTTCAAAGAATTAACAAATATTAAGTTTTAATTGATAGTATTGTTTAACGCTTGTCCGAGCTCTTTTGAGAATTAATTATGTCAGCTATCAAGGACTTGCGCGCGGCTGCGGGTGCCATTGCATCAGATTTGCGCTGGTTTGCCTCAGCCAGTGCTCTGGTGAACCGGCCTGATCGCCAGCAGGCCTTATTACAAAGATTTGAGCGGATCGATGATCGCCTGGCAAGTGTGGAACAGCAATTTCGTACTTTCAGCGCTTGCTGTCTCGAAGTGTCAGTTGTTGACTTCACCGCTGACCAGCAAAATAGAGTCAGTGAGGAATATGCCCAGATTTTGGATCTCTATGATGCTGTCTTCAACTGTGCAAGACAGTTAATTGCCGAGAGGGACGGGCAACCCATTTTGAAGCAGGAGCTTCCTAGACCAGCACCGGGACTGGTGAGTAGGCTTCCCACATTGGATCTCCCGCATTTTGATGGCTGCCTAGGAAGCTACCTGGGCTTTGTTAACCTATTCGACAGCCTGGTCGATGACAGGGCTGACCTTCGGCCGACACAAAAATTGGCCTACTTGATGTTCGTTCTGGATGGGGAGGCCAAAGGCCTCATCCAGCATCTGCCCGTGTCTGACGAGGCGTACCAGGCGGCTCGGGACTGAATTACCCGTAGGTACCACAACAAGCAAGACATTGAGCAGATTATGAGTTTGCCCACGCTCACCCGGGTCTTTGGGTTGCGCACCCAACTTTTGAACCCGCTATTGGTGGCAACCAACGCCCTTAAGTGCTTGGATCTGCCCGTGGACCAATGGTCCTACCTATTGGTGCACATTGTGCTCAAAAAGCTGCCTGCCGACGTGAGGTCGTGATTTGAACAGCGCTTTGGTGGGGATAGTGCGACGTCAGAACCATTAGAATTTAACAAAATACTTGACAATCTGAATTTTTCGGATATATGTATGTTGTCGACTCGAAATCTTAATTTTTTTATGTTTTATTATTCAGGTAAGGTTTCGATCGAGTCTACCGTACTCCTTGACGAAATTATTAATATAGATTTGACACTGCGATGGTAGCGCAGTCGGTCGGTTCCAATGTGAAACATTAAAAAATCAACAACTACTTACAAATAAAAAATTTACTAAAACAACATTTTCCAGTGGACTAATGAATTTAAACCATTCTCAAGTCCCCTTGAACACACACGAAAAATTTAATCAAGATCGGTCCAGTCTGTTTGAAATAGAATTGGTTTTTATATAAGTCAAATCGATTATATCGATTAAGTAACATTTTGTTTAGTCTATTGAAAATTTCTGACAATGGTCACACTGAACTGTCAACTTCCGTTCTTGCCTTGAAAAATTAACACGCCGTTTTGGTCTCTCTCGCGTGGAATATCGTAATAAAATTGGAACCCGATTGAGTGCCTTCTTCAATCAACTGGTATCGGTTATTTGTGATAAAAGATAAGTTGTATCTTAATGAACATTTGTGAAATATTGAACTTTGTAAAACACGTGTGTGAATTCCTGTTTGGTGCCTGGAGTAGGACTTCGCCGAATTGGACACTGGTATTTATTCGATTCTCTTGTTATTTTGGCCAAAATTATGAGTTAATCTTATAGGTCCACTCAAGAGCATCAGTGAAGATATCAGGTGAGTTGAAACATCTTATTAATATTAGTTGTGATTCGCTGTGCAACGCAGTGCATTGTGTCTGGATTCTTGTCTATCGTGGTCAGGTGGATGTATTACAGCTTCCACTGCAACTCTGAACAGTTTCCTACCTGGCTACGGTAATTCTAGACACAGTCGTTTAGGAGAAGTTCAGTGACATACACACGCACACGAGAAACATATATATAAAGATTTGCAATCACGTGGTGGACTCCTACTAATGGTTCATAATTGTTTATTGGCTTTCGCAATTTAAAACTCATTTGTGATGAAGCCTATACGTACTTAAAATTTTAAGTGGGTCTGCGTCTTTTATGAATTATGGTATCCGTTTTCAAGCACACGCGGGAGGTAGCGAACCGACAACATCGGCGAACGCACCCCCTGCGGGAGGTAGCGAACCGACAACGTCGGCGAACGCACTCCCCGCGGTTGGTAGCGAACCGACAACATCGGCGAACGCAGCCCCCGCGAGACAACAAACAGCTGGTGCAACGTAACAGCGTGGACATCCGGCCCCAGCCAGCGTGATGAGGGAACCGCCCAGGACGAAGCAACCGGCCGGACGCGGCGTGATTGGTGGACGCAGCAGCTCAGGCACGCAAGCGGAAGCCACGCGGACGGCGAAGAGTGAGCCTTCGGGCTCGCTCCCGCCGGCTGCACGCGCCGCTCCGACCGGTGCAGCGCAGGGCGCCCCGCGTCGCGCCCCACCGACGGCAGTTGGAGATGCGGAGCCGGCCGCCCCATGGGGCACCACCGGGCCACGCCGCAAATGCGGCCCTAGAAAAGGCGGACCTCGACACGCACCGACCACCCGGCGCTCTCGGGACGGCCCACTTCGGCGACACCGTCGAAGAGGAACCGTCACAACGACACACCACTAAGCGCCACGACGAAGCGTGTAAGAGTGGACGCAACACCAAAGAGGGCAGCGATGAGCTACGCCGATGCGACTAACTCGCATCTGATGGTGGCCGTCGTTGACAAACAGCGCTGTGACGGGACTTGACGACGAGCACGACTCGTCTGACGGGGAGTCCGTGGACATCAATGTTCTCGGATCTTCTTCAGACTACAGTCGTACAAATGAACCTCCAGCACAAGCAGATTGCAACGGCTACCCTACGCAGCACACTATAGCCCTAATCCAGGAGCCGTGGATTAGAGGCGACACCATATGTGGACTTAAAAACATCGGAGGTAAGATATTGCACAAGAGCTCGGCACCTAAGCCGAGAACATGCATATACATTCCCCGAACGATATTAGCACTGCGGCTGACTAACTTTTGTTCTAGAGACCTCACCACCGTGTGGATACGAACAGGGCCCGGCATCAGATGCTGATACTAGCCTCGGTTTACATGCCTGGAGATGAGGAGATCCCATCGAAGGAGCTGGCCGAGCTAATGCAGCACTGTGAGGACCACGGCTGGCAAATAATACTGTCGGCAGATGCCAACGTCCACCAACCACTGTGGGGAAGCCCTGAGGCAAATAGACGAGGTGAGATCCTAACTGAATACATATTCACAACAACCCTATCTGTAGTCAACAACGGCTCAGAGCCCACCTTTGTTAGCTCCAGATATCAAACCATAGTAGACGTTACACTGGCATCGGATGGAGCCGCGGAACTCGTCACGAACTGGCATGTGTCCGCCGAACCATCCTTTGCCGACCACAGGCGTATCTGCTATGACATACAAGTGCAAGAGAGGGTCCTGCAACCAAAGCGCAACCCACGCAATACCAACTTTGCGAGATACAAGACCCTGCTCGAACAAGACATAGCCATGTCAAATTTCAATGACATAACCGACAGCACTGCACACATAGAACACAACACTAATTTATGAAGGAAATTCATACAACGTAGCTACCAACAAGCCTGCCCCATCACACTATGAAAGACAGGTAGTGTCTAGAATTACCGCAGGCAGGCGGGTATTTTCATGCGCAGTGGAAGATGTAATACATCTACCTGACCACGATAGACAAAGATCCAGACACAATGCACTGCGTTGCACAGCGAATACAAGTACTAAGAAGGTACATGAAAATTTTACCTTATATCTCCTGGTGATGTTCTTGAGTGGAGTCCTGGAGGCAAGTTAGATACACACAAGACTAAAATTGGCCAATATTAGCAAGTGAATTATCTTTACTTTACCAGACTCCAACGCAGCGTCTTCAATGCACGATGCAAGTTCACAGGATTCACAATTCACAATTACAGTTTTGCAAATGTCAATGTTCAACTCAACTTTTGCCGGGCAAACCAAAGGCGGCAGGGTAAGAATTCACAAAACAAATTCGCGAAGCTGGTTTATGTGCTTTCAAAAGGGCGATTAATTTATTCCAACACGCAAAAATACAAATTTACAATACTGCGTGGGCGCAAGAAATTCGTGTCTTCCAAGCAACTTTTTCAGAACAGGAAGTGAATGACAGTTCAGTGTGACCATTGTCAGAAATTTTCAATAGACTAAACAAAATGTTACTTAATCGATATAATCGATTTGACTTATAATAAAAACTAATTCTATTTCAAACATCCACCCGCCCCGGACCGGCCTACCGGTCCGCTAATCGGTTGGTAGACGTGACAATGTTGCAACCGCTCTCCTCAGAATCGAACCGTCCACCAAGACCTCAGCAAATCGGGGAACTCCATCAGCCCCAGTTACCAAACGAAGGATGCGCCCCCTGCGCCATCTGAGTGGCGGAAGGTTAGCCTCCTTGATCAAAACGAGGTCACCAATCTTGGGTGGATCGGTCTTGTCGGTCCACTTAACGCGTTGCTGGAGTATGTGCAAATATTCCAAATTCCAGCGTTTCCAAAAGCTCTGAGTAATCTGGCGTACCAATTCAAAACGCGAGAGACGACCAGGTCTCGTATCAATATAGGGGTACTCAGGCAAGGCGACAAGTGGGCGACCAATCAAAAAATGGCCCGGCGTAAAGGCCTCCAAATCATTCGGATCTGAGGAGATCGGGCACAATGGCCGAGAGTTCAAAACGGCCTCAATCTTACAAAACACAGTTGCGAGTTCCTCAAATGTAAGGACAGACTCACCGATTGTCCTGCGCAAGTGTGTTTTGGCCGGTTTTACGGCGGCCTCAAATATACCACCCCAGTGTGGACAATTTGGTGGGGAAAACAACCAAGTTACCCCACGTCGGGCAAGCCTATCACCTATATCAGCTTTGTTGGTTTCAAGGAAATTAACAACATCATTCAAATAATTATAGGTGCCCTTGAAGTTAGTGCCGCAGTCAGAACGGATCAAGGAAGGCAGCCCTCTGCGGGATACAAATCTGTCAAATGTGGCTACAAACGCCTCGGTCGTAAGCGAGGAGAACAGTTCTAAGTGTACGGCCTTTGTGGAGAGACAAACAAAAACACACAAGTAGGCCTTAACAGTCTTGCTGTTTCGAAGTGTCGACGTTTTCACCAAAAAGGGACCAGCGAATTCCGTGCCAACACCGTCAAACGTCCTGCTCTCCGTTACGCGATCTGCCGGTAAGTCTCCCATCAACGGCTGCATGGTAGAAGCCTTGAGCTTATAGCAAGGGATGCAGCGAAAGACTACACTCCGAATAATTCTTCGGGCAGACAAGATCCAAAACTCGCGTTGCAAAATGGCCAACAAAGCATTACAACCAGCATGCGAATTTTTAAGGAGACGGTCAGTTACCAACAAGCGTACCAAATGACCGTCTTTGGGTAAGAAAAGGGGGTGACGTGCTCCGTAAGGGAGGTTGGCGTTCTTGAGACGCCCTCCAACGCGCAAGTTACCCGTATCGTCCAAAACGAGGTTTAATTTAGAGACAGCTCCCGACAATTTCGATCTCCCTGATTTAAGGATAGCAATCTCCTTTTCAAAATGCGCCAATTGCACAGAACGAACCCAAAAGGTGAGGGACTCCTGTCGTTCCTGAGGTGAGATAAACGGTATCAGTCGTTTCTATTGTGGGTGCCTAAAGTTAAAAACAAAAACGCTTTATCCAAGCAGTGACACCTAACAACCTGTCGAGGGAGCTGTAACAATTTAACAAAAAATCGGGGTCGAAGGCTCATTCCACCTTTTTAAGAGCGAGTGTTCGTAGACCCGGCAAATTAGAAGTATTCAAAACTGGCATTCGAGGCCAATCAGTTTCTGGTCGACTCAACCATTCCGGACCCCACCACAGCGAATGACCTATCAAACTAGGCGTCAAGCATCCGCGCGAGGCACAATCAGCGGGGTTGAGCTCACCTGGCACGTGTCTCCAAACAAGTTTGACTTCGGATTTCTGGATTTGGGAAACGCGATTAGCGACAAATACCTCCAAGGTGTGCACAGACGCCTTCAACCAATAAAGTATAATTTGGCTGTCTGTCCAGGCGTAAGTCTCATTAATACAAATGCTTTTACCCAAAGTGTTAGACACGTGGTTCAATAAGCGTACAAGTAGTGCTGCTCCCGAGAGCTCCAATTTCGGAATGGTCAGAGATGTCCGAAGGGGTGCAACCTTGCTCTTCGCCATGATCAGGGAAACCCTCACCTGACCTGATACACTAACTGTGCGCAAGTACACCACGGCCGCGTGACCACGTTCCGAGGCATCACAAAACCCGTGAAGGGTGGCCTTGTACTTCCCGGGAGGAAGGATGGGACGAGGCAAGGAGATCTCGTTGACGGCAGGAAGTGAGGATACAAAGGAGGTCCATTCCTCAACAAGAGTGCCGTGGAGAGTTTCGTCCCAGGTCAATCCTGCTGTCCAAAGTTTCTGCAAGAAGCATTTTGCCCAAAATATAATTGGACAGATCCAACCATTCGGATCAAAGGTTCTGGCGACAGTAGACAATACGAGACGTTTAGTCCAAGAACACGGCAATTTCAAGTCTACGTTATATGTAAAGATGTCTTGGACTGGTCTGTACTGAACGCCGAGAACAGCCATCATGGCGGGGTTGTCAACAATCTCAAACAAATGTGGATCTTGCTGATGATCCTCTGGCAAGCCTTCCAAAAGCGCTGATGAGTTGGAAATCCATTTGCGCAACTAATAACCAGCGGAGGCCAAAATACCTATCAATTCGTCCCGCAGGAGGATCGCCTCGTCCGCTGTAGAGGCGCCCGAGCAAATGTCATCGACGTAAATATCGTCTTTCAAGATGGCGGAGTCTCGTGGGAAACGTAAGCCTTCTCGGTCTGCGAGCTCCCAAAGAGAACGTATTGCCAAATAGGGGCTCGACCTTAACCCGTACGTATTGGTATTGAGCTCGTAGACGACCATGGGATCACGAGAAGACTCTCTCCAAAGGATCAGCTGGAAGCGACGGTCATCAGGGTGGATAATCGTCTGCCTGAACATCATTTTTATATCGGCCGCAAAGACAACCTGATATCGTCGGAAGCTGGTGATGACGTCACAAAGTTTCTTGACCAACTTGGGACCAGAATGCAAGCACTGGTTCAAGGATACGCCTGTTGAAGTCTGCGCAGAACCATCAAACACTGTGCGCAGCTTGCCAGTTGATGGCTTCAATACCGCATGATGCGGGAGAAAGTAGTGCTCCACCGAACGCCAATCCAAATTTGACACAGACATGTGTCCCAATTGTTCACATTCCCTCATGACTTCAATGTACTTCTGTCTGAGCTCCGGATCACGACCCATGCGGCGCTCCATGGCCAACAACCTCTTTTCGGCTAAAGGTCGTGACTCACCAAGCGGAGGCCGAACAGACAGGAAGGGTAGCCTCGAAATGATCCGACCAGAACGGAGTCGACCAGTGTTGTTCTGGAAGAACAGCTCGCACTCCTCATGTTCTGGATTCAAACGAGCAGCTTGAGGAGGCTCCTCTATCTCCCAAAACCTCTGAAATGCATTAGAGAGAGCAGAGCCTACAGCCAACAAATTTTCAAGTTCGGGTGGAGGGGGGTCCCTAGGTACAGGTCCCATCAAAGCAAATACAAATATGGTCGGGATGGCAGTCAAACCATTTGGCACCAAGATCCGTTTCCCACCAATCAAAATTCCATCGAGGACATCAGAGCCAATCAACAAGTCGATTTGTCCCGGTGTGTCAAATTTGGGGTCTGCCAGTTCCAATCCCGATGTCAAATTCACCACAGCAGCAGGTAGATGTTTTTGTGGATGCATGCCCAAAATATTCTTCAACACAATAGCCGAGGTTTTAATCCTCGGGGTTGAAGATTCAACAGGGCCAAACAAGACCTTAACTTGCCCTTCAACATTAGAGGCTACGTCACCTATGCCCCGTATACAATTTGGAAAAGAGCCCATATTTAATTTAACCTGCCCTACCAAATAAGTGGAAATAATGCAACCTTGTGAACCTGTGTCCAATATAGCACGGACAGCAACAGAGGTCCCCGTGGGTCCCCAGACCCTAACAGCAAACGTTGGTAGGATAACGGTCTCAATGGGGGAGGTTGTGGTATTATAGGGCAGGGGTTAATGACCTATTGTTGCCTGGGCGGCGACCGTTGGCCTGGACCAGGCAAGTCAAAACGAGGGTGCGGCTTGAAGTCCTCAAAAGTGCGATGACTCGATCCGCGCGCCATCTGTGGGGGGTCATAATGACGCACCCGCGTCATTATGACCCCCCACACCAAAACGAGGTGGGCGCGAGTCAAGGCGGGGACGCTCCGCCAAGGGAGGGGAATACCTGGGGCAGCAGTCATGGTGCTGGTGACGCTGAACAGCACATTCAGGTGCGCGAGAGAGAGGAGGCGTGCGCACGCTACGGTTCTCCAAGCGGGGCGAGTGGCGATCAATTGAGCGAGGCGACTCTCAGCTACGCGCCGGTGAGCCTCGGCTGCCACCTTCAAAACACCCGCCCGTGCGCGGCGTCGGCTGGTTGGACAAGCGGCCAACCTCTCTGGCATTCATACAGAGAATGTCCAAATGCTGTCCTCCACAGTGAGGACAGGGGCGAGAGTTTGGGCAGTCTCGCTGGTAGTGGGACCCCAAACAAGAGAAGCAAAGGCGGCGGGCATTCGCGATGCGCCTACGAGAGGCGACATGTAGGTCCAAGAATGCCCTACAACTGGCCGTTCTGTGCCCCGTGACCTTGCAGTAGGAACACTCCGCTGGGCTCTGCGTGACCGCAAAGCGAGGAGGGCGCCGGTCAACATTGGCTCGGGTGTGAACGCGAGCCTGCTCCTTGACCTTGGGCGGCTGCGTCTTAGCCAGCGTGTCACCACCGGAGTTGTCCAAGACCCGGCACTCATCCTCCAGGAACCTCTCCAGGTCAGCAAAGGGGGGCAGATGGGTCGCGCTATCCCCACCAAAGCGCTGTTCAAAACGCGACCTCAGGTCGGCAGGCAGCTTTTTCAGTACAATGTGCACCAATAGATAGGACCATTGGTCCACGGGCAGGTCAAGGCACTTAAGTGCGTTGATGGCCACCAAGAGCGGGTTCAAAAGTTGGGTGCGCAACCCAGAGACCCGGGTGAGCGTCGGCAAACCCAAAATCTGCTCGATGTGCGTGTCGGCGAGGCCACGCTTATTATGGTACCTACGGGTAATTAGGTCCCGAGCCGTCTGGTACGCCTCGTCAGACACGGGCAGATGCTGGATGAGGCCCTTAGCCTCCCCATCCAGAACCGACATTCAATATGCAAATTTTTGTGCTGGCCGAAGGTCAGCCCTGTCATTGACCAGGCTGTCGAACAAATTAACGAAGCCCAGGTAGCTTCCGAGGCAGCCATCAAAATGGGGGAGGTCCAAAGTAGGGAGCCTGCTCACCAGCCCCGGTGCTGACCTCGGAAGCTCCTGCTTCAGGCCGGGTTGCCCTTCCCTATCGGCAACTAGTTGTCTCGCACTATTGGAGACAGCATCATACAGGTCTAAGACCTGGGCATAGTCTTCACTGACCTTATTTCGCTGGTCAGCGGTGAAATCATTGATTGACACTTCAAGACAGCAAGTGCTGAAAGTGAGGAATTGCTGTTCCACACTTGCCAGGCGATCGTCAATCCGCTCGTACCTTTGAAGTAAGGCCTGCTGGCGATCAGGCCGGTTCACTAAAGCACTGGCCGAGGCAAACCAGCGCAAATCTGATGCAATAGCACCAGCAGCCGCACGCAAGTCCTTGATAGCTGACATAATCAAAATTCAAAAGAGCCCGGACAAGCGTTAAATAATATTAACAATCAAAACTTAATATTTGTTAATTCTTTGAAACCAACAAAGTATTAGCCTGTTTACTGCAAGTGCAGGCAAGTGACAGGTATCTACTGTCCAACAAAATTAATAGTTTCAATATATTGAAACAAACACAAAAGTTATCAAAAGTTGTAACTTATAACAAATTAAAAGTTGAACTTCAAATTAATTAATGAATTATTTGCAACAGACAGACTGGCTGTGTTATTTGAGATATACAATAGTAAGTAAGCACAGAATATGTGTTACCTAGCAATATTATCTATATATTATAACAAACAAAGGTTTATCAAAAGTTTGGTTATTATAAGTAATGATTCAAACTTAATATAATTATGAGATAAACTAAATTTACTAAATTTATTGATACATACAGCTGTTATGTATCCAAACAAACTGATTTATTAATGCAACAACAAATTTAAGTTAGATTTCAACAATACAAATCAACAATTACTGATTGAGGTTATGTATGACATGTGTTTCAAATTATCTAGGTTAACTTATACAATTAAATATTATGTACTTTAGACAATACTGACCTGAGAACACTACACACTGTTAACCTGTTAAGAAATAAGATGCTTAGCTCAGATACAAGTTTACAATATAGGCACAGTTAACCACGCTCTTGCTATCAAAAAATATGTCTAGAATTACCGCAGGCAGGCAGGTATTTTCAGGGTGCGCAGTGGAAGATGTAATACATCTACTTGACCACGATAGACAAGGATCCAGACACAATGCACTGCGTTGCACAGCGAATACAAGTACTAAGTAGGTACATGAAAATTTTACCTTATATCTCCTGGTGATGTTCTTGAGTGGAGTCCTGGAGGCAAGCTAGATACACACAAGACTAAAATTGGCCAATATTAGCAAGTGAATTATCTTTACTTTACCAGACTCCAACGCAGTGTCTTCAATGCACGATGCAAGTTCACAGGATTCACAATTCACAATTACAGTTTTGCAAATGTCAATGTTCAACTCAACTTTTGCCGGAAAAACCAAAGGCGGCAGGGTAAGAATTCACAAAACAAATTCGCGAAGCTGGTTTATGTACTTTCAAAAGGGCGATCAATTTATTCCAACACGCAAAAATACAAATTTACAATACTGCGTGGGCGCAAGAAATTCGTGTCTTCCAAGCAACTTTTTCAGAACAGGAAGTGAATGACAGTTCAGTGTGACCATTGTCAGAAATTTTCAATAGACTAAACAAAATGTTACTTAATCGATATAATCGATTTGACTTATAATAAAAACTAATTCTATTTCAAACAGGTAGTAAAACACAATGGTGGGGATCAGAACTGGAGAAACTCAAGCGTAATCTGAGGAAACTCTTCAACCGGGCCAAAAACACAAGGAAAGACACGGATTGGGACAAATATAAAGAAGCCCAGTCGCACTATAAGAAACGCATACGATTCCGCAGGGGAGAGTCCTGGCGAAATTTTTGCACCAACATTAACACCACATGCGAGGCAGTCAGGGTAAAAAAGATCCTATCCCAGGACAGCAACAAGACATGGAAATAAGCCAAGTGCTAATGGAAACACACTTCCACATTGGGAAGAATCAGAACACAGACCATCGACCCAAACGGACTGGACGATAGCCAATAACATGGTTACCGTGGACCAGCTGAAATGGGCAATTGATAGCTTCCAGCCGTACAAATCTGCAGGCCTGGACGAAATAACACCAGCACTTCTACAATGGGGCTGCACAGCGATTATGCCACAGTTACTCAGCATATATAGAGCATCTATAGCGCACAATTACATACCACGAAGGTGGAGGGAAGTAAAAGTCATATTTCTCCCAAAACCGGGCAAAACGGATTACACTCAAGCAAAATCGTTCAGACCTATCAGTTTAACCTCCTTTTTGCTGAAAACGCTGGAGAGGCTCGCTGACAGATACCTGCGGGAAGGCGCGCTGCTACGCAGAACACTACACCCGCAACAACACGCCTACAGAAGTGGTAGATCAACGGAATCAGCGCATTACTCCGTAGTGGGGACCATAGAGACAGCGCTATCTGACAAACTAAGTTATTTAAGTAAATATTGTATGTCCTCATGTTTACTGGTGTACAATAAAGTGTTAATCAAAAGGCTGCCCACAGGGAGGTGTCCTATCACCCCTGCTTTGGAACATAGTGGTAGACGATCTGTTGAGAAGCCTGAATGACAAATGCTTCTACACGGTCGGCTACGCAAATGATATAACCATCCTAATCAAAGGAAACTCGGAAGACATGATCCATTATCGGATGCAAGCAGCCATCAGGATCATGGAACAATAGTGCAACCACCATGAACTGACGGTTAACCCAAATAAAACGGAGCTAGTACTTTTCACCAACAAAAGGAACACCCGTATGACCAGAAAACCAAATCTTTTTGGCACGGAGCTCAACCTATCGAGTGAAGTCAAGTACCTGGGCGTAACACTCGACCACAAGCTCAACGGGAATAAACACATCACCACTAAGACCACAAAAGCATGTACAATCTTCTGGCAGTGCAGGAGAATAATAGGCAAGAAATGGGGTCTCAAACCATTCATCACCCTCTGGATCTACACTGCCATAATACGCCCCATGCTCACATACGGTGCAGTAGTGTGGTGGACATGCACTCAACTAAGCACAGTCAAGAGCAAGCTGCAGAGCATACAACGCCTCGCCTGTCTGGCCACAACAGGCTGCACGAAAACAACTCCAACAGCGGCATTGGAGGTGCTTCTCGACTTGCGACCACTGCACCTTATCATCCAGCAGGTGCCGCCGCGATCCGGCTCGATAAGTTCGGGCTTTGGAGAAGAGACGACCGAATAACCCATGCACGCCTGAAAAGGACATTAACTAACGAGATCCCGATGCTAGATGCAACGTGCGACCTCAAACCTAAAACCTTTGTCTTTAACAAAAAATACCGCATACAACTGCAAGAAGAGCACAAGGACAGCTCTGGTATACACGAAGTTAGAGTATACATAGACGGCTCAAAAACAAAGTATGGGACAGGTGCCGGAGTATTCTCCTATGACTTGAACATCAATCTCTCAACATCGCTTGGTAAACTCAACACCATCTTCCAAGCTGAATGCGTTGGGATTATAAGGGCGGCGACGGCGATCGCGGCCAGAAACGTGAGTAACCTGTCAATACGCATCATCACAGACAGTGCCTCAGTACTACAAGCTCTCGACGGCAACTGCTTTAACAGCGGCCTAATTATGGAGTGCCACAAAGAGCTGCAAAAAACTGCAGCGAGGAATCGGGTCACGCTCCAGTGGATACGAGGACACACTGACTCCACGGGCAATGACGCAGCAGACCAACTGGCAAGGAAAGGATCGGACACAACAACTCTGGGACCCGAACCAATTGTTCCGATACCTTTCAACCAACTAAAAACGTGGTTACGCGAGAGAACCCTACAACAACATGAAAAAGAGTGGGCAGAGTTAAAAGAGTGTAGGCAATCTAAAGATGCCTTTCCCCAATTAGACAAACGACTCTCGCAAAAACTGTGGCACGCCAACAGGAAAACACTCAAGCATCTGACTGGCATAATAACCGGCCATTGTCCATTAAACAAACATCTCTACAATATCGGCGTCACGGACAGCCCACTATGTAGGGGCTGCATGGAGACCGAAGAAGCACCCGCTCATGTGATCCTACCAGCGTGAGCGACCAACGTACAAGTTACATGAACAATCCCAGAACCATGAGTGAAGCCATACGCAACACTGGTCAACTCATGGCCTTCTGGAAGGAGCTTGCTTGGTATGAGTAGCAGGCGACAACCGTGTCACTACTCACGCACAATGGCCAAATTCAGTGGCTAAGTGCGGAAAACACCTGTCCAACTAACTAACTAACTATCCGTTTTCAAGTCCTAATTGCGTAAATGCTTATTTTTGCATTATAAATATAGACAGTGAATAGACATCGTTAGTCTGTCACGTCAAAGTACTAAAAGAGTGGCGAAATCCACATTTCAAGAAGGCTCCGTTTAGGTCTTGCCAGTCTTAATGTCACTACGGCTGACATACACAAGGTTCATTTTTATAAATAAAGATATAAGCCCGTCAAATATCGGGCCAAAGAGAGATATAATATACCCTTTAATAAGCATTTACACCAGTCAGACCTATCTACAATGATCCTATTATATTGTAAGGTCTTAACATTAAGAAATCCGTATTTATAGTTAAAAAGAAATTGTCATCTGAAAATTTTTGCTTAAAAGCATGCGGCGAATGATAGCTAGAATTTTTGCGAAAGAAGATTGATCGTAGTTTTCATCAAATATTAGTAATACTGCGAATAAGCGGGTTTAAGATAAATATATTAAAAAGTCATATAAAACGTGTGTAAAGATGAAACATGTCACGTTTTATAGTGCTTTGTAATTTTAAACTATCAACATGGCTTTTAAGTACTAACGCAAAATCAATCACTGCCTGTATAAGCAGACGAATAGAAATAGTTCAACAATCAGACATAGATAGAACAGTTGCAGTAAACTGAATTGAATGAATTTGAATGGTTTAAAATATCTAGACCATAAATATTTTAAAACTTTCACGATTTGGTAT
The DNA here is from genome assembly GCA_944739405.2 of Euclidia mi. NCBI lineage: Eukaryota > Metazoa > Arthropoda > Insecta > Lepidoptera > Erebidae > Euclidia > Euclidia mi. Next base: position 36,474,502 of record OX123190.2, read on the forward strand.
TTTAGTAACGGCTGATGTATAGTTTGGTAGTTTCTACGTTGCTGAGTTTGTTTTAGTACCTACTTTGGACCGAGCAAACACTTTGATCTAATATGATGATGTACAAAATTTTATACTTATTTACCGCTCACTCTTTCTCGTTTCTCTATCCCTTGCGTTGCGGACATGGCTGAAAATGTAAATATAGAATCAGTACTTCAATGTTGACGTTCATCAACGCGACATCGAGACCTAAGTGAATCTTAAATTTGACTTGACCAAAGTACAGATATTAAATCTATGCTTTATAAAATTATTATTTTATGGAATGACCAATGTTCCGATGGACTTTAAACGAATTAATATGGCCCATTCCTTTGTGCGGTCGGTTTCGGACAGCCTGTTAAGGTGGGTGGTTCAATGACATTACGTTCCGTGGTATGAAGGATGTCAAAAGCAAGCCCTCTGTAAATTGTGTCGACGTTTCACTGTTTCCAATTTTATTTTACTGGATGACGCCTATCTATATATCAAGATCAATAGATCAATTTTGGATGAAAAATTTTATATTTTTCAGACATTTATTGCTAGTTTGTAAATTAAGATTTAAGATTAAGTGATGGGTATTCGTTGCCTGGTAAACAATGTACTTTTTAGGTATTTTAATGGCGATTGAATTTCAGGTACGCCGATAATACTATTACTACTGGTAACCCCAACTGTCGGACTATGAGATTCGATTGGCCATTTTATAAAATTATAAAAGACAACTCAATACACCTTTTTGCTCAACCCGATCCCTAACACTACCGCAGTGAAAAAAAAACGTCGAATTAGGTAGGACGAGACACAAGGATTGATAACATGAATCAACGTTCTATAAATGATACGGACTTACATGGATTAGTGGTGTGCCGGGTGATCCGTAACCTTGGATAACCGAAGAAGAAAAAGATCTGTATCCGTTACTTTTAGCGGAGCATGAACAAATTTTTTGCAATGATAAATTTAATTAGTGTTTGCAGAGAATAAAAAAACAGTATCTTTTTCGATCTTTAACGTATGGTTAGCGCCATTATGTTCACGTGCACCTAAATAAGTCAGTAAAAGGCTCTATACGGCTAGGTATAGATTTTCAACCCACCGGGCACTTCACTAGTACGGACCGATCGGCCTTTTACCGTCTCGGAACAAGTAGCATAATTTAACATCAACGTATCACAAAATTGGCCCATTTACGTCAAATCCGTAAAATAAAAGGCTAGACAAATAGGGAGCACTTGAGCGAAGGTCACGTTGCGATAAAATGAGATAGAAGGAAAGGGATTTATATCGTATCTTTGAGATCGTATATATACGGTATTTTATTTAAAGATGGCAATTGAAATTGGAATGGCTTATTTGCGATGACGTGAATGCAACTATATGCAAATGATTAACTATTATTGGAAGTGTTAAGTGGTTATTGGAAGTAACGACGTACGAAACTGCTTATGGGAAGCTAGGCAGATATTGTAGTAGCCAACACGATGCTTGCAATTCTCGAGTGACGAGTGTTTATGACCCGCTTATGAGATGGTTTGAGTATGAGTGGTAACATATTCTGGGTTATTATTATTACCTGCTATTAAATAAAAATACTGTCAAAATTGGAGACATCCTAAAAAAGGACAGATCAGAGGTACTTTAAATAGAAGACCATGCATGAGAAACTTCATGAGAGTGTAGGAGGTGCAAGGGAGATAATATATGTCAAGAACGTTGCAAATGGCGTTCCGTAGTCTCTGCCTACCCTTTCGGAAAACAGGCGTGAGTCTATGTATGTATGTACTGTCAAAATATCCGCATAGTCTAATCTAAAATGTCAACATTGGTGTTGCGAGTTATAAAGAAAACGAGCGGTTTGCTTTTATAATTACAGCATGTGTAGAAATAGAAAATTCGCTGATGTGGTGTCGCATACATAGCGACAATATTGATAGCACTAGAAACATGACTGTGATGCAAGAGTACAGATTAAGATTGTAAGATGACGTATATGCATTGGCTGCTAAAAGTTTCGTATATATATTATCATCATCAATACGAATAACCGATTTCAAAGAGCTGCTAGTGATGGGATGGTAGTTGAGTCTTTTCCGCCGGCTGTGCACCAACTAGGTAATTTGGGAAGTGATGGTACCTACAGTAACTTGAACCGAAATATATGTAGTTACCTAACCTAAAGGCTGAATGAAGTGTTTTGTTTTGAGTGGCGGTCTGGAAAGTTCTTGCCTGTGCAGAAACGGCGTAGTGTGCAAAAGCAGAAGGTAGAGGTAGAGGTGAAGTACTTCGCGTTTTCTTCAGACTATAGACAGACTGTTACACTATTATATCTAAGAATTGCATTATACTCTCAACAAAGATGTATGTATGTGGACGATCGATTACCAGCCCAGTATATGAACAGTCCCACTGTAGGGCACCCGAGACCTTCTGCGTAGCAGTCTGTCGGTCTCTCCATTAGGCTATCGCTGCTTACGATTTGTGGACAATCATCCAATTGAGGGTATAATGTTAACACAGCGTTTGAAAACAGGCGCAAAAAGAATGTCACCCTAGTTGTTTTAGACCGTCACACCCTACATCCTACTCAGTCTAGGCAAAAAGTAGTTAATATTGTTACGGACGGGGTAACTGAATTGTAAGGAAACACCGAGTAGCACTGATGACACTTTATTCAGCTTCACACACACGACGCGTCGTTCGATTTCGACGCGGACAGCACCAACACTAACGTCTTTTGCACTGCACTTCACTGCACTTCACAGCACTACACTTTCACTTCACTTTATTTCACTACTACTTCTTTCTTCCTTTTACTTCTTCCTTTTCTTCTCCACTTTATCACTTTTCGACTTAAACTGGCGCTCAGCGCGTCTACACCGCCTTATATACCCCTCGGAATGTTCTAGATCCACCAATTTCGATTGTCTTTTCATTATTCGATTGTTTTTCCATCTTCTGTCTCTTTTTAACCTTTCCATTCCTTCCTGAAGTTTCTAGAATTTTCCAATCTTTATTCGAAATATTTAAATTTGTTTTTCCATCTCCTGTCTCTTTTTAACCTTTCCATTCCTTCCTGAAGTTTCTAGAATTTTCAAATTTTTACTTGAAATGTTTAAATAATCTTTTTTTAAATGTTTGCCTAATATTCATAAACATTTTCCAAATTTCATAAAAACCATAATCCACATAACTGTTAAGACTGGGATTTGAACACACGCCCCCAGAACGTGAACGGAATGTGTCATCCGCACGGCCATCGCCTTGTTGTCAATGACTGGTGAATTTGGCGAACACTTGACACAGCTCAACAGAATTCAGACATATTTTGCAAAGTTTTAATCTTAAGCTAGGAGTAAATGAGCCCACCCGACTGATAAGTGGAACGTGCATCGACAAAATAATTTTTAATATCAGAGGATGTAAAGCAAAAGTTCTCGAATTCGCGCTCTCAGACCACACCGCGCAGCTATTAAAATGTCCTGTGCAATCTATTATCCCTATCAAATCATGGATAGTTGAAGCACGCGATTACAGCAAAGAAAACTTAACGAAATTTAAGAATTGCATTGAGTCTCTTAGTTTTAACGACGTCTTTACGAGTTGTAACCCCAATACTGCGTTTAATAACTTTTATGAAAATTTTCAGCTGTTCTATAATTTATGCTTTCCAATAAAACAAGTTAGAAAATTAATAAATGTACGGCTAATGTGGATTACAAAAGGTATTCGAGTATGCTGTAAGCGTAAGAGACAACTTTTGTGGGAGTTTCGTAAAAATCGAAAGACGCGTAATAAAACCCTGTTTCTAGCTTTGTCATCACGCCTTAACAAGATAATTAAATTAACACAGATATCTCGAAATGATAAATATATAAATACTGCACCTAATAAATCGAAGGCCACCTGGGCAATAATCAATAGAACTAAATTAAATGTACCGAAAGACGAAATTCAATACTTAAAAATAAATGGTGCTATTATTAACAAACCGTTATCGATAGCGAACAATTTTAAATTTTTTTTTATTGACCAAGTTAAGAATTCAATGGCTAGCAATGTAAGAACCAATATAGCTTATGAACAAAAATCGATATTTATACAACCGTGTATTCCGAATGATGTATTAAAAATTATCAAGGGCTTGAAAAACACTAGAAGCGCTGGCTACGATGATATAAATACAAAAGTCCTCAAACATGTAGCTCTGAAATTATCGATTATATTAAGCTACATAATAAATCTATGTATCACGCAGGGCATTTTTCCAATAAACTTAAATTAACGATAATTAAACCATTATTTAAGAAAAAATATAAAGATGACATGAGTTGCTACCGCCCGATAGCCCTGATGCCAGTACTCTCAAAAATATTTGAGAAACTAATATATGGTAGTATCTACAACTACTTTGAAGTCAATAATTTATTTTGCGAGGAACAAGTGGGCTTCAGGAAAAACAAATCTATTGACATGGCAATTTACAGATTTCTTCAAACGGTATTGAGTAACATGGATAGTGGTAAACTAGCATGCGCTATGTTCATGGATTTAACAAAAGCGTTTGATTGTGTAGATCATAACCTACTATTAAAAAAGCTCTATGCATACGGTGTATGAGGAAATGCCTATGAATTAATTAAATCCTACCTAGATGACAGAACACAATTAACGCAAATTACTAGACTTTGCCCTACCACCCATAAATATAAAATATACTCTTCTGCAAGCAGAAAAGTAAAATTCGGTGTACCACAAGGTAGTGTCCTCGGTCCGTTACTTTTTAATATATATATATATATAAATGATCTGCCAAAAGTAACCACATACCAGACAATACTATTTGCTGATGATAGTACAATTATATTTACGGGTAATGACAAACAGCACATAGAGCAGGAAATAAACTTGACATTAAAAAATATAATAAATTGGTTGACATTGAATAATTTGAAAATTAATATAACAAAGACTCATTTTATGACATTTAGAAATAGAGTAAACAAATTGACTAATATAGCTGTTTCATATTTAGATGAAAAAATTTAAGAAGTTGAGGTAACAAAGTTTTTAGGCCTAAACATTGACAATCATTTGAATTGAAAAGAACACGTAGAATCGGTATGTGCCAAACTCAATACATATTCATTTGCGCTGTATAGGTTAAAGGAAACAACAAGTATTGCGGCTGTCCTGACGGCATATCATGGGTATGTTACGTCTCAGCTGAGGTACGGTATTCTGTTCTGGGGTAATTCTACAGACAGGAACGCTGCATTTAGGGCGCAAAAGAGGTGTATACGAGCAATGTTTAATATCAAACTTAGAGATAGCTGTAAACCATATTTTATTAATTTCAAAATTCTAACTTTACCATGTACGTATATTTTAGAAACTGTACTATTTGTGCGTAAAAAATTTAATATGTTCAAAAAACTGAACAGCCGGAGTCGGTGCTTAGATATAGGTATGCCAGGAAACAAAACGGCTTTACTCAATAAGAGCGTATTTTGTATGGCTGTCCGACTATATAATCATTTGCCTAGACTAATACGCGAAATTGATACCATGCAACTATTTAAGAATAAAATTAAAGCAATGTTAATAACAAAATGCTATTACTCAGTAAATGACTATTTAGATGACAAAGGACAATGGCAGATCTCCATACATCAAAATGTCTGAAATTAAATTGAAGCGTACAGTAATAAAAATAGATCAAAAAAATTGGCGTAAGTAACAGAGTCTATAAATGATTCTATTTTCACTCAGGAAAGGTGGAAAAAGAAGATATCGATGTTTGAATTTTTAGTTAAGAATGAACAATATAGGTAAAAGGAAAGTTATAGTATGAAAGTCAAACAATGTAGGTAGGTACGTTTGAATTATCAAATGACATATGTCAGAATGACATCAAAACCCGGAAGTATTTTGTAGCATCTAACTGTCACAGCGAAGACAAAAGCAGAGCTGCACATTTTAAACTGATTTTATGTGAAATCGATACAACATTAAAACGATGCTGTGACGTTTTTATTTGATTTAAACGTTGTTTTGCTTCAAAAATATTAGCTTATTGATATATTGTTCATTAAATAACTGCATTTTAAACCAAACCAACTCTTTAAAGGTCAATCGTATCGATTACTTATTCAATAATCGATACGAATATAGCACTCACGTTTATTCCTATCACACCATTGTCTATGGCAACAATCAAATAATAAAGTATTCGTAATCAATTGGAATGCTTTTTATCATCATAAAATACTCCAGCTTTTAGGAGACAAAGTGAAAATATTAAAAATCGTAGAAAAAAGAAACAATTTGTTTTGTTCATATGAAGTTTAAGGTCGCCACAACAAACCCAGACCTAATTCTGCCATTGTTCTTTATGCCATAATTAATTATAGTATAAGTTATATTTATTGACATTTTTATGTATTGAATTCTGAATTGAATTATTAATTATTTATTGAATGTTAATTGAATTATTTATTGTTTATTGAATGTTAATTAAATTATTAATTATTTATTGCATTGTAAATTATTATTTAGGTGACAAATTTATAGATATATTATTAATGGTATAGGTTATAATCATTGCCATTTTTATCTATTTGATTATGGTATTATTCATTAAATTTTAAAATCAGTGATTAGAATGCGTACAACTATATACATAAATACATTTTGCATGCTGCTGTGACAGCAAAACATGATGAAACTATCTGACTCTGTAACAGCTTTTTTTGTATACCTACTCATGTTTTGCAAAATAAATATTGATTTGATTTGATTTGACTTGACAAAGTGTATACGTCATCGAACTAAAAACTCATTTTCAAATAATAAAATAGTCTTCAAACCTTTTTGCTAATAAATTATTGTGTTTGATGACCGGCTAGTTTGTCATGTAGACGTCAGTAGTCGTTGGCGACTGTAGTGATGACATTTTGACATGACACCGGCCGTCACACTACCGCCTTTCTAAGACATGCTCGTCCCGAGCATTGTTGGATCCATGATATACCGCTATCCTATCCACATAAACAATCTTCAGTGGACTTCTAGGTGTCTTCCGAATTCTGTAGGTTACGTCATTAATTTTCTTTATAACAGTATATGGTCCTTCCCAGCTTGGCTGTAATTTCGGAGATTCTCCCTTACATCGGACCGGATTATGAAGCCACACCAAAGTTCCCTCTTCAAATTATCTTGCATTTGCGCGTCTGTCAGAAGAAATAGTGGGAGATATTCATCCCAGTTTCTCTGATGGCTATCGACCACTTTAGCAAGATGGCGCTCCAATGACTGGTTAAATCTCTCCACCATTCCATCCGATTGAGGGTGGTACGGAGTTGTCTTAGATTTGTGGATCCCCATCATTTTGCAGATTTCTTGAAAGAGTTGCGATTCAATGTTTCTCCCTCGGTCGCTGTGGATTTCTAACGGTAAACCAAATCGGCAAAATAGTTCATTAACTAATTTTGTCGCAACTGTAATTGCTTCCTGATTGGGGACTGCAAAAGCTTCTGGCCATCTCGTGAAATAATCCATCACCACCAGAATGTAGTGATTACCACTTTCTGTCAAAGGAAATGGTCCAGCTACATCCGCAGCAATCCGTTCCGAAGGAGCTCCTAAAGTGTATAGTTTTAGTGCTCCGCGGCTCCGAGTTTGCGGCCCTTTAACTGAAGAACATTTAACGCATCTCCTGCACCAGTCTTCAACATCTTCCCTATAGTCATCATCATCATCATCATATGAGCCAAACGACGTCCACTGCTGGACATAGGCCTCCCCCAAGGTTCTCCACACAGACCGGTCTTGAGCCGCCCGCATCCAACCGCCTCCCGCGATCTTGACGAGATCGTCGGTCCACCTTGCGGGGGCCTACCTCTGCTGCGTCGTCCGGTATGTGGCCGCCACTCCAGAACCTTTCTGCCCCAACGTCCATCGGTTCTTCGAACTATGTGCCCTGCCCACTGCCACTTCAGCTTGGCTATTCGGAGAGCTATGACGGAGACTTTGGTTCTACTGCGGATCTCCTCATTTCTGATTCGATCTCGCAGGAACACTCCAAGCATAGCTCTCTCCATCGCCCTCTGAGTGACCTTGAGCCTTTTGATAAGGCCCATAGTGACCGACCACGTCTCTGATCCGTAAGTCATCACTGGCAACACACACTGGTCAAAGACTTTCGTCTTGAGACACTGCGGGATATCGGACGAGAAGATATGTCGTAGCTTCCCGAACACTGCCCAACCGAGTTGGATTCGACGATTGACCTCCGTCTCGAAGTTGGACCTACCTAATTGGACTACTTGTCCCAGGTAGAGTTCCCAACCTGAATAGGAGCAGGTACAACATGGACGTTCGACATGATTTTCGTCTTGTCCATGTTCATCTTAAGACCTACTTGTTGAGAGACTCTACAGAGGCCATCGAGCATTGTACCTAGGTCTCAGCTATGACTACGATATCGTCTGCGAATTGAAGGTGAGTGATGTACTCGCCGTTGATGTTGATGCCGAGTCCATTCCAGTCCAAAAGTTTGAAAGCATCCTCCAGCGCAGTGGTAAACAGTTTCGGGGATATGACATCCCTCTGTCTCACCCCTCGCTTGAGTTGAATAGGTTTCAAACTCTGGTCCTGGAGGCGGACTGACATAGTGGCATTCTCATACAAACACTTCAGCACACCTATATGCGACACGAGACGCGTCGCGTCCTTCGGACCGGTTCGGTTGCCCGCTCCCGCGCCGCTGCATAAATACCTATTATGCGTTGAAAATATAATACAATCCATGGAATTGATATATGCGCCGACTTAATTACGAAGTAATTGAGTCGGCGTATGTACCTATTATGCTACTATATTTAATCTTATATTGTTTTTAATACTTTTTTTTATCCTGTTTTTGTGTAAGTAATAATAATAATAATTGTTTTGTTGTCTAGATACACATGAGTATAAACTACTCTATGTTTCTAGATTGTGTACCTATGTATATATATATTTTTTTTTTGTTTTATATGTTCTTTTAAATTATTGTGCTGTTTAACGTTCGTGCGGCATTTAAGGTGCACACAGAATAACAGCGTTGCATTGTGGACACTACCACAATGCAACAATATAGCTGAGTGTGCACCTATCTGTCACAGATTACTGTTATTTCTTGTGATGTTTTATTTTTTGTTATACCTTTCCAGTGTCTGTGACAAATAAATAGCTTTTCTTTCTTTCTTCATACTCTTCTTTCACTTCGATATATCGGTAGTCAATCCGGCACCGTTGGAGAGACTGTAGCACCGCCCAGGTTTTGATCGAATCGAAGGCTTTCTCATCGTCCACAAACGCCAAGCATAGGGGCTGGTTATACTCCTCGGACTTCTGTATAACCTGCCGCAGTGTATGTATGTGGTCTATGGTACTATAGTCTTTACGGAAACCGGCTTGTTCGGGAGGCTGGAAGTCGTCTAGCTTGCTCTCGAGACGATTCGTGATGACCCTCGAAAACAGCTTGTAGACGTGGCTCAGAAGTGTGATGGGTCTGTAGTTCTTTAAGAGGGTTTTATCCCCTTTCTTAAAGAAAAGCACCACCACACCTCTGTGCCACGCCTGTGGCGTTTTACCCTCAAGAATGACGGAATTAAATAGCATCCAAAGGGCTTCTCTAGCGGGTGTACCGCCGGCCTTCAGAAGCTCGCTCGTAATTCCGGCATCACCCGGCGCCTTGTTGTTTTTAAGCTGTTTGAGAGCCACACTAATCTCGTGCATGCTGACGTCCGGGATATCTTCGGTATAGTGTCGGGTCAATCCAGCTCTAGGGTCTGACGCTGGAGTGCTTGCGGGTTGTTGCGTTGTCGTGTATAGTTGTCCATAGAACCTTTCGATCTCCTCCAAGAGCTCAGGCTTGGACGATACAATTCTGCCATCTTCCGTCTTCAGCTTTGTCAGCTGACTCTGCCCAACAGACAGATCCCTCTGGAACACTTTGGATCCCTTATTCTGCTCGATTGCCTCACGAACACATTTTGTGTTGTATTGGCGGAGATCGTGAGTCAGAGACTTAGAGATCTGTCTGTTGAGGTGCCGATATTTCGGCATGTCGTCGGAGGATAGCAGAACCATCTTGCGCCTTTCCTCTAACAGCTCGAGGGTCGGACCCGAGATCTTGCTGGTTCTCTTGCTTTTCTGGGGCTTACAAAATTTAGCCCCTGTTGTATGGACAGCATCCACGAACCCGTTACTTTACTCGTCCACATCTACGCATTCGCCCAGGCATTCGAAACGGTTCTTGAGTTCGAGCTGATAGCTCTCGGGGTTTTGGATATGAACCGGTGCCGGTCGGAGCGTGGACTTTATCAAGCTTGACCGTTCGAGGCTTGTACAGATATTCAATGTGCCTCTTACCATTCGGTGATCGCTCCCCACTTTAAGTGAATTGATTGAAACATCATTGAATATCTGCCTCTTCATCGACATGATAAAGTCGATCTCATTTTTGGTGGCACCGTCTGGACTTACCCAGGTCCACTTGCGGCATTCTCGCTTCTTGAAGAAGGAATTCATCACGTAGAGTCCTTTCTTCTCCATTAAGCTAGCCAGCAAGTGACTCCGGGAATTCCGATGCCCATAACCAAATTGCCCCACTCTCAGCTCATCACCGTCGCCACCGTAATGTGTTTTGAAGCCATGTATAGCCCGAGATATGTCCTCGTATATGGCCTCCACCTCCTCATCGGGGTGCTTCGAGGTCGGAGCGTATACCTGTATGACCTTCAGCGAATACCGCTTGGATATTCTGAGTATAAGGAACGCTACCCTGCTCGACACACTCCCGATATTTACCACGTTGGTCACGAGAGATTTGTGGACGAGGAACTCGACACCACCGACCGGGCGACCAACAGTCCCAAACTGTTGGTCGCCCTCCCGGTAGAAGAGCAAGTTACCGGAATTGAGAACTATCGAGTCCTCCCCCTTCGGACTTCAGATAGGCCTATGATATCCCATCGCAACTTGCTCAATTCTTCTTCCAGCTCGACGATCTTCTCGTCGGTCCGCAGTGTGCGCGTGTTTAGTGTTGCCAGGGCCAATTGTCGTTGGTGGTGGTAGCCCGATCTCTTCCGGAGATTCTTCGCACCCCTTGCTTCGCCGTTACCATGGCCGCTACCATAACCAGGACTAGCGGGGCCGCCAGGGACTAGGGGCCGGTTTTTGTTGATGTGATTCATGATGGGGGGATTAGCCATAATCGCCACGCTTACTTGCGTCTGTGTCAACAATGAATTCCCCATTGACGTCGGGATATGCAAGAATTGGCGCTTCGCATAAACGCGTTTTCAACTCTTCGAAAGCAGTTTGACATTTTTCATCCCAATTAAATGGTCGTTTTGGCTCCTTCAGCTCATGTAAGGGTTTTGCGATGCTCGAGAAATTCTTCACAAAACGTCTGTAATAAGAGCAAAGCCTCATAAATGAGCGGACCTGTGTCTTGTCCTTAGGCATGGGCCAATCTTTAACCGCCAAAATCTTGGCAGGGTCCTTCTCGATGCCTTTTTCAGAGACGACATGACACCCAAGTAGTTAATTTGTCGCTTGAAAAATGAACATTTTATAAGACTGAGTTTCAGATTTGCATTTCTCAATCTATTGAGTACCTACACTTTCTAGCTTCGTGACATGATCATCGAAGTCTTGGCCCATTAAAATTATGTCATTGAGATACACCAGACAAGCTTCCCCTAAAAGCCCGGCAAGGATGTGTTCCATTAACCTTTCGAAAGTAGCTGGTACGTTGCACAATCCGAAAGGCATAACATTGAAATGCCAAAGCCCTCTGCCCATTGAAAAAGCTGTCTTCTCCTTGTCTTTTGGGTCCATTTCCACTTGCCAGTCACCACTTTTTAGGTCTATTGTTGTGAACCACTTCATTCCGCATAACATGTCTAAGGTGTTGTCTATTCTAGGCAAAGGATAACTGTCTTTCTTGGTTACATCATTCAATCTTCGGTAGTCAATACAGAATCTAGTCGATCCATCCTTTTTCTTTACCAATACCACCGGCGAGCACCACGGGCTAGTCGATGGCTCAATAACCCCGTTTTTCCTCATATCTTCAATCATATCCTCTACCTCCTTCTCTCTGGCAAAAGGTACACGTCATGGGCGTTGACGGATTGGTTGTTCATTCCTTGTATTGATGGTGTGTTTTACTACTCCTGTCTTTCCGATGTCACCGTCGTCCTTTGAGAAAATATCGACGTATTGTGTCAGCAATTTCTTTGCTTTCTCTGATTCGATTTCTGTTAGATCGTCTTTGCAACCTTTCAAAACACTATCCATGTTAACGTTAGCCTCAGCCAGACTCTTGGTTTCCTGACAGTTTTGTACCCAAGCGACTTCCACGGACTCTCCTATCTCAGAACCCTTCATCAAAACTTTTTCTTCATCACTTAAATTTAGGACAGGTATAACTGCCCTTTGTGAAGAAGCAACAACTACACACGCCGGCAACCATGGATCGTGATCTCTATTGTCTTCTATCATTATGCAACGTCGCTGAGTCGAAGTGGCAGGTAATGTGACAGGAACAAAGGTCTGTGACCTAGGTGCCAGCTTGCTATCCTTGAGGCACAAAACCTTTCCCGTGCCTACACCTTTCATTGGAATCTCCACGTCTCCACACTTTAGGATACCACACTTAATATCAAATCTACATTGGTGATCTCTGAAGAAGTCTAGCCCAACAATGCAGTCAACGACGATGTCTGCAATCAGTGCTTTTTGCCAATATAATTTGTCACCTACTTTGAAAGCCACCATTTGCTCTCCCCGGGCTGGGATGTGCTGGCCGGTAGCCGTTGTCAGTCGAGGTCAAATTGAATGTTTTAGAATCTTCCCATTCTTCCTTATCAGGTGAGTCCCTATAACAGTTCGTGACGCACCGGTGTCCAAGGTCAGCAAACAGGTAACGCCATTGACCGCTCCATCAATGGTTAAGCTGTTCCCATCCGTGCTTTGTCGGATACAAACTTTAGGGGCTTTTCGTTTACCGGCCAGCGCTTGTCCCGCAGCCCTGGCTGGAATTAGTTTTCCTGGTCGTGTTCTGACGTTTGAACAGTAGCGTCAGTCAGTAGAACAGTTTACGTTTCGGACAGCTACTGCTGAAATGTCCTGGTTCCCTGCAGCTATAACATTTTGGGACAAATCTTCGTTCTGTTCGCTGCATTTCTGCGGCCACAACTCGGACTCGTCTACCCTTAATTTCTCGACGGACAGCCTCCACTTCTAGAGCATGCGCTAAAACGTCCTTAACGTTGTCACGATAACGAGACAGCCGTTCGTCTGAAGCACCACGGTGCTTCAGACGAACGGCTGTCCTGACCTCATCGTCATAAATGCCATCAATGAACGCCTGGAGACGCATGCTTTGGACTTGTGCCGGGGGTGCAGACTGGTAAGCTTTTCCTACCATCTTCTCTACTTCTATAGACCACTGCTGCAATGACTCGTTAGGGCGCTGATAGAATACAAATTCCAAATGTGCCTCTCCATACCTGGACTCTATGAGCTGTTCATATGTGGCGTGTTTCCCCACAGACTGTAGCACTGATAATGCACCAACGCGTAACGCCAGAGCGAGTGCATTCTTGGCCTGCTCTCTGTTCCAACTGTTACTAGAAGAAGCGGCTTCAAACTGCATCCTGTACGCCTCCCAGGATGAGGTACCTTCGAAAGAAGGTACTTTAAAATTACCAGCACCTGATGAGGCTACTGTAACCAAAAGGACGTTAGTCTTTATCCTCCTGAACTCCTCCTCTACAGTAGCTATGCGGGTGTGCATCTCTTCCGATACTGACGCCATGCGGGACTGCACCTCTTCCGATACTACTGACGCCATGCGGGTCTGCATCTCTTCCTCAATGGTAGTCACGCGAGATTGCACTTCACCGATACACATCTCTATCTCGGCGATCTTACGAGCGTTCTCCGATATAAAACGGCGAATCTCATCCTGGCTCTCCAGTATCTCGCTGAGTTGCTGCGAGTTTTGCTGTAATGACCGCTCGAGTCGAGATTCGAGTTGCTGCGAGTTTTGCTTGAGTTCGGATTTGAGCTGCTGCGAGTTTTGCTCGAGTCGAGATTCGAGTCGCTGCGAGTTTTCCTGGAGCGACTGTTGGAATAGTGCAGCGATGTCTGCGAGAGATAGCGGGTTAGCTGCGCTTGCGGACGTAAATACTCCACATTCGGAGCCACCTCCTTGCGAAGGAGCTTCCCTGCCCACGACTTCTGGATTAGAGTCGCCTTGTTCTTGGGCGGCAGCCCTCGCACGTGTCGCAGGCCCTTCCTTCGGCATGACTGGCATCTTCAAACCTTCCAATCCCACTTCTGACACCAATTGTTACGGACGGGGTAACGGGATTGGAAGGAAACACCGAGTAGCACTGATGACACTTTATTCAGCTTCACACACACGACGCGTCGTTCGATTTCGACGCGGACAGCACCAACACTAACGTCTTTTGCACTGCACTTCACTGCACTTCACAGCACTACACTTTCACTTCACTTTATTTCACTACTACTTCTTTCTTCCTTTTACTTCTTCCTTTTCTTCTCCACTTTATCACTTTTCGACTTAAACTGGCGCTCAGCGCGTCTACACCGCCTTATATACCCCTCGGAATGTTCTAGATCCACCAATTTCGATTGTCTTTTCATTATTCGATTGTTTTTCCATCTTCTGTCTCTTTTTAACTTTTCCATTCCTTCCTGAAGTTTCTAGAATTTTCCAATCTTTATTCGAAATATTTAAATTTGTTTTTCCATCTCCTGTCTTTTTTTAACCTTTCCATTCCTTCCTGAAGTTTCTAGAATTTTCAAATTTTTACTTGAAATATTTAAATAATCTTTTTTTAAATATTTGCCTAATATTCATAAACATTTTCCAAATTTCATAAAAACCATAATCCACATAACTGTTAAGACTGGGATTTGAACACACGCCCCCAGAACGTGAACGGAATGTGTTATCCGCACGGCCATCGCCTTGTTGTCAATGACTGGTGAATTTGGCGAACACTTGACAGAGTGTATACGTCATCGAACTAAAAACTCATTTTCAAATAATAGACCAGGGTAGATAATTTTTGAAATGATAAAAAATTATAGTAGGATGAAACCCATTGGAAAAGAAAGAGAATATAGCAAAAATGTAAGATAAATAAATTACGGGCGATCCGAGGTTGAGAAGTGGATGGGGTTGCAATTTTAAGGGTAAAAAAGGGTTTATCTCGATTGCCAGCAAAACTACAAGTCATACGGGAAAAAACGTCAATGGCAAAGCTGTAGGTAATAAAAAGATCTACAACTTTTGGATTCACACTTTATTCATACAACGACATATTTTATGTGAAAAATTCAAATAACCAAGTTTTTGGTTTTTTATTTTTAACTTTTACAATCGTTTTTTCTTTTACACGAAATTTGGTGAAAACTTGCCTTGTTATGTTCCAAACACACTGTAAATGTTTTTTATTTAAAATATTTATTTTTACGCCTTATTTTGACTTAATATCGAAATAAAACCCTAATTTTCAATTGAAAATTCTCACGTCAAAATATCAGCTTTTTTTTTAATTGTTCGGCATTTTGTTCGTTGAAATCTCTACTTTCTGATGGTGTGAATAAAATATAAATTACTAAGGAAAACGTTCTCAGAAAATGCAAAGAAATGAAACAAACTCGAGACCGATTTTTTTATCATAATGTACAATTTTGAGATATTTATTAAAATTTATACTTTAATTACTGGAAAAACGTAACATTCCATACATTGATAAATAAGAACTTAAAAATCGATATATACAACTAAAATTAGCAACAAAATAAGTTAATATTTAATAAGACATCTACGATATTTTGAGAAAGTTATACATTCTTCTTTAAATTATAGCGTAGACTTCTATATTTTATTGCTATTTTAAGATAATGTATATACCTGAGTGACCCACAAAAAATTTTAGCCCATCATTAGTTATTTTATAGAGAAAAGAGAAAGGGCTAGGTGGATCTGGGCCTTACTGCCTGTTATTTCGTATCAGCTGTAAATCAATTAGTCAGTATTCGAAATACAGAACAGTGAACAACATTGTTCATAAAAATACATGTCAGGGCTGGGATCCACCTAGCCCTTCCCCACTTCTCTATAAAATAACTATTGATGGGCTCAAATTGTCTGTGGGTCACTCAGGTATATACATTATCTTAAAATAGCAATAAATAGGAGTCTACGCTATATTATACGCTATTAAGTCAGGGTGTGCTTCCGCTCTACTGATCTGTCCGATCGTAGAGAAGGGGCATTCGGGTTTGCGCTCCCGGCTTGCTCGAGTTGTCGCAATCACTACCAAGATCCCTTCCGTGATTGCGGCATCCTTTGTTACCTTTGACATCCTTTCCCAAACACCAACCTCCTTTAACATTTTCCTATCCTATCCTGTATTTCCCTTCCGTTCCTTATCCGAAGTAGAGGTGAAGAAGATGGCGCAATGGCTTTAAGGGGATTAAATATTACTCCACCCCAGGAGGGTACCGGTTCTACCGGAGAATCCCTCTCTGAGCATTGTGGCTCAGACTGCCCCATCGTATCTTGGGGGCAAAATTCTCAACGGCGACGCGCTTTGCCACACGTCACGTTTTGTCTCCCCGTCCAACAGAGGCAAAAAGAAGGCTAGGGAATGCCTGTTTGCAACGGTGAATGTTTGTGGAGGAGTGGATAGTAAGATTGATGAATTGTGTGATACGATGGATGTAAGGAAAATTGATAATACTGGGAGTGAGTGAAACTAAGAAGAAAGGTTGCTCAATAACTACTCATGGCCGATATCGTGCATTCTGGTCTGGAGTTGTTGAGTCTGAAAGGGCTAGCCAAGGAGTTAGAATGATTCCGTCGGATAGAATGAATGAGTGTGTGAAAGAATATGAATATGTAAACTCCAGGCTTCTTTGGATGCGATTAAAGATTGGCTTAATGAAAGTTTTTGTTGTATGTGTTTATGCTCCGGACATGTCCAAACCATTGAATGTCAGAGAGGAATTCTGGGACAAGGTCAGAGATGTACTTGCTAGGTGTGAGAATAATGAAAGAATAATTATGTTAGGCGACTTTAATGGCTGGGTAGGTGTGTCTCGTGATGGATGTGAAAGGGTTCTAGGGCGATTTGGTGACGAGAGAGTGAATGAAAATGGTGAGTGTTTGCTGGACATTTGTATGTAAAGAAAACTTGTTGTGACTAACACTTTGTTTAGTCACAAGATGATTCATATATATACATGGCAAAGGCAGACAGAACGAAGTATGATAGATTTTGTTGTGCTAGATGAACGTTTAAAAGGAAAAGTGAAAGATTCCAGAGTGTACCGAGGCTTGAATGTGGGTACTGACCATTTTTTGGTAGTTAGTCGTATAGCGGGACTAGCAACTAAATGGCGCCATCGTCCTCGCATACACTCGCCTGCCATAAAAAGAGTGAAAGTTGAAAGATTGGCAGAAGAGGATACACGCGATCAGTATAAAGAGATATTGGAAGTGAGGTTAAAAGATTTGTTTGAGAAAGAAGAGTGTGAAATAGAAGAATTTTGGAAAGAGTTTAAGAATGGAATGATTGAGACAGCCACTCAAGTATGTGGCGTAAGCAAAAGGAAGAACGTTAAGAAAATTTGTAATGAATGGTGGGATCAAGAAGTAAGCGGTGTGGTTGCGGAAAAGCGCAAAGCTTGGATGGACTTGCTGGCCTTAAGAGCCAACAAAAGAGTACAAGGTGGTGTGAATGACAATGAAAGTATTGTAAAAAAAAAGTATGATAGGTTGAAATATAAAGTAAAAGAGATAGTGAAAAGAAAGAAAGAAGAATGCAAGGATAAATTTGATAGAAAATTTGCCCAACATTTTCGCCCTAATATCAAATTATTCTGGCACTTGGTCAGAACAGCCCGAGGCAAATCAAAGGTTTCGAAAGTTGGTGTGATGAGGGATATAAATGGAAGTATTATTAGAGAGCATGGGGAAGTTCTGAATCAGTGGAAGGTATATTTTGAGAATTTGTTTGAACGAGGAGGGAGCGACAATAGGAATATAGTAACGAATGAGGAAGATAATTGTGAAAGTGGGATAAGTATGGAAGAGATACGATATGCATTGAAAAGTATGAAGGCGGGTAAAGCTGCGGATATGACAGGATATCTGCTGAAATGCTCAAGTTAGGCGAAGGCGTCATTGCAAGCCTGCTGTATCTACTGTTTAATAAATGTTGGCGGTCCGGTCGTGTACCAGGTGACTGGAACAAAGCTGTTATTGTGCCACTGTACAAAGGCAAAGGGTCACAGCAGGAATGCAAAAATTATCGCGGTATCAGCCTCCTGAGTGTTGTTGGCAAATTGTATGCAAAGATACTGATTGAAAGAGTGATTTCTGAAACGGACAGTAAAATTTGGGATGTGCAAGCGGGATTCAGAAAGGGAATGGGATGTACGGATCAAGTCTTTTCCTTAAGGTGCATTGCAGAGAAAGTAAACACCAGAAGGTTTTCTGCGCCTTTATTGACCTAGAAAAGGCTTACGATCGAGTGGTGAGGGATGAACTTTGGTCAACACTTTCTGTGTATGGAGTGAGCAGCAGTCTGATACAGGCACTTGAATCCTTATATAGGGATTCAAGTGCCTGTGTCAGAATAAACGGGGCCTATACGGACTGGTTTAACATTGATCGTGGTGTTACACAGGGATGTGTAGCGTCTCCTTGGCTGTTCAATCTGTTCATGGACAGTTGTTTGGCCGATCTGAAAGAGTCTGAATGTGGATTAAGAATGGGTGAGTCAGTGTTTAAGACCCTGCTATACGCTGACGATCAGGTTCTATTTGCATCGTCAGCGTCGGATTTGCAGCAGATGGTCACCATGATGAATGAAGCGTATAAGAAGAAAGGTATGAAAGTAAATGTTAACAAAACCAAAGTCCTGGTCATAGAGAGGGATGATAGTGTAACTGAATGTGACGTAATGATAGGAGATGAAAAAGTAGAGCAAGTGAACCAGATTGTGTATTTAGGGTCTTTGTTTACGAGAGATGGAAAATGTGAGGGAGATATTGAAAGGAGAGTGAAAGCAGGAAATAGAATGAATGGCGCCTTACAGTCCATCATCAGCAATGGTATTATCCCGAAGCAAGCTCGCCTCGCTATACTGCAGGGAGTTTTGGCGCCAACACTGATGTATGGTAGTGAATCATGGGTATGGCAGAAGAAGCATGAAAGTAAAATCAATGCTGTGGAGATGAGAGCTTTAAGGAGTATGTGCGGAGTAAGGCTGATAGATAAAGTGAAAAACAGTATGATACGAGAGAAGTGTGGTCTGAAAGAAGATGTAGTGACAAAGATTGAAAAAGGAATGTTGCGTTGGTTTGGACATTAGGAACGGATGGATGAAAGAAGGAATACGAAAGGACTGTATAGTGCGAGAATGAATCGAAATGTCGGTAGGGGATGCCCTAGGCGGACGTACGCCGACCAAATAAGTGACGTACTGAAAAAGGGCCAAATTAAAAGTACTCATAACCGACGCGCATGCATGATGAGGATAATGAATGTCGAGGAAGCAAAAGAGGTATGTTTAAACCGAAGCATGTGGCGTTCTATAGTCTCTGCCTACCCCAATGGGAGACAGGCGTGACGATATAGATAGATAGATTTATATAGCCTATGTCATCCGGGCCATTATTATGAATCTATTGACACCCCATTTGTTAAAATCGGCTTAGTATTTTAGGCGCTACGGTGGAACATACAAACATATATACATAGACTGCCAAAAACATTACCCTTCCTTTTGGCTTCGCCGTAGTCGGGTAAAAATATGATGAAGATCCGAACAGTTTCAGAAAAGCGGTAAACAGGTGTGTCAACGCCATAAAGTAGATCTTAAGTTATGTTCAACGTATTTTTGCCGCCTTTATACTTACTTGTCAATATTACTGGCTGTACGCGAGTAAATTTTAAAGATCTGACACATTCCCAATATCACATGGATACAAGTAACTAGATATTTTAGCGACAAAAATCTTTCCATAACCCAGAAAGTAGATATCCAATCAAATATTTATATGAAGTTCAAATAATTCTTTTCGCGATAATGTAAACATCTATTACGGTTTCTTTTCCAATAAGGAAAAAAGTTTAAATGATCAAAGGCCGAGAGCACACTGAGCATACTACAGTGGGTAGTTGTGTGATAATAATCTATCTCTGCCAATAGTCACCTTATTAATGGCGTTGAAAGACAAACGTATTGAATGTACAATAGAAAAAACATCGCGTTATTTGCGTGCCAAGCTGTTCAGGTTCTATAAAGCAGGATGATGTAAACACCGGTTTATAATAAAACTCATGGAAATGTGAATGACTAGAAGTGCCTACTTTGCTATTGTAACTAATTTTGTGCCATTCCTTTTTTAGGGTACAAATTCGATGTAAGAAGTTTCATCATTGGTAGACTTTGTGTTCAACTGTAAGGTTTACCTATTATACATCTATAAATATCAATGTTTACTTGCCTAATCAACATCAGCAATCAAAAGTTGACGACATTGTATGACAGTATTTATATTTTTAGTAATTTCTGCTGTTTTAGTGAAACTTATGTGGCAGCTGGTTGTAATAAAATATGTGCCCTTTCTTTTTTATTTTCTGCCTGTGGGGTTCAGGCGTTCTGGCCGTACCCACTAAAATCTCCGCGGTGTCCGTCGCAAATCACGGTAAACAAACTTTGCCGGTGCTTGCAGTGCAAAAGTAATAGTTATATAGATATTCTAATATAGATACCTACTAGGTACCAACTAACCTTTTGCAGTAAATATTTTGATTTTCATTATTGAGTCCTATTATTTGAACTAAACCATTATGTATTATTTTACTTCTGGCATAAAGCTTTAAGCATTACTCGACTTAATGTGTGTGAGCGGGACTTGTACCTATCATCATCATCATCATCAGCCTGTATCAGTCCATTTCTGGAAGTAGGCCTCTCTTATGACGCGCAAATGAGCTCGGTCAGCTTTCCTGTTCCAATCCCTGCCCGATGCCCTTCGAATATCATCGCCCCACCTAGCTACAAGACGCTCTACACTATGTTTGCCGTGTACCTATGACTTCTTATATCTACTCGTACACTTCAACCAATGTGTTACCGACACTTCTGGATTCCATTGGTACTTTGAACAACGATATTGCCAATTTGACTACAAACCAACGCCGACAAACAATAACACAGGTCACATATCGTCGCACATAAATCTTAAACAATCACAGCACATCTAGCGACAAACACAACATCGGTGTGAGTCATGTCTGTCCAGTAATTGATGACACGCAATAATTCATCGTTTGTGTGGAGTCTCACGCTCTCCGGACGACGTGGACTCCGCACACTTAAGCCCAGACATACACCACACCACTCTCTCATATTGCGCAGCTTCCAGAAATTTCACGCCAAATATTCTCTCACTATAAACCTCTTTCTATCGAAAGCCATATTCATGCTGGCTGTTAATCAATCATGATACGGAAAATTTTAAAAGGAACATATTTTAAAGAAAATTTTACTAAAATTCGAGCGCATAGCAGCAGTGTGAATATTTCCTTACTTTTCTCGCTTATGGAACAAACATATGATACGAGCGTGTTCAGGAAAGGGAATCCGACGGCACATATCTTTTTATTTAGAACAAAATAAGTTTCCCTTTTTCTCTGCGATGGATTGTTGCGGTCTAATGATCTGGATTTATCGCGTCCTATCTACTGTGTATAGAACCTTTGTAACATGTCGTTACAAAGTTTTCGCGTATTTCCCGTCAGGCTCAATAGCAACCTACATTTCGAAGGTGTTAAGGGGATTTTTAAAACTACAGCTCCGGGTGTATTTGAACTTTACTCACTGGTGAACGAAAAACATTTTCTTCTGAATTAGTACTACATTAGTATTAAACTAAGTAATTTTTCACAAGCTTGACATGCGATAGATTCGTCAAATACATCTGCTATAAGAATAAAATAATAAATAGCTAGTCTGGCCGTTGCAGTTAGAAAAATAAACAGCAGCTGCTGGGAAGAAAGATGTTTCAATAGGAATGTAGGACGTCGGCTACTCACTAGATGGACAGATGAACTAGTTAACATGGCGAGAAGCTGATAGCACCAGCATATTGATCACTAAGGAAAAGGGTGAAATAATTTCGAAAAGTGTATTTATAAATCTCAAACAGTAACATATTTGTAGCTTGATGAAAGTATTTAAAAAAAATTGTTGATTCCTTTTATGGTGAAAGTCGCGGAAGTGGAAAGATATCCAAAATGATTTTCAAATAGTTTTAATTAGTTGGACAGCGAATTTGTTGGGCTTATAAACGTTTATATTGAGCATTACTTAGCATAAAGTGAAAAAGATATACGCTTCATCTGATCGTATGCGAATTTTACAGCCCGTGGAGCTTGCATCACCCAGACGTTTTCAAATAGTGTTTAAGTGAGTTCCATGCACATTCCATGGAGCAATCAACAGTTAATATCGATGTTATAGCACAATACCTTATAATTTCTGCTATATCTTGTAGTAACAATCTAAACATTACCACGATCTGATATGAGAGGAGCTTTTTATTCAAAACTGAGCAATTTTTAGCAGTGTGACAGAGTTACATATAATATATCACAAATGTTTCAGGTCTCGATGAAATAGTAAGTACCTGTGAATACGTCAAAACAAACCTAATAAATAATACCCCTGACTGAAATCACATTCTAAAAATATCCATCCAGTCCCAGATGTCGAGAACACAGTGCGACTGTCAACCTTAAATGTTTTCATGTCTAAACTAGACATGAAAACATTTAAAATAAATATAAAAACTCATCAATTATTATAATTTGTTAAATGCCAGCGACTCTACATTTACTTTGATATTTATAGTCGGATTCGGCTAGACATGCCGACCCAGTAACTTTCAGAATCAAGGCCAATAATATTTTTATAAAGACCCTACTTTTTAGGTAATTTCCTTTATAAAATCACGATCTTTATAAAGCCAGTCTTAAAATGAGTGCGTAAAACATATTCCAAATAAATGAAGCAAAATTTCGTTGATAGCTTCTCATTTTCGATCAAACCTTGAATTAACTGTCAAATGCAATATCCATAAATAGATCACTTTTTATATTAGATCCGTCGGGCGAAGACAGCCTTCATAAAAATGGAAAATCGATTTAATGGATGTGTTTGGCAGGTAATAGTCTTAATAGAGTTGTCAAGCGACTCATCGGATAATGAATAGGTGTGCAGTAATCCATTATTGTAACAGTAGTCGTGTTGGTACGTTTATAGGATATAAGGGGTGTAGTGGATAGTGTAAACACTCCATTATTGCACAGTGAGCAGTGTGCTGTTGACATTTCAACTACAGGGTGTACCAGCAGCTTGTCGCGCTTCACTTCATTGCATACACAGAACGAAACGTACACGAAACCGAAATGTTTTTGAAAACTGGGTCGTTATTTTCTACAATTTGTATTTATATTTATATTTCTCTGTTGTTTAGGTCTGTTTGAATACTTATGATCTTATGTATATTTTGGGTACATATTCTAAATAAATGATAATGCCTGTGATGTGAGACCATATTTATGTGAGGATGTACTAGCTGGTAAAGAATAGCTGCTGGTAGCAATAGTGTTGATGCTAAATACTGAAACTTGTCATGAAGCTATAGGTATATGGCGATTGCTGTAATAATAATTATACCTAGTCTTGCCATAAATATTGTAACAAAGAATAAAATATTTTAATTGCAAACAACATTTATTACTTTTACAGTTTGTTATTTTAATACATAAATATGAAATAATTTAAAATATAAAAAGCTTATTCGAAGTGGTCTTAATTGGCTGCAATACAGTCCTTTAAACGTTGAGGCCAGTTATCAATAGAAGCACGCACTCTTTCCATGGGAAAATTCTTCACTGCCAATCGTATGGTTTGTTTTAGGGACTCCAAATTATCGTGGCGTTTAGAGCAAGCCGTATTCTCTAAAACTGACCATTAATCATAATCCAGCGGATTATGATTGGGACTAGACACGACGGATTCAGCTCTGATGAAGTCCGAAACGTACGCTTCCAACCAAGACTGCATGGACCGAGCTTTATGACCCGGTGCCGAGTCTTGCTGGAAGGACCATACTTGGTATTTGAACATGGTGTTGTTAAGGGGCTTAACTACCTTCTCAAGAATGTTATTTTGATACACTTGTGCCGATGTTTTGATACCTTTTTCACCAAAATATGGCTCAGTCACTCCTTCATAGCTAACACCCCACCAAAGCATCACTGAAGTCGGATAATGCCCACGTTGCAGTCTGTAAATACTGTCATTTTGTTTGTTAAAATGTTGCTCAATTGTAAAAAAAATTCATCAGTAAACAAAATTTTTCTGTGACCTCCCTTTGCGTACCGCTTCAGTAGTTGCTACAATTTTACCACCCTATTCTTTTTTAAATTATCAGTTAAAAAAATGACCAGTGCGTCTCTTATAGGCTGTAAGTACTAAATCATCTTTTAAAATACGCGACATGGTTCTAGGTGCTATCTTCATCTCCCGAGATAAAATCTTTAGCTTTCGGACAGGATTTCTTCGAATTCTTTCCCTATGTGGACGGCCAGGTCTTTTTCTGTCACAAACAGAGGAGGTCTCATTGTACCTATTAATAGACGGGTACACAAACATTTGACTAATACCAAGTGTATGGAGAGTTTTAAAAATTGCTTTTGGCGCCATACCTACTTTGTGTAATGCAATCACAGCGATTCGGTTCTCTTTATCACCCCACTCCATTTTAATATCGTAAAATATTGTACAATGTATTGGCGCCAAAACGAAAAAACACAATAAACAATCGTATAAAAATGACAGATTCCAAATTCAAATGTAATATTTTTTTATTGTAACAGTATTTATGGACAGACTAAGTATACTACGGGTTTCATTCAGCTCGATACCAATACTTTAAAATATAGATACAAGTATCAGTTTGAAAGTTTCTATGCGTTTGAATATTCGTGCCATTGGTAACAAAAATACGGCATTCAATAATACTCGTCTTACATAAAGAATATTTCTAGTTTTCTAAGTCATTAGGTCCCAAAGTTATCGGCTTACCTAAGTTTATTCCTTCGAAAAGTTCTTGAAAAAGAGTTATAAGCTTTGTAATATATTTTTGTGTTACTTATTTGTGGTGTCTACTTCAAATGTTTGTAGGTGTATAATTATATAATTTGAATGTCTTGAGACATGGTCATCTAACCATTAACAGGGCCGAGTTTGTACTAAGGCAGCCAGATAACTGATTAATATTATTATATACATCCAAAGTGCGGGTATTACACCCAGACATAGAGAAAGGTCATGATCATAACACAAAGCGCACGATGGGAATCGAACCCAAGGGTCTCGTCTTAGCAGTCAGGGTCCCTGCAATCACTTTACCAACAGGCTAGGCAAATATTCTACTATGCGAGTTTTTAGTATCTAGTTAGTAATGAAGCAAAATGGCTAGGATAAGAATAAGTCTATAAACAAAAGCTTGTAATGAGTGACTAGCTATTCTGTAGATAGATGCCAGCCATCTTCTGTTCACTGTTCATCCAGGTTCGCTTCTTGTTCATCCTGTAGATAAGTTGGGCGAAAAACGTTTTGTATACATCATGACGCTACTAATTCATTAGTATTTTGTTATGCCTTCCTACCCGACAACTTACCTACGACTAATTAGATATAGACTTGGTGTTATATTTTTAGAAGGTATTAAGGGCCAGTTTGTATATTCGATCTATCCATGGATTCAAAGATTCGAGCTACATGTTTGACATATTTTGTATGGAGCTTATGTTAAAAATTAATCTAATATCTCAAAACAATGGGTAGTTGAAATATTGACATACATATAGACATACATAGGGCAGCGATAGCCGAGTGGATATACCAACAGACTGCCATGCAGAGGGTATCGGGTTCGAACCCATGGCGCGCACCAATGACTTTTCGGAGTTATGTGCGTATTGAATTGTTAATTATCGCTTGTCCCGTGCCTCGGAGAGCACGTTAAGCCGTCGGTCCCGGTTGTCATGAAGATCTTTGACAGTCGTTACAGGGCGTCAGTACCTTCTAAATAAACTGACACTAGTCTAAACCATGGAATATCGCTATCCCTTCGGGTTGCGG
The DNA here is from genome assembly GCA_944739405.2 of Euclidia mi. Lineage (NCBI taxonomy): Eukaryota > Metazoa > Arthropoda > Insecta > Lepidoptera > Erebidae > Euclidia > Euclidia mi. Next base: position 36,500,859 of record OX123190.2, read on the forward strand.
AGGGCAGACAGGCAGTCGCTCCGTGGAAAAGCTAATATGCAGCCAAATCCGGTTAGACTAGAAAGCGGACCCCAGATTGAAACTGGGATAACGCTAAGATGATGATGATATAGACATACATAGACTCACGCCTGTTTCCCCGAAGGGGTAGGCAGAGGCATATTAAACGCCCACTTTTCGCCAGTGTTTTGATCCCACGTAATAGGTGGCGAGCCTATTGCCGCTTATCGGGATATTTTGTTAGCCAGAGCCTCGTCCGTTGATCGGCAGGTGCACCACTTGCAGGTGAGGTTGGCTTGGGACCCTAAGTTGTTGGTGGGAACCCTATTCAAATATTGAATTCAGTGGTTAGTCTTTACCTGTACCTGGTTATAACAACTTGTACAGTTTTCACCTAAATAGGCACAAATAAAGCTACACTTTAGAGCCTCCACCGATACGGGCAGGAACACGCGAACTTCAAGAAGTTTTTTAATTAAAACTTTAGGTGGTCACGTATTTTTTCCGTATCCACAAAAATCTTCAAACTACATATTTTTTGTCAAGTTGGTTTCAAACCAGACAATTATTTAGATTATATATTGTGAAAGTCAAACTTCCAATTGGTTAAAGTTGAAATTACTTTGTTACCGTTTATTTGTTATTGTAAAAACCCGATCGCAGGGAAACACTAGTTTCAAATAAAACTAGTGTTTCCCTGCGATCGGGTTTTCGGAATTAAAATTAGTTGGTAGCAGGTATTACAGATAATCCAGGGGATACGTAATAATTTTCGGCCTTTACAGCAAACAATCCTTGTTGGCGGTAACAACAATGTCGGCCAACCTATCGGTAATTACAAACGAATTTAGGTTTAATTACCTACCTACATCTATTTGAAAACTATACAGGGTGGCGCTTGCATAGGGGCATTGATTTAAGAAGGACGTAGCATTGATGCCTATAAAATGTTTTATATCAAAAAAAAGGTCATGGAGCCAAAATAAAATAATAAAATTTTCAACCAAAATAAACTATAAAATATGAGTAGCAAAACGAAACACTATTTGTAGACCAATATGACATTAGGTTACTGACCTTTGTAAGAACGGCAACGTGTGCTATGCGCCAGACGATGCCACGGAGGTAGTTCACATTTATTGACGAATTACCTATTTCAGTAATTCTACACATCACTCCAATGTTTGGTCACTCATTAGGCAAGCACTGGTGTCTTTTTCATATCAACAAAAACTCACTTAACACAAACCCACGTAAAAGGCAGCACAAAATTTTCAAATTCTCAAAATGGCCGCCATTGTTATCACGAATTACCTATTTCAGTAATTCTACAAATCACTCTAATGAAAGTTTAGTAATTAGGAAAGCACTGGTGTCTTTTTCACAACAAGAACCCACGTTAAACAATCATATCCGCATATTCGGACGACATAAAGTTTGTCATTATTAACACAAACAATGCAAAAATGACGAATGATAAAGTTCACTAAACAACAACACGATTAAATAACACAACTAAATACAATCACACAATTCAATACCAAAAACAACTGTCGCATAAAGTTAAGATAAGCGCGCGCGCAATCTGATCAACTGTTTTTGCGGCACTAAACAAACCTTTGATGAGTCACCAATCAGCGATGCGCCGCTGGCGCCGACATATCTAGGATAGGAAATAGAGATGCGTAATAGGTACTATGAATGTCGATATTTTTGACACGTTAATACGTTAACAACAAAATAACACAAAATGTTTTTATACAACGAACTATGCCTCTTACTTGTATTAACAATAATGCTATTGCTTAATTGTGTTGCTAATACGACACAGTTAAACAAGTTTATGAAATACTATGCACATACTTCAATTAGTTCAGTAGTTTTAGTACATAGTTATTATAATTCTTAAGTAGATTGTTGAACCCATTAGACGATTTAAAAAATACCATACGGAAAGAGCTAAAATAGTCAATAATTATTAACTTATGTCAAATGATTAAATAATTGAATATCTTTACATGTTTATCATTGTTTACCTATTAAAAAACGTTGTCATTATTTGTACCACACTTTGAAATTTTCGAACGTAAAGTCATTGATAAGACGATTACATTAACGTTAAATACAAACAACGTCGATACAATAAACAACAAACTTTTACGGTGCGTAGGATTTTTTATCGATACTATCATTGATAAGACGATTACATTAACGTTAAATACAAACAATTTCGATACAATAAACAACAAACTTTTACGGTGCGTAGGATTTTTTATCGATACTATAATTGATAAGACGATTACATTAAAGTTCAATGCAAACAATGCCGATACAATAAACAACAAACTTTTACGGTGCGTAGGTATTTTTATCGATACTATCATTGATAAGACGATTACATTAACGTTAAATACAATCAATGTCGATACAATAAACAACAAACTTTTACGGTGCGTATTTTTTATCGATACTATTGACAATATTTTGTTCATAATTGGGCAACTCTATTTGGCTCGACTATGTTTGTCCTTGTCACACGTAGTGCATTTACTGTGCATACCTAATCAGATTTTTTCGTGCTTGAGGAACCGATCCATTTTATTATTATGTAACTTTATTGAAAAGGTAATTAGGAAGTTTCAAAAGTTTTGTTCTGTTAAAAATGTTACGCATTAACTTGGGCGCAAAAACCTACAACGACGAGTCTTAGGTAGGTACCTTCGGGGCGAAGCGACGTTGCACGAAGACGTCATCGTCCTAAGTCGTCGAAGGGTCAACGCAGACAGAGAGGAATAATCCTCGCACGGTCTCGGGCATTTTCTTTAAGGATTGCGTATGTTCAAGATTGCGAGCGACCTCGCGAGCCTGCGTGAGTAAAACATTCTGGGTTACCACTCTACAGTAAATATTTTGTCGCGAAAGTTCGTTAAACCCTGAAAATACACGTACGACGCGGGCGCCGACTCGACTTTGCGCGGGGATTTCCGCGTATCTTCGAGGACGCGCGAATATTTTTTATCAGGTTCAAGCATTTATGAACTTTATTGTAAAAACATTAAAGTTTATTTTCAAGTGCGTTGATAAAATCCTCTCCGCTGCGCTCCGTTCTGTCTGCGCTGAGCCTAGCTTCGGATGACGTCGAGGCGTCGCGTCGTGAGTAGTACCTAGCGAGTCGCGACTCGCGGCGCGCAATGTAAGGTTGTTGACCGTTTTGTATCAGCTGTATGGAACTCAAAGCGTGTGAAAAAAAAGCGGAACTTAAAATCGATATTGTGGCTAAACTACTGCACCGATTTAATTGATTTTTGGTACAAGGCTTAAGAATGTTGTAAGCTATGCTTTTTTTTCAAAAAGTGCCGCTATGCAAGCGCCACCCTGTATAAGTAAGTAACATAATACAATTGTTTTGATGTAGGTATATAAGCAATTCCATTTATAACTTTACCATATTTTTGAAGACGTGCAATGTTATGTAATATGTAACAATTATATGACATATACTCGTAAAGTTTCCTTTTCCTTTTGTAAATCGAGTCTTCTATGATGGAGTATATATAATATTGATTTCACATGTTTGAAATACGGCAAAAAGGAATTATTTATTTATACTGAGAATATTGAGGTAACTTATACTTTTGTTCTATTATATTGCTGTTGGTTGCATACCACCCTGTCACCGACAAGGTGGTTAACGGTATACTGGACCTCAGATCCCCATTGAGATTCGTCTTAGCTAAACCAAATTCAAGTAAATGTGGGGCTGTGGCAGGAAAGCAGGAGACAAAGTAGGAACACGACTATAGAGAGTAATTGAGACTCCTTGATTTTTTCAAAATTTCATATAATTTCATTCAAAATAAATAAGTCGGTCTAAATCGTGTACAATTAACTTATTTAAGGTATAAATACCTATTTGTTTCCGACTTTAGGTATTTATACCTTAAACAAGTTAATTGTACGCGATTAAGACCCGCTAATTTATTTTGTATGCTGTATACAAATCGCGAAAGTTTGAAATCGTTCATATAGTTTTACTAAAACACTTCTTTTGCACGAGACTGGAATCTGCAATAGTAAGATCTATGTGACATATACCAGGCACCCAATCTACGACAACAGCTACTGTTGTCATACATTTTTGGTGATACTATTTAGAGCATGTTGATAGGTCTGCTCTTGTTTTCACTGTAAAAGTCACATGAGTTTACAACCTAGCTGGTACTCGTATAAGGGCTTTAATTTAATTGACTATATTAATTTATCGGTGACAATGTCGGATTTTGATTTGCATGATAACCCGTACTGAAGACTTATCGAGTTTTTAAAGTTTGACCTGGGTCTATGTAAATGTACGTAAGGCGAGGTTGCAGTACTTTTTAAGATTTTTGAACGTCTGAAAGTCCCATGAACTATGACATTTTTAGTGAATAAAAATCAAAGTATAAAAGTTGAACATATCTCCTAGTAAATCGTAAAGATAGAAACACGATTTGGAATGATTGGCTCGATAAAAAAAAATGTCGAACATGGCACTAAATAACAATTTTAAACGTGTACTGCTCAGAGATTCCATAATGAATTTATATGAAAGTATTATCAATAGAAACAGCTCTTTATTTTAAAATAAATGGTAAACGCAGATTTCGTAATTTCGTTATCATTTTTCTCCAAGAAAAAAAATTGTCAAAATGTTGGCATTATATCGCTCGCCGGCCATTCATCAGTGCCTGTCTAGGCGTGATTGAGGGCGGACGTACGTCGTTGCTCCGCAAAATCCCCCTCCACCCCCGCATTTACGTTTTCGCAAAAGTACAAAGTAATTCGTATTCCAAACTCAATCGTTCAAACCATAGACATACTAGTAAGAAACCGTAGACAGGTTACTGACAAGTTAACCGGCGCTTACGAGTTGCACACATCGCGAAAAGCGTACGCACACTAATATAAATATGTCAAAACGACACACTAAGAATTAGATAAGAAGTGTAAGTGAGACAGCATATCTAATCGCAAGCGCGAAAAAGAGATAAACATATACTCTCTGTACCGATGCGCATTGTGATATCATGCTGACCGTTTCACAAACAATAATTTGACTCAGATGCGACATGATCACTTTGTCTGTCTTGAGTAAATTCAATTCGCCTCAAAGTAAATTTGATTAATTCATTTAAGGTAGGGAAATAAAAAGTCGATGTGATTTATTTATAACATTTATTAAAATAGTACATTTTATTCTTCTCATTTCATTCAATGGAAACCTAAAACAGTACGTTAATATAAAAACTGTGCGCTGCGGACCCACCGTAGCCCTGGCAATACCCTTGGGGGTATGGTGGGTCTTTTAAAGCTTAACCGTACTCCTGGCTGAAATGCTCGTAGTGTTGTACCAACGTGCTACGTGGACATTAAACTGAGCAGTGTTATCTCTCGTATGATTATGACTTACTACTTACGTTTTTGTATTTTTAGACAAGCGAAGAAAAGCGCTAGTACGATGATATAGTGCAACAAGGAGATAAATTAGAGAATAAAACGTTTAGGTATTACTGCTCATGGTTATAATGCTTTGTATATTATAGGCATAATCTGTGGTACTGTTGAAGACCCGTCATCATCATCATCCTAGCGCTGTCGGATCATTCCCACTAGTTCTATTGAATAGTTCTATGATAGAACTAGTGATACTTTTTTCCCACTAGTTCTATTAGCACAACTTGATGAGAAGAATAGAACTAATGGGAAACAGATATAGGAAATTTCCCACTAGTTCTATGTATGTTTTACAAGGGTAGTGTCACAACATCGCGCTCACATATCCGAATAAATATGTATGTATAAAAATGTGTCAAACGAATGGACGTCTACAAAACAATTGAACGTCTACAAAACAAATGAACGTCTACAAAACAAATGACTACCAGAAAATGATCAGCTATCGATAGTGATTGCAAAAAACAGGTGCATGCGATTTTCGACCTTATTGACAATTCATGACAAACTATTTTTTTTTGTTTTTTGTCGCTTTCTGGCATTATAACGGTAGTAAAATTATAAATTCTGACTAATAACAATTAGGTTGAAAATCGCATGCACCTGTTTTCTGCAATCACTATCGATAGCTGATCACTTTCTGTAAGTCATTTGTTTCGTAGACGTTCATTTGTTTTACACCTTAAACAAATGAACGTCTACAAAACATATTCATTTGGATATAATGAGCGCGATGTCGTGACACTACAGATCATTCCCAGTAGTTCTATTGAATACCCTTGTAAAAACATACATAGAACTAGACTGGGACATTTCCTATTACTTATCCCATTAGTTCTATTCTCCTCATCAAGTTGTGCTAATAGAATTAGAACAGCTCTATCATAGAACTGTTCAATAGGGCTACTGGGAATGATCCCACAAAATAGTAGAACTTGAAATTAACGAACTGAAATTAATAAACTTATTACACAACAATATTATCTGGGAGTACGGTTAAGCTTTGAAAGACCCACCATACCCCCAGGGGTACTGCCAGGGGTACGGTGGGTTGCCAGCGAAAACTGTGCATAGTTGTTTAATACTAAAAGGAGCAAAACAAGAACAAGTGAATGGACTTTGATCATCCGTCAATGTTTGTAACTTACGTATGATTTTGTATTTCTATAATAATAATATATTGTGTTGATTCAGCCTCAAATCACTTTTATTACTTGACAAAAACACACATCAGTATTTTATTATTACGAATGTCCCATCTGGATACTTTGTTTTTTAGTCTTTGAACACGCACAATACTGCTTCTCTTTTAAACTCGCTAAATGTCAAATTTTTTATTCACTCTATTATTTGTGATACTGAATTTATTATAAATTGTAAATAAAACGTTGTAATATTGTAATACTCATGAATGAGAAGTGATTCCATAACTTTTAGTCATTTTCCTACTATAGTTTGTGCAAAATCTCATTACACACGACGGCATTTTCAAATGTAACGTACACACATGCGAGTAAAAGAGCGAGCGCTTCCAACCGCAGTGAGTACGCGACTACAGCCAAATGAGACATTTAGCCTGTTTTTACTGACTTGCTGAATAAAGAATTGCGGATATATTCCATGAAGCTCCGGGACTGCAAAAAAGTTGTAATCGATTGGCTTAGTACTAAAACTTACGACGATGTTGAGTCTATTGTATCTTCTATTCAGTAAACCAATTAGTTCGATAAATTGGGATGAGAGCGCATGGTTAGTGAAAGAAATCTTATTGTGCTTCTTTCGAGACCAAGACAGTGTCGCAGGGCTAACCGACAAACGATAATATACATTAGGACAGCTACGTTTCGTCTAGGCATAGCATGTTAATAACAATCAATAATCAAAAGTGAACAAAAATGAACTGAGCAATGCTCATTATATTGTAATTAACACACGACACAACCACACTCTCATACTTACACCCACAATATCTCACACTCTCACACACTTACACCCACACTCACTCACTCATTCATGATACACATCAATCTCTCACACTCTCACACACTTACACCCACACTCACTCACTCACTCATTCATGATACTCATATCACACCTACATGCGTGATCTGCCTCTTCCTGTGTAACTCTCATTTATTTGTAAGAATATTTGTATAATTTTAAGTCAGCACTTTATTTTCAATGTAAAACTAATGTTAAAAACCACGAAAGTGTAAATTCATATCTCACCATTTTATTTTTGGATGTTTACATAATTTACATAGTCTACATTTCAATTCCATTAAAGTGACAAGTGGAAGCACGGAGTCTCCTAATACAAGCAATTCCTTGCTTAAAAGGTGATCTCCCATAATATGTATCACAATGCCGATTGTAATTGAAATAAATGTTTTTATTTTATTTATTTATTTTATTTTAATGTGCCACTTTTGAAGTTCGCATAACTCATCTACGATTTTTTTACGCTGCGCTGTGGCACACGCACACGCGAAACCCCCCCTCCCCTCGCCCCGCTCACTCGCTGACGCCACCGCCGTGTTTTTGTTTTTGCGGGGGGTGAGGTCGAGCTACGCACTGTACTGCAACCTCGCCTTAAAGACAGGCTTTGAATTCATTAGCATACTTCTCACTCCAAGGGCTCTTTAAGTCTTTTGGTTGATAAAATCGAAATCAGTACGATGGTTAATTTAAATAATCATCTAGATATCATGTGACAAATGGATGGTTAAGTATTTTTGTACAATATTTCCAAATATACATATGGACATACTATTTAGGTTTAATAGTTGTCTTCCACCAAGAGACAGCAATCGATCCTAATTTGCTTTTCAAAATGAACGCATGACGTCTGCGTTGAGTTATAGTGGAGTAAATATTATAAGGGCTCAAATTTTAGGGCAGGTTGAAATTTTCCAAGGAGGAACCGATTTGGTGCACCACTTATTTCTACGAATTCTCATTAACCAACGAAAACGCGATACCTTTAAACGTTTATTAATAAATGCACGTAACTAACTTGGTTTATCTTATAGCTGGATACACCAACAGATGAGCCCGGCACTGCGTTTAAATGAGAACGAAGCGTATGACCCATATTTGAAGTATGTGTAACATTTTCAAGTCGTAGAGCACACACGACACCTTGTAATGTGCGACCAGCGATTTCACAACATAGCAACCTGTATCGCAATATTGCAACCTGTATCGCAGCATAGCAATGGTATCGATCCTTCATCGCGATTTGGTGATTTTGCGTTTGATCGCTGTACGCGAGGTAGGATTAGAAATCTGGGATTAAATTTATATTAGGAAGTATTTAATTTATAGTCTTAGCTGTGTCAAAGTTTTGCATTGAACAATGATGATTGTTTTACAAGTATGATTTTGGAATAAATATCAAATTGAAATCGGCAATCCATTTTTATTCGAGTTTTAAATTTATTTTCCCCTTTCTCTCTCATCCCACTCCTGCCATTTCTTTTGGGTGGCAACGCACTTGTGACTTCTTTGCTTTGGTGTTGCTTGTGTCCATGAGCGATGGTAATCACTTACCATCAGGTGATCCATCTGACCGTTTGCTGCTTATTACACGAAAAATAAATGAGAAGTGAAGCATGTGTATTTCAGCCTTAACATCTGTGTCATGACGAGAGATTCGCGCTTGAGACTGGCGATTTACGTGATTTATATACGATATATTTTTTAAAGTAGAGTTAATGTAAAACATACAAAATCGGGCAAACGTAAATTGGACATAGAAATATAATCAGAGGATTGCAGAAATGTTTATTCTAAGATTAACTGAAGTATTAAAGTATCTAGATCTGTAGGTAGTGCGTTAGCCTTGTATAGTTCTCGCTATGAGTGGTATGGAGTTATGTTTTTTGTAAGAATTGAGAAAACGTAGATTTATTTATATATATACACACGCCTGTATGTGTTATAATTACACCTACATTTCGCCGTATTATGAATTTAAGGTCACACGTAATAAAGACGGAGCCTATTGTCGTTACAGGGCATATTGCCAGTCCAGATTGAGAAAACTCAGTAACACTTTTGCCCGATCCAAGAATCGAATCGCGGACCGATCAGCAGACGTATACGCTCTCCACTATACCACGGAGGCAGTCAGCTGTTACTGAGTTTTAGTTTTGGTAGATTTTTTCATTAAGAAATGAAAGAATAAACTATAACGTCACCGTATCCAATTATAGCTAATAGTTGTCAGATTTACAAAACTTCTTGTTCATTTTAGTAACATTAGTACATCCCACTCCAATAATACTTCTCATGAGAAGAGGCCTGTTGCAAGCAGTGGGACAGATTATACATAAGATGATGATGATGACTACTATATTAAATGTGAAATTGAGTGAGAATGGATGGATTTTTGTTCCTTCTTCATGCATGAACTACTAAATTAGTGTTGCTAAAACTTTGCATTAATACAGCTTCTAGGTACATTAAAAAAGCATAAAGGCTACCTTTTCTCTCAATAACCTACACTCACGCCGGCAAGATTACGGGCAAAAACTAGTCTGTTAACAAAAAGAAAGAAAGATTAATTAAAATCCATTGTATTACAGTTAGTAATTCATGAACATAACCTGTTCCGAGTAAAGTTCAACAGTGAGCGCTACTTGTTCGCAAGACAAATGTAACAACAAACAGGAACTATTACAAACATTGTTGATTGTTGATATTTAATAACTACGTTTCACCGCGAGAAGAATAGGCTTGTCTACGGGTGTATATACATAAATACAATTTCGACAAATAAAAATATTTATTATCAATGTTTCTTACTGATTTATGTTGCAGCTGATACGCAGATTATACAATGTCAATGTAGGTACAATATCGAAAAATTGCATTCAACATGTTTCAAAGAGTGTAGAGGGGGTTTCCAAATTACGACTATGCACCCAAAAACCTTGGCAAATAAGGGCGCTAGCGTGAAGATTTTGATTTGCCTATATGCGTCTATAATTACTGATTGCAGAAAAATCTGAGTAGACCATGCTGAACAGCTCAAGACGCATCTAACAAAACGTATATAACTGTCATCTACAATAGAAGCATTCCCTTATTATAGCTACGCAAACAAAATTAAAGCTACGAAGAAAACGAATATTTTCATCGCTTCACGATATCAAATGAAAGCCTATGACAGTTAAATTAATGATACTTAAAAGGCAACAAGTCTACGCCTACTTATTTTCCTTCGGTCGACTGCATCGATTGATCTTCTTTATAAAGCAGACAGAATTCAATAAAGCTTTTATGCTTTAATGGTTGTATGAATGATGAAAACATGGTTGTTTGCTCGAGTGAATGACAGTAATTGAAATTTAATGTGTGTAGCTCCAGGCTTAAGCGGTTATTTCAATAGATAGCTATTTTATTGTGAATCAAATTGTTTTGTAAATTATTTAACGGCCATTTTCAATATTCGATCCATACATGGATTTTGAGATTCGAGAGTCTTGTTTGACATATTTTGTATATAGCTTATGTCAAAAACGAATCTAAAATCTACAGATCTATCTATAGATCGAATATTGAATTCCGTAGTAAATCTGTAAATTGTATGAATGACTGATTAAATGCTTAGGTTTTACTTATTTGTTGCAGACTTTTCACATGAGCATTTTTGAGCGTTTGTCAGTTTCAGATACCCATTGTATTTTAATCACTTAATGCTAAATAAAATTCATATTGAGCTCTGAAAGAAAAAGATAATAAAATGTAAATGACAAAGCTTTTTACACTTCATTTTATTTTATAATTATATGCATAAGCTTACTTAAATTGCAATTATGGATAGCTGCGTTTTTCCAAAAAACAAACTTATGTTATAAACTAAGATAGACAGGACTCAGAAACTGGCTGCCCTGGCACAAAATGGAAAGGACCTCTATTAAGTCAACTGTAATATTTTTTTTTTTGCATTTTGTAACAGTAATGGTAAATAGTCCGATATTCGCTAATGCAAACGTTAGGAGGATACATAATTAGAACACTTTCCTCATGGGGACGAAAAGTTTCAGTTTATTTGATTCATGGTATATGAACAACCTTTTTATACAACATTTACACCTTTTTATAAACTATTACAAACATTGCTATAATATTTTTATGGAAAATTTACAGATTTGTTGACATAATATATAGTTGCTATAGCGCTAGTATATTCTAGTGTTGTGTTTTGTAGCCTTAATCCCTAAATTAAAACCATCTAGATTGTTCTGGCCGATTCACTACGGAATTCAATTTTCGATCTATAGATAGATCTGTAGATTTTAGATTCGTTTCTGACATAAGCTCCATACAAAATATGTCAAACACGAATCTCGAATCTCAAAATCCATGTATGGATCAAATATTGAAAATGGCCGTCAGACTCAAAAAGTCAAAAAGTATGTATGAAGTAGTTGTTCAGTCGATCACATAGCTGCCGAACTCCGCCAAGTCTTGTGAGTTTCTACCTACACGAGACTACACTTTGTATGATCCAGAGATTATCAGATTATTATAATTATTAAGGCTGAATGTGATATCCGTCGATTCAATGTTTGTAAAGTTCCCCGCGACACAGGATTTATTCCTACTGTAGGAGTTGTCTTATGTCAAAAAATATAGAGATTGTGCGAACTGCAAAATAAAAGAGTACTTTACTTTTACATACATACATACATAACGTCACTCCCTTTATCCCCGAAGGGGTAGGCAGAGGTGTATTTCTACACCCACTTTTCGCCAGATATACTTTAGTCCCACGTAATAAGGGGCGAGCCTATTGCCGTACCGGGCACATTTCCAGACTCCGTGCTGCTACTGAGAATTTCGTGACAGAAAAACCCAATAACACTGCCTGACCCAGGAATCGAACCCGGGACCTCCCGATCCCACGCGCACATTTATGCCGCGAGACCAACGAGACAGTCGTATAAGGTTTGATGTCGAGTTTTCCGTCTCTACGCAAAGATGGTATTTGCATCGTGTTATCCCTTAGTCGCCTCTTACGACACCCACGGGAAGATAGGGGGTGGTGACACTTGTATTCTATGCCGTCAACCACACGGCAATTTACTTACTTTTTACTTTACTTTTATATTGTTATATTTATATAATATTAAAAAACATGTTGTATATTTTATATTTTTATCTTTAGCGAAGTAGTTACCGTATACCGAGTCTAAGAATACTTATTACTAAACGGTTCAGAAAGAAGTACAATATGCTAGGAATCGGATATTCTGAGAGCACAGGTTTTCCAATAGCATTTCTTTGAGATTTATGCTTAGGTAATGCAGATAATATATACAGTAGTAGCGATATATACAGTAGTAGTATAGGTCTCCGTCTTACAACACTAAAGAAAGTTTCGATAGTTTTTTAAACAGTCTGAACAATGTTTACAGTGCACATTCCAACTTTCAGAACACTGTCCTAGTAGGTGACCTAAACGTCGATATAAAACCGGAGTCTAGAAACGATCGGTCTGTTGAATATTTAACAATCAATATATCTCATGCACTTCTGCCTACACATCTTTTTCCTACTCGTCTTGATAATTGCTTAGACCACATCTTCATTAAGACTAACTCATTGCCTACTACACTAGTATTAGACTCATATATAACAGACCATAAACCGCTGCTCTTGGCTATAAATAATATAAACACCGAACGAAATTCAATCTACTTTATTAATGAAGTGAATTATGACGCAGTAAAAATAGAATTAGAAAGCACGGATTTTTCTATTTTATATCAGATTGAGGAGCCGCGTATTTTAATGACTACCTTTATAAATATGATCAATGCAGTTGTTACTAAATTTACAACACGTAAAAAAATTACTAAAAGGAAAAGGATAATAAAACCATGGATAACTCGCGGGCTTTTAAGGTGCATTAGAAACCGTGACAAATTACACACACAGTCAAAAAAAGCACCAACTAACCTTATTCCTAAAATTACCTACACACGCTACCGCAATTTCTGTAATTCTTTGCTCAAAAAATTAAAGATCGCATATGAAAAAAGCGAGCTTGAGAAAGCTCGTAATAATCCTAAAGCCCTTTGGAAAGCAATAAACGATATTACAAACACGCGAAAGTTTAAATCTAGTTCCATTGAATTGCTAAAAACACATGACAGCCCTAAATCATCCATTAACGCAGTTTGTAGTTTCTTTAGTAACATTGGTAAAAATCTGGCTAACGATATATTATCTCAATGCAACTTTCCTACTACTCAAGGTTCTGCATTAACCTACAACAACAATAATTCTCCTTGTAACTCTCTTGATCTTCTGGAGGTGGATGAATCTGAAGTAGAGTCCCTGATCCTTCAGTTACGCAATGATTGTGCTATAGGTTGGGATGGACTATCACCCCTTATTTTAAAACTTTGTCGTAAAACATTAATAACTCCTCTCACATATATCATCAATAGTTGTTTAGATAAGAGTATTTTCCCAAACGCTTTGAAAAAAGCAATTGTACACCCAATTTATAAGAGTGGGGTCAAAAACTGCGTTCAAACTATAGGCCGATTTCGGTCCTAACTGCTCTGTCGAAAATCCTTGAGCGAGTACTTGTCAAACGTCTAAAAAACTTCTTGGACAAACATAAAATCATATCGAATAAACAATACGGTTTTCGTACGGGAATCTCGACAGAAGATGCAGTTCTGGATTTTACGCAATCCGTTGCTAGACACCTAGATAATAAAACCAAATGTTTAGGTATATTTTTAGATCTCTCCAGCGCTTTTGATACACTTTCTGTTCCCTTACTCTTGTCAAAGCTAGAGCGCATAGGCGTACGCGGCAAACCTCTCGAAATCTTCAAGAGCTATCTCCTTCGCCGAACTTTACAAGTTAAAATTGGTGAACAACTAAGCGATGAGGTATATGTGAATTACGGAGTCCCTCAGGGAAGCATTCTGGGCCCAATATTGTTCCTAATATACGTCAATGACCTCTGTAACATGAACTTCCCCAACACCGAAATCTACGCCTATGCCGACGATACAGTCATTCTCTTCAGTGGCTCAACTTGGGACAGTGTCAAAACAATAACAAACAAACTGCCTCGTTGGTCCGCGTAAAATGTGCGCGTGGGATTGTGAGGTCTCGGGTTCGATTCCCGGGTCGGGCAAAGTGTTATTGGGTTTTTCCGTTAGGAAATTCTCAGTAGCAGCACGGAGTCTGGTAATGTGCCCGGTACGGCAATAGGCTCGCCCCCTATTACGTGGGACCTAAAAATTCATGGCGAAATGTGGGTGTAATATTACACCTCTGCCTACCCCTTCGGGGATACAGGCGTGAGCCTATAAAAATAAATAAAAAAAAAACAAAATGGCTTAGTTCAAATCTATTAACATTAAATTTAAAGAAAACATATTTTATCCCATTCTCCATCCGCCAAAACACGTCACCAGAATGCTCATTTTCAATAATAGCACACAAGTGTCCGTAAGTATTAGAGACATGTAACTGCCCGAAACTTACAAGGACTAACGAGGTTAGGTATCTGGGGGTACATATTGACGCGGGATTGAATTGGAGTAAACAACTTGATGCGCTCACCACACGGACTTTGAGACTTCTCCATATTTGCAAATCCCTCAGAGCCTGTGCAAATCTTGACACTCTAAAAATGGTATTTTATGTGCTATGCCAATCAGTAGTAGGGTACTGCATTCCTGCATGGGGTGGAGGTTAAAATCAAACTTCTTAAAGGTGAAAGAGCACATAGAGCCATACTTGAAGTTATGACACGGAAACCCTTCCGTCACCCCACAACACAACTATACCATGAATGCAGGGTCTTAACAGTTCGCCAACTTTATGTTTTTCGAGAAAACATATCAGTGTCACCCTACCAAATCCTCATAAACGTACAAATCTAGTCGTTAGCTCACATCATAACACTACTTTTGCACAACATCAATATTATATTCTAAGCACGTACATATACAGGGTGTGCAGTAAATAGCACGACATACTGCAGGGGGTGATAGCTAGGGTCACTACCTATCAATACAACACAATATATGTTCAGCAAAATCTCTACCTTAGAACAGATTTTTAAGCATCTCATATGATGAATGATGAAAAAATGAAAAAATCCTTTTCTAGTACTTTTTTTTACATCAAATTATTCGTGACTTTACTCATTGATAAGTCTTTTTTCTATCAAAGACAAGAATGTTTTCAAGAAATACTATTTTTTGTTTAAATTTGCACAGAACCATCGATATATATGTACTAAAGTACTAGATGTAGCATTCAGAAGATTTACTTTGTTCAAATGCGTTGCATGAACATACCGGCAAAGCAATCTAGTGTCACTTTGACTTTCCTGCGGTATGGGTCCGCTTCGTTTATTGACTGTGTGGCGACGATATATCGATTAATTTGAATCTGAACTTGTATCTGTAGTAGCGTTAGTCAATATTTTTAATTATTTATGTAAATAAAAGAGTTAAATGTATCATAATACCACATTTAAATTTATTTCTTTATTTTTATGTGACGTCATTTACGATCATAGACTAACTACTATGTAGAAATACATTGCAAGTGATTGTAGGTAAAATATATGACCAAGACCAGACTTCGTGAAGGTATTGGTTTTAAGAGTTTTTTAGTTTGATTAACGTTATAAAACCAATTTGACGTTGTATAACACTAATTCTGTGTTCTTTTTATTTTTTGGTAAGTTGATCTTAATGACCGTATTAATGAATATTTCAACACTTCATCATAGTAGGTACACATTTGCAGTTATAGAAGAATACGCAAAAATAATATTGAACCATGATACCAAAACAGGTCCTGATTTCCATTATCCAACCAATAGACAAAAAACCACAAAATTAATTGTGTTTTGTGGCAATTGAATAGTTATTAAAATATATTTTTGAGCATTTCTTGCTAGAGTAAATTTAACTGCAATTCAAAATATTTTTTTTAGGCAGGAATTCAACCCGCGACCACGACGAACCGTGTCGATACCGTACCGACTAAGCTACTCAGGCCACTTCGTCATAGATTTCTTTTTAATAGTTGGTTTCCTTATGGTAGCACATAGTGCCATCTGCTACATGTGTAGGTGTAGAACTCTGTGGTCAGTAAGGGCATCTTTACAGAATGACAAGCAAGCCTGCCTTATATATTAGGTACATATGCATGTGCAATTCTCATAGTAAGATAAATATAAAGTTAAAAAATTAGAATTATTCGTGAAGCAACTAAGGCAAGTCTTGAACTTACGCCCACGAATACATTTTTCTATTTTGTAATAAAAACATCTGAATATGTTTATAGATTCTATTTTTTACCTAAATAAACCCCCAGCAATTAATTCCTTTTATTTTCATAAATAAACTGTTCTTATTATGTTGATGAAATATTGTAGGCAGAAAACATCTCTTCTGTGAAGTAAATAATCTTTGCAAATGGCAATAAGCAGCCAGTAGCGTTAGAGAACTATTGGATACTCATTGGTAAGATGCCAGGACTTGTTGTTGTTGATTGGCTATAATAATATCTAGACACTGTAAGTTATTGGCGCTGCTTGCACCTGCGTGTTGGGCTAGTACGATTAGACGTCATACATTAGACAATTTGAACAAAATATTTATAGGGAATGCTCCGTCTATCGTTAGAGTATATGTCAATGCACAGAACTATTTTCTTATCACTTAAGTTTAACCTACAGTGGTGAAAAAAAAATTTATGTGGCAGTTTTGTACAACAAACTAAAAAAATAGCTTGTTTAATGGTGATTTTGGAAATATACAATACTAGTACATTTTCATTTTTTTAAATACAAAGAATAAGCTATTTTATTATAAGAGCATTTTATTTTAAATGCAAGTAATGTGACTTTGAATTCGAATCGAATCGTCGTACTACGAAATTTTCGAAAAGTTCGAATTACATAATAATTAATCTACAGCCGACCGGCCGGCCGGTCTGTAAATGACATCTTGAAGGATAAGGTGATAGTAAAAAAAACAGAGGAGTTAACTTTAATAAACATTTATTTAAATAAATTACAATAAATGCTCAAATTGCTTCCCTTGTGCCCTAATACACGCTCGGCATCTTCTTAAAAATGAGCTTTTGAGTCTTCTCAGGCTTATTTCCGATATTTTTCTTGCTGCAATGTTAACCCTCGCTTTCAATTCATTGTCATGTTGGATCGGTTTTTTATAGACTTTGTCCTTCATGGCACCCCAATAAAAAAAATCCAGGGGATTTAGGTCCGGAGACCTAGGTGGCCATAATATCGGTCCCAGTCGCCCAATCCACCTGCCTGGATAAGCTTCATCTAAGTAGGCTCTTACTTCCCGGCCATAATGAGCAGGGCACCCATCATTTTGAAGCCACATCACCTCTCTTAGCTCACTCGGAATATTTTCAAGGAGCATGGGTAGGGTTTCTCGTAAAAACTCCAAGTAATTATTGGCATTTAATGTAGGTGGAAGCTCGACGGGACCCACAATCTGGCCATTAAAAATCCCACACCATAAATTTATTTTGAATTGGTACTGGGACCTGTCTTCTCTTGACATATACGGATTTTATAATTGCCAACTATGTAAATTATGCAAATTCAAGTAGCCGTCCTTTCTGCAGGCTGACTCATCACTCCATAACACCTTATTAAAAAAGTTTGGGTCCTCCCGATGCATTTCAAGCATGCGGCGGCAGAATTGAACTCTCGGCAGGTAGTCTCTAGTTAAAAGAGTTTGCACGCGTCGTACGTGAAATGGATGGTATCCATACCTCTTAAGTACTGAATGAACAGTGGACTTCGGTATCCCTGTGCGCCGTTGTATCGCCCTAACCGATGTTGTCGGGTCTTGTTCTCGTTCCTGAAGCACTATGTCTTCGTCAACAACTTGAGGCCGTCCACCGCCACGTTGACCAGGGAGTCTGCCTTCCATGTAGGAGTTATGCACTCTGGTAAACATTTCATAGTGTGGATGTCTCCTATCGGGAAACCTTTCCCTGTAGAGGGTGGCAGCAGCTCGGGAACTTTGGCCAGCATCTCCGTAAATAAGGTGCATCTCAGCATACTCTCGCTGCGAACCAGGAAAAACGCGGCGGTTGGCCATGTTATAAAACACAAAAGTCCAGGTGGTCGCCAAGTCGTCGTAGTGATCACAATAAAAAATCCAAATCGTAAGGCAAACAAAGTCCGGGGTCCAAGGCACAAAACAGTCGTCAGTACGAAACAATAATTTGTGAACACAGAGATGCGTTGCGCACGGTTTAAGGTAGCGTACTGACAAGTGTCGCAAATAAGGTTGAGAGTGAGACACAAAATCACAATGCAAGAAAGAGCGGAATAGCACATGCGCTTCTTTTGTTAGACAGTAACCGGTCGGGTCGGGTCGGTCGGCGAGCAGGTAAAATCAGCTTCTCTGGAACTAAAATAGCATTTTTTTGTATTTTTTTAATGAAAATGCACTAGAATTGTATCTTTCCTAAATCACCATTAAACAGGCTATCTTTTAAGTTTGTTGTACAAAACTGCCACATACATTTTTTTCACCACTGTAGGTTAAAGTTATGCGAAAAGAAAATCGTTCTCTGAAAATTTTAACAAAAAAAACTATTTCTTCAAAACTTTCTTGTTTCTGATAAAAAAAAAACTTATAATGAGTAGAGTAACCTATTCACGAATAATTTGATGTAAAAAAAGTTCTAGAAAAGGATTTTTTCATTACGAGATGCTTAAAAATCTGTTTCAAGGTAGAGATTTTTCGATATTTCGGAAAATTTTGTAAAACTCTAAATCCGTAAGATTTTGCTGAACATACGAGGGGAGTTCAATGTATTTTCGGTATAGGTATGAAGGAAAAGGCGGAAAATTCTGAATAAATTTTATTTTTCAATATACTCCCCTAACATCTCAATACATTTATTTGTTTGTGAAAGTAACTTTTCAATTCCCTCTGAAAAATATTTTTATTCATGGCCCGAAAAATGTTCGTTTATTGTTCCCTTCAACTCTTCATCGTCCGAAAAATGCTTTCCACGAAGGTCTTTTTTAAGATTAGGGAATAGAAAGTAATCACTAGTGGCCAGGTCCGGACTGTAGGGTGGATGATTGATTTCTTCAAATCCGTACTCCCGCACAGCAGCCTGGGCAAGGCGTGTGAACCGGCGCGTTGTCGTGAAGCAGCAACACACCTGCGGTTAATTTTCCACGTCTTTTTTCTTTAATTGCCTCCTTTAAATTACGCAGAGTGATTGCGTATGATGCAGCAGTAATACTTTGACCTTTTTTTGTGTACTCGATTAACAAGATTCCCTTAGAATCCCAAAACACCGGACGGAGTGACTTTGAACTTCTTCGGCGGGTCTGATCTTTTTTTGTGCCACTGCATAGACTCTTGCTTGCTCTCAAGGTCATAGTGATAAACCCACGTTTCATCACCAGTAACAATCCGATCGAAAATACTTTGCGGATTTTCACCACAGAGGTCCAAAAACTCCTTACAACAGTCAACTCGCACTTGTTTCTGTAGCGCGGTGAGCATTCGCGGCACCCATCTTGCACTGACCTTTGACAAATTCAGGCGCTCATGAAGGATTGTGTGAATGGTACCCACGGATAGCTTAGTCATTTCTGCTAATGTTTTCACTCTTACACGGGCATCTTCAAGTACAAGTTTTTCGACTAATTTGACGTTTTCTTCAGTAGCGGCACAAATTGGCCCACCAGCGAGGGGGTCATCTTCAATGCTTTCTCTACCCCGTTTGAATTCACTTGACCACTTCTGAATTGTAGATAATGAAGGCGCAGAATCTTGGTAAACAGCCACAATTTTTTCATGGATAATTTTTTGAGTTTTTCCTTGTTTTGTGAGGAATTTTATCACTGCACGATGCTCGATTTTTTTCATCATTGTCGAATCAGTCATCATAGTTGTCTTTTCGCAATGATATCTTGAATACTAATGGTGGCAATTAAATGAAATTTTGTATTTATACCCTCAAAGAGTGTCATTAACTAATGAGATAATTAAATTACCCTTATCATTAGTATATCACCTCGATACCGAGAATACATTGAACTCCCCTCGTATATTGTGTTGTATTGATAGGTAGTGACCCAAGCTATCACCCCCTGCAGTATGTCGTGCTATTTACTGGACACCCTGTATAATAAAGTTCACAAAAAAATAAACATATCAAAATTAAATAAACTTGAACTAAAGTCAATGATCACGGAGTGGCTTCTTATGCAGGACTACGATGAAACCGAGGCCCTTCTCACATTCATCGCATAAGAACTATCATTTCATTATCTAATTCACCAGATTTATACACAAACATACATATGTGCGAGCATGCATGTGCACGCACACACACATACATAAACACACACACATTCATCCACATACATACATAAACATACACCCTCATACATTAAATTAAATGTAAACTCAATTTAAATTTAATTATAAAATTTTTCACTTTTATTCTTATTTTCTGAGACTTGTAGCAAAACATAATAAGTAATCTTTAGTTGTACAACATTTGCTTCACACTCGCTATATGTCATAAATGTAAAGTAGGTATAGTATATTTTAAAACTGTTCCTTAAGATACAGGTATTACCTAGTTTAAGGCACAGTGCTATTTTTGTGTATGATATTAGCAGCTTTATTATTGTTCATGTGATTCTGTATAATCTTGATTTGTACAAGCTGTATCATTACTTGTTGATAAATAAATTTATTATTATTCTTTTTATTTGCATAATTCTCCTATTTTTTACATTTTTAAATATAGCACTCTTAAAAAAAATACATTTAAAAATATAAAAATAGATTCCCACCGACGACGGGAATAGGATCCATGTCACCGGCGGTTAGGGCTCCAGAGATAGGAATTTCCTCACTTTGCGTGCCGTTTGCAGAATTACTGCCTTTTGCATCAAACTCTTGACCCAGCTGCCTAGTTTCAACCTCTCTAGATGGCGTTCGAGGGGTTTTGCTATAAGTCCATTAACGGACAAAACCATCGGAACAATGATTGCCGAATCAATATCCCACATATCGACAATCTCGTGAGCCAAGTCCAAATATTTTTCTTGTTTGTCTTTTTCTGCTTTCACGAGATTGTCGTCATGTGGAATAGTAATGTCGACAATCATTGCGCGGCGCTCTGATCGATCTATTATCACAATATCAGGCCTGTTGCAAACAACAGTCCTATCTGTGACAATAGATCGATCCCAGTACAGTGTTGCATGACCATTCTCGAGAACTGGCTCAGGGATGTACTTGTAATATGGTACTTCGACGTCCACAAGCCTGTATCTCAGAGCGAGTTGCTGATGTATGATCCTGGCTACTTGGTTGTGTCTGTGCAAGTACTCGCTATTAGCAAGACGAGAGCACCCGGAGACTATATGTCTGAGGGACTCACCAGGTCGATTGCAAGCCCGACACAGGTCTACTGTGCCGTCCCTCATGATATATCTCCGGTAATTTCTCGTCTTGATAACCTCATCTGTAATTGCATAGACAAAACCTTCGGTTTCCCCGAAGAGATTACCGAAACGTAGCCAGGCCACAGAAGCTGGTAGATCCACATCAGGTCCGTGAAGCGCCCGATAGAATCTACCATGTAGGTCCTTGCTCTGCCATACAAGCCTGCGGTCATCAACGCCTAAAGCTACAGGCCTGCGCCAGTTCTCTTTCGCCAATGAGAGCGGGGTGAGGCCACCATCAACTGCAACCACATTCCGATGTACATCCTCGCTGCCCTTAAGAAAATATTCCCTAAGGTTGTACACCTCGCGGTTGTGTAGGACCTTAGCGTTTAGAAACCCTCGGCCCCCACACTTCCGCGGGATGTACAACCTCATTACAGACGAACGTGGGTGAAGCATTCGAAATGTGATCAACAGTGAACGGACTCGCCTATCAATCTCATCCAGTTCGGTCTGAGTCCACTTGAGTATGCCGAAGGAGTACATCAAGAGTGGCATGACCCAACCGTTACAGGCGCGCACCTTGTTGCCGCCCGAAAGAAGACTCTTCAGAACCTTTTTCAGGTGACCAAAGAAGCGCTCCCGCAACGATTGTTTCATGTCTGTCTCGTTGATGCCCAAAGCCTGCGACATACCCAAGTATTTATAGGTATCAGTTGCGAGGATCGATCTGAGCTGAGTGAAATCTGATAGATGTACTCCATCAGATTCCACTACCCTGCCTTGTTTTACATGCATAACTGCACATTTGTCTACACTGAATTCCATCCTGATAGAACTACTGAAGTTTTCAGTGACCCTCAGTAGCGCTGTCAGTTGGGACTCACTGCATGCAAATAATTTCAGATCATCCATGTATAACAAGTGGGATATAGCTTGACCATTCCTGCGCAACTTGTAACCTAGCCTTGAATCTTCCAGCAATGGATTCAAGGCTAGGCAAAACCACAAGGGACTCAGGCTGTCACCTTGAAAGATACCCCGCTCTATCTTAATAGGTTCGCCGTTACCAAGACCCTGTCGACACCCTGGACAGTGAAGAACCGTTCTCCACTGGCCCATACATGACCTCAGGAAGGCGCCTAGATTTGCATCTACTCTATACAATTCCAGCACTCTCAGAAGCCATGAATGAGGCACAGAGTCGTAGGCCTTCTTGTAGTCTATCCAGCATGTGGACAGACTCTTTCGGTTACGGCGAGCCTGTTGGTAATAGCCATGTCTATGAGGAGTAGCTCCTTAGTACCGCGGACCCCACTTTTACATCCATTCTGACACACCGACATGATCTTATTGTCCAATATATGTGAATTAATTTTCTTTGTTAGAATAGACGTAAATAATTTATACATTGTTGGTAGGCATGTGATTGGCCTGTAATTGGTGGGATCCGCGGTGCTACCCGACTTGTGGAGCAAGTGGGTAATGCCTTTAGTCATAAAACTTGGTAACAATACAGACTCTAAGGATGACTGAAACTGTGAAGCCAAGCAAGCATGTGAACTACGTAGCCATTTGACCCAAAAGTTATGTAGTCCGTCCGGTCCCGGTTACTTCCAGTTCGATGCTGGACGGATGGCATTGGCTACGTCTGCAGTTTCGATATTTACATTTGCCATCCTCTCAATAGGTTCACATGCTCGCTCCACTTGACACATCCAATCATCCTCAGTATGAGTGACAGGCGTTGACCAGATTTTACGCCAGAAGGCTATAACCTCAGCATCCTCTGGCCGATCGTCATCACTCACAGGCTGGTCTCATTGTTCCCAAGTTCTATAAACAGACTTCTGATCGCTTTGGAACATACGATTATGGGTATACATTTCCAGACGCTTTTTGTATCTGCGAAGACGACTTGCCCACGCATAAACTTTCTGCTTCAGAAAGTTGATGCGCTCCGTGACACGTGTAATGTATTCTTGAAGACTAATACCAGTCCCCAAAAACCCGCGGGCGTTGATTGCCCGGTCAGAAGCAGACCAACTTGCCGATGAGCACCCTAGTCTCATTGATACGTCGTTCAATTCTGCACTGCCATGCTGGTATTTTCGGTTTTGGGCGCGCAACAGGATCATTCTTAAACTTGACCCCTGCTACGCGACATACCGCAATAGCACCGCAGTACAGAATTGAATGCGTATCTGTTAGATCCCGGCTGTCACTAAAGTAATTAGCTAGCATTGAGTCCAGGGTGCACACCAGCGCCAGGTTTTTTTTATGCATAGGCAGTCGTGGCAGTCGTGGCCGATGGTCTGGCGGTGTGGAACGGTAATCCCGTAAGGGATCTTCCAAAGCGCTCCTCAAATTATCATTGTACTAGGTACTCACATTTATACCTACATTATCCATTTCCTATTCAACATGGTGTATTGGTTCTGGGACCGCCATGGGTACAGTGTCGGAAGAGGTAGGGACAACATAGCTACACTGTGCGTCCAAGCGTAGCCGCTCAAGTGCCTCGTCATCCAACAAGTGACATCGCTGGCGCACTTGATCTGATAGTCGTTGCACAGAAACATTAACATCTGGTTGAAGGGCCTGAAACAAAGGCAGTATTCTGTTACGGTACGCCGTGAGGTTAATTCCTCCCTCTGTAGCCGCAAAATATGCGCGCATGACGTTTTCGTTTATTTGAAGAGTCCAACGCATACGCTGCACATTACCACCGGTAGCGGGGATCCTATTCGTGGCCGGTGGGCCACGCGATCCCAAGCATGCTGGTGGCCGGCCTCTCCCCCGCCGACCTACAGGTGTTGGCGACGTCGATGGGGAAAAATACTCGCCGCTCGACGAGCTCGACGCCTCTCCACTGGCCGGCGCCGCCGATGGGGCTGGCGGCGTCTGCGAGGCGGAGCCGAGCAGCGAGTCCGGGGGTGATGAGCGTGCTCGTGCTGCCTTAGCCCGTGTTAACATTATAAATTCTTGTTATTCTTATTATTATTATTAGTTGTACGAAGTAGTTCCATGTATGCAAATAGATTGTATATTTTAGTACGTTTTACCGCAAGGTAAAACGTACTAAAATATACAATCTACTCATAGTTACTGTGAAATGTATGGTTTCAGCCGTTTTAAGTATGCTGCATATACAAGTAGCGAGTAGTAAAAAAAATAGGCTGAACTCATTATCTTTATGTGGTAGGTAATGTTTTCTAAAATAAGCCTATGGAAGTTTTAATTTTTCTTACAGTTTTCTTGAGTAAACGTTTAATCTAAGGTCTATCTTTATTAAGTAAAGAAAAGGTGTTTTATTTCTTTAGGACCTATTTGTGAGTTAACATAATGAAGTATTAAGAAGTTGGTCAATAGTAAAATTTATATTATTGACTTCAAGTAGATAACTTGAAACTATCTCCGTTACTTCTAAGTTTCACTTTTGTACGTCTTAAAACAAGAAGTTATGACATACCAATATAAATTTAAATATTCGTCAACAACATATGTATCTTTAAGGACATAGTGGTGGTACTCACTCAGCGGTGGTATACAACAGCGATTAATTTAACTGTCTTTCTCTTTACCCAGCTATTCTTTCCCCAGATAGATAGAGAATCAAATATTTTACAACCAACGTGTATAAAAAGCTTTTATTTATAGACACAATCACTTCTGAGCTGAACACATAATGTCCCATCAGTAATTATTACTATTTCTATTATATTCATACGACTATTGACATCACTAATATAGAAAGTATACAACGAGAACCAATACAGCAACTGTTCGCCAAGCCGTTACGTACGTATGACGAGTCGGAAACTAAACAAGAATAGTCTCTCGTAGCCTAGCTTCCTGCTTACTTCCGTGGTCGCACTTAGCTTGCGCCCGCCTGGGGACGCTTGACATGAATTAAAAATGCACGCTGCATTAGTGCACCAATGGCAGCCGCGCACATGTGAAATGGGACCGGGAGCCTCGCAAACTGCGCCATGAACTGTCTTTGATCTATTAATGGTTTCGTATAGCTGATGACATTCCTCTATCAAGAATATGAAGGTATTTGTATGAGATATTTACGTTTTGATTTGTGAAACAGATATTCATAAAATTGTACCTACTGACGCATAAACTATATTATTATATCAATGTGGAAGGCGTTATCTATCACTCAATCTAAGGGATATGCAGAGAAAAGTACGTGCATTCGATATCGAAATACAAAAACCTATTTATAAATACTTGAAAAAAGCTAAGATTAATTTTATTCTAAGTAGGGTGGAACTCAGTCAATGTGTTTTAATAACTTTGTCGAAGACCACGTAGTCTTCGGCTATAACTATGTACCTAGTTATAACGATGTATAGTTATAATTTTATTATATAGGTACCTATATAATAAAATCTATTTAAAATCTGTTGATTACACAAATTTGGATGTTATGTTTACGACGTAAGCAATTATTAAAAAGTAAAAGCTTAGTACATAATATTGATATTTGTCGAGGAATAATAGCTTATAAATTTGTCCAAGTTGTAGTGCTTTAATATTTGATATTGGCAATTCAGATTTAATAAAAGAGAGCCAGAAAGAAGCCATAGTTTGGACGGTTTTCCCATTAAAATTAACGTTTATTAAATTTAAAGCAAAATGTGTTTGATAAATTTTAAGCTTGATTATTTGTTGATTCATTTATTCTAATCAACCATTATATAATACATTTCCAATTAGTCCATAGATTACTAACCTATTTTTTTAAAAGATCACGAAACGATTAATAATACTTTATGTATACAATGTATCCACACTGCAGTGCAATATATTTTGAAAATCTATTCTATGGCACTGGTACACTCAGGCTTGAAAGGCGCAATATATACAAACATAATGTTACAAAGATTGAAGTTATTGTCATCTACCGTTCACATTTTAGCATGCAGAATCCATCTGCATAAGCACATAAAGAAACTGGCACAGTCGTGCATGTCATACTATACACAATTTAAAAAAAAAAGAGAGGACTGCACTGGCTGGCAAATATCACAAATCTACAAACACTCAAACTATACGCGGCTGTCTTTAATTATCCATGCATCTACAACACCTTGGTGCTTCCTCCATACCCAAATTAATAAACTGGCAGTAAAAATACGATGAATACGGGGTAGGGTATATGAAAACGCTTACAAAGACTGCTGAAAAAAAATAAGCACCTTGGCTGTGGTGCGTGGGTCAACAAAGATAATTTCCCCGCAATAAACTGAAGGAGCGCTTCGTGGTTAATTACCGTACCTGAGCTCCGCAGATAGAGAACAAAAATCAGTGCGTTAATATTGGCCAATTACAAAATTTCTTAAAAATCCCAAATATTATCAACCCTAGGAAATGGAATCATGTGTAGGAAACAGGATAAAAGTTTGTTTGAATCGTATTGTTTAATTTGAATCCTATCTTGTATTATAATTAGGTATATACTCTATAAGGCTGGGTCAAATGAAGCTTATACGCGCGTGAGGATAGAGGTATCCCAATTTGAAAAAGGATAAAATGACTTACATTTTATTTTAATTTCTTAGCGTCAAAGTCAAAGTATAGTCAAAATTTAACATCATTGGGTTAAACAGTGCCTGAGAACAATAGGTGTCTACAATTTCTTTGTAGCTACTTATTTCTACAGATATTTAAATGCTGTTTGCTCGTTGGAAATGTTATGTCTAGCATCGGAGTGCTACATTATTTAATATCAAATATTGGAAGAGTCTTCATTAACAATAAAGCCATCATCCACCTAGTATTATTCCAGTTGCAAGGGTCCGCTTACTAGTCTAACCGGAATTGACCAAGTCTTACCCTTTCCACACAGCAAATCAATAGGCTCATAACTTCAAAAAGTCAGCCTGATACCCAGATACCAGGACGCTAACCTGATACCCTCCGTATGGCAGCCTGTTCTTAAAATTATTCTTATTCTTAAAAAAGACAACTCCCACATTAGGACTAAATCCTGTGTCGCGGGGGACTTTACAAACATACAACTAACGGACACGATGTAAACCCTGACTCGAAACAACAATTTATGAATCACACAAAATGTTGTCTCGTGTGGGGATCGAACCCACAACACTCAGCGCAGTGTCAAGCGGTGAGGCGGCCGCTTAAACCACTACGCCAACCGTGCAGTGTTGCTATCTCTACTGGACTATCGCTGCCTATATATACATAAAAAGCTTGCGTTTATGAATGCGCTGATCTCATTAAGTAATTTCTTAACCCTATTTAAAAATAATTTTCTCCGGCGCTATATATGTAATTATACCAAAAGAAGCGGAAGCGTAGACTCAAACCATATGACACAGTTCTACACATAAAACCTCATAAGTGTACATTTCCCACATAATAATATAAGCACAACATTAAGTGCCAAGATGTGCATTCCTGTCCGCAGTTCCCACTCGAAAAACTTTCTTTCGCAAATGTTGTTCGTTTCCGCACTGTACCGCTTGTTAGACCACTTCAATTTACTATAACATATGCTATGACTTACGGTAAAATGTGTACGTAGAAGCTTATGTTTATACTAATAATTAATAATAATTTATTTATTTTTCTCTTCACAAAGATTACACATAAAAACCAAAATTACATATATTCTTATATTGCCACAACTTTGTGTGAGAGACTGGTGCCCATGATAGGTAATGGAATTACCTGTGTTACGGGTCTCCAAAATACTGAATGTATTTTGTATGTAACTTGTTATAATTTTCAGTTAAGTAATGTATATTTCTATCAGTTATGTCTGTTAAACTCTCACTTTAATCTAAGCGTAGTTTTACGAAGTTTACAATAGTAGAGCATTCGTTGGGTTCGAAACTAAGGCCTTGAGCTAGTTATTTCAGTTTTGCCCTTTATGTAAATGTAGTACTTTGTGTTCCATTACACACGCATATCCCTTGACAAAATGACTTTTACTAAGAAATTTGACGGCTGGTGACAATAATCACTTAAATCGACAAATTGCTATTGTTACGCGATTTATAGTAAATACGTCTGCACGAATTAAACTAGTTTGATACGAAACTTGGTTGTCTCACGCAAATGTTGACAGTCGGTACATTTCTACATGTTCTCTACAAACAGCGAGTACACTATAGTCACTAAGAAATTAAAAAATAAATCCCTGTTTTGAGTATATAGAACTCACCTAAGCATTATTATCTCCAGCAGAGCATATCGCTATTCCCGCAATATATAAACAGTGTTTTCTTTTCACGAGTCTCGAATGGTTTAGAAAAAGGTCTTGTGATCTGAAAAGGGGTAAAAGACCTTTCGTGTGTTGAAGTTTCCGTCGTACATTATTATATGGAGGTTTAAGTATTTATTCATAAGATTGGTTATTGCGTTACAGTTCACGGTATGATGTATGACGGTGATGTGATGGACGACCGAGGGTGTTATGCATTATATTCACTTAGCCGCGACGAGATGCCGGTTACTATGCACGCTCCGTATTTGCTTATAGAAATTTTAATATAGCGTATTCTTATGAGCTATTTATATTAAAGATTTGATGTGGACTGATGTATTCAATAAATCATGCAGTATTTGTGTATGTTTGTCGCTGTATAAATCCAAGTAAAGCATACTTAACAAACTCTGATAACTCTGAAAAGCATACTTTTCAGAGTTATTAGAGTTTGTTTTAATAGCATACACTACAAGGAAGCCTAGTATATCTTATATAGTTTCGCTATGTCGGTCCGTCTGTCTGTCCATCCGTGGGTGGATGGTCTGTCCATCTTTACGCGGAACTTTTAAGCACTAGAAGGCTCAAATGTAATAGGATTAGGATAGGAGAATAGGGTAGGATTACGCGGACAGAACAATACAGTAAAATTCTGAAAAATCCATTTCAATACCTGTTTAGAAATGCAATTTTTTTTTTTTTTTTTTTTTCGAGGGGAAACCTTCTAAAAGGCTGCCGGTCTCCTAGGGGGAAGGCCGGGGTGTGTGGGATTTTTACCGCACTAAAACCGCCTCGGTGGCCAACTTCTACACAATAAAGAGAGGGCTCCGGGGATGTTTTATGCTACCGGAGCTCCTCCTGTGTTACGCCGTTAAGGTACATCGCGGTGTGAAATGAACACACACGGAGGCACGTGACCACTACGTACCACCGTCGTCTCGAAAGGCGTTATTTAGCGTCCAAAACCCCTATTTTAAGACGCTAACGACTTCAGAGGTCCCACTGCACAGAACGCGAAAGAACAGGCAGAGGGTATATAGAAACTAGGTGACGGAGCGATTGCCCGCTCGACGTCTCCTTCTTCAAGAGGGATCGACTCTTTCTCGATCCCGCTCAGCAGCCTCCTTCTGTGTCATTACAGCCTCACAGAAAGAGACTACTTCTTTCCAATTATCTCTCGCCTCCAGCATGAACGACACTACTGATGGCAGTGAGAGGTTTTGTCCGATCCGTTCAACTAGAACCCGCCGCTGAGAGTCCCAAGCAGGACACTTTTCTAAGGTGTGTTGTGCTGTATCCTGCTCATCACCACAATGGTGACAATTCGCTGAGGCCTCGCGTCCGATCTTATTCAGATATTCTCCGAAACAACCATGCCCTGTAAATATCTGCGTGAGTCGGAAAGTGACGCGTTCACTCCTACTCAACCAGGCTTCAAAACATGGCAAGATGGCTTCGACTACTCGCTTGTGTGAATACCGCGGCTCTGTCAGCCGCTCGCGCCACAAACCGAGCGCTGCTCGCCGCTCTTGCTCCTTCAGGCTTTCCAAGGAACCACCGAGTTCTTCCTCGCCATTCTGGCGAATAGTGCGGCACCGATCATAGACCCTCGCATCCATGTCTGCTAGAATGTCTAACGGTGGAAAGCGTGCTAGAAGTGTTGCTGCCTCAAAAGATATAGTCCGATAGCCCCGTGCGATACGTATGGCTACCTTACGCTGCAAGCTATTTAGTTTAACTCTAATTCGCTGGACAGCTGACAATCTTTTCGACCATATTGGAGCTCCATAAAGGGCCATCGATCGTACAACCCCTGCATATAGGCGACGAACTTCCTCCCGCGGTCCTCCGAGATTGGGTAAAAGTCTATGTAAGGCACCCATTGTTTTTTCTATCCGAGGAACAAGGCACCTGAAATGCTGTTCGAAGCCCCAACGGCTATCTAATATTAGGCCAAGGTACTTAATTTGCTGACCTATCCCAATTTGCGCATCTCCCACGCAGATCGACAAGCTAGGTGGTTGTCTTCCGCGTGGCATTTTGTGAAACCACATCGCCTCAGTCTTGTGGGGTGCTATCTCCAGGCCCAGAGCACGGATTCTGGCCACTACTTTTTCTACCCCAAGCTCGGCAAGACGAATGGTCCCCTCAAAGGTTTCCCCACCGGCGATGATCAAGGTGTCATCTGCATAGCATACGACATTTACTCCCTCAGGCAGTTCTACACGCAGGACTGCGTTGTATGCAACGTTCCACAAAAGAGGACCCATTACCGAGCCCTGCGGAACCCCACATGAAATCAGTCTCCGATATACCCTGCCATCCATGCCTACATAGCGTATGTACCTGTCACGAAGATAGGCCCCAATTACGCCCTGCAAGTAAGGAGGCACGTCATGATAAATTAGGGCTTCCTTGATCGCATCCCAGGGTAAAGAGTTAAAGGCGTTAACGATATCTAAACTTACCGCCAATGCCACCCCTCCCTGTGATACAACCTGATCTGAAAGCGAGCGAACGCAGAGTATTGCATCTATAGTAGAACGACGCTGCCGAAAGCCGTATTGGCTATCGGCTAAATCCGGACCTACGTGCGTTAGATGCCACACAAGACGAGCGGCGATTATTCGCTCAAAAAGTTTTGATGCTTCGTCGAGCAGACATATGGGACGGTATGCCGATGGAGATTCTGACGCCCTTCCTACCTTCTTCAGAAGAACCAGGCTTGCTTCCTTCCATCTTGTGGGAAACATACTCTCACGGAAGCAGTTGTTAAAAAGCCGCCTCAAGCGATCACCTAAAGCATCCAGAGCCAATGCCCACACTTGACCAGGAATACCATCAGGTCCTGGCGCGGTGTTACGAGCTTTCATACGCCTTATGGCAAAAGCCAGCTCACCTTCTGTCACTCCAAATTCTTCAGACCAGTCTGACGAAATGGGGGATATCAAAGCACTGTTACGGACTGCTGGAAAAAGCGTGTTAACAATATTACCCAATAATCTTGGTTCCAAGGTTTCTGTTAATGGTGGCACCCACGGCCGAAGCTTTCCCATAACAATCTTATAGGGTCGTCCCCAAGGGTTTCTATCCAGATCCTCTAAAAGCTCATTCCAGGATCGAGACTTTGCAACAGTGATAGCATTGTGCAGTTCCTCCCTAGCCACTTTATAATTTTCATAAGCTCTGGCTATCTCCTCAGCTGTAGAACGACGTCTGCGTCGAGTTCGTGTGTATTGGCGGCGTGATCTCAAACAGGTCACACGTAACTGCGCGATTTCTTCTGACCACCAATAAACTTTTCGGTACTGGGTGTACTTGATCCGCGGCATTGCAGAGTCACAAATAGACGTCATCGTGTCCCGAAACCACTTAGCTTCCTCTTCAGGATCGATATTTTCAGCATTTCTATTCTCTGTCCACGCCGCAGCGTAAGCAGCTGCAACAAGTAAATCCTTGTCGAGCTTTTTCAGAGCCCATCGACGTGGTTGTGAGTCAGAACCTAAATGGCTTACACCTACGGGAGTTTGGTTTTCGATGTTAAAAACAATGTGACGATGGTCGGACAACGTGACTATCTCCTCTGCCACTCTCCAACATGACACCATACGCATAAGGGAAGGCGTCGCCCATGTCAAGTCAACGACCGATTCCCCCTGCCATCGAACACAAGTAGGAACCGAGCCATGATTTAAAAGTCCAAGGTTGAGTGATGCCGCCCAGGCTTGTAAAGACTCGCCCCTAGGTCTGTCTCGTGTACAACCCCACAGTCTTGAATGGGCGTTAAAATCACCTAGGACTAGTACCGGACGAGGGAAACAACTAGAACGTATACAGTTTGCCAACCCGTCTAAATATCGCTCGAAATCAGACAGGGATACATTAGGCGAGATGTAACAGCCCACTACAGCTAGAGGACCCCACTTAACGGCCACAAATCCCGATCCACTCACTAAAAGGGAGCATGGAGGTCCACTACTCCAATAAATGGCAACAGACCGATCGAGGTCTCCAAACCAACGAGGGTGGTCCGGGATGCAGTAAGGCTCAGCCACCACAGCTAAGGCAATCGACCGCTCCGCAACAGACTGCAGTAACAGGTTCTGCGCATTGCGGCAGTGGTTCAGATTACCTTATAACACTTTTAGGGCTGGGAAGGCGTCGTTTCCATCACTTCCGGCTGGCTACCAGCCGCAGTTTCTGGGGCAAAAGGGGCCTGTTTCCCCTTTCTTTTATTTGCCTTTGGAGTACATGTTTTACTCCCAAGCTTGTGGTCCGCAGGATAGCCAAGATCCGCACATAACGGACATCGAAAAGCTGCCGCAGAACACTCCTTTACCTTGTGATCAGACTCTCCGCAGCCAAAACAACGGCCACTCCGGTCATTTGAATTTTGACATTGACTTTTGACGTGGCCAATCTCAAGGCAACGGAAACACCGCATGGGTCGTGCTGCCAATACTTCTACCCGAACTGACATCCATCCCACGCATAATCTGCTAGCGGACGACAACTTTTTTACCGCTGCCAATGGGCAACGAACCCAGACGGTCCCTAGTGAATTGGGTAAACGGCGGATTTCGCCCATCTTTACATCTTCTAGGGAGCATTCACCTGTTTGAGCAATTGCCGCTGCTACTTCAGAAGGCATGACTGAATCGTCAAGGTCCCTAACCCTGACTTCACCAGTTTTAATTGGACGAGCAATTCGAACGTCCATGTCAGCAAGAACTTCTCGCATTCGACTAGCTAGCTTATCCGCTTTTGTGCTGCTGTCAGCGCCAGATATTTCCAGCATCAAACCACCATTGGTGGCCTTTTTCGGCTTAACATGACCAAGCAGCCCAAAGTCATCAAGCTCAATGCGCTGCTTAACTGTCGCCATTGCAGCCGCTAGAGTAGCTGTCGACCCCTCCGGCAAAGTTAACGTTATTGCCGCCGACGGAGGGACTCTGGGCAATTTGATAGGTTGCTTCCCTACTTTGGAATTATGTGGACTAGAGGTCGCTTTCTTAGTCTGAGAAGGAGAACTTTTAGTTTTCCTGCCGACAACCGTCGACCACTGCGTTTGTGATACTGCAGCAGTTGATGCAGTCTGCTCTTGCACTGCCGGTAATTCTGGTAATGG
This sequence comes from Euclidia mi, assembly GCA_944739405.2. Classification (NCBI taxonomy): domain Eukaryota; kingdom Metazoa; phylum Arthropoda; class Insecta; order Lepidoptera; family Erebidae; genus Euclidia; species Euclidia mi. Next base: position 36,535,206 of record OX123190.2, read on the forward strand.
ACCAGAGCTCTTCCCTTTCTTTCCACGCTTTTTTTTCTTAGCAAGTGGTTGGGTACTGCCAGGTTTTGCCTGATTGTTTGTCAGTAACTCATTCTGTGTTACGTTTTTACCAAGAGCAGGACGGGAACTCTTTTCAGGCAGTAGCCTGTCCTCAAATCCAGCAAATTTAGCGTCCATCATTGTACCTATTTTCAGCATGATAGAACGCTCAAACTCTTCGAGGACGGCTCCGTTCGCCAATTCTGTCACGTTGGGGGTCAATACTTTATTGACACTAGTAGGACCCGCCACAGGGTCACAACGCCTACGAAAAGAATTCATCTCTGAAGTCAGTTTCTCCATCTGCGTCGTGAGGTTAACAATTTGAGATCGCAGTTCTGCATTCTCAGCTTCCAATCTCACTACGTTAGCCTCCACAACTGAACGCTGGGCCATCTCTGTCACTGCAGCTTGTACCGTTAGCGCTGCTACTTTGAGGTCTTGAACGAAGCTCTTTTTAAGGTTTCGAGATTGATCTGCAACCTTTTCCACTATCTGTAAACTGTCTTTGATGCAAGAACTGAGCTCGGTAGTTGGTTGTCTCTGCATCTTTTTGGCTAGCGCTTCGGGTAACGGCAGTCTCTGCTCTGCCGAATTATCACATGAAAAACCTGCGGAATCGAGATTATCTTCATTCTCGCATTCACTCGAGACTCTACTTGGTGCCAACTTTTTGTTGGCTTTGAGCGAGTCATCGCTCCCTGTCTTCCGCGTCCTTTTGCGGGTGCGTGTTCGATTTGAAATTGACGACGTTTGGGAGATTATTGACATCTGAGAGCCATCAGACTCAATGCTGTCGCTTAACATCTCGATAGCACCAGGAGTGCGTGGGCGCACAAAATGTCCCTGGACACTGGCTTTCTTTGACTTCATCTGGGTCTTAACACCAGATACACTCTCTATCACTTCTTTCTCGAAGGATAGTTGTAGAGTACTGTCTTTGCTCCGACAGTCGGAGTGTTGGTCTTTACTTTGCTGTCCCCTTGCCATAGATGTGTTGGGAATATCATTGAATGACTCCTCAACATGGGGTCGTGAGCCTCCTTGGCTCAATATATTATTTGAGGGAATAAAAACGTCCGGAATGGACGGTAAGCGATGCGCGTCCCCCCCAGAATACGTGGGACAGACCGAACTTTGTTCGATGAGGGATTCTCCAACTGCAGCGCAGTCGGTACCCTCCTGGGGTAGTTTCTTTTTACGATTCGCTTCCATTGATTTGCTGAACACAGCTTTGCCTTTTTTATGGGGTACGGTCCCCGGGGTTGGATTTTTTAAGGGGTTGTCTCCCCGCGGCTTATATAGGCCTCCGGTCCTCTCAATGAAGATTACGGATCGGACCGACGGATAGTCTGTATCAGACCGTGTCTGCTAGCCATAACTGACTAGCAGACCCGTCGCTCCTCGTTTATCGCCTTCTGCTGTCTCAACAACCTAGTCGTCTCGTTCGCATCCACAGTTGTTTCTGATTAGAGAAACATTCTAGGAGCGAAAATGAACCCCCATTGTGACTAAACCCAACCTAATCCAACTTCGCTCCTTGAAGACGACAAAAAGATAAAAGCGGACCGTCCAATTACTCAGATGGTCCGTTCTCTCCACGGCAGTTCTCTTTCAACTCCATCTCGTATCCTTCTTTGTCCGGCCTCTCACTTTGGACCTTTCCGGCATGAGTAGCTCTACCGGCATAGCTCCAAAGGTCATTAAGACACGCAAGCCCACCACGACGACAACGTGAGGATACACGGTGGGGTTTAGAAATGCCTAGAAAAACTGGGAATTTTTTGCAGAGGGCAATGGAAGCGTGATTATATTCATCTAGTCCTTGTAAGCGAGAACAAATCTCTGACATATATTTACTGTGTTTTACAGCGATTAAATTACAAATTACTTACCTGAATCTTCACTGATGTCAAGCTTGAGCTAAATAAGACACACACAGAACTAAATTGGCCAATATTAACTTATGAGTGAATTATCTTTATAGCTACGTGGTCAGATTAACACAATTTTTGCAAATGTGCAATATTTCACAAATCTATTACAACCCTTGCCGGTTATGGTCAAAAGGCGGCAGATACAAGAATTTACAAGACAAATTTACTTCAATTCTACAAAACACGCGAAAAAACAAAACGGCGCGGACACAAGACAATTTTTCCGGAAACAAGAATCAGAATGATTTGACAGTTCATAGTGTGACCAGAGTCAAAATTTACAATAGACAAAACAAAACGTTATTAAACCGATATTATCGATTCAACTTATCATAGACAATATTTCTATTTCAAACATCCACCCGCCCCGGACCGGCCTACCGGTCCGCTAATCAGTTGGTAGACGTGACAATGTTGCAACCACTCTCCTCAGAATCGAACCGTCCACCAAGACCTCAGCAAATCGGGGAACTCCATCAGCCCCAGTTACCAAACGAAGAATGTGCCCCCTGCGCCATCTGAGTGGCGGAAGGTTAGCCTCCTTTATCAAAACAAGGTCTCCAATCTTGGGTGGATCGGTCTTGTCGGTCCACTTAACGCGTTGCTGGAGTATGTGCAAATATTCCAAATTCCAGCGTTTCCAAAAGCTCTGAGTAATCTGGCGTACCAATTCAAAACGCGAGAGACGATTAGGTCTCGTATCAATATAGGGGTACTCAGGTAAGGCGACAAGTGGGCGACCAATCAAAACATGGCCCGGCGTGAGGGCTTCCAAATCATTCGGATCTGAGGAGATTGGGCACATTGCCTAGAGTTCAAAACGGCCTCAATCTTACAAAACACAGTTGCGAGTTCCTCAAATGTAAGGACTGATTCACCAATTGTCCTGCGCAAGTGTGTCTTGGCCGATTGTACAGCGGCCTGAAATATACCACCTCAGTGTGGACAATTTGGTGGGGAAAACAACCAATTTATCCCACGACGAGCAAGCCTATCGCCCATACCAGCCTTGTTGGTTTGAAGGAAATTAACTACGTCATTCAAATAATTATAAGTGCCCTTGAAGTTAGTGCCGCAATCAGAACGGATCAAGGAAGGCAGCCCTCTGCGGGATACAAATCTGTCAAATGTGGCTACAAACGCCTCGGTCGTAAGCGAGGAGACCAGTTCTAAATGAACGGCCTTTGTGGTGGTGTTGTCTTTCTGTTTCGAATTGTCGACGTTTTCATCAAAAAGGGAACAGCAAAGTCCGTGCCAACACCGTCAAACGTCCTGCTCTCAGTTACGTGGTCTGCCGGTAAGTCTCCCATCAACGGCTGCATGGTAAAAGCCTTGAGCTTATAGCAAGGGATGCATCGAAAGACTACACTCCGAATAATTCTTCGGGCAGACAAAATCCAAAACGCGGGTTGCAAAATGGCCAACAGAGCATTACAACTAGCATGCGAATTTTTAAGGTGACGATCAGTTACCAACAAGCGTACCAAATGACCGTCCTTGGGTAACAAAAGCGGGTGACGTGCCCCGTAAGGGAGGTTGGCGTTCTTAAGACCAACGTTTCAACGCGCAAGAGACCCGTATCGTCCAAATAGGGGTTCAATTTAGATACTGCTCCCGACAATTTCGATTTCCCTAACTTAAGGAAAGCAATCTCCTTCCCAAAATGCGCCAATTGCACAGAACGAATCCAAAAGGTAAGAGACTCCTATCGTTCCTGTGGTGAGAGAAACGGTGACAGTCGTTTCTGTTGTGGGTGCCGAAAATTAAAAACAAAACGCTTTATCCAAGTAGTAACACCTAACAACTTGTCGAGGGAGCTGTAGCGATTAAACAAAAAATCGGGGTCGAAGGCGCACTCCACCTTCTCAAGAGCGAGTGTTCGCAGACCCGGCAAATTAGAAGTACTCAAAACTGGCGTTCGAGGCCAATCAATTTCTGGTCGACTCAACCACTCCGGACCCCACCATAGCGAATTGCCTATCAAACTAGGCGTCGAACATCCACGCGAGGCACAATCAGCGGGGTTGAGCTCACCTGGCACGTGTCTCCAAACGAGCTTAACTTCAGATTTTTGTATTTGGGAAACGCGATTAGCGACAAATACTTTCAAAGTGTGGACAGACGCCTTCAACCAATAAAGACAATTTGGCTGTCTGTCCAGGCGTAGGTCCTATTAATACAAATGGTTTTACCCAAGGTGTTAGACACGTGATTCAACAATCGCACGAGTAGGGCAGCTCCCGAGAGCTTCAATTTCGGAATGGTCAGAGATGTCCGAAGGGGTGCAACCTTGCTCTTCGCCATGATCAGGAAAACCCTCACCTGACCTGAGGCACTGACTGTACGCAAAAACACCACGGCCGCGTGACCACGTTCCGAAGCATCGCAAAACCCGTGAAGGGTTGCCTTGTACTTCCCGGGAGGAAGGATGGGACGAGGCAAGGAGATCTCATTGACGGCAGGAAGTGAGGATACAGAGGAGGTCCATTCCTCAACAAGAGTACCGCGGAGAGGTTCGTCCCAAGTCAATCCTGTTGTCCAAAGCTTCTGCAAGGAGCATTTTGCCCAAAATATAACAGCACAAATCCAACCGTTTGGATCAAAGGTTCTGGCGACAGCAGACAACACGAGACGTTTAGTCCAAGAACAAGGCAATTTCAAGTCTACGTTATACGTAAAAATGTCTTGGACTGGTCTGTACTGAACGCCGAGAACAGCCATCATGGCGGGGTTGTCAACAATCTCAAATAAATGTGGATCTTGCTGATGATCCTCGGGTAAGCCCTCCAAAAGCGCCGGTGAGTTGGAGATCCATTAGCGCAACTCATAAACAGCGGAGGCCAAAATACCTATCAATTCGTCCCGCAGGAGGATCGCCTCGTCCGCTGTGGAGGCACCGAACAAATGTCATCCACATAAATATCGTCCTTTAGGATGGCAGAGGCTCGTGGGAAACGTAGGCCCTCGCAGTCTGCGAGCTTCCAAAGAGAACGTATTGCCAAGTAGGGGCTCGACCTTAACCCGTACGTATTGGTATTGAGCTCGTAGACGACCATGGGATCGCGAGGATTCTCTCTCCAAAGGATCAGCTGGAAACGACGGTCATTAGGGTGGATAATCGTCTGCCTAAATATCATTTTTATATCGGCCACAAAGACTACCTGATGTCATCGGAAGCTGGTGATGACATCACAAAGGGCCTTGGCCAACTTGGGACCAGAATGCAAGAACTGCTTCAAGAATACGCCTGTTGAAGTCTGCGCAGAACCATCAAACACCGTGCGCAGCTTGCCAGTTGATGGCTTCAATACCGCATGATGCGGGAGAAAGTAATGCTCCACGGAATGCCAATCCAAATTTGACACGGACATGTGTCCCAATTGTTCATATTCTCTCATGAACTCAATATACTTTCGTCTGAGCTCCGGATCAGGACTCATGCGACGCTCCATACCCGACAATCTCTTTTCGGCTAAAGGTCGTGACTCACCAGGCGGAGGCCGAACAGACAGAAAAGGTAGCTTCGTAATTATCCGACCAGAACGGAGTCGACCAGTATTGTTCTGGAAGAACAGCTCGCACTCTTCATGTTCTGGATTCAAACGAGCAGCTTGAGGGGGCTCCTCTACTTCCCTTAACCTCAACCGCATCAGAGAGAGCGGAGCCTACCGCCAACAAATTATCAAGTTCGGATGGAGGATGTTCCCTAGGTACAGGTCCCATCAAAGCAAATCCAAATATGGTCGGGATGGCAGTCAAACCATTTGGCACCAAGACCCGTTTCCCACCAATCAAAATTCCACCGAGGACATCGGATCCAATCAACAAATCGATTTGTCCTTGTGTGTCAAATAAGGGGTCTGCCAGTTCCAATCCCGATGTCAAATTCACCACAGCAGCAGGTAGCTGTTTCTGTGGATGCATACCCAAAATATTCATACACAGCACAATAGCCGAGGTTTTAATCCTCGGGTGTGAAGATTCAACAGGGGCAAACAAAACTTTAACTTGCCCTTCAACATTAGAGGCTACGTCACCTATTCCCCGTATACAATTCGGAAAGAACCCATATTTAATTTAACCTGCCCTACCAAATAAGTGGAAACAATGCAACCTTGTGAACCTATGCCCAATTTAGCACGGACAACAACAGAGGCCCCCGTGGGTCCCCAGACCCTAACCGCAACCGTTGGTAGGATAACGGTCTCAATGTGGGAGGTTGGCGCTATAGGGCAAGAGTCAATGACCTATTGTTGCCTGGGCGGCGACCGTTGGCCAGGACCAGGCAAATCAAAATGAGGGTGCGATCTCGATCTGCGCGCCATTTGTGGGGGGTCATAATGACGCACCCGCCCAAAACGAGATGGGCGCGAGTCAAGGCGGGGACGCTCCGCCAAACGAGGGGAATACCTGGGGCAACAGTCATGGTGCTGTTGACGCTGAACAGTCGCACACTCCGGTGCGCGGGAGAGAGGAGGCGTGCGCACGCTACGGTTCTCCAAGCGGGGTGAGTGGCGATCAATTGAGCGAGGCGATTCTCGGCTGCGCGCCGGTGAAACTCGGTTGCCACCTTCAAAACACCCGCCCGTGCGCGGCGTCGGCTGGTTGGGCCTACCTCTCTGGCAATCAAACAGAGAATGTCCAAATGCTGTCCTCCACAGGGGCGAGAGTTTGGGCAGTCTCGCTGGTAGTGGGATCCCAAACAAGAGAAGCAAATGCGGCGGGCGTTCGTGATGCGCCTAGGAGAGACGACATGGAGGTCCAAGAATGCCCTACAACTGGCCGTTCTGTGCCCCGTGACCATGCAGTAAGAGCACTCCGCTGGGCTTTGCGTGACTGCAAATCGAGGAGGGCACCGATCAACTTTTCCTCGAGTGTGAACGCGAGCCTGCTCCTTGACCTAGGGCGGCTGCGACTTAGCCGGCGTGTCACCACCGGAGTTGTCCAAGAACTTCTCCAAGTATCAAATGAAATGAAATATGAAATATGAAATAAATTTATTTTGACTCCACACAAGTTACATACATAAAAAAAATATAAAGAACAGTCATAAGAACAAAAGAAAAATGAAATTACATAACAATTACAGTAGAACAAACAGTAATAAAAAAAAGATAACATATTTATACAGACAGGAGAAGAAAAAAGTTGTTTAAGGTCAGGTGAGTGTGGTCAAAAAAAGACCTAATTCGGCATGTGCCAGGCGCATAGGTACCTGGCTCCGATTTTCAATTAGGCCCTAAGTGACTCACGAAAGAGATATCAGAAAATATATAGGTATAAATAGATAGGTAGATACATAATCTTAATATGTAAAATCCTTGCGTTACTGACTGACTGACAGACACGCTACAGCCGAAACTATTGGGCGCAGGAAGCTGAAATTTGGCATGTATATTCCTTGGGGACCGTAGGGGTGCACTAAGAAGGGATTTCCCGAAATTCCCACGGGATTGGCCAAAACGGGTAAATTAAAAATAAATGCAGGCGTAGCTGCTGGCGTCCTCTAGTATAAAATAAATAATGTACTAATAGTAATAAATTTACGTAAATAAATACCTTGTTAAAACATAATACACTTAAATAGTTATAAAGTTTTATAATAAGAGTAAACCCATCATCAGTATTTAAGTAACAAAAACAGTACGGCCATAGCTACTCATAACTGAGTTATGTCTCTTATGTGTGAATTAATGCTTCGGCGCCAGAGTGGCGCGTGAAGGCGTGTGCCGCGTGTGGTACGGGGGGACACTTGTTTGGCCGGGACGCCAGTCCAGTGGCCGCACTACACCCGGCGTATCTGCGCGCATATAAAATTTATCACGAGCACGCTTTCAATGATTTGATACTCAGTAAGTAAATACATACATATATAAAATAACTCAGAATATAACATTGCTTTGTGAACAAGATAATATGAGACGAAGTACTCAAGACAACTATGGTAAGTGCAGCTTAGTTCGTTATCCGGCAAAGTGTATAGCAGTACATTCATACAAATTTGTGGGCATTTTATTTTAGATGTTGTATAATATACCTGCGTATGTATGTGCAGTTTCAGATTCACGCAGGATGCCATAAGTACCTAATTGGCTATTAGTTGTCAGGTGTAAACTTGGCGGCTGTCGATCAATGTAGTAGAATACCTCGGGAGGTGATGCACCTAGGTCACACAAGCGCGAGTACCAGACCCCAAAGGTGAGATAAACTTTATATATATTATCTATTTCATAAAGACGAGAGTAGGGACTTCGGGCAGTAATAGGTTATGATGTATGTTTGATTCATTTGTTTCAGGTTTCTCATACTGTGTGTGTATCCACATCACAGACCAATACACTACGTGATCGACATACTTGTTTGCGTAAACTTCAAGGTCGCATGCAGCTCAAGAGCTTTTTTACAAAAACAAATAATTGATAATCATAGCGAATGTAATTACGACAACGGTGCATAATCATAATAATGTCACAATTCATTAACAAAATAGGTATAATGAGTCAGTAATAACTAGATAAGTCAAATAAATAAAATGTCAAAAAGAAAATAAAATAAAACAATGATGATGAATGAATTATAATGTAATAATATGTCTAGTATAAATTAATGAATTATAACGTCACTACGAATAGGCACATAAAAATGTCATGTCGGAAATATTATTAATTATTATTATATGTATAAATAAACCGTATTATGAATTGATTATTATCTAAATAATAGGAATTAATTGAAATGTCACGAACTATTATATTGAATATAGCAGTCATATCATTATTTGGTTGTATTACATTAGTATTCATTTAAATTAAATAATACGAAATATTAATTTATGTAAGTTGGTACACGTTACAACTTTAAATCAGAGAGGCATTTAGATTAGTATCACCCATTTTTTGTTGCTCCTCCATAAGGAATTTTTTTAAGTTTCGTCTGAAAGTGTGTAGTGACGTAAGATTCCGCAGTGGCGGAGGGATATTGTTCCAACACTTTGAAGCAGCATAGCGAAAGCTACCTCTAAAAACCTCTGTGCGATGCAATGTGATAGACAATTGCTTTGAGCACCTTCTGTTTAACCGCTCGCTGCTATTTGTGACCCATGTCAGTTTTTCATAAAGATATTGTGGTTGCTGCAATTTTATGACACCAAATAGTAAACAAGCCAAATGTAATTTCCTTCGGGATTTCATTTTCAAAATCATTTTTTTATTAAAGATTGGCGTCACATGACCTCTAAAAGGTACTGAAAAACAAAATCGAGCGCATGCATTCTGCACCCTTTGTATATGCCTGTCTGTACGTGCTAAGAGTCGAGGGCCATACACGGCATCAGCATAATTTAATTTACTTAATATCAGTGACTCAACCAGCTGAATACGTAATTCTTCAGTTAGGTAAGGACGCATCTTATACAACACTCTCAACCGGTAAAAACAGATCTGTACAGCATTACCAACATGTTTCTCAAATCGTAGTTCTGAGTCCATTATCAGTCCCAGGTTCCTGGCCTCATATACTCGCTCTAATGGACTCCCTCTAAGATGAACTCTAGATGCCAAATGCAATAATCGCAAATTGTTTTTGGTACCAAAAATGATGTATTTCGTCTTAGACGGATTTAACAATAGGCAGTTATTCTCAGACCACGCGACTAATCGTTCAAGATCGTCATTCATGTCTTGTATAGCTTTTTCATAATCAGTAACCTTAAATGACAAGTATTGAACATCGTCCGCGTAAATATGGTACTTACATTTATTTATGGATTTCTTGATATCCGCACAGTAAGAATAGGTCCTAAAATCGAGCCTTGCGGCACACCTCTCGTCAAAGAGGCGAGTGTCGAGGTCAGAGTGGTCCCATTACTAGTATTCAACTCTACATATTGCTGTCGATTGGTTAGGTAGCTATGGAACCACATTACTGCCTTGTTGTCAAATCCATAGTAGCGCATTTTTGATAATAATAAAGAAGAATAAAAATTATAATATAAAAACCAGTGTCGCTTATTTATGAAAACGAGCATGAATGAATTTATATATATTTTATAGAATGATAGCTGTAGTTTATTTTATTAGTTATTATTTTTTTATTTAATGGGATAAAACAAATATCTAATAAAGAAATATTTTGTTACATCTGAAATGCACATAGCAATAACTAAACGTCAAAAGCGAGATTTTATAAGAATCATTAAATCCTCTTTTATGAAATCGTTAGAAACCCAAAGAAATATAACCTTAAACGTTCAACCTCTCTGTAGAAACCTTACAAAAAATGACGAATCGCGTGAATTTCTTGTCATCTGTCATTGATACAGTTGCCACAGATGTTATGGATGAATGTATTTTATTTGTTTTACGCTTTTTTGCATTGTTTTGAACTTTTCTTAGCTTAGCTTTCGTTTCTGCTTTCAGTTAAACTTTTGCATCCTGAGTGTTGAATACCTACTTACGGTGTTACACAATTATGTTGTTGTGATACTGGACATACGTTTGAGACAAAAATCTAATACGTATTGTTATTTTGAACAGATTTTTTATTTGTGTAGTATGGGATTTGATGATTATACATTATGTGCATTGTATGATATCTGGGATATATTCGTCGCCAAGCTATTATTCCGTCACCAGTTCAGTTTTTCGAAGAAGTCGGAGGCATTATATAATGGTTCAAATGTAAATAAATGCTTTGTTACCAAACATATTTTATTTTCACTTAATTACTATTTTATGATACATACATAGGGCTAATGAAACGCCAAATCAGTAAAGTATCCCTAAATGCTAAATAGCGCGAGAGTTTGCAAAGTATAATTAGGTAGTGTAAGTTTACTGGATCTATCCAGCAAACTTACACTACACTTCGCTGTAATTATGTTGCTCTATACTCTAGTATAATATTAGTAATAAATAATAAGACACTGATAATGTACGGTGGTTTGCCATTGTTCTTTAAATTTATGGCATCAAATGCACGGGAATAGTCCAATAGAACTAAAATTGTACACATGCCCTTATCCTGGGCAGACAAAATGTTATCAGTAACATCTAAGAGTGCCGTAGTGGTTCCCCGAAACCGTCTACATCCGGACTGAAGTCTAGGTAAAATCTCGTGTTTTTCCAAATAATCTGTAAGCTGGCGACTCACTGTAGATGTTAGCATAGAGCGATTTATTATGTCCGTTATGGTTTGTAGTGTATGTGTCAAAGTCATTTTAATCATAATTAAATTAATTTTATCATATCCCTCGGCGTTTGACTTGAGACCCTGTATAATGTTATAAACTATATCTTTGTCCACAGTTACTAAACTAAATGTGGCGTCACAGAACCTATGGTATTCATGAAATGTAAGATGAGAAATACTAGTTTTTGAGTTACCAGGCACAGTCAAAAGGAAAGAATTTATGGTGTCAGGGTCGTTGAAATGTGAAGGAATATCAGATACCTGTGTTGGCGCTAAGACTGTCGTTTTTAAGTTTTTCCACAGAACTTTAGGATTATTTATCTGATTATTAATATTATGTTTATAATATGCCACTTTTTCTCGGTACAACGCGGTAGACACTGTGGACTTTAGTTGTTTATAATACATTTTACTAGTTTCCGTCTTTAGTCGCCGAAACCTAACCAACGCATCGTCCCTGTGTCTTATCATGATTCTGATCGTCTCTGTTATCCATGGGTAGGAACGACCCCTAACTATGCAAACTTTAACAGGAGCATATATATCGAACAACAAGGTCATCCATTGGTTCAATGCGGTCACCATGTCGTTCACGTTGGCCAGGTCTGATATAAGATCCCAGCGTATTTTCTCTACATCGCCACGCATAGTTTCAGTGCATATGTTTTTAAATGATCGCCTAATAAATATTTGTGGTGACAATTTCTGCTTCTTGATACTGAGTTCACAACTTACAAAGCAATGGCTATTAATCAATTTATATGGCTCAACATTAACACATCTCGCACTCAAGTCTGTATAAATCAAATCTATTAAGCTCTCACTGTCCTCGGTAAAATGGGTAGGAGACGATACAAGTTGAGTAAGACCTACGCAACCAAAGAAATCGTTAAGTTTTTTTGTTTGAGCATCATTATTAATTTGGATATTAACATTGAGGTCTCCCAGTAAAACAAAATGATCACAATGTCCCATATCACTTAACGTCAGGCTAATTGAGTCCAGAAATACATCCAAATTCAGCCATGAAGGACGGTAAGCTGTGCCAATGGCAATCTTTTTTCCGTGCAGCGTGAGGGTGAGCCACATCTGCTCCACGGAATCGAACCTAGGATCGTTAGTTCCCGTCCACAGTCGTGCGTTTATGCCGCGTTTTATATAGAATCCTACGCCACCGCCGCCGCGACCGCCGCGAACATTCGCTGGCCTCGGAGTGTGACGGAAGCGATACCCTGATAGAACCGGCCCGCGCGCCTCCTCTCCTGTCTCAGCCATGTCTCATTTATTGCCAAAATGTCGACAGGGTTACGCTCAACCATAGCTACAAAGTCATCGTGATTTGTACCAAGAGATCCCGCGTTCAACAAAGCAACTCTTAGGTATTTATTATTAACTGCTATTACAAATACGCATTTTATTGCATCGCACCATTACCAGATAAAGAACACCTGCGTATTTATAGTACACAAGACAACAAAAAACAATAAATAAGTATCCGTCGGTAGCATCGAGAATTGTTAAGCTTAGTGCCATTATATGAATCCAAGGCAATGCATAAATATATATAATAATACGTGTTGTTTTTGTGATAACTATGTGTGATATTAATAATAAGTATACCTTGTAAATACATATATATGAAACTAGATGTAAATAAGTTTTAAAAGAGATTATAAATACAGTAATAGTGTTGTTTATTACTACAGGGCAAATTAAGTAATAGTAATCTGATTGATTTTTATATAAATCAACATTATGTTTGTCATTGGAGGAAGTGAAAGTAACTATACAGTAATAGGCTAGTTGACAAAAAAAAATTTATAAGTCCGTCCTTTAGATTATTCAAAAATAAGCGATACGTATTTTTTTATTTGTAAACTAAACCAAAAATGACCAAGATATAGCTGATTAAAGTTACGTATAACGTCACTTCGTGCTGCATTTTTTCGCACTAGATGACGTCACACGTAACTTTAATGGGCTATATCTTTGTTATTTTTTATTTAATCGAAAAAAGAAAAAATACGTGTCCAATATTTTTTTATAATCTAAAATACGGACTAAATAAAATGTAATTATTTTGACCCTGGAAACTACCCTATTATAAGTTAAGTATTTTGAAAATAAAATAAACATTACAATTAATCTAAACATTTGAAATACAATCAAACCTGTCATTGCCCAAAAAATTTTTAAATTTTCAAGTCTGCAAAAGGGGGCAGATGCGTCGCACTATCCCCACCAAAGCGCTGTTCAAATCGCGACCTTAGGTCGGCAGGCAGCTTCTTGAGCACAATGTACACCAACAGGTAGGACCATTGGTTCACGGGCATATCCAGACACTTAAGGGCGTTGGTTGCCACCAACAGCGGGTTCAAAAGTTGGGTGCGCAACCCAAAGACCCGGGTGAGCGTGGGCTAACTCAAAATCTGCTCAATATGGGTGTCTGCGAGGCCACGCTTGTTGTGGTACCTACGGGTAATTGAATCTCGAGCCATCTGGTAGGCCTCGTCAGACACGGGCAGATGCTGGATGAGGCCTTTGGCCTCCCCATCCAGAACCGACATCAAAATGTGGTCTAATGTGGGAAGCCGACTCACCAGTCCCGGTGCTGGCCTAGGAAGCTCCTGCTTCAAAACGGGTTGCCCGTCCCTCCCGGGAATTAACTGTCTTGCACAGTCGGAGATAGCATCATATAGGTCCAATATCTGGGCATAGTCCTCACTGACTTTATTTCGCTGGTCCATGTTGAAGTCAACAACTGACACTTCGAGACAGCAAGCGCTGAAAGTACAAAATTGCTGTTCCACGCTTGCTAGCCGATCATTGATCTGCTCAAATCGTTGTAATAGGGCCTGCTGGTGATCAGGCCGGTTTACCAGAGCACTGGCTGAGGCAAACCAGCGCAAATGTGATGAAATGGCACCCGCAGCCGCACGCAAGTCCTTGATAGCTGACATAATTAATTCTCAAAAGAGCTCGGACAAGCGTTAAACAATACTATCAATTAAAACGTAACAAAACTTAATATTTGTTAATTATTTGAAACCAACGAGGTGTTGGCCTGTTTACTACAACTGCAAGCAAGCGACAGGTATTTACTGCCCAACAAAATTAAAAGTTTCAATATATTGAAACAGAAACAAAAGTTATCAAAATTTATAACTTACAACAAATTAAAAGTTGAAACTTCAAATTAATTAATTCATTATTTGCAACAGACAGACTAACCGTGTTATTTGTGATATATACAACCGTAAATACACACAGAATATGTGTTACCTAACAATATTATCAGTATATTACAACAAAACAAGGTTTATTAAGTTGACTTATCAATGTGAACCGCCCATCTATGCAAGGTCAAATTTGGTTATTATAATGTTTCAAACTCAATGTTTACAATTAACTAAGTCAATTGATACATATAACTGTTATGTATCCAACCAAAGCTGACTGATTAATGATTAGAACAACAAATTCTAGTCAGATTTCAACAATTCTAGTTAAACAATTACTGATTTGAGGTTATGTATATGACAAGGTGTTTCAAATTAAGTAGGTCAACCAATACAAATAAATATTATGTATTTACGCAAAACTGACCTGACAAACACTACAACACTGTTAACAAATGAGATGAGATATAAGATTAGAATATTAATCTAGTTAGGTATAGTCAACAGCGGCTAGGTAACTCAACAGCGCTCTGCTATTAAAACAATATGTTTAGAAATGCCTAGAAAAACTGGGAATTGTTTGCAGAGGGCAATGGAAGCGTGATTATATTGTTACGAGCTGGGGTTCGTGATAAATTATATACACTATGCCACTTAAACTGAACTTTATTCACTAACACAAACACTAAGTATAACGCTAGATACACACACTTAATTTTCACTTCACTAGTAAAACACACTATTCACACCACTAGAACAACACTAATAAAACACCACTAAACACTTCCGAATTACTTCCTTCGCTTGATGTGGATCGCTTTCCGTATTCAATTGTTACTGTCTTGTCTCGCGCGCTCTCGCTCTATTTATACTGGCCGGATAACATCACTAGGCTTTTCGAGACGACTCACGATATTTCTGGAAACGTGTAAGGTGTTTCTAGAATAGCGTAAATGTTCTATTTACACCTACGCCATCTATTAGAGAATAGCTGAATTACCTTCAAACCACCGATACATTCAATCTCATGTAGTTCTCCCATTCACTGATAGATGGCGTTATTTTCAATTCGTAACACGGCCTCCCTCTTAAACGTGTTCGTCTCGAACATCGTTGGACCCATAGTAACGAGCTAACCGGTCCACATGAACTATCTTCGGTGCACCTCGCGACCCCTTCTGGATTCGATAGGTAACGTCGTTCATCCTGGTAATTATGCGATATGGCCCGTCCCATCTGGCTTGTAACTTAGGCGATTTTCCTTTGCTTCGTACTGGGTTATGAAGCCACACCAATGATCCCTCATCGAAGCCTTTGTTATTTGCCTTCCGGTCGTAGCGAGTCTTCATCTTCTCAGACATCTGTTGTCCAGATTCCCTGATGTGCTCGTATACGTCGTTCATCCTGTTGCGTAGCTCGGTTGCGTAATCCGTTATATTGCGTGGAGATTCTGGTGGAATACCGGTGATAAGGTCTGCGGGTAAACGGAGTTCTCTACCGAAATTGGCAAAAGCTGGTGATACTCCTGTAGTTTCGTGGACCGCACTGCGATATGACAGGAGAAATGGTTGGATGTGCTTGTCCCAATCTCTTTGTTTGTTCTCCACCACCTTCGCCAGGTACCTTTCCAGTGATTGGTTAAACCGTTCAACCATGCCATCTGATTGTGGATGATAAGCCGTGGTCCTGGTTTTATGTGCACCCATTACGCGACAAGTCTCCTTGAACACCTCAGATTCGAAGTTCCGGCCTTGATCGCTGTGGATTTCCAAGGGTACCCCGAATCGACAAAAGACTTCATGCACCAGCTTGTCGGCCACTGTGGTAGCTTCTTGATTTGGGATTGCAAACACTTCAGGCCACTTCGTGAAGTAATCCATCACAACCAAGAAGTATTTGTTTCCATCCTGGCTCTCGGGAAACGGCCCAGCGACATCCAAGGCTATGCGCTCCCATGGGG
The DNA here is from genome assembly GCA_944739405.2 of Euclidia mi. NCBI lineage: Eukaryota > Metazoa > Arthropoda > Insecta > Lepidoptera > Erebidae > Euclidia > Euclidia mi. The sequence continues at coordinate 36,551,510 of OX123190.2, forward strand.
CCCCCACATTGTACACCTTTAATGCACCTCTGCTTCGAGTATGTGGCCCCTTGACAGCCGCACAACTTGTGCATTTGCGGCACCAATCCTCGACGTCATCCCGACAGTGGAGCCAATAAAACCGCTCTCGGATCTTAGTAAGCGTCTTCTTAACTCCCATGTGACCTCCCGAAGCACCATTGTGATAGAGCTGCAAGACTTCCGGCACCTTAGTTTTAGGCACTACCATTTGCAAATGGCACTGGTTACCGCGAGCGTTTTCCCATTTGCGGCACAGAACTCCATCCTGGACGACCAAGCTTTCCCACTGTGCCCAATAACTCTTGGTGATAGGGCTCATTGCTGCGATATCACTCCATTTGGGCCTAGGAGCGTCTGATTTCTTCCATTCGAGAATCGGCTGTATGTCCTTGTCGTCTTGTTGAGCACTCTGCAAAGCTTCTTTCCATTCGTCGCTCAGATCTGTCTTCAACATCCTCACTAATGCTGCCTGCTTTGCTTCCTGCCGGCTACAGTGCTTGCACTGGTCGGGACACGGCCTACGCGATAGGGCATCTGCGTTACCATGGGACTTGCCGCTGCGATGTTGTATTACAAAATCAAACTCTTGCAGTAGTTCAATCCATCTAGCTACTTGTCCTTCTGGGTCCTTAAATTGAAGTAGCCATTTCAGCGCTGCATGGTCGGTTCGCAGGTGGAATTTACGGCCCAACAAGTATTTGTTGAAATGCTGCAATGTCTTTACTACAGCCAAGAGTTCCCGCCTGGTGACGCAGTAGTTTCTTTCGGGTTTGGATAAGGCCTTGCTGAAGTATGCTATAACAACTTCTTGATCACCCTTCTTCTGTGACAGCACGCCGCCAATTCCGGTGTTACTGGCATCTGTGTCAACTATGAATTCATGCTCATTGTCAGGGTAGCCTAGAATAGGTGCAGTACACAGATGTTCCTTAAGCTTCTGGAATGCAACGTCACAGCTCTCATTCCAACAGAACTGCACTCTGTCTTCGGTGAGCTTATGAAGAGGTCGAGCAATGTCAGCAAAGTTCTTCACAAACCGTCGATAGTAGGAGCATAATCCGAGGAATGCTCTGACCTGCGTTTTGTTCTCTGGAACTGGCCATTCCTTCACGGCAATGATCTTATCTGGGTCAGTTTGAATACCGTTCTCCGAGACCACATGTCCTAGAAAGTTCACTTGCCGTCTGAATAACGCGCATTTCTTCGGACTCAGCTTCAAATTAGCTCCTCGTATCTTTGACAGCACTTGCTCCAAGTTTCGAAGGTGATCCTGGAAGGTGCGCCCCACGATGATGATGTCATCCAGGTAGACCAAGCAGGCGTCTCCAATCAGTCCTATAAGCACTCGCTCCATCAGTCTCTCAAAAGTAGCCGGAGCGTTGCACAATCCAAAGGGCATGACGTTAAATTGCCATAATCCTTTCCCTGTGGAGAATGCCGTCTTCTCCTTGTCTCGAGGATCTATTTCCACCTGCCAGTAGCCACTTTTTAGGTCTAAGGTAGAAAACCACTTCATCCCCGTCAGCGTATCCAGTGTGTCATCGATCCTTGGCAGCGGGTAGCTGTCCTTCTTCGTGATGTCATTCAATCGGCGGTAGTCTACACAGAAGCGTATGCTGCCATCCTTCTTCTTAACTAACACCACCGGAGAGCACCACGGGCTGGACGAAGGCTCAATTACGCCTTCTTTCACCATACCGTCGATCATAGCTTCTACTTCACGTTCCCGTGCCACTGGCACACGTCTTGGTCGCTGGCGAATCGGTGCTTCACTTCCCGTGTTTATTTTGTGCTGGACTAGTGCTGTCTTACCTATGTCGGCATCACTGGTCGAGAAAATATCGGTGAACCGGTTCAACATCTTCTCAGCCTTGAGCTTCTCTTCTTCTGACAGGGTACTTTGGCAGTCCTCCAAAAGTGAAGACACGTCGAATCGTGCAGCCTGAACCTTGGCGCTGGTAGGTTGCTCCTGACACCTACGCATCCAAGCCGCTCCTTCATAGGTGCCCAATTCCGTCCCTTTCTTGAGCAACACTTCCTTGTCACTTGCATTTAGTGCGCGTACTGATGAAACTTTGGTACCCCTTACCAAGGTTCGTGCAATCTTCCACGATGCCTCTTTCTCTAGGCCTTCGATAAGTACGCAGCGGTTCCCTCGACCAGAACTCCCGGGTAAACAAACCGGTACAACCGTTTCCGACCGCGGTTGAAGCGTGACATTCTTCAGGCAGTACACTTTTCCTGAAGTTGCACCTTCCATGAAGACTTCTTCCGAGCCACATTTCAACACTCCCTGGTTAACATCGATCTCGCAGCGATACTCCCGCATGAAGTCTAGGCCCAGGATGCAGTCGTCCACTATATCGGCCACGATGACTTTGTGACGGTAAACTTTGTTGCCTAGCTTCAGATCCACCTCCATTTCACCTCGGACGGTTATGTGCTGACCGGTAGCTGTTCTCAGATTCACACATTCATTGTTCCTGAAGCAGCCCCGAAGAACCCGTCTTGCCAGATGGAAACCGACGACTGTCCGAGAAGCACCCGTGTCTAATGTCAGCTTGCATGGTGTTCTGTTAATTTCGCCTTCGATGATCAGGCTGTTCCCGTCACATGATTGCGAGATCGAGATACTTGGGGCTCTTCCATTACCAGCCAGCACCCGCCCCGCAGTCCTGGCTTCTACTCGTTTCCCTGCTCTCGCTGCCTGGAAGGCACATCAGGCGACCCCGTTGGTGGAGACAGGGTGTCACCAGGCTGCCTACGCTTTGGGCAGCTCAAGCGGATATGGCCTCTTTCTCCGCAGTTGTAGCACCGAGGTGACGACACAACTTCCCTGATGCGGTGACCTCGGTCGTCGCGTCGCACTGCTTCCACCTCCAGAGCGTGGGCTAGGGCGTCCTTGAGGTCCTTGAAGTGCCCAAGCCTCACTGCTGCTCTTACCTCCAGGTCCCGGATCCCATCCGTAAACGCCTGTACGAGGTTCCCATCAATAAGCGCAGGCGACGACTGGTATGCCTTCCTGACCAGCTTTTCCACCTCCAGAGCCCACTGCTGCAGAGTTTCTCCGGTGCGCTGTGTCCTGTCCTTCAGCTGAGCACGATACACATGTTCAAGGTGCGCGTCACCGTATCTTGCCTCCAGCGCCTCCAGGAGCTTTTCGTAGGTGACGTCTTGCCCGAGTGCCTCCAACACTGTCAAGGCCCTATCACGAAGGCCCAAGGTTAGGGCGGTTAAGGCCTGTTCTTTGGTCCACCCATTCGATCGCATCACAGCCTCAAACTGGATCTTGTATGCAGACCATGATGACGAGCCATCAAATGGTGGAACCTTAAACCCACGGGGCGAGGGCGCTACAGCCGCTGATGTCACTTCCAGCCCACGCAATTTCTTCTCCACTTCAGCAACACAGGTCTCGTGGTGGTCATGTACGCGCTTCTCAATGTCGCTGATACGGGCCTCGTGCTGCTGGAGTTCCTCCTTGACCGCCTTCAAGTCCTTCCCCACTGCGGCGCTGAGGTCCTTCATGAGCACCACCTGCTCCTCTAGGCGGCGCGCGTGCTCCTCCTTGTCGCGCTGGAGCTGTTCTTCTAGGCGGCGCGCGTGCTCCTCTTGACGGCGAGCCTGCTCCTCCTTGTCGCGCTGTAGCTGTTCCTCCAGGCGGCGCGCGTGCTCCTCTTGACGGCGAGCCTGCTCCTCCTTGTCGCGCTGAAGCTGTTCCTCCAGGCGGCGCGCGTGCTCCTCTTGACGGCGAGCCTGCTCCTGTTGACGGCGAACTTGCTCCTCCTTGTCGCGCTGTAGCTGTTCCTCCAGGCGGCGCGCGTGCTCCTCGTGACGGCGAGCTTGCTCCTCCTGACGGCGGGCCTGCTCCTCCTGACGGCGGGCCTGCTCCTGCATGAACGCCATCAGAGCCGCGATGTCGGGCACCGTCACGGAGTGTGTAGCGCTTGCAGGCTCCACTGCAGCCGCGGAGTCGCCTGGTCCACCAGGCGATGGAGAAGGAACGTCTCCGAAGCGTCTCTGGTCCAGGTCTTGCTGGCGCTGGTTCCTGGTACGCACACCTTCAGTTTCTTCCTTCGGCATAACCGGCATAATTTATCCCTTTCTTCTGACACCAATTTGTTACGAGCTGGGGTTCGTGATAAATTATATACACTATGCCACTTAAACTGAACTTTATTCACTAACACAAACACTAAGTATAACGCTAGATACACACACTTAATTTTCACTTCACTAGTAAAACACACTATTCACACCACTAGAACAACACTAATAAAACACCACTAAACACTTCCGAATTACTTCCTTCGCTTGATGTGGATCGCTTTCCGTATTCAATTGTTACTGTCTTGTCTCGCGCGCTCTCGCTCTATTTATACTGGCCGGATAACATCACTAGGCTTTTCGAGACGACTCACGATATTTCTGGAAACGTGTAAGGTGTTTCTAGAATAGCGTAAATGTTCTATTTACACCTACGCCATCTATTAGAGAATAGCTGAATTACCTTCAAACCACCGATACATTCAATCTCATGTAGTTCTCCCATTCACTGATAGATGGCGTTATTTTCAATTCGTAACAATATTCATCTAGTCCTTGTAAGCGAGAACAAATCTCTGACATATATTTACTGTGTTTCACAGCGATGAAATTACAAATTACTTACCTGAATCTTCACTGATGTCAGGCTTGAGCTAAATAAGACACACACAGAACTAAATTGGCCAATATTAGCTTATGAGTGAATTATCTTTATAGCTACCAGACTCCGAACGTCTTCGGGCACGATGCACGTGGTCGGATTTACACAATTTTTGCAAATGTTCAATATTTCACAAATCTATTACAACCCTTGCCGGTTATGGTCAAAAGGCGGCAGATACAAGAATTTACAAGACAAAGGACAATGGCAGATCTCCATACATCGAAATGTCTAAAATTAAATTGAAGCGCACAGTAATAAAAAACAACACAGTGGATTTTGACATTCTACTTGGCCGACTTTGCTCTCTTAACATATCTCCTACGGTGATTGATTGGTTTCGAAGTTACCTGTGTGGCCGCCGACAGCGTATACGAATTGAAAATTCACTTTCTTCATGGTGTAACACGACTGTTGGCGTCCCCCAGGGTGGCGTGCTGTCTCCTTTACTCTTCGCAATTTTTATAAATTCTATATCAAACAATCTTCGCTCTTCCTATCACCTTTATGCAGATGATCTCCAAATATATTCGCAGTCGACACTGGCTCAGATGTCATACTCTATAGATACCATCAACAGTGATCTTGAACAGATTAGTAGCTGGAGTAAATCCTATGGACTTATGGTGAACCCCTCGAAAACACAGGTCATTGTTGTTGGTAGTTCGAGAATGTTATCGAAGATCGACTGGTCTCAACTTCCTGACGTTATATTTAATGGTACTGTAATTCCTATACAGGACAAAGTAAAAAATCTGGGTCTAACCATCGATTCTACCCTTTCCTGGCGCTCGCAGGTCCAAGAAGTGAGTCGTAAGATATTTGCTTCAGCAGGTTCATTGCGAAGACTTAGGAATTTACTTCCTACTGCCACCAAAATTGCACTTGCAAACTGTCTTCTATTACTCATTATTGATTATGCAGATGTCAGCTATCCAGATCTCGCCGAAAACCAGCTTGACAAACTTGAGCGCCTTCAAAATCTCTGTATACGATTCATATTTGGATTACGCAAATACGATCATGTGTCACAATTTCGCAAACAACTCAAGTGGTTACCAATACGATTTCGCCGGAATACCCACATACTTTCTCTACTATACAATATATTGTTTAACCCTTCTACTCCCTCCTATCTTAAAGGACGATTCGAATTCCTTCATGATACGCATAATCGTTATTTAAGGTCATCAGAAAACTTAAAGCTGAAGATGCCGGCACATTGCACGGATTTTTATAATAAATCGTTTAGTGTCACTGCTGTTCGCCTATGGAATGCACTCCCATTACATATAAGACAGGCTCAGACGGTAACAAGGTTCAAATCCTTAGTCAAGGATCACTACCTATCACTATGATATTTCCTGTTCTAATATAATTTTAAGTATTATTTATGTATGTGTGTATGTATGTATGTATGTATAATTATTTATATATGTGTAGTATATTGTTATAATATTACGTAAATGTATATATTTAAAGTATTTATCATCCTATTACTGGTACACTTACAACTACCATTTCAATTCTACCAATAATATCTCCATCCAAAGGTTGCCTGGTAGAAATCGCTGTTAGCGATAAGGCCGCCCTTTGTACTTTATTTATTATAAAATTCCTGTAAATGTTCTTTATAGTGTACAATAAAGTATTAAATAAATAAAATAAATAAATAAATAAAAAATATTTCAAAAAATTCGGCGTAAGTAACAGAGTCTATAAATGATTCTATTTTCACTCGGAAAACCCGGAAAACCAAGATATCGGTGTTTTAGTTTTTAGTTACGAATGAAAAATGTAGGTACGTTTGAATTATCAAATGAAATTATGTCAGATTGACATCAAAACGCAGAAGTATTCTGTAGTATCTAACTGTCACAGCCAAAGACAAAAGCAGAGCTGCACATTTTAAATCGATTTTATGTGAAATCGATGCAACATTAAAACGATGCTGTGACGTTTTTATTTGATTTAAAAGTTGTTTTGCTGCAAAAATTATTAGCTTATTGATATAATGTTAATTAAAGATAAAATAACTGCATTTTAATAATTATATTTTAATAATCGATACGGAACAAAAGCACTCACGTCTATTCCTGTCACACCATTGTCTATGGCAACAATCAAATAATAAAGTAGGTACCTAGTTCGTAATCAATTGGAATGCTTTTTATCATCATAAAATACTCCAGCTTTAACGAGACAAAGTGAAAATATTAAAAATCGTAGAAAAAAAACAATTTGTTTTGTTCCTATGAAGTTTAAGGTCGCCACGACAAACCCAGACCGAATTCTGCCATTGTTCTTTACTTCAATTCTACAAAACACGCGAAAAAACCAAACGGCGCGGACACAAGAAATTTTTTCCGGAAACAAGAATTAGAATGATTTGACAGTTCATAGTGTGACCAGAGTCAAAATATACGATAGACAAAACAAAACGTTACTAAACCGATATTATCGATTCAACTTCTCATAGACAATATTTCTATTTCAAACAATACCTACGTGTTGACTTTTAACGAACAATCCGTTTTGTCAATGTTTAGCAAACCTTTTCAGTAAAAATTAAAGGCTAATATTGCACATTTACTGCACTAGTCGATAACCGTGCATTTTAGAACGTAATGATGTTGACCAGCTCTATTCCGTCTAAGCAGTAAAGCACATAACAAAAGCAAAGAAAACGCCCCAGCATATCCTTTGCGAGCGCCTTCAAGCACACATTGTAACCTACTTACGTCACTATTTTAAACCTACCCGGTATACAAAGTTATTGCGCACCATATTTTTTTTTCAGTCTGGATTAACTGGAAGCGCATTTGCAATACACATTATTTTCCCGACAGAGAACAAACATAAAACCGAAGCCAATCTTGTATCTTATTTTCACCGTCTCTGTGAATCTGCACTCTGTTAGAAATAATTCGCTTTTTGCCATGTATTTTCCACTGAAATCCAATGACTACAATTTCGTAGCGTGTGTTCGCCTTGCAATTGATATTCTAATAATGTAACTGAGATTTAATTCCGAAGGCTGCTCAGAAAATAATAGGAGCGATTTTCGAATGTAATTTAAAATGATCCTTGATTCGTCTTTGTGAGGATAACTAAGATTTTAATATACATAGCAATGTGATCTTGAAGATGGTGTAGTCATGAAGTAATGCAGGAAAGTTCTTTTAATATCTGTTGTAAAGAAATAATAAGTTGAATAGTTAGTGTGCGCGTGCATATTCCCGCAGCGCACTTTGTGACCGGCGAGAGTGACCGGTGACCGCGCCCGACGCTCTACCAATTTAAATTTATTTCGTGCTTCTCGGCCGCATCGTTAAAGTCAAGGGCGTGCTTAGTGCCAGAACCCATTAACTTAATTAATATATGGGTATGAGCAATCGGCTTTTTGTTATATTCCCGAGTCAAACATTACTCGTTCTCATTCCTAATTGCTAAATGGCTCGTATTACACAAGTCCTTACTGTCAATGGGAGAACGGAATAATCAGTGTCGATTAACTTCCTTTAATATGAACCGTTTGTTTGTGTATGTAACACGAATGTATATCGAACATATTGTAACTCGTTGTATGCAAACTGAATATTTTTATTGTAACATTTTTATCGTGTGAATTTTAAATGTATATGTAGGCAGTAATTACAATGTTTGTTGATTCAAAACTTGAATGTAAATAAGAGGACAGTTGGATGAGGTTTGCGTCGGGTTGATTGTCTCTATCGGACTGAGCTCAGCATATCGCACCTTCGGTGCAACAAAGTCACAACACCTCATTTTTTAATTTTACAGGAGAAGACTTTTAATTCTTTTTTCGCATTTATTTCCTCATTTCTGGATTACTATATATAGTAGGTTTGAAATCCTTATAAAAATAAATGTTTATTTTGTTTGCTATAGTTTTACGTAAAAATCTTATGTAATCCCAAAAATCTTATATAATAATTAAGATTTTTACCGACTATTAAAGTTTTCTTAACTTTAATAGTCGGTTTTGACGTGTAGTATGAAACAAACACTATGCGACATTTTAAATGTCGCATAGTGTTTGTTTGTTTGTTTTTTTTTTATATAGACTCACGCCTGTATCCCCGAAGGGGTAGGCAGAGGTGTAATATTACACCCATATTTTGCCATGAATTTTTAGGTCCCACGTAAAAGGGGGCGAGCCTATTGCCGTACCGGGCACATTACCAGACTCCGTGCTGCTACTGAGAATTTCTTACGGAAAACCCAATAACACATTCCCGAACCGAGAACCGAACCCGAGACCTCCCAATCCCACACGCACATTTATGCCACGAGACCAACGAGGCAGTTGTTGGTTTGTTTTTTCCTTTTTTCAAAAACGAAGCAAGGGATCTATGTGACTATTGGCATGGAGATTGTTGAAAGGCTAGAGAGTGATGAAGGCTTCTTTAAATAGAAGGCGGATCAAGTTGTGGGCTACAGCTAGTATATAATGTATAATTTATGAAAAATTCATTGATAGCTAGGCGCTTAGGAGGCTATTATAAAAATTTATATCGTTTCAATTACGAATCTGCTTATTGTTTTTGTAGTGAACATGTTTTCTTAAAACATTTGAAGAGCACTATAATGGCAAAGGAACTATTACGTTTGGTTTATTGAATCTGAATCTGCCAACTAAGCTTGTCTACTTTTCATGGCATAAAGCCGTATCGTTTCGAGTTTCTAAGCTTAGTCAAAGCTAAGTACACTCACTCTTTATGAAGGAAGTAATCCTCGTGCGAGTAGTGAAGTAAAGTGTATGACTTTGTGAAATTATGGTAATTTAGGTTTTAATTACTAACGAAGAAAATTTACGAGTAATCGTAAATTTTTTGTAGGTCTTGTATCCGTAGACTGTGTTGGCATTTAAAGTGCTACAAAAAGGAAATAGAGTCAATATTTATTCCAACTCTTCCAATAAACTTATGATTAAATTCATTGCGGGTTTCAGACCTGTAAATTTGTTTTTTGGCACAACTCAGTCTACAAATCGACACCTCCTACGTACAATATCGTAAGTGCATTTTATCAACTGTACACAAATGTATACCAAAATATAAATAAATGTTTACCAAATAATTATTTATTTTCGCCTTAGGAATCGGCTGCCTACTTGCATAGAGCGCAACATTATAAGGTATACGTTATCTCCTAGTAGATGCTTCGATGACATAAAGCACTAGCCTAGCGGAAAATGCAGCAAGTGGAGATGCCAACAGTCTGCCATGCAGAGAGTATTGGGTTCGAATTCATGGCACGCACCAATAACTTTTCAGAGTTATGTGCGAATTGAATTGAAAATTACCAGTTGCCCCGTGCCTCGGCGAGCACATTAAGCCGTCGGTCGCGGCTGTTATGAAGATCTTTGACAGTTGTTTTAGGGACTCAGTACCTATAAATAAACTGACACTAGTCTAAACCATAGAAAAAAGCTATCCATTTGGGTTGCGGGGATGTCAGACAGGCAGTCTCTCTGTGTATAAGCTAATATTCAGTCAAATCCGGTTAGACTACAAAGCACACACCGGGCTCTAACTATGATATCGCTAAGAGGATGATATAAGGATCTGCAGGTTTATTTGGCGAGTCTATTGAGATCCTACTAGCTGAAAACATTTTATATGATCGCATATATATCCTACACTCATTACATCATGCTTTTCACGGTTTCCTAAATACCCAAATCTATTTGAAATAAATTCCAAAGTTTCAAGAAACTATTTAGTATGCTATAATGTCTTACAGCAACATCGTTACTCATAAACTCATAGTCTAAGTTTCTTAGCATTTTTCGTTTGATGTCTTTCCATTCGGCAGCATGTCGACGTCCAATATTAAAATTTGTCTTTCCTGGACTTAGTGTTTCTATCCTGGAAGTCTGTAGTGTCGCTTCTGAGAAAGCAGATAAAGGTGTGTTCGTTAGCTGAGTATCAACTAAATAAGTGAAAATTTAGAGGGTTGTAGTGAAAAAATTACTTTTTTGACAAGCCATGACAAAGTGGTTTACGTAATCAAAGTCTAGATGATTTATTGTGCAATGAATGAATGGCGTGTTATATTCGCAGAAGTTATCAGAAAATCTTCACTGGGGTCCAAAGGAAGAAAAAAGTATGATTATAACTCTTTTTCGCTGTTTCGTACGCGTGACAATGGCATAATCGTAGCTGTCCCTTGGGTAAGTACCTTCCACAACATGACATGTATAGCCTGTGTTTGAGTTGTTTAGCTGTTCAGATGAATGGATACATAGATAGAAAAAAGGGAGAGAGAGTAAAAAAACAAACTTTGACATTATTTTGTAATTATACAAAATAATGTCAAAGTTTGTTTTTTTATTCTCTCGGAATAGTATTTTTTACAAATTATAATTTTAAATTAAGTTAAATTTAAAATTATGTTTCAAATTTACTCGAATCTTTAAAATTACGGTATAAATGTTAGAGACGTGTCATTATTATTCCAATACACTATGAGGGGGGAGAGTATACTTTGGCGTGATTCTTTGGAATCAGTTAAAATGTCCACCGTTCCCTTTATCTCATCAATATCTGCGTTAAAGGGGTCGGTGATTTAGTAAAACAAAAACAAAATTAATCAATGTATTGAGGTTTTTTCAAGCGAATACTATAGTAACTTATGTTTCGTTTCGATGTACAATATCTTTCGTATAACTTAGGATATAAAAAGACTTACAAAATCCGGCGTAAATAATCGTTAGTCCAAATACACAAAACTAATTTAAATTTTAACAATAGTAAAATATCGTCAGTCATTACTTACGATAGTTGAAAAGTATCTAAAATCAATGTATAATATAGTAAGTCCTACATACGAGATTTTACTGTGCGTATTATATTATTTCAGACATTTATTTTGTTTATTTGTAATTAATATTTAAAAACATTCCACTTACCTTGCACGATTGTACAACGACCACAAAAGAGTTAATGGTACACACTTCATTATAAAATTATTAATTATTTATGTTTGGTTTTGTAGATCAAACCAATAGTTTTGTTAAAATGGTTCAATTACTGCATCAATCATTTGTAAGACGCTCAAGATGGCATGGTTGATAGCTATACTATCTTATTTGTCCATTAAATAATATTAATCAAACCGTTTCTTTTATTGCAACCACGAACATCCCTTCTCCCGCGTATTCTATCGGTACTTACATTTACCATTGGCTCGCGCGGCTCATAGGTATACCCCACCACGCGTACTGTATCGTAGTTGCGCTATACGATATATTACTACTCTAAAGATGAAGATACGATTATATGCAGTCTTCATATATTGGGTTCTATTGTAAATAATATTCTTTTTATTAGATCGAACGATAGACCATGATACAAGGTAAATGAAAATCTAAAAATGTCATTTTCGTCATTTTTTCAGTTACGATGTTATACGTAGGAGGTGATGAAATGTCAAAACTCGGCGTTTTCTATTGTTGGTATCTTTCGTTTCAGCAAGTAACTTTTCTGAACTTGGCTACAAAGATCACACAGTGGGAATGAGGGTGAGACTACCGTCCCTGGCCATATTATTAGACGCACTATAAGATTTTATGAAAATTTTAATTATCTGATGATACTACACAAGTTTCTTATACTTACCAAATACAATGTTTATTTTTTTGGTATCCATTTAATTATCTTGTTTTTGTCACAAATAAAGTATAATTATTATAGAACAATTATGTATTTATTGACTCTGAAAGAAAATATAAATAAATATAGTTAAATGTTTAAACTGCAGTGCGTCTAATAATTTGGCCAGGGACGCGTATCCAGAGTAAACATTATGATAGAAATTTCACTTGCCCAACGATTTTATATTTGTCTGATCAATACCCCAGATTGATGAGAAGATTGGTGCGATCTGGTAGCTAGGACTTACCTAATTACTTTTTAGCTTTTAGTACATAACCTAACTACATCATTTTTATTGTATCCAATAAAACAGTATATCATAAAAAAATATATGTATGTTTTTACAATGCTCATTCTAGAGTAGTTATCATAGCATATCATAACCATAGGTTCTAGGTTCTATTGTAAATAATATTCTTTTTATTAGATCGAACGATAGACCATGATACAAGGTAAATGAAAATCTAAAAATGTCATTTTCGTCATTTTGTCAGTTACGATGTTATACGTAGGAGGTGATGAAATGTCAAAACTCGGCGTCTTCTATCGTTGGTATCTTTCGTTTCAGCAAGTAACTTTTCTGAACTTGGCTACAAAGATCATACAGTGGGAATGAGGGTGAGACTACCGTCCCTGACCATATTATTAGACGCACTATAAGATTTTATGAAAATTTTAATTATCTGATGATACTACACAAGTTTCTTATACTTACCAAATACAATGTTTATTTTTTTGGTATCCATTTAATTATCTTGTTTTTGTCACAAATAAAGTATAATTATTATAGAACAATTATGTATTTATTGACTCTGAAAGAAAATATAAATAAATATAGTTAAATGTTTAAACTGCAGTGCGTCTAATAATTTGGCCAGGGACGCGTATCCAGAGTAAACATTATGATAGAAATTTCACTTGCCCAACGATTTTATATTTGTCTGATCAATACCCCAGATTGATGAGAAGATTGGTGCGATCTGGTAGCTAGGACTTACCTAATTACTTTTTAGCTTTTAGTACATAACCTAACTACATCATTTTTATTGTATCCAATAAAACAGTATATCATAAAAAAATATATGTATGTTTTTACAATGCTCATTCTAGAGTAGTTATCAACTTGTTTTCAAACAAACATTGATTTTTATTAATTTTGATAGGTAACCCAGCAAAAGTTGTTTTGCCATAATATAAATTATTTCTAGGGAATTGCCAGGGTAGAAGAAAAACCGAATTTATTGTAAGTTAAGTAATGGGGATGTGGTATCTAATATATGACAAAATCCCTAACACGGCTATCAAAAAAGAGGTTTGTTATATATTATAGATATTATATTATAGAAGGGTGAAAAATTAAGGATTATTTTTATTTTTAATGCACACTAAAGGATCAAATAATCGTGTTATAAAGTAATGAATATTGATGTAGTGGTGAGCCTGTGAGAACGTACTCGATGTGGTTGTCGACGGCGGCGGACGTACTTTACACTAAACTTGTATTGAGGCTGAGCGTTACGTGAGCAATCATAATCTCTGCAACCAAAATATAACAGTTCTAGTAGTCCTTAAAAACTTAGAAAATAAGAATGCTGACTTCTGTTTTGTCAATATGTAGCCAAAATATGTGTAAAACTACATCTCCATCATAGGTAATTGCCAAACGCGTTGTCAACACAGAAATTGCCAATAATCTTTGGTGGAGACACAGTTTTAAGTGCAATAGTCGCTTATAGGATGATTAGCCAGCCCTAGATTTATGAAAATTGAAACCTAAAGTATTATTAGCATAATAGCACAACAATTTTACTTGTTTATGTACTAGTGAAATTAAAATTATGAAAGTTCTTGCGTGTAAAACTTAGAAATAATTTTTGTGTAAGTTAATTAACCTCCACTCGTCCAGTACCTAACTATGAGCTAGCCCCTCCCATTCAAATTCAAAATCCTTTATTCATTTGGGTCACAATGTGACGCTTATGAACGTCAAAATAATAAATTTATAAAATAATTACTTATACTCAAATTTAAAACATTATTACTGTATGCTTTTACATTTACATTTACTGCCACGTTCGCAAAGCAATAGGTAGAACCATGAGAAAGAACGGGCAATAAAACTCACGGTCACTCTTTTTCATTGCCAGGTTTTGCATAATACACAATTTACATTTTGTAAGGTGCTGCAACTGTTACACCTTCTATATCACTTGTATATATTTACTGTACATAATAATACTCAAGCATAATACTTTTGGTTAGCCTCCTCAGAATAGACATGGTGAAACAGGAGCATCCACTTACATTATATATACCTAATAATGCAGGCAATCCGCGAAAGTGATCAGAACCATGATGGAAATGATGCAGTTAAATAATAAAATCTAATACCAGCCCGCAAGACCGTCATCGATCAGTCATCGCAAGTAGCACTTGTTCACGAGTATGACGCATGTGCCAGCCATCATCCCTCTTGCCATATTAGAGGGACAGGGATGACCCGACACACGACGCCACCACAAGAAATGACATTTTAGTGAGCATGACGACAACGGTATACGAACCAGCAGTAAGAAACAACCTATTGGTATACTGACCATGACCGCCAATTACCTCCATTTTCCAGATCGTTATTATTAACATAAGTTAGTGGAACGCGTGAAGGAATGCAAATGTAGAAAGAATTTTGTGAAGGTGACAAGTGAGCAATGATATGATCAGGGATAAATAATGTTAAACTACATTCAACAAATCATAAAAATATCCAAATCCTGCTAAAATCATGTGTTCACGAGGCACCTCCACTTAACATGTAAATAAAATAATCGTGAGTTAAACAAGCCTAAGCCTATCCCCACGGTGTCTTATCATTTAAAAATTCCTTAATAGTGTAATAACCCCTTTGTAAAAGAAAGTTCCTAATTGTCCGTTTGTATTTGTGCATGGGTAAATTCATTATTTCAAGAGGCAATTTGTTGAAAAATCGTATACCAATCCCCGCAAATGAGTTCTGAACTTTATGTAGACGGTAGTTAGTTCCCACCAGTTTATGCTTATTCCTTGTGTTCACTTTGTGCAAATCACTATTTTTGCGGTATAGAATTAAGTTTTTCTTAATGTACATTAAGTTAGCATATGTATATTGAGATGCAACTGTCAATATATCTACTTCTTTAAATTTATCACGTAAAGAATCTCTAGCACCTAACTTATAAATTGCACGTATGGCCCTCTTTTGAATGACAAAAATAGTCTGTATATCAGCAGCTGTACCCCATAACATTATTCCGTAAGACATTACGCTGTGAAAATAACTAAAGTAAACTAGTCTAGCAGTATCTATATCTGTGAATTCCCTAACTTTTCTAACTGCAAACGCTGCAGAACTAAGTTTTACTGCGAGACAGGATATTTGGGCGCCCCACTGAAGCTTACAATCTAAAGTTACACCTAAGAATACGGTTGATTCGACTAGTTGAATTGTTTCCTTATTTAAAATTATATTAGTAGGAACACTTTTGACATTAGGCAAAGAGAATTTAACACATTTGGTTTTGCTTGAGTTGAGTACCAAATTATTTGTCAAAAACCAATCTAATACTTGTGCAAGAGTGTTATTGACGGTATCAAAGTTACTTAAGTTACGATCAACTTTAAAAATTAGTGACGTATCGTCGGCAAACAAAACAATATCACATAAATTTTGTACAAAGAACGGCAAATCATTAATATATATTAAAAAAAGAAATGGACTGAGAATAGAGCCCTGTGGAACGCCCATTCCTACTGGCAAACCTAGAGACCTACTCCCATTAACATCTACATACTGAATTCTATCACTAAGGTAGCTGGCAACAAGATTGAGTGCGGTATCTCTAATACCATAAAGTTTCAATTTAAGTAAAAGTGTATTATGTTCCACACAGTCAAAGGCCTTTGATAGGTCACAAAAAACACCAATGGCATCCTTCGAGTTTTCCCAAGCATTAAAAATATGCTTTAACAAAGTTACACCGGCATCAACGGTGGAGCGACCCTTAGTAAAGCCATACTGTTCACTGTGAAAAAAATTATTTGTGTGAAAGTGGCTCTCTAGTTGATGCAAAATAATATTTTCAAAAATTTTACTAGTAGCAGGCAAGATAGAAATTGGCCGAAAATTACTAGGGTCGCTCTTTGATCCCTTTTTGAATAATGGTATTACTTTACTGTGTTTCATTAGATCAGGAAATACTCCTGAATCTACGCATCTGTTGAATATTGCAGCTAAATATGGAGCTAAGCTAGAAATAATTTGTCGCACAAGTTTAACAGAAATGCCCCACAAGTCAACAGACTTTTTATTATTGAGCGTCTTGAATACCTTCAGTATGTCATTGGTGTCAATATATTTAAAATTAAGAAGCACATCACACTCATTCACATTGCCCCTGACCAACATTTCTGCTTTGCTTGGACATGAATCTAGACAGCTGGTTGTGTTCACTGGTATGTTCATGAAGAAATTGTTAAATGTCTGAGCAACATCAGTTTTCCCAGTAATAATTTCACCATTAAATTTTAATTCATAATTGTTATCTACCAATTTAGCTCAACCAGTCTCATTGTTAATAATGCTCCAAGTAGTTTTAATTTTATTCTTGGATTCTTTGATTTTATTTCTAATTAGAAAAATCATTATAATTAGAAGATCATTTAAATCATTCTAATTAGAAGCCTGTAGTTAGCAGTGCAGCCTGTAATAGTTCAATTTACAAACGAGGCGGAAATTATATAATGAAGACCTAAGGTTAACGATCTAGAGCATGCCAGTTAAATTCTACTTATTGTATGACTGATGTGAACAGAAAGACTCTAATTCCCACTTAGATTTCAGGTGAGCAATACAGTGATTAGCCCTACACATGTGTGGGCAGCAACTGATTAAAGCTGGTGCACTATAATAGCCCTAAACATGTGTGGAAAGCAAGTGATTAGTGCTAGTACACTATAATATCCGTCACAATATGCACTAATCGCTGGTTACTTGTACTCTCACTAATTAAAGTGAAAATTAGCCTTAAGATAAAGTCATTTCTTAGCCAAGGACCAACATAGCTAAACAAAAGGGACATTATAGTTGTTAACAAATAGGTATTTAAAAAAGCTGTCTTATTTTCGTGTCAACAGTTCCTAAAAATAATTTCCGTCAAACTGATCCTCTGTAATATTGGGCCAATGCTACGGCGTTCGGAGTAGCTGCATTGAGATCGTCCACTGTACACCTGTAAGGACAGAGTGGGCACTCCAATAAATGTGACATAGACTGCACAGGATCACCGCAGTCACATTCCGCTCGGCTTGGGTCTCTGAACCCCCATTTGTACATATTCACCCTGCAGCGGCCAACTTGTGTGCGCAGTCTGTTTAGCGATTTACAGATTGGCCACGGCAGGGTGTGTTCTGGTGGTAGGCTCTCCCGTGGTGCTAAGAAATTCGAGGGAGGACGGTTCACCTCACTCCAGAGCCTTCGCCTTGCAGCTGCTGGGTAGTCTTCTATAGCTGTAGTGCAGCG
The DNA here is from genome assembly GCA_944739405.2 of Euclidia mi. Taxonomy (NCBI): domain Eukaryota; kingdom Metazoa; phylum Arthropoda; class Insecta; order Lepidoptera; family Erebidae; genus Euclidia; species Euclidia mi. The sequence goes on from OX123190.2 coordinate 36,569,475, forward strand.
GAGAAAACTTCGTCAGCTTTTTAGACGATTGGGAGTTAATTGATGTCTATACAGGGGGTGTCGATAGTCATGCTCTTGCTTCTGTTTTTCCAGGGAGCAGGCCACGTCTCGTTGCACTTCAGGTGGTGCTGCCCCTGCCAGCAGATAAACCATATTTAGTGCGGAAGAGTAGTTAGTATCCCGTAGTGCGGAGGACATCTTGAGAAGCACCATACTGTATAGACGTCAAACGACGTAGTAGATTATTGCGGGTTCCTACTTTCATCTTCGTTTTTTGGCAGTGCGATTTAAAAGTGAGTGATCGGTCTAAAGTTACTCCAAGATATTTTGGGTAAGAACAGTGTTCAATAGTCACTCCTTGCCATTTGATGTTAAGGGCCCGGTTTGCATGATGCTTTCGCAAATGAAAAACAGATGACTGTGTTTTCGTCAGGTTGGGTCGTAGGCCGTTATCATTATAATATGCTGTTAATGTATTAAGAGCCGCCGTTAGGTTATTTTCACTCTCCTTAAAGGTGGATGTCTGAGTCGCGAGTGCGAGGTCGTCGGCATAAAAAAATTTTTCTGTAAAAGGGCTAGAAGGCTGAACATTAGTGTAGATATTGAACAGGGTAGGCGCAAGAACGCTCCCCTGGGGAAGACCATTCTTTAAACGGCGCCATCTACTTTTGTCGTCATGTAAGTAAACCTGAAAACGACGCTTACGAAGTAGTTCCCCTAAAATTTGGACAAAGCCGACATCACCCGTCATTTCTCCAACCTTGCCAAGAAGCCTTCTAATGTTCACGGTGCCGTACGCAGCAGTAAGATCGACAAACACCATTCCCGTGATAAGTTTTCTCTTAGACCCATCCTCAATATGTTGCGTGAGCTTGAGTATGAAACCAGCTTGCTCCTTAATTAATAAGGGCTCAATTATAGGTGTTAGACGGTTAAGTAGGAGCCTCTCAAAGAGTTTGTATAGGTGGCACAGTAAGGAAATTGGCCTGTAACTTTTTGGGTCGTCAGGATCTTTGCCTGGTTTAATGAGGGCCACCACTTCGGCTTTTCTCCATATTTTTGGGATCTTTTTAGTTTCCAGGCAGTTATTAAAACATTTCAGAAGCCATGAGGTTGCCACAGGTCCGAAATGCTTTGCCGACGAACGGTGGCTGTTCCACCATGAGTTCGTCCGCTCCTGCAGCTTTCCCATTTTTTAGAGCTGTTATAGCCGGAATTATCTCGGCAAGCGTAAATGGCTTGCTAATTTCATTACAGGTATTGGTCAGATCTACTAATTTCTCAATATTACGGAGACGTTTGGTGGGTTACTGTTAAGCAAAAGCTGGTGGGCTACCTAGTTTGCAGACACTTGACCCTGATTTATGGCCGGAGGTGGACTACCAGTAAGTTTGTTAATTGAAGTCCAAGCTTTTTTGTATTATGTGTCATATTTATGCTGGAAACCATAGACACCCATCGTACCTTTCGGCTTTTGCTAACCATAAGCATCAATTCTTTGCCCGTAGATAGAGTTTCCTCGGAGAAAGGGTCTGCTAAGTATGCTCGTTCATAGTTGGTCAGATATTGAGCACAATCTTTACTTAGACCAGGAATGTATATGGTACGGCAACCTCTGGGGATACTTTTTCTCGCTGCTAGTTTGACGTTCTTTACAAATTCATCATAATTACTGGGCACTGGTTCTAAGTCATTTAATGCTGTATCCAAGTACTTTGTAAAAAGAACCCATTTCGCCTTAGGAAAATTGAATCGGCTCCTGAAGGGTACCTGCAAAGGTGTAACTGCGGCTTGGATCTGACATTCAATTGGTCTATGCTGTGTATTGGGAATCGAAGTACAGACTGATTTACAGCATAATGATACAATGTTTGAGCTGATGAAAATGAGGTCTGGGTTGTAGCCCTTTCTCCACCTAAGGCTGTTAAAAGAAGAAGGTAGTTTAGGATCATGAAGTAAGACCAGATCCATAGAGTCGGCCCAATCTTCAACTGCAGCGCCGTCAGGATTAGTTTCTCTAAAGCCCCAGGAGAGGCTATGACTGTTAAAATCACCAACGACTATTTTTACTGTACAGTTATCGAAATTATCAGTTTTATGGAACTGGAATCGTTCGTTTGGTGGTTTATAAATTGATGTGATTGTGCATGACCCAATGTCTATTGTGATAATTTCAGTGGAATTTTGACTTCTACAGGATACTGACTTTACCTTTAGGCTGCTCCTGGTGCAAACAGCACTGCCATATTTTTGATGTGGTATCTCGGCCTTTATATTCCATCCGGGTTTTTGTGGATGTTGCTGTTCGTTACCTCAATGTGTTTCTTGAACACATAGTATGTCACAGTTTCTCGCTTGGGCAAGCTCTGCGAGTAGGGTGGACTTACTATCGGAAAAACCTTCAATGTTGATGGATATGACTTTCAGGGCTGGCTTTGTGAGGGGTGGCACTGAAAAGTGCCGTTTGGTATGAGTGTTTGGAACCATTGTGTTGATAGGATTGGTCAGCCTAGCCACTGCGTTACCGTGACAAGCTGCTTCCGGGGTACGCCACGAGGCGGCTCCAATCCTGCACCCTAAAACAAGCTGTAAAATAAATATTTTCCAAAGAACAATGCCCATTTCTGGCCCAGTTTGGAACTCATGAACAGTACAATAGAGTTTCAATTTGTTGTTGAATAATCCTCTTTATTTATAACTTAATTTATAGGCATTACTAAAGGTGTGCCGAGAAACATAATCAATAAATAGGTTTAAAAAGATGTGTTATCGTCTAAATAGCCAACACGTAATAGATCAGAAGTTGCCAGTAAAGAATTCATAATATTAAATCGATTATCTTAATCGATTTCACATTTTCTCTACTCAAAATGATTTTAGTGACAAGCAAATCTTTATTTGGTCCTTAAACATTTTTACTATGTGTTTTTTAAGGAAAATATGCGATTAACAACAAATAACCTCGATTTTGAACCAAATATATAGATTGATAACCTTGTCCGAAATCTATATCGATTAATCAATATAATTTAAAAACTGACAAATGGCAACACTTTTTTAACTGTTAGTAAATGTCAATAATATCATAGTCAATTTATTTTATTATGTTTGTTATTTGCCCGTGCGCATTGTGAATGTTTGTGGATCTTTTACGACTTCTGGCTTTTTCTTTCGGATTTCTACCCTTACCAAACCATTAACTCATTCCTTTTTACTCAAAACTACGAAATACTGCAACTATCCTAATAAAAGTACGTACACACCTAATGTTTTTTGAGCTAAAAAAGTATTTCTTGTAATAAAACTATGAATGTGGCCGACCTCTTATCAAACTCAAAACTCTAGTTTAACACTCTTTTATCAAATGCAATAACAACTACTACGATTTTTGACGGTTCACACCTGGGCCGGCGTCTCTAAGAAAAATGGGCATTGTTCTTTATTTGCAGTTTTTCCTAGAAGAGACAATTTTTCGTTAAATTTCTTGATGCATAAATTTGAAATTCATTGAAGTCTCTGGTCCACGAAAATGATTTGAAAATGTTATTTGTAATCATATTTGTATAGAATTGGATTAGTTCGATAGACTCCAGCCATGGGCGAAGCGAATTGAATGATAACAGATTGGCTGGTACAGTCAGCTGCACCAAGTTGTATATTCTACAAAGTCTGTAATATGTTTTTTTTTACACAGTCTAACTTCTTTTATAGTAATTTTGAAATATTATTTAAAAATTCCCTTTATGGAATGCTTACAGTATTTATCAAAAAATCTTTGAAATTACACATTACGATGACGATTATTTTTTATTCTGCCTGGGTATAATCTAATGTTTTAAACTAATACTATACATGTATGTAGCATAGGGATTCACTTGGGAGCATTCAACATTTATTTTGCAATTAAAGGACAAAAGTCACATATAAGTATGTTAGCTAAGTGATCATCTTGCGACAAGTTAGTAAAAACTCTGCTTAACTAAAATGATCGTGTGAGAGTTGTCCTAGGCTATTATTATTATCGTAATTTTAACATTGATGCAAGGGACTGTATAAAAATGTTGAGATTGAATCATGTCCATACTGTGCGTTGGGTGTGAATTTGATATTTTATTAGCCTTTAACGATTCAGTTTTCGAGACTACTACTTATCCTTCGAAATTGACGACCCTAGAGGGTAGAAGCGTTACTTATTAGGCCGAGATATTATTATAAGTCTGATAGACACCATCACCATCTTACTAAGTCTGAAGTGAAAAGTAAACATTATAAAATATTCGCAAATAATGTATCTAAAAATTCAAACATCTATTTCGGTTGAGTCTTATCTCCTTTTATAAATATCAGAAAGGCTAACATGCCTTAATACTTCTTAAAAATGTTAGGATCATATTTATCGTATGTTAGATGTGGCGAATCAAAGTCACTTAAAGGGTCAGCGCGGACGAGGAACAATATTTTGACGCAATTTTTCACCATCATCGTCTTAGTATTATCCTGATTGCATTCAAATTTGGCGCCTGGAGCTCGCTTTCTAGTCTTACCGGACAAAATATTTGCTTACTGCCGTCTGACTTTCGCAACCCAAAGGGATAGTTATATTCCATGGTTTAGACGAGTATCAGTTTATTCAAGGATAGTAACGCCAAAGATCTTTAATGACAGCTGGACCGAAGAATTAACGTAATGGCACGGGGAAAGTGATAATTAGCAAATTAAATTCGCGCATATCTTCGAAATCTCAGTGGCTCACGCCGTGAGTTTGGGTTCGGCCATGACATTCTGTTGGTATCTTTACTAGGCTAGGCTTTCCTCCTGGGAAATTGTTTATGGTCTAGTAACCGTTTGACATCAATCTATATAAAACAGCAGAAGCTAGGATCGATACCGTTACTCGAAATTATGTTACTAATTGCAAAAAGATTTTGATTGATACTTCATTTATTTGTAGAATCCTTTATTTATGTAGCAAATGTATGACAACATATTTCCAATTTTTTACCCTCCTTTCATCGTCTAATTTTATGGCCCTAGAACAACTTTAAGAGCTCATTTGTCATGTCTCAGAAAGCGCAGCTTTTTTTTATATAATATAATATTCTACCACAGTCACACAACATTATCTAGTCCTAAACTAAGCAGAGCTTGTACTATGGGTACTGGACAATGGATAAACATACATATATACTTTTTCCGTCTGTCTGTCTGTCTGTCTGTCCGTGTGTCACTACCAATTTTCTTAGGAACGGGTGAACCTAGCAAATGGAATTTATACCAGGCACTGAGGTCTGTGGTTCCTATTAGGTGTATAAAAATCAGGGTCCTGGTTTTGTAAATACATACATATTATACATAGAAACATCCAGACCAAGACAAACATCCATGTTCAAGCACACAAATGTTTGACTTGAGCGGGAACCCGCGACCTTTGTCGTAGCAGTCGTTTACACTTCCGCCGCACTACCTATTGTGGGTGCCAGGAACACTCACCTGCATTAGACAAACATGGCAGGTAATGTACACTAGTATAAATAAAATAGGTGCGACCACGGCTCTAGCTTGAGCATTTCTGTACTTATAGTTTTATGGATTTCTATCTGAATGAGCTATTTTCTTGTTTCGATCTTTTTAGACTCCATTTTGACGTAGTCGGGTTTTAGTTTTAAACCTTAATTTTTATTTAATCTACGATTTAATATCCACCCAAATCAACAAGCTACTGTGGATTACTGATTCTTTGGGATGTACTTGTTTAAGTTATTGAAAAGAATACTTTTCTAAATTAACTAAATAGTATATTCAAGAGAGACATGACTATTTATACGAGAAAATAGGGACCAAAAAATAAAATATTAAATTTACATGTTACATAACATCCAAATCGCATGCTTAAGTATTTGGGTCTTAGCTGATGACGATAAAGCAACAGCAGTTTTAGTAGCTCACAAAGGTTTAACCATACGGTGATTAGTATTACAGCACCGTTAGATTTATTAGCACTTTACCTGCGAAATAAATTTTACAATTACCCGCACCGGTAAAGTATACTAATAATTATATGACAGGTCGTGTATATTACATGAAGTTTTATGCGGTCACGTCATCTGGCGACCAAGAGTTCAGCAGTTATTAAATGTATTACTTGCACTGGGAATGCCGGCTGGTAAACAAGGTAATGAAATCATACATGCATTCTAATTTAGTCATGTAATCATAGTTCTTATGTAATCATGTTACGGGTACGCGTTATGGTTAGGCAGCGATTGTTTTCTGGCGTTACCAATGGGATGCCATGCAGATGGTTGAAACTCACGGCAGGCACTTTTAATTTTCGAATTTGTGTGCGTATTCAATTGCTAATTATTGCTGGCCCAAGCCTCCGCGAGCACTGGGTCCTGGCTTTTATAGACTTTACAGGCATTTATAGGCATTTGGCACCCTAAAATATACTGACACTTGTCTCAGCCATGGAATATCGCTGTCTTTGGGTTGCGGAGGCTAAAATTCACTCTTTAGAAAAGCTAATGCAAAAATCTGGTTAGACTCTAGAGCTGATATCGGGATAAAGCCAGGAGCATGATGATGATATGATGATATCACGCGCCATGTGGGCCATATATTGATACTTACATACGACCGCCAGTAGATGCTTGAAATATGTAGTAGTTCATATATAGGGCGGATCTGGAAACCAACAGCTGTTTAGCAGAAGTTTTATATGTATGTTATTGACCCAAATAAACACATTATTGACTTGCTTTTATTTCAGAAAATAGTAACAGTTTATTAGACCCAGGTATTGCATTTCGATCTCATAATTGGCGCACCATTTACATTTACAACCATATTCCATGGTAAAGCAAATCGGGTTTATTAACACAATATAACATTTCTTCCGTCATCATAACCGTAGTAAACACCAAACATCTCGCGTCACTACCGCAATATATATCGTGGTTGTATTATAATATTTACGATGAGTGTTAATCATGCGGAGTCGCGGGTGGCCGGCCGTTCACATGCCGTAATTAATTTGACGACCATATTGTTTCTCGTGTCCTATAAATTATATCGTATGTACGTTTCATTGAAATAATCTTTTGTGTTATAATTTCGTTGTAGATACGTATTTTAATTAGGTTGTAAAACAATTTAGTTTGACTGTAGTTGGTAGCTTTTTGATGTTGTTTATGTTTATAGTCGTGACGTGGCTATGAGCCGATCGTAAGAAAATTACTAGATGCGGCTAGGGTTTACGGTGTGCCTTTTACTACTGCTAAGTGTCGTCCCGTGGGGGGATCAAACACAGCACCACGGTAATATAATCTAACAGTACTCGGCCGTTTCCCCGAGTTATATGCTACAGACGCGCCGTACGCAAACGAGTGCTAGGGCTGCTTGCCCTATAACTCAAACTATTCAAGATTTTTCTGGTTTTGTGACTATTCATATTACTTATATTTTTATTCAAACAAATAACAATCATGTAGGTATGTAAGTACCCTAGGAAATGACCTATTGGTTACACTAAATAGACTAACCAGTTACACTAAGCAGATTCATATTCGGCTTCCATTTTAAAAATAATTTGAAGGTACTATTAATCATAGATCAATGAAATAATACATTGTCCATAACTCAGATAAAAGTGTTCTGCAATAATTATACATTATTACTACAATCATACCAATATGTTTTTAAAAATATCAACATAACAATAGATTAAGCTAATTAAATTGTCATTGCTACCTAGTGGGTACATCCTTTTTTTTTTAGTTACTTTAAGAGTCATTTATTTAAGTTAGAACATTAAAGAAACATTATTTTATAAGTGAAACTTAATCTAATCTAATACAAAAACATTTTGAATAAAGCGCGCGAACGCCAATGTTAACGAAATTTCTTATTAAATTCACACCAAATGCAATAAGCCGGTGGCTATGTCCTAGTAGGTGACTATTGACTTACATTTTGCTTTAATATAAATTAATTTGTTATACGCACTGTTAAACGTGTTGTTATATAAGTTGTAAATCAGTACGAAGGTATGAAAAGTGTGGTTATAATTTTAAAATGTGATAAAGTACTAGAACTAGTACTATAACACATCTAAGTCATTTTTAACATCAAAAATATTGTCACAACTCGTCGCCATAATCGTAATTTAAATAAAGAACACTACTACAAAAATCGTCCGTCCGTTCGCAACTGCGCTGCGGCACGATCGCGGCTGTTGTGTACTATAGGCACAGTCTAATGTGTCCTGCGCTCGAGGCGCGTAGGTACAGCTCGAGTTTCGTGCATTTGTATGGAGTTAGAATACTGTTAGATATTATTACCGTGGCAGAACGCTCGGCGAAGAGAAAATGGCAATACAAGTTGTGACAATAGTAATCAAAAAATGGTAGTACCCTCCTCAGTAAAACGTACAATCAAACATATTTTTTGTACTTATATACGTAGGCTTTTGAAGTATTTTATTTCATCTGTATGTTGTAGAATATGAATAACGTGGAAATTGAGATTTTATTTCGCGTCGAAAAAGAGTCTGCTGTGTTATAAAAGATACAATAAAATAATAAATTTTATTGTAACGTATATGCCTACACAGGGAACTTTGCCATCTACTTCTTACCAAACACACTGCAATATGATCATGTCAGAGCAAGATGCCATTCCCACAGACAGTGTGCCTGTTAGCGGGGCTCAACGAAAGAAAGTCACCAAAGCTCAAAACAAGAATACACAAGACAGTTTCTTGTCTTTCAAAGAAGAATTTCTGTCCATGATTAACGATCTCCGTATTTCGCAAGGCACTCGTTTAGACAAACTAGAAGAGTATATGGTTTCTATACAGCAGCAGAACGCTGATATAAAAAACACAAATAAAGACATTGAGAAATCACTTAATTTCATATCAGACCATGTGAAAACACTTGAGAATAAGATAGGCAACCTCGAACAGGAGCGAAAACATCTAAACTCACATTTAGCTACTTTAGAGGATAAATTAGACTGGTTGGAGATATCAGCCCTTAAATGTCATATAGAGATAAGAAATGTGCCAAAAATCCAGCAAGAAAAGAAAACAGATCTTCTTGAGAGTGTGCTAAAAATCTCCAAGACCATTAATATGGAGTTGTGTGCTAATGATCTTCGTGATGTGCACAGACTCCCATCTAAGAAGGACAGTCGCAGTTCGGCTCTCTCGGTGGAATTTAATAACACGATTACGAAACATAATTTCCTTCAAGCTGCGAAATCATATAATAAACAGCGCCTCCATTCGGATCAATTAAACACCGGTAATAGGCAACTAATTTATATTTCAGAACTATTAACAACTAAAATGAAGCGGCTATTGTTCTTGACGCGAGACTTCGCCAAACTGGCTAATTATAAATATGTGTGGTCATCAAACGGGCACATATATTTACGCAAAATGGAAGGAAAGCCATATATTCGGGTTAAAAACGAGCTACACCTTAAGGACCTCAAGCAGCAAGAAGCCAGCCAAATATGACTAGTTGTAATATGTTATAATTATTTACGATTCTGTCACGATCCAATGTTTTCTCTTTTTAGGAATATCAAATCACACTTTTATAAAAACGCCGCATGTATACTTTTCTTAGAAATTAAGTTATCACAAATTTGCGCCTTACACTTACATATAAACATAGTGATTAGAACAATAAGCTACGCGATTCATTACGTCGCTCACAATTTAATTCTAATACTTATTTGTGCAACTCACCTAATTTTCAATTACACATATAAAAGTACCATTATAACACTCTGTTTAGGAACACAAGAAATAACCTTAACCTCACTTCACACACATCTTCAACTAATAATTAATCTTCACTCACAATTTACATCATTTATAAAAATACTGTTTCACTTATACTCATTTCGTATCACATACATTCATTCACCCAAAGCTAATATGCTCAAATTTATATCATACATGACTAACTGGGCTGTATTACTTGCAAATCGAACAAATCATTTTGACCGGATCCAATATTTACGTTGTTGTAACATAACACGCCGTACATTAACTGAGGCTCATCCCCACCTTGTACGATACATAGGTCCCTACACCACAGGTTACTATAGCAGACTTGTAACTAATAAACTGTTATAATACGTACTTGCATCTATTCTGTTATCTTCGCATACTCACAGCCGTCATTTCGTTTCGTAGCTCAATATTTAATAGACTCATATTTTCTTTTGTTTACTTCTCTGTTAATAAACAAGTAAATATTCACAAAATGGCGAATACCAATCTCGAACTTGATCATTTAACAGTCTCGGAGTCTATAACCTGTGAGGTTGAGGATTGTTATGGTTTTATTTCGGGTAATGAACCAAATCTAAAAATTTTAACACAGAACATTCATAGTATTTCTCGCAATTTTGATGATCTTGTGGTACATTTGAACAGATTAGGGTTTGACTGTGAGGTAATTGTGCTTACTTATGTTGGCTGTCTTGCAATTTAACTATACCGAGCTTACCTGGATACACTTATCATGTGACTAAGAACTATAAGAATCAGAACGATGGGATCATTGTATATTCTAAGCAATCCTTAAATATTAGCATAACTGAACCACTTTTCTCAGAATGTAACTGTCTGCAAATCATAATAAATAATGATACGGTTATCTTAGCTATGTATCGATCGCCTTCTTACAGCAATATTTCACCATTTCTATTCTCTTTTGACCAGCTACTGTCTTCTCTCAATAACTACAAATCGGTGGTGGTGGTTGGGGATATTAATTTGAATATATCCGCGCAATCCCATGATACTAGGGCCCAAGATTACCTGAATACAGCAAGTTTTCATGGTTTCTTGCCAGCTCACACCTTCCCTACGAGACAAGGTAAGACATGCTTGGATCATATTTTGCTCAGGACTACATTGAAGTCCCATACATGTGTTTTAAATTCAACGATTACGGACCATAACGCTATTTTGTTTTGCTTATACCAGAAAAAAAGGATCAATGTAACAGCTCCCAGATTCCAAACAAAACTTAATTTAGTCTCCATTTGTGACCAATTAAAATTGGTTGATTTTACCAATGTCATGTGCATGCCCGACCCTAACATTGCAATGGAAGTTTTCATAAAAACTCTACAAGAACTATGCTTAAAAAATAGCATACTTATCAAGCTCCCACGCAGTAAACGCACAATTAAACCTTGGATTACGCCTGGATTGCTTAAGTGTATTAGGAATCGGGATCGATTGCATAAAGAATCTAACAGTTATCCTGAAAACTTAGATCTGCGGCTTACATATACCAGATATCGAAACTATTGTAATAACTTATTCAAGAACCTAAAAAGAGCCTATGAAAAAAGTGAGCTGGAAAAATCCTGTGGCGATAATAAAAAGCTATGGAAAACTATAAAAACTATAACGAATACTCAAAAGCCAAAACTACATTCGGCTGATTTGCTTGGTAGTGTACCTCAGAAGTCAGTAGATGACGCTAATCACTATTTTGTGAATGTGGGTTACTCTTTGGCTAATAAACTCCTAAGCAATGGGAATACAACATCGTTACCAAACACCATAAATAACAGTCACAATTGCAGTAAATCGTTTGTGCTCCTGGACACGGACGTAGAAGAGGTTATGTCATTGATTGATGGCCTAAAGACATCTAGTCCTGCCGGGCACGATGAGATACCAGCGAGTTTGCTCAAAGCCGCAAAGTATCTGATTACTGAACCATTGGTCCACTTATTTAATAAATGTTTGAGTCATGGTGTCCTTCCTAACATCCTAAAGAAAGCTATTATTTTACCTATATATAAACAAGGGGACACACATAGCATTTGTAATTATAGGCCCATAGCGATATTACCTGCTATATCAAAATTACTAGAACGAATTATTAACTGTAGACTTGTTAAGTATTTGGAAACGAATGGTTTATTATCTCGGCGCCAATTCGGCTTTCGTGCTGGCAGATCGACGGAGGATGCGGTGCATGGCTTGACTGACTATGTTGTTAGGTCGCTTAACGAGGGGAAGAAGACCTTGGCTATTTTTCTGGATCTAGCCAAGGCTTTTGACACGGTATCTGTGCCTCTTCTTATAAATAAACTAGAACGTTTGGGAATCAGGGGGTTGCAGCTCAAATTGCTCAAGGATTACCTCAGTGACCGAAAACAGTGTCTGAAAGTGCAATCACATACCAGTACTGACTTATCTGTGTCTTTTGGTGTCCCCCAGGGCTCAATACTCGGCCCCACGTTATTTTTAGTATACCTGAATGACCTTTGCGACCTTAGTTTGGAACAGGGTTCTATATTTTCCTATGCAGACGACACTGCACTGGTTTTTTCATCCTATACGTGGAAAGATACTTTTACCTTTGCACAAAAAGGGCTTAATATCGTAACACACTGGCTTAAACAAAATGTGCTTACATTAAATTATAACAAAACTATATATATACCATTCTTCATGCGGACTGTCAATGAAATCCCAACTGAATTAGGCGTGGTATATCACTCAGACTGCCAGGTTGAGTCAACTTGCACTGCCTTGTGTAACTGTCCAGCCCTATATAGAAAACATGAAGTGAAGTACCTTGGTATCCTAATTGATTCAACTTTAAATTTCCACAGTCATATAAAGGTAATGCAAACCAGATTGAGAAAACTTATATACATTTTTAAAAACCTTCGCCATGTTGGGAGCATTGATATAATTAAGAAGGTTTATTTGGCGTTATGCCAATCTTTGTTAACATATTGTATCTCATGTTGGGGTGGTGCACCGAAGACACATCTATTGTCTCTCGAAATTGCACAAAGGGCAATCCTTAAAGTAAGTTCGTTCCGTCCTATATACTTTCCCACACATCCTCTTTACCAGTCCTGGGAGCTATTGACTGTCAGGCAACTGTATATTAGAAACTGTATCCTCAAGCAACACTCTCTAACGTCTTTTAATTGCGATGAACTTTCTCGTCGTAGATGTGGTTCCGATGTTGTTCCTCGATATGTTCAGCCTAGACATTCTTTCATCATAATTACTGGGCACTGGTTCTAAGTCATTTAATGCTGTATCCAAGTACTTTGTAAAAAGAACCCATTTCGCCTTAGGAAAATTGAATCGGCTCCTGAAGGGTACCTGCAAAGGTGTAACTGCGGCTTGGATCTGACATTCAATTGGTCTATGCTGTGTATTGGGAATCGAAGTACAGACTGATTTACAGCATAATGATACAATGTTTGAGCTGATGAAAATGAGGTCTGGGTTGTAGCCCTTTCTCCACCTAAGGCTGTTAAAAGAAGAAGGTAGTTTAGGATCATGAAGTAAGACCAGATCCATAGAGTCGGCCCAATCTTCAACTGCAGCGCCGTCAGGATTAGTTTCTCTAAAGCCCCAGGAGAGGCTATGACTGTTAAAATCACCAACGACTATTTTTACTGTACAGTTATCGAAATTATCAGTTTTATGGAACTGGAATCGTTCGTTTGGTGGTTTATAAATTGATGTGATTGTGCATGACCCAATGTCTATTGTGATAATTTCAGTGGAATTTTGACTTCTACAGGATACTGACTTTACCTTTAGGCTGCTCCTGGTGCAAACAGCACTGCCATATTTTTGATGTGGTATCTCGGCCTTTATATTCCATCCGGGTTTTTGTGGATGTTGCTGTTCGTTACCTCAATGTGTTTCTTGAACACATAGTATGTCACAGTTTCTCGCTTGGGCAAGCTCTGCGAGTAGGGTGGACTTACTATCGGAAAAACCTTCAATGTTGATGGATATGACTTTCAGGGCTGGCTTTGTGAGGGGTGGCACTGAAAAGTGCCGTTTGGTATGAGTGTTTGGAACCATTGTGTTGATAGGATTGGTCAGCCTAGCCACTGCGTTACCGTGACAAGCTGCTTCCGGGGTACGCCACGAGGCGGCTCCAATCCTGCACCCTAAAACAAGCTGTAAAATAAATATTTTCCAAATTTTATTTGCAGTTTTTCCTAGAAGAGACAATTTTTCGTTAAATTTCTTGATGCATAAATTTGAAATTCATTGAAGTCTCTGGTCCACGAAAATGATTTGAAAATGTTATTTGTAATCATATTTGTATAGAATTGGATTAGTTCGATAGACTCCAGCCATGGGCGAAGCGAATTGAATGATAACAGATTGGCTGGTACAGTCAGCTGCACCAAGTTGTATATTCTACAAAGTCTGTAATATGTTTTTTTTTACACAGTCTAACTTCTTTTATAGTAATTTTGAAATATTATTTAAAAATTCCCTTTATGGAATGCTTACAGTATTTATCAAAAAATCTTTGAAATTACACATTACGATGACGATTATTTTTTATTCTGCCTGGGTATAATCTAATGTTTTAAACTAATACTATACATGTATGTAGCATAGGGATTCACTTGGGAGCATTCAACATTTATTTTGCAATTAAAGGACAAAAGTCACATATAAGTATGTTAGCTAAGTGATCATCTTGCGACAAGTTAGTAAAAACTCTGCTTAACTAAAATGATCGTGTGAGAGTTGTCCTAGGCTATTATTATTATCGTAATTTTAACATTGATGCAAGGGACTGTATAAAAATGTTGAGATTGAATCATGTCCATACTGTGCGTTGGGTGTGAATTTGATATTTTATTAGCCTTTAACGATTCAGTTTTCGAGACTACTACTTATCCTTCGAAATTGACGACCCTAGAGGGTAGAAGCGTTACTTATTAGGCCGAGATATTATTATAAGTCTGATAGACACCATCACCATCTTACTAAGTCTGAAGTGAAAAGTAAACATTATAAAATATTCGCAAATAATGTATCTAAAAATTCAAACATCTATTTCGGTTGAGTCTTATCTCCTTTTATAAATATCAGAAAGGCTAACATGCCTTAATACTTCTTAAAAATGTTAGGATCATATTTATCGTATGTTAGATGTGGCGAATCAAAGTCACTTAAAGGGTCAGCGCGGACGAGGAACAATATTTTGACGCAATTTTTCACCATCATCGTCTTAGTATTATCCTGATTGCATTCAAATTTGGCGCCTGGAGCTCGCTTTCTAGTCTTACCGGACAAAATATTTGCTTACTGCCGTCTGACTTTCGCAACCCAAAGGGATAGTTATATTCCATGGTTTAGACGAGTATCAGTTTATTCAAGGATAGTAACGCCAAAGATCTTTAATGACAGCTGGACCGAAGAATTAACGTAATGGCACGGGGAAAGTGATAATTAGCAAATTAAATTCGCGCATATCTTCGAAATCTCAGTGGCTCACGCCGTGAGTTTGGGTTCGGCCATGACATTCTGTTGGTATCTTTACTAGGCTAGGCTTTCCTCCTGGGAAATTGTTTATGGTCTAGTAACCGTTTGACATCAATCTATATAAAACAGCAGAAGCTAGGATCGATACCGTTACTCGAAATTATGTTACTAATTGCAAAAAGATTTTGATTGATACTTCATTTATTTGTAGAATCCTTTATTTATGTAGCAAATGTATGACAACATATTTCCAATTTTTTACCCTCCTTTCATCGTCTAATTTTATGGCCCTAGAACAACTTTAAGAGCTCATTTGTCATGTCTCAGAAAGCGCAGCTTTTTTTTATATAATATAATATTCTACCACAGTCACACAACATTATCTAGTCCTAAACTAAGCAGAGCTTGTACTATGGGTACTGGACAATGGATAAACATACATATATACTTTTTCCGTCTGTCTGTCTGTCTGTCTGTCCGTGTGTCACTACCAATTTTCTTAGGAACGGGTGAACCTAGCAAATGGAATTTATACCAGGCACTGAGGTCTGTGGTTCCTATTAGGTGTATAAAAATCAGGGTCCTGGTTTTGTAAATACATACATATTATACATAGAAACATCCAGACCAAGACAAACATCCATGTTCAAGCACACAAATGTTTGACTTGAGCGGGAACCCGCGACCTTTGTCGTAGCAGTCGTTTACACTTCCGCCGCACTACCTATTGTGGGTGCCAGGAACACTCACCTGCATTAGACAAACATGGCAGGTAATGTACACTAGTATAAATAAAATAGGTGCGACCACGGCTCTAGCTTGAGCATTTCTGTACTTATAGTTTTATGGATTTCTATCTGAATGAGCTATTTTCTTGTTTCGATCTTTTTAGACCCCATTTTGACGTAGTCGGGTTTTAGTTTTAAACCTTAATTTTTATTTAATCTACGATTTAATATCCACCCAAATCAACAAGCTACTGTGGATTACTGATTCTTTGGGATGTACTTGTTTAAGTTATTGAAAAGAATACTTTTCTAAATTAACTAAATAGTATATTCAAGAGAGACATGACTATTTATACGAGAAAATAGGGACCAAAAAATAAAATATTAAATTTACATGTTACATAACATCCAAATCGCATGCTTAAGTATTTGGGTCTTAGCTGATGACGATAAAGCAACAGCAGTTTTAGTAGCTCACAAAGGTTTAACCATACGGTGATTAGTATTACAGCACCGTTAGATTTATTAGCACTTTACCTGCGAAATAAATTTTACAATTACCCGCACCGGTAAAGTATACTAATAATTATATGACAGGTCGTGTATATTACATGAAGTTTTATGCGGTCACGTCATCTGGCGACCAAGAGTTCAGCAGTTATTAAATGTATTACTTGCACTGGGAATGCCGGCTGGTAAACAAGGTAATGAAATCATACATGCATTCTAATTTAGTCATGTAATCATAGTTCTTATGTAATCATGTTACGGGTACGCGTTATGGTTAGGCAGCGATTGTTTTCTGGCGTTACCAATGGGATGCCATGCAGATGGTTGAAACTCACGGCAGGCACTTTTAATTTTCGAATTTGTGTGCGTATTCAATTGCTAATTATTGCTGGCCCAAGCCTCCGCGAGCACTGGGTCCTGGCTTTTATAGACTTTACAGGCATTTATAGGCATTTGGCACCCTAAAATATACTGACACTTGTCTCAGCCATGGAATATCGCTGTCTTTGGGTTGCGGAGGCTAAAATTCACTCTTTAGAAAAGCTAATGCAAAAATCTGGTTAGACTCTAGAGCTGATACCGGGATAAAGCCAGGAGCATGATGATGATATGATGATATCACGCGCCATGTGGGCCATATATTGATACTTACATACGACCGCCAGTAGATGCTTGAAATATGTAGTAGTTCATATATAGGGCGGATCTGGAAACCAACAGCTGTTTAGCAGAAGTTTTATATGTATGTTATTGACCCAAATAAACACATTATTGACTTGCTTTTATTTCAGAAAATAGTAACAGTTTATTAGACCCAGGTATTGCATTTCGATCTCATAATTGGCGCACCATTTACATTTACAACCATATTCCATGGTAAAGCAAATCGGGTTTATTAACACAATATAACATTTCTTCCGTCATCATAACCGTAGTAAACACCAAACATCTCGCGTCACTACCGCAATATATATCGTGGTTGTATTATAATATTTACGATGAGTGTTAATCATGCGGAGTCGCGGGTGGCCGGCCGTTCACATGCCGTAATTAATTTGACGACCATATTGTTTCTCGTGTCCTATAAATTATATCGTATGTACGTTTCATTGAAATAATCTTTTGTGTTATAATTTCGTTGTAGATACGTATTTTAATTAGGTTGTAAAACAATTTAGTTTGACTGTAGTTGGTAGCTTTTTGATGTTGTTTATGTTTATAGTCGTGACGTGGCTATGAGCCGATCGTAAGAAAATTACTAGATGCGGCTAGGGTTTACGGTGTGCCTTTTACTACTGCTAAGTGTCGTCCCGTGGGGGGATCAAACACAGCACCACGGTAATATAATCTAACAGTACTCGGCCGTTTCCCCGAGTTATATGCTACAGACGCGCCGTACGCAAACGAGTGCTAGGGCTGCTTGCCCTATAACTCAAACTATTCAAGATTTTTCTGGTTTTGTGACTATTCATATTACTTATATTTTTATTCAAACAAATAACAATCATGTAGGTATGTAAGTACCCTAGGAAATGACCTATTGGTTACACTAAATAGACTAACCAGTTACACTAAGCAGATTCATATTCGGCTTCCATTTTAAAAATAATTTGAAGGTACTATTAATCATAGATCAATGAAATAATACATTGTCCATAACTCAGATAAAAGTGTTCTGCAATAATTATACATTATTACTACAATCATACCAATATGTTTTTAAAAATATCAACATAACAATAGATTAAGCTAATTAAATTGTCATTGCTACCTAGTGGGTACATCCTTTTTTTTTTAGTTACTTTAAGAGTCATTTATTTAAGTTAGAACATTAAAGAAACATTATTTTATAAGTGAAACTTAATCTAATCTAATACAAAAACATTTTGAATAAAGCGCGCGAACGCCAATGTTAACGAAATTTCTTATTAAATTCACACCAAATGCAATAAGCCGGTGGCTATGTCCTAGTAGGTGACTATTGACTTACATTTTGCTTTAATATAAATTAATTTGTTATACGCACTGTTAAACGTGTTGTTATATAAGTTGTAAATCAGTATGAAGGTATGAAAAGTGTGGTTATAATTTTAAAATGTGATAAAGTACTAGAACTAGTACTATAACACATCTAAGTCATTTTTAACATCAAAAATATTGTCACAACTCGTCGCCATAATCGTAATTTAAATAAAGAACACTACTACAAAAATCGTCCGTCCGTTCGCAACTGCGCTGCGGCACGATCGCGGCTGTTGTGTACTATAGGCACAGTCTAATGTGTCCTGCGCTCGAGGCGCGTAGGTACAGCTCGAGTTTCGTGCATTTGTATGGAGTTAGAATACTGTTAGATATTATTACCGTGGCAGAACGCTCGGCGAAGAGAAAATGGCAATACAAGTTGTGACAATAGTAATCAAAAAATGGTAGTACCCTCCTCAGTAAAACGTACAATCAAACATATTTTTTGTACTTATATACGTAGGCTTTTGAAGTATTTTATTTCATCTGTATGTTGTAGAATATGAATAACGTGGAAATTGAGATTTTATTTCGCGTCGAAAAAGAGTCTGCTGTGTTATAAAAGATACAATAAAATAATAAATTTTATTGTAACGTATATGCCTACACAGGGAACTTTGCCATCTACTTCTTACCAAACACACTGCAATATGATCATGTCAGAGCAAGATGCCATTCCCACAGACAGTGTGCCTGTTAGCGGGGCTCAACGAAAGAAAGTCACCAAAGCTCAAAACAAGAATACACAAGACAGTTTCTTGTCTTTCAAAGAAGAATTTCTGTCCATGATTAACGATCTCCGTATTTCGCAAGGCACTCGTTTAGACAAACTAGAAGAGTATATGGTTTCTATACAGCAGCAGAACACTGATATAAAAAACACAAATAAAAACATTGAGAAATCACTTAATTTCATATCAGACCATGTGAAAACACTTGAGAATAAGATAGGCAACCTCGAACAGGAGCGAAAACATCTAAACTCACATTTAGCTACTTTAGAGGATAAATTAGACTGGTTGGAGATATCAGCCCTTAAATGTCATATAGAGATAAGAAATGTGCCAAAAATCCAGCAAGAAAAGGAAACAGATCTTCTTGAGAGTGTGCTAAAAATCTCCAAGACCATTAATATGGAGTTGTGTGCTAATGATCTTCGTGATGTGCACAGACTCCCATCTAAGAAGGACAGTCGCAGTTCGGCTCTCTCGGTGGAATTTAATAACACGATTACGAAACATAATTTCCTTCAAGCTGCGAAATCATATAATAAACAGCGCCTCCATTCGGATCAATTAAACACCGGTAATAGGCAACTAATTTATATTTCAGAACTATTAACAACTAAAATGAAGCGGCTATTGTTCTTGACGCGAGACTTCGCCAAACTGGCTAATTATAAATATGTGTGGTCATCAAACGGGCACATATATTTACGCAAAATGGAAGGAAAGCCATATATTCGGGTTAAAAACGAGCTACACCTTAAGGACCTCAAGCAGCAAGAAGCCAGCCAAATATGACTAGTTGTAATATGTTATAATTATTTACGATTCTGTCACGATCCAATGTTTTCTCTTTTTAGGAATATCAAATCACACTTTTATAAAAACGCCGCATGTATACTTTTCTTAGAAATTAAGTTATCACAAATTTGCGCCTTACACTTACATATAAACATAGTGATTAGAACAATAAGCTACGCGATTCATTACGTCGCTCACAATTTAATTCTAATACTTATTTGTGCAACTCACCTAATTTTCAATTACACATATAAAAGTACCATTATAACACTCTGTTTAGGAACACAAGAAATAACCTTAACCTCACTTCACACACATCTTCAACTAATAATTAATCTTCACTCACAATTTACATCATTTATAAAAATACTGTTTCACTTATACTCATTTCGTATCACATACATTCATTCACCCAAAGCTAATATGCTCAAATTTATATCATACATGACTAACTGGGCTGTATTACTTGCAAATCGAACAAATCATTTTGACCGGATCCAATATTTACGTTGTTGTAACATAACACGCCGTACATTAACTGAGGCTCATCCCCACCTTGTACGATACATAGGTCCCTACACCACAGGTTACTATAGCAGACTTGTAACTAATAAACTGTTATAATACGTACTTGCATCTATTCTGTTATCTTCGCATACTCACAGCCGTCATTTCGTTTCGTAGCTCAATATTTAATAGACTCATATTTTCTTTTGTTTACTTCTCTGTTAATAAACAAGTAAATATTCACAAAATGGCGAATACCAATCTCGAACTTGATCATTTAACAGTCTCGGAGTCTATAACCTGTGAGGTTGAGGATTGTTATGGTTTTATTTCGGGTAATGAACCAAATCTAAAAATTTTAACACAGAACATTCATAGTATTTCTCGCAATTTTGATGATCTTGTGGTACATTTGAACAGATTAGGGTTTGACTGTGAGGTAATTGTGCTTACTTATGTTGGCTGTCTTGCAATTTAACTATACCGAGCTTACCTGGATACACTTATCATGTGACTAAGAACTATAAGAATCAGAACGATGGGATCATTGTATATTCTAAGCAATCCTTAAATATTAGCATAACTGAACCACTTTTCTCAGAATGTAACTGTCTGCAAATCATAATAAATAATGATACGGTTATCTTAGCTATGTATCGATCGCCTTCTTACAGCAATATTTCACCATTTCTATTCTCTTTTGACCAGCTACTGTCTTCTCTCAATAACTACAAATCGGTGGTGGTGGTTGGGGATATTAATTTGAATATATCCGCGCAATCCCATGATACTAGGGCCCAAGATTACCTGAATACAGCAAGTTTTCATGGTTTCTTGCCAGCTCACACCTTCCCTACGAGACAAGGTAAGACATGCTTGGATCATATTTTGCTCAGGACTACATTGAAGTCCCATACATGTGTTTTAAATTCAACGATTACGGACCATAACGCTATTTTGTTTTGCTTATACCAGAAAAAAAGGATCAATGTAACAGCTCCCAGATTCCAAACAAAACTTAATTTAGTCTCCATTTGTGACCAATTAAAATTGGTTGATTTTACCAATGTCATGTGCATGCCCGACCCTAACATTGCAATGGAAGTTTTCATAAAAACTCTACAAGAACTATGCTTAAAAAATAGCATACTTATCAAGCTCCCACGCAGTAAACGCACAATTAAACCTTGGATTACGCCTGGATTGCTTAAGTGTATTAGGAATCGGGATCGATTGCATAAAGAATCTAACAGTTATCCTGAAAACTTAGATCTGCGGCTTACATATACCAGATATCGAAACTATTGTAATAACTTATTCAAGAACCTAAAAAGAGCCTATGAAAAAAGTGAGCTGGAAAAATCCTGTGGCGATAATAAAAAGCTATGGAAAACTATAAAAACTATAACGAATACTCAAAAGCCAAAACTACATTCGGCTGATTTGCTTGGTAGTGTACCTCAGAAGTCAGTAGATGACGCTAATCACTATTTTGTGAATGTGGGTTACTCTTTGGCTAATAAACTCCTAAGCAATGGGAATACAACATCGTTACCAAACACCATAAATAACAGTCACAATTGCAGTAAATCGTTTGTGCTCCTGGACACGGACGTAGAAGAGGTTATGTCATTGATTGATGGCCTAAAGACATCTAGTCCTGCCGGGCACGATGAGATACCAGCGAGTTTGCTCAAAGCCGCAAAGTATCTGATTACTGAACCATTGGTCCACTTATTTAATAAATGTTTGAGTCATGGTGTCCTTCCTAACATCCTAAAGAAAGCTATTATTTTACCTATATATAAACAAGGGGACACACATAGCATTTGTAATTATAGGCCCATAGCGATATTACCTGCTATATCAAAATTACTAGAACGAATTATTAACTGTAGACTTGTTAAGTATTTGGAAACGAATGGTTTATTATCTCGGCGCCAATTCGGCTTTCGTGCTGGCAGATCGACGGAGGATGCGGTGCATGGCTTGACTGACTATGTTGTTAGGTCGCTTAACGAGGGGAAGAAGACCTTGGCTATTTTTCTGGATCTAGCCAAGGCTTTTGACACGGTATCTGTGCCTCTTCTTATAAATAAACTAGAACGTTTGGGAATCAGGGGGTTGCAGCTCAAATTGCTCAAGGATTACCTCAGTGACCGAAAACAGTGTCTGAAAGTGCAATCACATACCAGTACTGACTTATCTGTGTCTTTTGGTGTCCCCCAGGGCTCAATACTCGGCCCCACGTTATTTTTAGTATACCTGAATGACCTTTGCGACCTTAGTTTGGAACAGGGTTCTATATTTTCCTATGCAGACGACACTGCACTGGTTTTTTCATCCTATACGTGGAAAGATACTTTTACCTTTGCACAAAAAGGGCTTAATATCGTAACACACTGGCTTAAACAAAATGTGCTTACATTAAATTATAACAAAACTATATATATACCATTCTTCATGCGGACTGTCAATGAAATCCCAACTGAATTAGGCGTGGTATATCACTCAGACTGCCAGGTTGAGTCAACTTGCACTGCCTTGTGTAACTGTCCAGCCCTATATAGAAAACATGAAGTGAAGTACCTTGGTATCCTAATTGATTCAACTTTAAATTTCCACAGTCATATAAAGGTAATGCAAACCAGATTGAGAAAACTTATATACATTTTTAAAAACCTTCGCCATGTTGGGAGCATTGATATAATTAAGAAGGTTTATTTGGCGTTATGCCAATCTTTGTTAACATATTGTATCTCATGTTGGGGTGGTGCACCGAAGACACATCTATTGTCTCTCGAAATTGCACAAAGGGCAATCCTTAAAGTAAGTTCGTTCCGTCCTATATACTTTCCCACACATCCTCTTTACCAGTCCTGGGAGCTATTGACTGTCAGGCAACTGTATATTAGAAACTGTATCCTCAAGCAACACTCTCTAACGTCTTTTAATTGCGATGAACTTTCTCGTCGTAGATGTGGTTCCGATGTTGTTCCTCGATATGTTCAGCCTAGACATTCTTTCACCAGGCGCTTTTTCTGTTTCATGGGTCCGTTTCTTTACAATAAATTGAATGCTAAACTCAATTTCTATACGCAAACGAAACAACAATGCAAGTTAATTATTACTGTTTTTATACGGACTTGTGACTATGAAAGCACTGAAAACCTATTGAAAATTCTAACTTGAGCTTAACTTTGGCATATTACTCACACACACACACACACACACACACACACACATATACACACACACACACACACACACACACACACACACACACACACACACACACACACACACAATACCTTTTTACACCAGTTTAAACACTTCTACACTCAAGCGCAATTTGAACAAATAATTAATTCCAGTTATCAGCTTCAATTCTGTCTTTATTTAATATTTTTATTTTATTTGTCTTTATTTAATATTTTTATTTTATATATAGAAGGTGTAACAGTTGCAGCACCTTACAAAATGTAAATTGTGTATAATGCAAAACCTGGCTTTGAAAAAGAGTGACCGTGAGTTTTATTGCCCGTTCTTTCTCATGGTTCTACCTATTGCTTTGCGAACGTGGCAGTAAATGTAAATGTAGAAGCATACAGTTATAATGTTTTAAATTTGAGTATAAGTAATTATATTATAAATTTATTATTTTGACGTTCATAAGCGTCACATTGTGACCCAAATGAATAAAGGATTTTGAATTTGAATTGAATTTGAATTTGACATGCAAAATTAAAATGAATAATTTTCAATTCCTTGTCTGTATTTTGTTTATTATATTTTGAATTTGGTATTATAAATTGACATGTAAATTTAATTTATTAATTTCAATGTTTTTATAACTTTCAAATTTAATTCTAAAATTTGTAATGTTTAAAACTTAATTGAATATTGTGCATTATTATTTATTTTGTTTACTATAGTGATATTGTCATGGTACCCAAGATACAGGCCTAGCCTAGTTTGGGACCAGTGGAACATCTGTATAACGTCTGTAATTATTTTGGGAATAAACGCATTATTATTATTATTATTAATTTTGGAACAATAGTCTCAATTCAATGATATTTGTATATTCAAGTAAACAATATGTGAAGTCTATTTTAGTTAAATATTACAGACTGTTATAGATTATTTTTTGTTGCTATAATTATATTTGGATATAAAATGTTGAATCAGATCTAGTGAATAATAATCACAACTAAGTCAAAATTAAGTCTATTGCTTACTTTCCATTATTTACTTTTTCTTTATTAGAAAGAGATGGAACAAATAATATACGTCAGATTCAGTTTCACAGCTTCTCTTAGTTGTTTTATGTATATATCACAAGTCGAGACGTGACAACTAAAAAAACATAACAAAGGTTTTTCTCGCATTTTATATTCGTAAAAGATATCTAATTTTAGGTGTGAATGTGTCATAAAATGTTTTCTTTTTTGTTTTATATATGCATTGTATAATATTATTATGAAAATAATTTTATATTATTGTATATGGCACCGAAGAATAACAACAACCGCACTTCCTACGTAAATTCATAAATTTCCTAGGAAATTTATGAATTTACGTAGGATTCTAAACGAGAGATAAATTGTATTACTTTACGCCCAGATTTTCGGAAATTGATAAATTTACCGAATTCACGCGTAAAATAATAAGTAAGCAATGACCAAACGCCATGTGTGCTCTGATTTGTTGAAAACGTCACGTGTTTCATTGCCGTCCTCTCCACCTCCAACGTCATTGTTCGCCACTTTCACGAATAAACCGGCACTTGAGCGATGTTTATGAGGCTAAGTTGACAGAATCCTACTACGCAGGGCTCCTATTTTTGTGTTCAGAGTCACAAGAAAACCTAACATAGCCTATTAAGTTGAACTGAGGCCAACCTTCATTTTTACCGACGCAACGGACCAATCAGAGAGCAGTGTGTTATTTACCGTATTTTAAAGAAACGTAAAATTGAAAGTTCTTCTGTGATTGTTTGAACCACTAGTAATCTTACGAATGGATATCCGTTACTTTATAAATTTACCAAGAGACGTCGCAAATAAATAAATTTGCGAAAATGCTCGCGTAAAATAGGTAATACAATTTATATTCCGTTTAGATGCCTACGAAAGTTTATAAATTACCAAGGAAATTTATAAATTTGCGGTTCTTATTATTCTTTGGTGATATATACATACATACATATACTCACGCCTTTTTCCCGTCGGGGTAGGCAGAGACAACAGAACGCCACTTGCTCCTATCCTTACAAACCTCACGCGCTTCCTCTACACTCATTACTCTTTTCATACATGCTCGCCGGTTGCGGGTACTTCGGACCTTTCCGTTTCTTAGGATGTCTCCAATTTGGTCGAAGAATGTCCGCCGAGGTCTGCCGCGACCGACTTGCCCACACACATTTGCCTTATATATCTGATTCGTCATTCTTTCTTCACTCATTCGCTCCACGTGTCCAAACCACCCAAGCATTCCTTTCTCAATCCTTGTCACCACATCTTCTTTCAGTCCACTGCTCTTTCGTATAGTTGCATTCGGAATTCTATCAATCAGTCTTACCCCACACATACATATAATATATATATATATATATATATATATATATATATATATATATATATATATATATATATATATATATATATATATATATATATAATTATGTGCAAATTATATATTAAATAAATTGTGTTCTGTTTATGGATATAAGGCTGCGTAAGCCGAAACCACGGGTGAAACTAGTCTTCTAATAAAATGGTACTATGCTCTCTCCTTTTAGCAAATTCCATAAGACTTTCAACTCGTTCGTAGACATAACCTGTGTTAGGCTGTTCGCCAAATGGTTTGGAAACGCACAAGTCGCCGCCTCCAGTGAAGCTTTCTGTAGGTCGATGTCACTTACTCTATATTTCAATCTTCAGCGGT
Organism: Euclidia mi; assembly: GCA_944739405.2. NCBI lineage: Eukaryota > Metazoa > Arthropoda > Insecta > Lepidoptera > Erebidae > Euclidia > Euclidia mi. The sequence continues at coordinate 36,596,027 of OX123190.2, forward strand.
TTTGACATTATTAAATATTTGCAGTTGCTTGTATCTACATTGTTTTGTCAAGTTTCAATAGTTGATAACAATTATAATACAAAAAAAAATTACTCCCATTGTAAGAACCAATATATTTGATAGAAAGCTAATATCTTATTTCAGCTTTTAATAGTTTGCAATACTCTCATCTAAATGAGTTTTCTTTTCAACACTGAAGATTTGATTAAGCTTCTTTGTCGGTCTCACCATTATTCGATGTGCACAGTAAACTCAACAGGAGTTAAAACATTACTAGTTTAAAACCTGAAAAGGGACAGATTTATATAGATTTACATTTAAGGAACATGTCTTGTTTGAGGTCTCTTTGCGGCTTTTAAGCATTTCTTAACTCCTGTCTGTTTATTAAAATAACATACTAATCGCGTTTTACAACCTAGAAGCGTAACCACACACAATGTGTTGGAACATATAAAGTGTTGTTTTATATGATAATCGAACTCGCTACATTCAGCGTAGTTCTAAACGTAACTTCGATTGTTTACATATGTGCAATCATAAGTGAAAACAGTTTTTCAGCGGTAACGAAGTTATAAATCTTCTGTAGGTTACATTTATATTACACAAAATAGGTTAGCATGAATTTAGATTTTGATATTTATCGTCCATTCATAATTTAATTTCCTGTTGATAATGAAGCGCCAACATAGTAATTATTAAAGACATATTTTATCACAAGATAAACAAAATAGAAACACAAAATCGCCGTGCGTGTTTCTCTAATTCCACCTTTCATCATACGCAGATCGAAAGTTTCAGAACTACAAATCTAAACTGATATAATAAAGCTAAAAAGTTTGTTTGTTTGAAAGCGCTGCTCTCGAGCTTCCAAGCAAATTAGTACTAGTTGTCTTTGAATTTATGATATTTACTATAATGAGCAGGGCTAAATAGCTTTTATCATAACGCTACGATCTTTAAAAGCTTAACCAGAAGTGAAAATAGCGTTATTTTTCTTTCTGGTTACTAACGCGGGAGAGCGATGTGATACTCTGTAGGCGAGGTGTGGCGGGTGAAACCGCGGTGCACGACTAGTTCTGATGCATATACGCTTTAGTCAAGTTTATCACTTGGCGAAAGAGAAAAAAAAGATACGATATGACAGGACAGATTTAATATATTGCGTAGTGTGTATCCGGTCGCATCGTGTGCGGCGCGCGCGCCGATTCCTTCACGGCTTATTAGCGAGGGAAATTAGTACTGCGACGTCTGGGACAACTGCCCAACGCTGGGCTCAGAAAATAGATTTGTGATTAATACACCTAATTAATTTTGTTGAAAGCGAATTTTGTTATATGTGTGGGTGGTTTATGGAGTCCGTTTGTTCCTTTGACATTTGATTATGAGCGTTGATTTGAAACGTTGTTTGGAGTTTGGTGAAGGAGAGTTGTGTTGTTTTATGTTAATGGATATTGTTTGAAAATTAGTTTTATAATGTTATTATATTAAAGCATAGCTCTGAAAGTTTGAAAGATTGTGTTTTTCATTGGATTAGATTTTAGTTTTCTTTTTGGTCATTGAATGGAAATGCAAGTGATTGATTGATTTTGGGTTTTGATTTGGATTAATAAAGATTCTGTCAACTCATCAGTTATCAATACAGAGAGCGAGAGCTACAGTCTACATAAAATACCTACGTTTCTGTTTATTTTGGGCTACATGCAAGGAACATAATAGCTACATTTCCTACTATAATACAGTAGCTAAAAAGATATTTGTCATTCTCGTTATAATATTACCGTTAGGGCTGATTGATATCAGGATTACTAAAATTTATAACAATGTAAATGCTTAGTGTGTAGCATGGTTGACTGGGCGCCGCCATGTTCATTGATGGATTTGCGAAGCCAAGTCATGCACAACTGCCACCAGAGTTCTAACCGCTGCGATAGTAACATATTATTATTATTATGTACATAAATTAGTAAATTATCAAAAAGAAATCTACTTTGGACCCGATGTTTAGGGTACGCATTGATAGATTTTTAAGTTGTATACCTTCGTATCAAGTAGATATCGTTTTGCGTAAACAATTATATTAAAAAGTTGAGAGGACTCCTGAAAGTTATTCATAATATCTTTAAAATATGCTCGACAACTTGTCTTTTATCCTTCTCATACTAAAAGGTGACCAGTGTCCAGCGTTAGGTAACACAAAAATTTATTGCTCTGTCTATGCAGACGATGTCTTAAGATAAGCTTAGTCACTAGCAAACACTTTCAAACAAATTGAAATATCCGCCACTATCCTTATAGGACTTCCGCCTTGACTGCATTAGAACTACAAGTCTATGAATTCGAATAACAGTAGCGAACATAAGTATCTAAAAGTAAGACCTTTACATCGCAAATTTCTCTTTAAAAATACCACCTTTATGTTCCAGATACAAGTACACCCCACAGAGACAGCGTCGCGCAACCCATTCACTCTCAAGTTCCTACAAAAAGTCACAAGAAAACGACTAGGCTCCATCCAATCGGTAGCTACGTCGAGTGAAACGGAGTCGGATAGCAGGCTTGTTAATTTTACGTCTTGCGGGAATGAGGACACCCCGGCAAACGATCGCATGGCGCCGCTAAGTACCACATGATTCTTGAATCCTTTCTCATCGCCCTTAGAGGACATTGATACATTATGTTATAAGGCTTTGTTTTGTGACAATAGTTTATCTTACTAGGTTAATCAGGTATTCGTGTTTTGTTGATAGGTACACGATATTGTTTTATTCTGCTGCTCCTTAGATTGTAGATTTTACAGTTTAGTTTACCTTTCTCCAGCATTTTGGTTGGTTTTTCAACAGCAATAGTAAGAACTGGTGGTCAAATCAATTTTTTTTTAAAGCGAGTTTGTTTGTCTCCTTAAGAATCTTGTAAACTTGATTTGTTTTAGTTGAGTAGTTTGATTCATCTTTTTTTCTTATTTTAATTTTAATAATAATATTATACTACATACACACATTACCATCTAGTCCCAAGCTAAGCAGAGCTTGTGTTATGGGTTTATCCATTGATAAACATACATATATACTTTTTTTGTAAATACATACATATTATACATAGAAACACCCAGAACAAGACAAACATCCATGTTCATGCACACAAATGTTTGACTTGAGCGGGAATCGAACCCGCGACCATCGGCGTAGCAGTCGCTTACACTCCTACTGCTCCAAACGGTCGTCAATTGTTGTCATCCTATTTCATAAACCTCCTTTAAACTACTCAAGCACTCAATTTGTGTCGAGGTCGAGCCGAGGGTCTCAAAGCCGTACTTTTCAGAGCTGAACATTATATCAAAGACCACCAGTCATTTACCCGTAGTTTCTGTAACCAAAAAGCCGAATTTCTTGGAAGATCGTCTCTTGTAAAAAATCCCGTAATTAGTCGCGACAAATCAAGAACGTTTCGGCTAGCAATTAGGTATTATAAATGTCAACAAGTCAAGGCCTACGCTAAATGTCACAAAGATAAATATACGATCCAACTTAAATTAGGATGTCAACGGAAAACGCTTATAAATCTAAATAGAGCGTTTATGAATTCTGAAGATAATTGTTAAATTCTTACTAGCTATGTCTAACTTCGAGCTAAGTTTAAGTTATTAAAATAATGAAGATATTGTACAGCGGCTATTATTATATTGAGCATTAAATTTGACAAGATTTAGTCGATCTTTACTATTATTATATTGAGCATTAAATTTGACAAGATTTAGTCGATCTTTAGCTTATTTTGCTTTGTGATGTTGATGCTGTTTCTTTAGTGACGTAGCAAGGTCTGATGTAAGGCAACTCGCGGGTCCGGTTACTAAAAAAAAATTAATACAATTTAGTGCACAAGTAACTCAGAGGAAATTATGAGTTAGTAGAGCTAAGCATAACTTCAATATTATTGTAGTGACATCATAATTTGTTAAATTTATATTTATTAGATTTAATTTTAGACTGTAGAAGTTTGAATCTCTAATTAGCTTAAAAAAGTAATTGTAATTTAAATAAAATAATAATTCAACATACACGCAAACATTGTGCAATAGTTTTATATAGATAATATTACTAGATGGGACAGCGAGGCGGTGACGTCGTGAGCGGCCGTGTGTCGCGGCTCGCATCGCAGGTAGCGCGCGTGAGCGAGAGAGCACTATCGGTTGACCGCTCACACGGTCGGTGCGCCCGCGTCGCCGGCCCATCAACAGTCTATGATTTGTCTTGACGCGAACCGCCTTATATTTAAATCTTATTAGTACAAGCTTGTGAATAATTGTCATCGCTTCCGCGCGTACGAAATTCTTGTGCCTATCCTAAAAACTTTCTTCCCGCTATCTTTCACTCCTTCTGCTTGTGCGTGTGCCTATAAACTGTACCTGTGAACTTTTCCACCTCTTAATAAACTTTCATACTTCGTTTCTTCGATCTGTGACTTTTACTTCGCACTACCATTCTACGTGACACACACTTTTCTACAACCCTACATTGGTGACCCCGTACAAGGACACGGTAACAGGATGGCCAAAGAAAAAGGGTGTGGCAGCCAAGACTGCGACAAGTTGGCAGCGGATATTTTTCGGGTCGGTGTCCGAATACCCCCATTTTACCCTGAAAAACCGGCTATGGTTTTGCCAGATGGAGGCGCAATTTTTCCTGTCTGGTATCAAGTCAGATGACACCAAGTACTATTACGACACGGGCAACTTGGACTCCCAGTACGTGTCTGAGGTGGAGGACATAATCGCAAACCCGCCGGCGACAGAAAAATATGAGAAGCTGAAGACGGAGCTGGTGAAACGACTTTCTGCGTCCCGGGAGAAGAAGGTGAAGCAGCTCCTCATGCACGAAGAGTTGTGAGACCGGAAGCCTTCGCAGTTTTACCGACACCTGCTGAACCTGGCTGGCCCCGGCGTCCCCGAGGAGTTTCTGCGTACCATCTGGACCAGCCGTCTACCCAGCAGTACGCAGGCCATCATCGCGTCCCAGGGCAAGACTCCCATGGATGATTTGGCAGACCTGGCAGACAGAATCCACGACGTGGTCGTCCCTCAGGTTGCATCCGCAGCCGTCGCTCCTTCATCAGCCGTTCCTGCTTCTCCGGAGGTATCAGCACTCGCCAAGCAGGTGGAGCTACTAACGAAGAAGATAGAGAGAATGTCCCGGGACCGCGACCGCAGTCGACAGCCGAGCCGAGGTCGGCAGCGCTCCAGTTCCACCAGATCACCGTCCAGTTACCGAAATCATCCGATATGCTGGTATCATATTAGATTTCGTGATAGGGCTAGGCATTGTATTAAACCTTGCGATTACCGTTCCGCGGGAAACGAAAGGGGCAGTCAGTAATGGCGACAAATGATTGCCTCAGTACCGGTCGCCTATTTATCACTGACTGCCGAACCAAGGTTCAATTCCTGGTCGACACAGGCAGTGACCTATGCGTATACCCTCGATCGGCTTTGTCTACTCACCGTACTAAAACGGATTTTCAATTATGTGCCGCTAACGGAACAATTATAAACACGTACGGCTATATTAATTTAAATTTAAATATAGGATTGCGCCGTGACTTCCCCTGGCGATTTATCGTCGCAGATGTAACAAAGGCGATAATAGGCGTGGATTTTTTATGTTTTTATAATTTGACGGTCGATTGCAGGAATCAACGCCTCATCGACTGCCATACAACTATGTCCACCCCGGCTTCACCTGCTCGTCGTTCTGATGACGTCTCTTCGGTGAAAGTAAGTCTTGGTAATTCCGCATTCACTCACATACTACGGGAATTTCCCGACATCACTCGTCCACACGGTACACATCGCACATCAAAACACGAGACAATCCACCACATACGCACTACACCTGGGCCACCGGTAACCTGTTCACCGCGTCGTTTGGCACCGGACAAACTTAAAATCGCCAAGAACGAATTTGAGGCCATGCTACAGTGCGGCACGTGCCGTCCGTCCGAATCAGCTTGGTCTTCTCCTCTTCACTTGGCGCCTAAGAAGAACGATGGCTGGCGTCCCTGTGGTGACTACCGGATGCTGAACGCACGTACCATCCCCGACCAGTACCCGATCAGGCACATCCATGACTTCACCCACAGCCTATCTGGCTGAACAGTCTTCTCGCATATAGACCTGGTGAAGGCCTATAACCTGATCCCCGTCCATCCGGACGACATTCCGAAGACTGCTATAACGACGCCGTTCGGTCTCTTCGAATTTCCGTTCATGACTTTCGGACTTCGAAATGCCGGTCAAACATTCCAGCGCTTCGTGGATGAGATGCTCAGGGGTCTGGACTTCACTTACGCGTACCTTGACGATTTCCTCGTGTTTTCAAAAGACCATGCTACGCATGAGGTGCACCTGCGTCAGCTATTCACCAGACTCCAAGAGTACGGTATGGTGATCAACACTAGTAAGTGTATTTTTGGAGTGTCGCAGGTAAACTTTTTGGGGTACCATATTTCATCCAAGGGTACGAGGCCGTTGCCATCCAAGGTCGAAGCTGTGCAGAATTTCCCTACCCCCAAGAATGTTAGAGAACTGCGCAGATTCCTTGGCATGGTAAACTTTTACAGGAGGTTCATACCTGGGGCCGCCGCTTTTCAAGCGCCTTTGAACGATTTACTTGCAGGGTCCGTTAAGGGTTCTCACCCTGTTAATTTTTCAGCGGAGGAGTTGGAGGCGTTCCAAAACTGCAAGAGTAGTCTTTGCCAAGCAGCACTTTTAGCTCATTCTGACTGCAACGCTAAGATGGCGTTGGTCACGGATGCGTCAGACAAGGCCATCGGCGCAGTTCTGCAGCAGCTTAATGATGGAGCTTGGGAGCCTCTAGCCTTCTTCTCGCGTAAGTTGAGCCCGGCACAGGTTAAGTACTCTCCATACGACCGTGAGTTGCTCGCCATTTACGAGAGTGTTAAGTACTTCAGGCACATGTTGGAGGCGCGTGACTTCGTTATTTACACGGACCACAAGCCCCTCACATTCGCCTATCACTCTCGTAAAGAGAATTGTTCTCCCCGACAGTTCCGTCACTTGGACTTTATATCGCAATTTACCACTGACATTCGTCATATCTCTGGGAAAGACAACGTCGTGGCTGACACTCTCTCACGCGTGGAGGAGATTACTCAGCCTGTGCACCAGGAAAGAATTGCAGAAGCTCAGCAAAACGACACCGAGCTCAAGCAACTGATTGCTGGCGACACCTCACTGAACCTCAAACAGGTAAGTATTCCCGGGTCACGCAGTCAACTTTTCTGCGATTTTAGCGGACCTAATCCAAGACCTTTTGTACCCAAGGAACTGCGTAGGGCCGTATTCTCTAATCTGCATTCGTTGAGCCACCCAGGCACCAAGGCTTCAGCAAAACTGGTTGCGGATCGTTATGTATGGCCTAGAGTTAGAAAAGACTGCCGTGATTGGGTCCGTTCATGCTTGGACTGTCAGCGTTCCAAGATCACGCAGCACGTCTTTAGTCCCGTAGGTACGTTTAAGCTACCGCAATCAAGGTTTGCATTCGTCCATATCGACCTTGTTGGACCTTTGCCATTGTGCCAGGGCTACCGATACTGCCTCACCGCCGTCGATCGTTTCTCGCGATGGCCTGAGGCTATCCCATTGGCTGACATAACAGCTGAAACAGTCGCAAAGGCCTTACTCAGTGGGTGGATTGCTCGTTTCGGCTGTCCTACCAATATCATTACTGATAGAGGTAGACAGTTCGAATCAGCACTCTTTAAATGCTTGTCCGAGACCGTGGGCTTCGAACATCGCCGGACCACAGCTTACCATCCTGCCTGTAACGGACTGGTGGAGAGGTTCCACCGTCAACTGAAGGCCGCAATAACTTGCCATGCTACTGCTAACTGGGTGGAGTCCCTTCCACTCGTCCTACTTGGCATTCGCAGCGCTTTCAAGGAGGATTTGAAAGCATCGTCGGCCGAATTAGTCTATGGCCAACCTCTCAGGCTCCCTGGTGAGTTTTTCAGCTCAGAGTCCGACGAGACGACGGACATGACCGACTACTTGTTTCGCCTGCGCAGTTTTGTTCGGCGTCTGCAGCCGTCACCCGGGTCTCGTCATAAGTGTGAGACCAAGGCATGTATTTTTAAGGACCTGTCAAAGTCGACACACGTCTTTCTGCGAGATGATACTACGGGTCGTTCCTTAAAAGTCGCATACTCTGGTCCTCATGAAGTCATATCTCGTGGTGATAAGTTTTTTAAAATATCGGTAAATGGTAAACAGGTTACAGTATCGATAGACCGTCTCAAACCGGCCTTCATACTGCGTGACCCAGACAATAACTCACACCAACCACCCAACATATCACACTCACCACCCAACACAAACACTCACTCAAACACCCCAATCGCGGAAAACCGGGACTTACTTCGTGCTGACGATGGCGTCGTCAAAACGACGCGGTCAGGACGTCGCGTTAGATTTCCCGACTATTATCGCCCTTGACGGTCTCTGGAGGGGGGTGATGTAGTGACATCATAATTATTGTTAAATTTACATATCATATTTTTATAGTTAATTTAGACCTCTAAAAATATTAATCTTTGATTAGCATAAAAAAATAACTGTAATTTTAATCAACCTAATAATTCAACATACACGCAAACATTGTACAACGATTTTATATAGATAAAATATTACTAGATGGGACAGCGAGGCGGTGACGTCGTGAGCGGCCGTGTGTCGCGGCACGCATCGCAGGTAGCGCGCGTGAGCGAGAGAGCACTATCGGTTGACTCACACGGTCGGTGCGCCCGCGTCGCCGGCCCATCAACAGTCTATGATTTGTCTTGACGCGAACCGCCTTATATTTAAATCTTATTAGTACAAGCTTGTGAATAATTGTCATCGCTTCCGCGCGTACGAAATTCTTGTGCCTATCCTAAAAACTTTCTTCCCGCTATCTTTCACTCCTTCTGCTTGTGTGTGTGCCTATAAACTGTACCTGTGAACTTTTCCACCTCTTAATAAACTTTCATACTTCGTTTCTTCAATCTGTGACTTTTACTTCGCACTACACACATTAATACAACATACAACCCTACATTATATACAGTGTGTCACAAGACCCATCACCAAACTGAAGTCCACTCGTTTTGGACATCATGCCAAGTCATACTGAGCAAAAAATAATACCTGGGAAATGAAATACTTACTTATCCAAGGGTGCATAGGATATCTATAGAACACATTCGCAGGGTAAATTCATCGCTTTTACACCTAATAAAAAAAAAATGTATCGTAACTTTGAGCCTCAATATCTCCTGAACTTACGTAACTTCCCAGTTATATTGCCGAAGTAAAAATGTTCATAATAATTGGTACAATATGGGATTTCAGTTTTCGTTAAGGGTCTTTTTACACTCTGTATATTATTTTAATAGCTGCACAATTATGGTCATTGGAATTTTGGAAAACATTTTGCTGTCCATTCTAACTAACGACTCTAGCGGCAAAATTTAGAAGTCGTCCACACTTTTGACAGCTCTCAAAACAATTACCACCATAATCTCGAAGCAAAGTTGTATTGTAAGTGTAACTGTCAAAAGTGTCGTACATCGACAACTTCCAAAGAACAATGGCAGAATTTGGTCTGGGTTTGTTGTGGCGACCTTAAACTTCATATGAACAAAACAAATTGGATTTTTTTTCTACGATTTTTAATATTTTCACCTTGTCTCGTTAAAGCTGGAGTATTTTATGATGAGAGAAAGCATTCAAATTGATTACGAATACTTTATTATTTGATTGTTGCCATAGACAATGGTGTGACAGGAATAGACGTGAGTGATAGTACTCGTATCGATTACTTATTTAATAATCGATATGGATATAGATCCGTATCGATTATTAAATAAGTAATCGATACGATCGACCTTTATAGAGTTGGTTTGGTTTAAAATGCAGTTATTTCATATTTAATCAACATTATATCAATAAGCTAATATTTTTCAGCAAAACAACGTTTAAATCAAATAAAACATCGCAGCATCGTTTTAATGTCGTATCGATTTCACATAAAATCGATTTAAAATGTGCTGCTCTGCTTTTGTCTTTGGCTGTGACAGTTAGATGCTACAAAATACTTCCGCGTTTTGATGTCAATCTGACATATGTCATTTGATAATTTAAACGTATCTACCTACATTGTTTAACTTTCATACTATAACTTTCCTTTTACCTACATTGTTCATTCTTAACTAAAAATTCAAACACCGATATCATCTTTTTCCACCTTTCCTGAGTGAAAATAGAATCATTTATAGACTCTGTTACTTACGCCAAATTTTTTGATATATTTTTTATTACTGTACGCTTCAATTTAATTTCAGACATTTTGATGTATGGAGATCTGCCATTGTCCTTTCGCCGCTAGAGGAGCGCGGATAATCTTTGCATCGTCAATAAACAATTATCAGACGAACTAACTCTATTAATTTATTTTTTTGTATCTGTAAAAACCATTTGACCTCCATGTCCATTTCGCATACAATCAAACTGGCTATTATTTTTTAGTTGTATGTTAAAAAGAGATAGTATATGTTCGGCATCCTCCTACTGCGGGCAATATGTATGCTTTGCATAAGTAATACATGTAGTTTTAGTTCATAGTTTGTTACAAGCTAGTCGAGTAGTGCGAGTCTGACTATGGTACTTTACACACGGTCGTACGACACTAAAATATTAATATTAATTTGTATACTCCTTGTGTGTTTCAATCACTCTATGCATATAATCGATCCGGAGGAATACGGTTCTTGAATGCGATGTCAAGGTTAATTTTATTGTGCCTTGTGATATATGGAGAAGAATAGATAAATAAGTAATTCATAGGCACAGGAAATAATTAAGATTTAGATGTTATGTTTCGGTAGTAGTACCTACTCGAGTAGGCGAGAGCGTATAATTATTAAACTATTTGTTTAGCTTTTGATTTATAAAAAAATAACATAAAATATTTGTTTAGCTTTTCAAAATATGATCCTCCTACTTACATAACTTGGATGGTCTAAAATTAAACGTCAAATATGTCTAAGGGATATCTGACTTGTGGTTCTAAACAATAGCTTTCTCAGAAATACGTTTGTTTGAGCCCCTAGGGCTGCGAACTTTGAAGCCAGATTGGTAAGTACTGTTACACTCAATCGTTTGTTTGCTACATCGCTTTGACCGTAATGCTAGAGCCACAACACAGATGTTGATATTTGCTCGGCAGCATTCCTGCCCTACAGAGATCTTTGAACACATGATCACCTCATACGGTCTTACAACATACCCGCCACGAAATTGCTCTCACGATTGTTGCATACGAAAATGATTCCTATGGTGTGCGTACTAGCACATAACAGCGGTATTATAAAAGTTTTCACGGCGTACATAGACAAAACAACTCGTCACGTGCAGACTACTCATTGCTGCGGGATATTGAGTCTTATTGTCAGCCAGTTAGGGTGTTTTGATTAAAGGCACGTGCTTTGTGAAGAGCAAAATAATATTGGTGTAGGTGTAGCAGCCGCCGGCACTATGATGGGGGGTCAATAGCTGTATCCGTCCGCGATCGATTCCGGAAGCCGATAGCCAGTACCTACCGGAAGTAGCGAATTTATTTTTTGACTGACAATGGGATGAGGGGTAGAACGGTTTATCGTGTACCCAGCTAAAACAATTCTGCGACAGTTCGCCTGTTATTTTTACTTATTAGCGTTAATCCGCTTTTGTTTGACAAGTGTTAATTATGTAGTGACACATGGTGTTAAAATACGCACGGAGAGTCGGCATTGTCGGGTTGTTGAGCGGTGTGCGAGATTGCAACAATTATATCGCGACAGGTGCATTTAAGCGTTGGATTTTTAATTTAAGTATTTATGAGTGGTAGTTATCGAGTATTGGATAAGAATATAATCATTTGTGTTTTGCTGTAACTTGGTGTTGTTGTTTCAATTGGCTATTATTAGTGAGACAATAAATTTTATTTTAAATTGACTATGATTTTCTGCTTCTTTTTTTTGAAGTATTTACGTCTACGTCAGATTTCCACAGATTTTGCGTGGTATGTACTTAAATTTTCTGGTTGTTTCTTATGTCTGTTGACTGAATGTTTGTTGAGACGTGTTTGGATCGTGTATATATTTGACTAGATGAGCCCGCTTTTAAACCCGCGTTATTTAAGGCTACTGCCCCGCTCCCATGACTCATGCGTGATGTTATATAACCTATAGCCTTTCTCAATAAATGGGCTATCTAAAACTGAAATAATTTTTCAAATCAGACCAGTAGTTCCTGAGATTAGCGCGTAGAACGAAACAAACAATCAAATTCTTCAGCTTTATATATTAGTATAATATTAGTATATTAATATAAGATAAGATTGCCCTTTCTGAGAAACTACTATTATTTTTTAATCTGACAACCCTATGGCTTAGCGGGAGTGCTAGTGACTGCTACACCGGAAGTCGCGGGTTTGGTTCCCGCTCAAGTCAAACATTTGTGTGCGAGATCATGGATATTTGTATTGATCTGGGTGTTTTTATGTATAATGTGTAAGTATTTAGAAAAATAGAATATACTTTATATGTTTATCCATTATTGTCTAGTATCCATAGCACAAGCTCTGTGTATTATGGGCTAGATGGTGTTATGTTTAAGTAGTAGAATATTATATTATTATTCCGATTGCCATTGTGTCATGCTTAACTCTTTTCAGTCTTTTTCTTATTCTATTGACGAAGTTCTTCTACAAAGCAGAATAAGGAAACTGATAAGAAATCAAGAAAATAAAAAATAAGAATCAAAGTCCAACACACTTAACTGCTTTAACACAAATGCCTAACTAATATTCCTAATTAATTACTAACTACACAATAAAACAAGACATAGAGAAGAAAAAACACTGTCCTCAAATTCACAACACATGCTGCATTGTCTCACGTAAATATTTTATTTATTTATTTTATATATAGGCTCACGCCTGTATCCCCGAAAGGGTGTAATATTACACCCACATTTCGCCATAGATTTTTAGATCCCACGTAATAGGGAGCGAGCCTATTGCAGTTACCGGGCACATCACCAGACTCCGTGCTGCTACTGAGAATTCGGAAAAACCCAGTAACACTTTTGCCCGGCCCGGGAATCGAACCCGGGATCTCCGACCAGCAGTCGCATACGCTATCCACTGGACCACGGAGGCATTTTCCTAATTAATTACTAACTACATAATTAAACAAGACAAAGAGAGAAAAAAAACACTGTCCTCAAAGATACATTCACAGCACAGAGCAGATTGTCTCACGCAAATATATTAAAGTAATAATCCTTGAATATTAATATTGCAAATATTTTCAATTAATTAATAACGCCCTCTGTTACCTATCCAAGAATTAATTATAACATTATTAGAAGCTCTAAAAGTCAACACTGGTAGTAATAAAGAGCGGTTTTTCTAAGTTAATGAAAAATAACGCAGCTTTTGTGATTTAGTAGCCTATAACGATAATGGCAACGAACGTTTCGGGCAAATTAAAACACAAATTATTGTATAGGAAAGCTATAGAGCTTTCCTATATAAGTTGCTATCAACTAAGGCTTTTGTGCCGGCTGGTGATGTACAGTCGAACTTACCGCTAGACCACCATAAGGGCGAGAATCGCACAGCAAGACATCGTCGCTTCCAGTGCTACTTTACACGCACATTGACATTCGTGTACAAAACGAGTTTTTAGTGTGCCGCGACTCTATGAGCGAGCCAAGGGATTTTTTTCAAACTGGTGCAGCGCCGACTTGTTTGATTGTACTTATCTAGTGGTACCGGTAGTTTATACATGGATTTCCAAGAATGTCAACGGCCCGATGTCCCTTTTAAAAACAATGAATGAGCGGTTAGTACCCATCCAAACACTAAAATACGAAAGTGTGCTAGTTCGTTTGTCCTTCTTTTACTTCGCAACGGAGCGATGTTATGATATGATTTTTGTGTCTGGAGATAGTTAAGAGGCTAGAGAGTATTTCTTTTTTTGCCATATACCGACTCCTCTAACGGTGGAGCTGCGGGGGAAATCTAGTAGAGGTCACAACTCTCAATGCAACAACAAACTCGAGTCTGCCTTGGAAGCATGAAATGTCTGAAAACTATAGCCATTCAATAGAATTATGTAGTGGTGATATTCTGCCGAATAGGGGTACATATTAACATGTAGAATTGTGCATACTCACTTGTTCCAAGGCCTATTCTAGTTTAAAGGTAATAAAGCCCTAGGGTATGTTAGTAAGTTGCCTTTCATATGCCCTAGATTGACTCAGTAGAACTTATTCACTTCAAATTCCAATATAATTGTGAAGTTATGCGTACAAGTAGCGATGTACGGGTCATGTCCCTCTTCATACAGGTCATAGCTTTCGAAGACCAGTCTGTGTAAATTTGCAGTTAAACCCTGAAGATAAACTAAATTAAAATAAAAAAAGCAAATGCCGTTTTTGTTTGCATAAATAATTTTTAAACTACTTATTGACTCTGAACTATTGCTATTCAAGTAAAAGCTCAAAAAGACAGAGATAGATTTTTCCCAAGTGTCAGTTTTGTTTGCTCTCTTATCAAATTATCAAAACTGTCATTGTGCCGCCTTTGGGCTCAGCATTTGCGTTGTGGTGAAGGTATTCAGTAGACCGCTCTATTATTTCCCAAGAGGAACAGTAGGCGGGTTTATTTAGTTATCAGTGCAAAGCAAGTGGGGTTCAACTCATGGTTGTTTGCCTTACAGGTCTAATCTGCGCAGCCACATGACTCTGTTTGCCAGCTCGGGGTAGACATTGTTTATAGTGTGTGTATAGGATGTTACAGTGCTTGTGGTGGATAGTTTGCACGTGGATAGTAGAGAGTTGAGGCGTACTGGTTTTACGTAATGCTAGTATTTTTTTTTTTTTTTTTACTTTTATAGACTCACGCCTGTATTCCCTTAGGGGTAGGCAGAGATGTAATATTACACCCACATTTCGCCATAAATTTTTTAGGTCCCACGTAATGCTAGTATCTTAAAATAATGTTATTTTGCAATTATAGTTAAGATTTTGCATGTTGCTTCGCCCACAGTAATCGCGGTTAAAAGCACCCTATGTATTAATTTGATGTTTAAGCTACATTACTGCCAAATGTTATCAAGTGATGTCTTAGCAGTTTTTGAGCGGCAGAGTGAAATATTCATTCTCACAAACATTCGTATTTGTAATAATAGTAAAATTGCTGTTGTTATTGGCTGTTTGTTACTGTAAAAAGGCAAAGAATACTAAATCTTGAGACTGCGAAATATCTGTGGCGAGCCGAATAGCTCTCTGTATACCGACAAACCCTTCACAGCCCGGGACCGTACTTACGGTTGTAGTTGGTCACTCTGACTACTGCAAAGGTCACTTTACGGTTAGTTTGATGGCCACTTTTGTTTATCCGGCTTGAAATTAGAAGTAGGATTTGTGCTCCATTAGCGACAAAAGAGAATATATAAGTATACAGCTTGCCAAAAGGTACGTATGTATTTATATTGACAGTGGCGTCACTCTAACTAATAAGAAGAGAAGTATAAAAGGAGGCACTGGTAAGAGATATTGATGTACATAGACTCACGCCTGTTTCCCCGAAGGAGTAGGCAGATGCATATTAAACGCCCACTTTTCGCCAGTGTTTTGATCCCACGTAATAGGTGGCGAGCCTATTGCCGCTTATCGGGATATTTTGTTTGCCAGAGACTCGTCCGTTGATCAGCAGGTGCACCACTTGGAGGTGAGGTTAGCTTGGGACCCTAAGTTCTTGGTGGGAACCCTATGCACATATTGATGTAAATAAAGCATATCTCTGAAAACACTGAAACTCTGAAGGCTGCCTAGTTGGTCTCGCGGGTCAGGCAAAGTGTTATTAGGTTTTTCCGTTAAAAAATTCTCAGTAGCAGCACGGAGTCTGGTAATGTGCCCCGAACGGCAATAGGCTCGCTCCCTATTGCGTGGGACCTAAAAATTCATGGCAAAATGTGGGTGTAATATTACACCTCTGCCTGCCCCTTCGGGGATACAGGCATGAGTCTATAAAAAAAAATCTCCGAAAACAAGGCGTAAGGTACAGGCGTACAAGGTGTATTGGCTGCGCGAATGGGAATTTACACGGTCGCCTTGTTTTTTAAGGATTGAGACATGCATAAAAATAAAAGTGTTTATTCTTTCATACATACATAGACTCACGCCTGTTTCCCGGAGGTGTAGGCAGAGACTACGGAACGCCATTTGCAACGATCCTGACATACCTCACTTGCTTCACTCACTCCCATCAAGATTCTCATGCATGCTCTTCTGTTAAGGGTACTTCTGACTTGTCCTTTTTTCAGGATGTCTCCAATCTGGTCAGAGAACGTTCTCCTAGGTCTTCCCCTTTGTCCTGTCCCATTCACACTAGCCTGATATATCTTCTTTGTCAGTCTATCGTCATCCATCCTCTCCATATGCCCAAACCATCTTAACATGCCTTTCTCAATGCTTGTCACTACATCTTCTTTTACCCCACACCACTCTAGTATCACACAATTCTTTACTCTGTCGGTCAAAGACACACCAAACATACTTCTCAGTGCTCTCATTTCTACAGCATTTATTCTACTTTCAAATCTCTTCTGCCATACCCAACTTTCACTACCATACATAAGGGTAGGCACTAACACGCCTCTATGTACAGCCAAACGTGCCTTTTTGGACACGTTTTGACTGTTCATAAACGCCTTCAGAGCTCCATTGACACAATTACCTGCATTAACTCTCCTTTCAATATCTGCTTCATTCTTACCATCTCTTGTAAACAACGTACCTAAGTAAACAAACTCATTCACTTGTTCCACTCGCTGTCCATCGATCAAAACATTACAAGCCGTAACGCATTCCTCCTTTTCAAAAACCATAACTTTCGTTTTACTTACATTCACTTTCATTCCTTTCCTTTCTAACGCACGATGCATGATTGTTGTCATCTCCTGCAACTCCTACGTTGAAGATGCAAGTATAACCTGATCATCAGCATAAAGGAGGCATTTGACGAGTAACCCATTCATCCTTAATCCGCAGTCACTATGTTTTAAATCTTACAAACAACTGTCCATGAAGAGGTTAAACAGCCACGGCGACGCTACACATCCCTGTCTTACACCTTTATCGATAATAAACCAGTCAGTGTATGCCCCGTTTATCCTCACACAAGCTCTAGAATCCTCATAAAGGGATTTCAGAGCTCGAATGAGGCTGCTGTCCACCCCATTCATTGACAGCACCGACCACATTTCATTCCTCACCACTTTATCGTAAGCCTTTTCCAAATCCACGAATGCGCAATAGACCTTTTGACCTTTGGCCAAAAATTTTCCGACTATGCTTCGCAAGGAAAAAACCTGATCCGTGCATCCCATACCCTTTCGGAATCCCGCTTGTACATCCCATATTTTCTTGTCGGTTACTTCCATAACTCTTTCAATAAGTACCTTCGCATACAATTTGCCAACAAAGCCCAATGGGTACTCCAACACAGCTACGCAGAGTATCTCGGGATCAAACCCACAATACGCACGAATGACTTTTCGTAATTATATGCGTATGAAATTGTTAATGATCTCTATCTAAACTGTAAAGGAAAACACCATGAGAAAACCTGCATGTCCGAGAGATTTCCATAGCATTATCGTAAGACATGTATATGATGCGATATAAAATGGGGAAAAGAGAATATAATAAATAATCCGTAACTATGTGCGATATTATAAGATGGGTTGGCAGAGTTTATTTGCCAAACGATCTTATAATATTACGTTAGTCACGGTTAGTTACGGATTATTCGTAGTGTTTCTGTACTAGTAAATAACTAACACCACACTATTTAATCCTTGTACTAAGTGATTGCTAGATAATTAATTTGTTTAATGAGGAGTGAGGGATTATAAGAGCGCTAGACGTCATATAAGATCTCACAGCTACCCCATTATTTAGGGATTTAGTTCATTCCGTACAATATTCTAGGTTATAGATGGATAAAGCTTTTAAACTGT
Organism: Euclidia mi; assembly: GCA_944739405.2. Classification (NCBI taxonomy): domain Eukaryota; kingdom Metazoa; phylum Arthropoda; class Insecta; order Lepidoptera; family Erebidae; genus Euclidia; species Euclidia mi. The sequence continues at coordinate 36,614,150 of OX123190.2, forward strand.
TCTTGGATGGAGAATTGGGGCGTAAGGGACATTGAATTACTTCTCGTTAAGAGGGATACAATTTATAACAGAGCAATCACTTGATTTTTGGTGGTCTGTTCGTACTGCTGCGCTATTTAATTATGTAAAATAGTATATTTTTAGAAATAAGGCTAGAGATTCTTTGTTAGTAAGAGAAAACCGATCACAATAAATAGAAGGCTACACGTCCTATCACTCATAAATTTAATATTTTTTTAATGAACGAATGATGGCGTTGTGATTCAAGTGCCTTGCCACTTAATACCGTTGTGGATTCCAAAAGAGATAACACTGCGTAATCCACAAACTATTATTTCGAACCGGCGGGTTCTTTAAGTCCATTGCTTGAATTTTTGACCGTTCTCCGCGATATAGAAGTATAAATATAATTACAAGGTAGGTATATAATTTTATATTATAGACATTAAATCACTCAGAAAACGAACGTACAACCCCTATAGCCACTCAACCCAAACGCAAACTTACACCACCAAGCCACCAAGAAGTTCGTCCCAAACAAATCGACAGATTCACCAACATTGCACCGTGTTAGTTCAGAGGTCGTACTATTTACACAGACGCGTATGTCTCCATTAGTGAGTATTTTCTTGGACGGCTCCGAACTGGCCGACTGAGTAAACAAGACGTACTTTAGTCGTTACGTCGGGATGTCGCACTTACTAATGGTCAGCATACTGTTTGATTTTGTATTTGTTTGCAAGTGCTGAGCGACTCGGCTGCGAATTGGTCTGCTTGATAATTTAGTTTGGATGGAGCAATATTCAAGTCATCGTCTCGTTGCCATTAGTTGAGTCCTCACAAGAAATTTACCAGTTTAGGCAACAATATTGTTTTCCTGCCTTAAACCTTGGACGTATGCCTTAAACCTTGTAAGTATGGCGTGAATGCAAAGATACACTTAGATTGACATAGATACACAGAAGTTTTAATATTCTAAAGTTGAGCAAACATAAGCAACACAACAGAAATGGGAGTCCAAAAACGTTTAAGTTCTAAATAACGCAGCAATGAACAAAGTTCAGAATGTTCATGGTCCCTATATTTTGCTACTCACTTCTGTTGCCTCGTAACAGTTGGATAAAAAAGTAACTTGAGCAGAAAATGTCCTTACGGCCGGCCCTTCACTTGCAACTTTTCAAACCCGCCGACACTCCACCCGAAGTACGTTACACCGTCTGAATATTAAAACCTTTGTAGATTTTTTCATGCATATGTAGGTATTAAAGACTCTTAAAAACACAGTTCTTTTCCGCTACTCATCAAAACTGGGCGTTCAAAGAAAAGTGACTTAATTTTCTCTGCCTTACAATACCTTAAACCTGCACTCCAAATTCTACCTTAAGAACTAATTCACAGAGTTGATATTTTACACGGTGTGAGAGGAACATAAGTTTTCTGATTATATAAGCCGTCTAGGTGGTAAGTGACGGTAAATGAGGTGCGACATTTGGTCGGAGAAGAGTCTAGCGATACAGGGCGTTGTTTGACCAAAATTTTGGCACTTGAGGGTCCACTTTGGTGTTTTAAGAACCCAATTTTGCACTAACCTCGTAATGGTATAGCGGAACCATTAATCACAAAACTCGCTGGTATGTGGATACGTATACGTCTTAAATAAATAATGAGTTCTAAATGACTACTGGGACCGAGAGCAGTAGGTATTCGTTGCTACGTAATATATTGTTAAATCCTGAACTGGGTCGTTGTGTTTTTTCTCCTAAATGTGCCGTATTTATTGAACTAGTTTCTTTTTAGGATATTTATTGATGCTGTAGGACGTTTAGGGAATTTAATAAAGACGGGCTTTTATCAGTTGTGGAACAAATAACATTTATTGTTACTGCCGATCTTTTAGGCGCTAGGTGATTATACTTCAATATCTTTCTTGAGTTATTAGCATGGTGTATGTAGAGATGAAACATTGGTCATAGGGTCAGAAAAAATAATAAAGCTCATATAAAATACATGGCCCCATACAGCGAGTAATAAACAAGCAAATATATCATTTGATGTTACCTTTTTGAATGCGTAGAATATAATTATGTAGATGCTTGCATTGAAGAATATAGAACTCAATTTATAGTTGTACATACATACATACATAGACTCACGCCTGTTTCCCCGAAGGGGTAGGCAGAGGCATATTAAACGCCCACTTTTCGCCAGTGTTTTGATCCCACGTAGGTGGCGAGCCTATTGCCTCTTATTGGGACATTTAGTTTGCCAGAGCCTCGTCCGTTGATCGGCAGGTGCACCACTTGCAGGTGAGGTTGGCTTGGGACCCTAAGTTCTTGGTGGGAACCCTATGACTGTGAGTAGCAAAGACCGGCAGGTACTTGAAAGGGGGCTGAAGTCCGTGGCTCGGGCATATTATGTGAAACCTAGATAGTTGGCAAAGTCCAATATTATGCCAGGAGACTACTGAATAGATAGTGATAACTAGAAAAATCAACAAAAATAAATGTATGAGCAAATATTTGCTGAGTCTATAACGATTGAAATAATACCAGTAATTAATTGTAATAACATTTAGCAATGGCGGTGGTTAGCCATCGCATTTATCAGTTGTTGTAAAAATAAGGGGACTGTGTTATCTTAATGGGGTAGGCATCTTTTAACTTTGTTTTCAATGTAAGCATCTCATATTTGGCACCTATATCTGATTAATAACGTCGATGTATTACGCACTAACTCATATTCCGAGAGCTGAAATCAATTTTGAGTAGGTATTTGAGGCAAGCTGAAAACTAGTCTCATACCTCTCCTGTATAAAATGAATAGTTTAGAAAACACTAGAAAGACACGCTTTTATAAATGCACGTAAAAACAAAAAATAAATTATGGGACATTCAAGTTGTCTCTATTTCGGGGCTGAAGTGTAAACTATGTGCTTTTCATTAAAATATTTGACTGTAAAAGCGTGGGGCGCTGGAACAAGTGGGAAGACGACTCCTCCTTCGCAGGCTGGCAACTGGTAAGTCACCATAAGGGCAAGGGTAAGGGCAAGATCATCAATCCTGTCCAACACCCGCCCACCACACAACCGTGTGGCACCGCTGCTACCAGTTCTGCGAAGTGCTGTGTCTACAAAAACAGCGGTGCAGGCCGCTGTCGTAGGTCCCAGTAATGTGACCAGCGCGCAGCCCGCGCTCAGCAGTGGGGGGAGCACGAAGGCCGGAGGAAGTACGGGGAAGCGTCTGCCGCCAAGCGGCGGGCTGGTCACACTGGACGGCATCCAGCCTCAGCACCACCGGGAAACACGGCAGGTAAAACTGCCGAAAACAAGGAAAGAGGTGAGGCCAAACGTGCTCTCAACGAGACCAGCTCGCCTCGAGCACAAGAAGCCCCGCCTCGACTCCTCCAGGATACAAGGTAAGTCCTACGCACAGACCTCCAAGGCGTCCCTGGGCCTTGCAGCAACATGCAAACGTACAGGGAGCTTGCCGAAGTAGCTCGTGGACCGAGTACTCACGGAGATTCAAAGGAAGATCCTGAGTGACGCCTGGTCGACTAAAACCCCCAAACGCCCCGCTCCTGCGTTCAGTGGGAAACCCATGTACGCGGACGGGCTCCACAAACTCTGGTGCGCCTACGAGGTAGCACGTACCTGGCTGACGGATCTCTCTCCTGGTCCCACCACCGGGCTTCGAACTGGAGGTCAAGGGCCAGGAAGAGGTCCCGAAGAGAGTGCGGTGCGGCGTTGTCGTTCCTAACGGACAGGGAGTCTGGGACGACGTGCGCGACGTGGGTCGAGACTCTCTCTCGACCCACGTCGTTCCAGAACCCCTGGTTGGCGGTCGACAAATGGTCGCTGCTGCACTCGGAAAGACAGTCAGGTGGGTGGTTCCTGGTCGTGGGCGTCCCGGAGGAACAAGTCCCGGTCCTGGTGCAGAACGAGCGCCGCCTCGCGTTGGGGCTGGGTGCAGTCTACGTCCGGTTCCGGGACTCTACAGGCAAGTATGTCGACCATCCTCCGGGGTACGACAACTCCACACAGCAAACTTCAAACACACAGTTAGGGTGCTCCGCGGAACCCGGCCCGTCAGAGCCGGCCGCGTCGGGCTCGAGGGCTTGCCCATCAGCCAGGGATAACTCGGATGATGAGAGCCTGCTCCTGAGTCCGGTGCGGCGGGACGACGGGGTGGAGGCTGGCGACATCCTGGCTGGCCTAACGCAGCTGAAGGTCGGGGAGGAGGGGACATCACCCACAGATGAACCCTCTGCCTAGTGACGTCAGCTGCCTGCAAATCAACCTCCATCATAGCCAAACGGCCACTGCGCAACTGCGCAAATGGATGGGAGTCCAACATTCAGCCATCGTGCTCATCCAGGAATCTTGGATAAGGGGTGGCCTCATTAGAGGCCTCTCCAGCCTGGGAGGTAAAATTTACTCTTCAACTGACCACACACATTCAAGAACCTGCATACTTACAACTAAAAACATCAGAGCCCAAGCTTTAACGGAGTTCTATACCAGAGACATCACAGCGATACAAATTGAAATTATACAGCAGCCAAGGAGTATAGCGGTCGTTTTCGCATCGGTCTAAATATACGAGGACGAAGACCCGCCTCCGTTCGACCTCACGCGTCTGGTTAACCAGTGCGAGAGAACCAATACGGAGGTCGTAATAGGAACGGACTCCAACGCCCACCACCAAATGTGGGGCATGGACTGCAAAAATAACAGAGGTAAGTCACTTGTTGAATACTTATTCACCACTAATCTTACCCTATTAAACAAAGGTATGGAGTATTCGTCATAAAACGTAGTCAGACAATTATCGACTTAACTCTCGCAACAGAAGGAGCGGCTGAACGCATTAAGGGATGGCACGTCTCAAAGAGGCATCATGCTCAGACCACAGATGGATCAGCTTCTCCATGAAAGCCCTCTCGATATACAGCCCACACAGCCCCGCAGGAAACCACACAACACTGACAAAGCAAAGTATGTCCTACTACTTAAAGATAAACTTACCCTTACTGACGAGCAGGTATGCACACTGACGCAGTCGATGCTAGACAGCTGCCATGTAGCTTGCCCGGAAACTACTCCGCCTTCAACCCCGGGGAAACAACCCTGGTGGGCGCTGAGCTTGAACGCTAGCGCAAGAAGGTAAGAAAGGCTCTAAATAGGGCAATGAACACAACCGCGGACGCAAATTGGGACGCTTAAAAAGCGGCCAAATAAGACTACAGGAAATGCCTCAGATTCAGAGGCACCATGGGATGGTGGAAATTTTGTGGGAGCATTGAATCTTGCCAACAAGCAAACCGGGTAAGGAAACTACTTGCTCTGCAACCGGCGGTTGCACCAGGTACTCTCTGTTAACCGGATAACACCTTCACCATATTGGAGGAGGAGACAAGACGCATCCTACTTGAAACACACTTCCCAGGTTGCGTCCTCACCCCGGTAATAACGTGGCACGACACACAAACAGTGGCAACCGAACACGAATGGAGACTCGCAAACAACGTGGTCATAGAAGAAAACCTCCGATGGGCCATCGATAGCTTCCATCCCTTCAAAGCAGCCGGACTGAACGGGTTATTACAATGGGGAGGGGAACCAGTCCTTAAAAGACTCCTGGCAATCATGAGGGCTAGCCTGGCCCTCAGATATGTACCGAAGAGATGGAGGGCAGTCAAACTAATCTTCATACCAAAACCAGGCAAAACAGACTATACCAATGCAAAGTCCTTTAGACCAATAAGCCTGACCTCCTTCATGCTTAAAGTCTTGGAAAGGCTTTGCGAGAAGGAACTAAGCAGTGGGGCTCTTAAGCACCTACCCCTACATGCCAACCAACATGCATACAGCTCAGGGAAATCGACGGGATCGGCCTTACATCAGGTCGTGAACTAGATAGAAGCTGCTATACAACAAAAAAGCATCTGACTGGGCACCTTCATCGACATAGAAGGGGCTTTCGACAAGACAAACTTCTCCAGCATAAGCAATGCCCTAGCTAGACGTGGTGTGGATCAGGTGCTCATACAGTGGATCCAAAACATGCTCAGCAAAAGGGTAGTTCGCCTGCACGGTGACACTCAGACAGCCTTGAAAACTAAAGGTTGCCCGCAGGGCGGTGTTCTCTCCCCGCTATTGTGGAACTTAGTCATCAATGAACTCATAGACAAACTCAACGCGAGATACTTCTACACAATAGGATATGCAGATGATCTGACCACTGTCACCTTAGGTAATGTAACTAGTACAGTGAACGACCTTACTCAACAGGCTCTACGCATAGTAGAGTGGTGGTGTAATGAGTACGAATTATCAGTAAACTCGACCAAGACGGAACTAGTTATGTTGTTCACACACAAACGCGCGCTGGGTACTTACCGACTGCTCAGTTTATTCAATACAGAGCTCAAGCTGTCTACCGAGGTAAAGTACCTGGGTGTCACTCTTGACAGCAAATTGACATGGAAGAGCCACATGGAAAATAAGCTCAATAAAGCCAGAATCGTCTTCTGGCAGTGCAAGAAGATGATAGGTAAACGCTGGGGCCTATCCCCCAAAATTGTCTTATTTCTCTATAAGACAATAATAAGTCCGATGGTAAGCTACAGTGCAGTAGTGTAGTGGCCTCGGACCAACCTAATAACGGCCGCCAACAAGCTTCAAAGGCTTCAAAGACTTGCATGCCTAGCGGCCACGGGCTGCATGAAAACAACGCCAACAGCGGCACTCGAAAAGTTGCTGGACCTGCCTCCATTGCACCTGTTCATACAACAGGAAGCAACGATGTCGGCGGTCCGGCTAAGAGCTCTGAAGCTCTGGAAAGACACTAACACACTGCACACTAGCAACTTAAATACACTCTTTAAAGAAGTTCCTCTCACACAAACCTTTGGCGACCGAATACCGAAACAATTTGTGTTCGACAAGAAATACAAAATCCAACTGTATTCTGGATCTTCACGAAAGAGCAGTTAACCACAACGAGCTCACGATCTTCACAGACGGGTCTAAAACGGATACAGGTACGGGTTCAGGAGTATTCTCCGAGCACCTAAACATCAACATCGCAGCACCGCTGGGAGCCTACAACACGGTCTACCAGGCCGAATGTTTTGGCATAATCCTAGATGCCACAGCAATCATGGCACGTGAGGTAAGATAACGATCCATTAGGATCCTCTCAGATAGTAAGGCTGTCCTCTCAGCCCTCAAAAGCCATACTATCACCTCGGCACTCACGCTTGAATGCCACCTGAAACTAACAGAGGTAGGTAAACAAAACAAATTAACACTGCAATGGATCAAGGGCCACAGTGGCTCAAGAGGGAATGACGCAGCCGACGTACTTGCCATAAGAGGGACCACCTTAGAGGTGGTGGGACCCGGGCCCATTATTCCCCTCCCTTCTGGTTTTTATCGCAACCTGGTAAAAAATAGGACCAGGACCCAACACAACCAGTCCTGGATTGGTACTGAAACATGTAGGCAGGCCAAGGAGGCTCTTCCCGCAGCAGATGGTAAGATAGCCAAACAAATCCTCCGGCTGTCCAAACAACAACTGCAGACAGTCACGGCCGCCTACACAGGACACGGATTCTTTAATAAACACCTATTTACTATAGGTATCACCGACAGCCCGCTGTGCAGGGCCTGTATGGCAGCAGACGAGACGGCAGCCCACCTGCTCCTCGACTGCACTGAGGTCGCACAGTACAGGCAGCAGTACCTGACCAGATACAGCACCCTGAGGGAAACAGTGGGCCACATCAAGAGTCTGCTGGCCTTCCTCAAAGAGCTGGAGTGGCTCGAATGACGACACCATTCCCACCCGCACGCAAAATACACACCAAGACGTGGAGTTGCGGAAACGGCCCGTGCCATCAAGTATCAAGTATGATCCATATTTTTTTTTGTATTCTTATTTTTAATTTCATTCGCACCCATGTTCATGTATCATCATGGAACTTGAAAGTTATACTTATGTAGATGAGGTGACAATATATGAAGATTAGTAGAATCTTCACTAGGCAATGCAGAATGCCGGAGCAATTTTTAACGCATTTTAGGTGGCGTTTATTATAAAAAGAAATAAAATTAGTTTTATTCATGCTTTTATAAAAGTTTTTCTCTTTTGCCCTTTTTGTCTTTTTAAGGTTCCGTAGCCAAATATGGCAAGAAACGGAATCATTAAATATGTTAAAATCATAGTTTAGTTTCATCGTCATCATGGTCAACTTGCCATAATATACAACTGGATATAGGCCCCTAATGCCACTGAGCCCGATTTAGTTGCAACTTATAATCATAATTATATAGCAGAATATGTAAGTATGCCAATACAAGTACCCTTCTGCTAAGCTTCGAAGATAATTAACAACTGTTCTAATTGTGGAACTTGGAGATATGGAGAAATTCTAGAATGCCTAGCTTAGTATGGATCTTTAAATTGCTCCTGATGACGAGGCCGTGGTGCTGAAACTCGAAGGTTGAGACAAATGTAAAAGTGTGTGTTTTTAACTATCTTAATATATAAAATCCTTGCGTTACTGACTGACTGACAGACACGCTACAGCCGAAACTATTGGGCGCAGGAAGCTGAAATTTGGCATGTATGTGCCTTGGGGACCGTAGGGGTGCACTAAGAAGGGATTTCCCGAAATTCCCACGGGATCGGCCAGAACGGGTAAATTTAAAAAAATTGCAGGCGTAGCTGCTGGCGTCGTCTAGTTAGTTTATATTACTCAATTTCGCTCGTGGCCCCATCTGCGTGGGACCGAACAGGTCCCTTTAGAGGCGAATTTGCATCTCATTCATCTCTATTCTCCGAGGACATGCAATACGATTTCTTGCGCCCTGTAGTTTCGGCTGTACATTGTCTGCATATCAACAGTTTTTGTCTTCTATAGACCTTTAAAGTCAACTTAAAAAGCATCGCCTATAATATAGACATTTGAAAAAGAACTCCTTTGCCTTAAGAAACTTAAAAAGCCATTAGTATCATATTAATATGCCAATACTTCCTAAAACAAGTAGAAACAGAAATTATCTGTAATAAAATTAAATGAAAACATTTTTAATAGTGTAGACATAACATAGAATATATACAGAACAATGAACAAAAATACGTTCGTAATAACATAACGCAAATCTATCATGTGTAACACCTTGGGAACGGTGGTAGGCCTCACACCTGTCATACGGCGTCTGCCGATAAATTCAGTGTCAAACGATCGCCTGTTTATTGTTCACAATAAAATATTACAGTTTGCTTTATTTGTGAGGAGTTCTATGCATATGTAAGTGTACACCTACTTACAGTATGCATACTGGTGGAGAACCTTGGGGGAGACCTGAGTCCAGCAGTGGACGTCTTTCGGCTGACATCATGATGATGATGATAGATTCTCGTGTACTTTTTGAAAGGCTGTCTGTCAAATCTGAAACTATAAACATCAAAAAGCGAGAAAACATTGCCAAACTCTTACATAGTTTATTTACTTGAGTAGAGTAGTTAGACAGCGTAAGCAATAACGGCTCACTCAATTAAAAGTACCTTTCATTATAAATTCAACAAAAATATTTCAGATCGTTTTTCAACGCGTACAAAATTCTCATTTGGATACATTCCAGACTTTCCACAGGAATTATAGGCCGTGAGAACTCAAAACGGGTTTTTCGCAGCTTTAAATTACTATATTGAGCAGCACATTACCCTAAAATAACTTGGAGTAATTTTGAAACTCTCTCTTAATTAATCAACAGGCTAATTTTATACCTACATCGTAATTACATAGAGCTAGTTCGTGATGAACACTTGCTATTTAAAAAAGTTTCTACATAAATTTATACAATGTGATATGAAGGTGAATAGTCCAGCTTTAATCAAGTCAAACTCTAACAAATCGAGTAAATCTAAAATTAAAATTATGAGTTTTAATTTTTATTCCTCTAAGTTGAAAAACATATGAATAAATTAACATTTGAAATTTAGGACTGTATTGTGTGCTTAAACTATTTTTTTTAACTTTGTAGGCTAGGGATTAGACCTCTTGTAGGTAACAAAGAACTAAGTTTTTGAAAGAACACAAAAGACATAAGAATAAATGTCTTGAGGACTATTTATTTTTCGTTCTTTAAAAGTGGTCATAACAGTCGTTCAATTAATTCGTTCAATAGAAACTGTACCTATTTATAAAACCTTATCAAAAAGTTTTTAATTTTTCGTAAATTTGTTTTCGTAATGTGTGGGTGAGGGTTCTAACTCAGCTGCAGCTGGTGTCGGACTTTGAAAGTCAGACCAAGTCCTTTGATGTGTCCTAAAGAGGTACACTATACGTGTCTACCTTGTGTTGATGTCCATTGTACCACGATATCAAAAAATAAGCTTAAGAAAAATAGTACAAAATTAATTAGTAAGTAAAGTATTACATACTGAATAGCTTTAATTAATCTTGAATTTTGGATTGATGTCACCATTAATGGGAGTACCTGCTGGCAAAAGGCCTCTCTGTTAGCAAACATGGCTGAATTGTGGTGTTCTGCTCTATTTCTTATTGCTCAACTATTACCTCAGTTGCGCGCGAGCTGTCGAGGCGAACGTACAAACGAGTACTCTGTATCGCATAGCTAAAATTGACGCGTTATTTAATATCTACCTACATGTTTCTCATATTGATTATTTATGTTAAATATCAATGGATACAATGAATAGTGTTGAATTTTGTGACTCAAGTGGGAGTGAGATAATGGATGAGGAGATGACGGAGAGTGAGCAACAACTTAATTTTCATATGATTGAAGAGATGCGGGAAAATATGGAGCGAGAGCAACAACTTACACAACTTACTTTAACAAATGAGATGGCGAAGAAGAAAAATGATGAAGAAAAACTTGGAGAGAAGAGAGGAAGACTGAGCGATGAAGAAGTCATAGAAGAAGATGGATTTGTCACAGTAGTAAGAGGGCATAAAAAACTAAACCGAAATAACTCAAATAGTATCCAACTATCAAATGAGACTACCGAGATAAGCAGTTGTATAGTATGTGTGACGGGAAAGGACGCGTTACCGAAACAGTTCGGAATGGCCAAACTCCTGCGGTCATATAATATAGAAAATATATTGAAGATGGTTTATAAATCTACGACTAGAGTCCTTATTCATTTTGAGCATAAAGAAAACGCAATAAAATTACTTAATTGTGAACCATTTAAAAATCTTGGGTATAGAACACAGATGACGGATGAACCTAATTTATGCTATGGAATCATAAGACAAGTTGATTTAGAGATGGATGAAAAGGAAATCATTGAAAATATTAAATGTGATTACGAAGTTATTTCAGTAAAGAGATTAAGACGACTATCTGACAGTGGAGAATGGGTCAACTCTGAAACCATAAGAGTATGTTTCAAAGGTACCACTTTACCGCCGTACGTACAAGGATACGGTTGTAGGTTTAAAGTGGAACCGTATACATTCCCTGTGTCTCAATGCTCAGGATGCTGGAGGTTTGGGCACCTATCAAGATCATGCCCAGTGAAAAAGCTTATATGCCCCAAGTGTGGAGGTGACCATCCCAATTGTGATACTACTCGATACACATGTATTAACTGCAAAGGACCACACATGGCCATGTATAAAAAGTGCCCTGTCTTTCTAAAAGAAAAAGAAATAAGAGAGATAATGACTAACCAAAGTTGTACGTACCGCAAGGCCTTAGAATTATATTTTAAAGACAAGGAAACCTATAACACTAATAAGAACAGTATGACAACAGATAATACCAATAACAACAACCTTTCTCAGTCCTGCACATCACATGATACTCAGAAAACATCCTACAGAGATATCTTAATCACAGAAGCAATTGTACACAATAAAAGCCCTACACCTAATTGTCAGAACGCTAAAAACGCAAATAAACGCAAAGAACTAGAAACACAACAAAATAATGTGGCGAGCGTAATCGATAGCAGTGGTAATGCAAGCAGACACATCAACAGTCAACAACAAGCTTCACATGTGGACAAAGAAAACGAAAATTCTGAGCCGATCGAAAAGAGTTTTAGCTTAGACTATATATACGGTATTTATAAGAGAGCGAAAAATATATGGTGTTCAGATGGTAAATGGTATGAAAAAATTAAAAAATTAGGTAAACTTCTTTACGAAATATGCGAACAATTGTTGTTAAAATATTTTAGAAGTGATGATTTATGTAATAAAATATTAACTTTGTTCAAAAATGGCTAACGATGTCACAAAATTACGTCAGATCAATATTATTCAGTGGAACGCACGGAGCTTGCGACCAAAACGTAATGAACTAGAACTTTTACTATTACAAAATAAAATACACATTGCGTTAATATCGGAAACTTGGTTGGAACCGGAATCGCACATTCATATAAATAGCTATAACATATTTAGAAAGGATAGAATAGATGGCTATGGCGGCGTAGCGATACTAATTCATAAGTCTATAAAAACACAACAATGCCCTGTCAACATAAACAACTCCGGCATAGAAATTATTTCGGTTAAACTCTTTGAATGTAGCAAGATTGAGAATATAATTTTAATATATTGTCCGTCGTCAGTACCTACAACCTCGTCCGATTGGGAACAAATTTTTACATTATTTAGTAATAAATGCATTGTTGCGGGTGATCTAAATGGTCACCATTCAACTTGGTCGAGTAAGACCGATGCGAGAGGGATACAGTTATATGATGCTGCATTAGAAACAGGATTTATATCTCTTAATGACGGTAGTGCGACTAGAATAACTTGCGCTGATAACTCTGTTCAACAGACATCGCCTGACGTGACATTTGTATCTACCGACATAGTGCATTTATTAAATTGGAATGTGATAAACGAAAACTTGGGGAGTGATCACCTGTTTGTTAAAATTTCATACAAATATAATAGTGAAAATATATATTGTGAACGTAGAAAACGCAATTTTAAAATGGCTAATTGGTCTCAGTATAGTAAATGTGTAGAAAAGCACCTATTGAAACCTTTGAACATTGTCAGTGTACAATCTTTATACAATAATCTTATTGAGCAGATAAACAAGGCTACGAATGAACACATACCGCTAATAAAATACTGTAGCAAAACAAATAACAATTTTAGACCTAAACCTTATTGGAATAGTACACTTTCTCACCTAGTTGCACAGCGTAGATTGGCCTTAAAAAAATTCAGAAAAAATCCTACTCCTGATAATTTGACCATACTGGAGCGAAAGACAGATGCGGCGAGGAAGGCTATCAGGCAGGCAAAGGTAAGTCATTGGCAAGGTTATTGTAGTAGCGTTGATGGACAAACGTCCAGTTCTGAGATGTGGAAACGGATGGGCTGGGTGAAGGGGCTTGCGTCGCCTAGACCACACGTTTCTAATGAACAAAAGATAAATCTCCTTTGTGAACTCGCACCTGATTATATTAGCCACAGACCCCAAAGTTTTGAATCACATAATGATGTTCTGGAGAATGAATTTACGATACAGGAAATGTGTAATTGCTTAAAAAGAAAATATACAGCACCAGGGATCGACGAAATTACATATTCACAAATTTATCATTTATCGCCTGACAGCAAAATTTATTTATTGAATTTATTTAACTATATTTATAATACGGGCGTTGTCCCTCTACAATGGCGTAATATATTGGTGACACCAATACCTAAGATTTCATCTAATAGTGGTTGCAAACTTCGCCCAATATCCTTAATGTCCTGTTTATGTAAAATATTTCACTCAATGTTGACAAAACGACTTGAGTGGTATATAGAAAACAATAAATTGCTATCACCATATACGGCTGGATTTAGACGAGGTCAATCATGTCAGGATTGTCTAGTGAAGTTAATCAGCCAAATATATATAGGTTTTTCCCATAAAATGCCCACAGTGGCTTGTTTCGTAGATGTTTCCAACGCCTATAATAATGTCTTAGTTGATGTACTGACCAAAACATTAAATGAAATTAAAGTAGGGAAAAAGTTATGTCAATACTTATGGAACTTCTTGAGCGAAAGACACCTTATGATGCAAGACGGGGTTAACAAGAACCATTATTTTATTAGACACACTGGCAGAGGTTTAGCACAAGGTGATCCAATGTCACCAATATTATTTAATATCATTACAGCTAATTGTTTTAAAGAAGTTAAAAATGTAATGCTATGTCAATACGCTGATGACTTTGTTTTCCATTATACATCCAGTAACTTACTGGAAAGTCAAATTAAGTTACAAGAAGCACTAAATACATTTTGTTATATTCTGGGTGCTATGGGCTTAGAGTTGTCAGCAAGCAAGTCTAAAATATGTGTATTTACTAGAGGATTCAGACAATTACAAATTGATTTAAAAATTTATGGCAATAGTTTGGAGTTAGTAGACAATTATAAATATTTAGGGGTGTGGCTGGATAGATCGTTACGATGGAGTAAACATATAAATATACTAGTAGAGAAAATACAAAGAAATCTGAATTTACTTAAAGTCTTGGCTGGTGCATCATGGGGTCTGCATCCCAAACATTTGAGACATATTTATATAGCCTTAATCAGGAGTCGTATAGACTACAGTAGTTATTTATATGACGCCAGTGCCAAGCGTCACTTAGATAAATTAAATTAAATACAAAACCAGGCTATGAGAATAATAGGAGGTTTCATTAAAACTACACCAATCCACGTTATGGAGAGTGAGCTTTGTGTTGTTCCACTGAATATAAGACGGAAATATTTAGCTTATAAATTTTGTCTTAAATCTATGTCTCTTGCGAATAATATCAATATTGAATTATTAGATCAACTTCATACCTTACAGTTAAATAGTTATTGGAGGAATAAAACTTTACCATTATTGGCTGTTACATACAATCAGGTGAAAAACCATAGGATAATGTCTTCCAATCCACTCTTTATGTTTACTTTAAGGACATGGGTTAGTAACATTGATGTCAATAAGATCATTGTAGTGAATTTAGAGTCAGTTAAACATGCAAAACGATTCTATGATACCAATACATTAAGATGTGACACTGTTAGAGAGCTACAGACAAAATATAATGGATGGTTTTGTATATATACTGATGGATCGAAAGCTGTAGATGGTTGTGGAGCAGCATTCTATACACCTAATAATCCTAATCATGAGAACAATTGTTTTAAATTAAGTGAAAATACAACCATTATGACATTGGAACTCTTTGCAATCTCAGAAGCATTGACGTATGTCGTAAATTGTGTACAATGTGAAAACATAGTGGTTTTCACGGATAGCAAAAGTGGATTACAACATATAGCTCGATGCGCCTCTGGACACAGAGGTGTATCGCTAGCATATGATATCCTATCTAAGATAGATATATTACAGCTAAAGGGTGTTACACTGAGATTGCAATGGGTTCCATCTCACATTGGATTACGGGGTAATGAAAAGGTTGATACTCTAGCAAAGTTTGCTGCAAAAGATGGCACAATAATCAATATTAATTTAGACTACTCTGAAATGTTACCTACCTATAAAAGAATATGCTATAATCAATGGAAAGAATATTTTGATAAGCGATCTTTAGCTAAAGGGATATGGTACAAAACACTACAGCCTCAGCCTCATTGTGTACCCTGGTTTATCAACAGTAGACTTAGCAGAAAACTGATTGTTACAGCCCTTAGACTCAGATCTGGACACATTCCTTGTAACAAATTTAGCTTCATGATGAAGAAAACGAGTACCCCTAATTGTAGGGAATGTGGTGTGGTTGAGGACTTGCATCATTTGTTAATGGAATGTGTCCGATTTGATTCCCACAGAAGTCACCTGTTTAGAGTCATGAATTTAAACAGAATCAATATAGGCTTCTTTCACGAAATTTTAACCCAGCCGAACGCAGAGGTGGCAAAGCTTCTGTTTGAATTCATGGCTCAGGTATAGGTTGTTTGTTATAAATTAATATTTAATTTGATTTGATAAGTACGTATTTAGGGTATGATGGGACCGACATATACGATGTATAAAGTGTCCCTTTAAATAAAATAGATCAAAAAAAAAAAAAAAAAAAACTATTACCTATAGCATTTTACCCAGACACTATATTTAGTGCCAAAGGAAGTAAAAGAAAGTAAGGGACTGCAATAGTTTACTTTCTCGAGGTAACCCAATATCGTTTATTTAAATTTAAACTATGTACTTTATTAAACACCGATAAGCCATTTTGAAAACATAATTGTGTGTGTGATACCACACACAATTATGTTTTGATGTGTGACGTGATACCCTTTGGCGAACGTAAATAAAATTATACTAAGCCCAATACTTTCATAGACGATAAATATTCCAGGCTGAAAAAATAAGTCCTGCAATCTAACATCGCTTGTTGATTTTTTTACTCCACTTCACATTCAACATTACTTAATACTTTCACAAAATGGTATCACAAGTTTTATGTAGTAATACTTCAGTGTAAGGGCCGATACACACTTGTTATTGTAATAGATTTATCGGTATCGGCGTAACGGTAATCCTGGCGATAAGTTGCTTGTCACCGTGTCTTGCGAAACGTGAACGAAAAGGGAAAATGAAGCTCAATAGATATTTTGCAGTCATCTTCTTCACGTTATGACGTGTAATTAATGCTCTTGAATTGTTAGTCTTGAGCCTTTGTAAGTGATATAATCCTATTTATATAAAAGTTTTCAAAATTGGATGTTTTTTGAAGAAGAATTTCAGTAGTTTGGAACCAGACAGTGTTAATTAGTATAAGAAAGACCCAAACTACGGAGGACTTCTACTATGAGTACTAGACAATTATGGATAAACATACCTACTCATAAACTTCTTTTGTAAATACATGCTAACACCTAGATATATAGAGATATACAATCATACATAGAAAGTTCACCAACACACATTTTTGTTTTATGCGGTAATCGAAGACGTGGCCTTCGGCGTGTCGGTCAGTCATACTTCTGCTGCACCACCGGGTCGTCAATACTACTGTTCATTTATTTCTTGGAACAGCATCCATCATCTTCTGGCCCTGGTCCCAATTTATTTGGGGTCGGCGCAGTACGTCCTTCCTTCGCTTCCATTATTTTCTGTCGCCCGTCATCTGATCATTTACCCCTTTCTCTTTCATATCCATCCTCACACAGTCCATCCATCTTTTTCTTGGCCTCCCTCTCCCTTTACATCTCTCTACCTTCATATTCATCACATGCTTACCTACATACATATCATCTCTTCGCATAATATGTCCATACCAAGCCAAACGACTTCCTTTCACTTTCTCGTCTATTGTCACTTTCAGACTACCTCTCACGTATTGGAATAACATACAAGCAATAAATAAACAAAGGGTACTAACACAACCCATACGTTGGATTAAGACATAGGAGCTTATCGTACCTCGTGTAAGAACCTGCAAGTATTAGGATAAGACATTCTTCCTTTAGTCTCGTTTTATCTAAGAATACCTTATATAATATAAACGGTTAACCTCAAATACATGTCATTCGTAAGCGGTAGGTAAAATGCCCCACTTTATTTTTAGCTTCTTTTAACTTGGTATTTTTACATTTTAATGTTGCAATATCTTATCGAAAAGACCATTATTCTAGAAACTTTAAGAGATTTGTCTAGCTGATTTATGATTATATATTTTTAAATTTTATAGGTGTTTTATCAATTTGAAAAATTTCTAGAAGTATATTTTTTTTCATAGTGACAGACGTTTTAACTCTTCATAACTTACCCTCATAGTCGTTCTTAGAACAGAATGGGCGTTGAATCATACTACTTTGATGTGCTTTATATAAATTTTAGTATTTGTTTGATCAGCATAATGTTGAGTGATATATTATTAATTTTATATATTTAAACTATATTTATATTATATCTGCCACCTAGCATTTGATTTTAGTTGCTGTGACATAGCATCTTTTTTTTAATTTTAACCTATGCTAATGTAATCTACGCTAATAATATAAAGCTGAAGAGTTTGTTTAGATGAACGTGCCTGGGACCAATGGTACGATTGGCAAGACAAGTTTCTTGGTGTTGGACAGCCTAGTTATGGAAACGGACTATAGGCAACATAACATTAAAGCAACTAGTGCAAAGCAGTAGCGATAAATAACGCGGGTGAATCCACGGGTCCACCTAGTTGGCACGGTATTAAACTGATTTTCACCTTAAAAAGTAAAATCAGCAATAATATTTTTATAGACAAGATTCAGCTATAAATAAAGATATAAAGTAAATCGAAATAAACACGAATGAAGTCGAAAAAAAAACCAGTCAGTAATTGGGCATTTTCTTGATATTGGCCTAGTTCTTTAATTCTACCATAAAATTTAAAGCAGGTAACATTTCCAAGTAGTATTTTGTTTATCGCATAGTTAAAATTGGAGTTAATGAGAGATGATGAGGAATAAAATTGAATCATTTCTAGACATCTTTATCTATTTACTTGGAAAGCTAAATTTATTTTCGCTTCATTGCCAAGATGTAATTGCGATCACCGTATGTGGTATTATTACTTGTCGGTTGTTGAGCCAACAAATATATTTCCCTTCAATCCAAGATTAGATTGAGATCAATATCGTAAAACACGGTTGTGTCTGACACAAGGTCGCGTCGGGCATAATCCAAGGTTTTAGAGAAACTCAAAAAGTATCCCAGTTAACAAAATGACGAACATTTGTGAGATATACTACAATAAATGACTCCAATACATCTCTGTGGGTTCGAATACAAAATTTAAGCAGACAGACTTTTTCCGGAAGTATATTCGTGATATTTATTTTTTCGTATTCCCAAAAGTAAAGCGTTTAGGATATCGCATTTAGATAAATGCCTTCTTACTTACTTGACCTAGAAGTATGTATGTGTTTTATACGTTTTATCGCAAGAACATTAGAACGTTCATTTTGGTGTTAAGGCTACAGCTGCGTCTTTTAAGCATTAGATACATTTCAGAAAGAATAAGAAATGAGTGTCGATTAACGTTGATGTACTAGAAATGGCTACTTTAGTGCTTTTGTAAATATTTATGGGCTTATTTAAGTGTCTATACACCTGATATGAATCGTTGTACGGTTTGAATAGTATTTTATTATACGGCAAGTGTATAATATACTTTAACTGTGATAGATAGACTTCGCACTAAGCGACTATATCCCGTAACTAGAAGGCTTCTAGTATGACATACAACAAAATGTTGCAACTGCTACTAATATATGTATGTAGATTTTTCGGTCCAAATAAAGACATCACAATATCTGTTATTTTGTTGACGTAAAGGTATAGGAGGGACCTTGGGTTACGGCACTAATGTTCTAGATCAATTAAAGTCAGTGGGTTCATGTAGCACATCCGTATATTTCGATCTCACAATACTGTTCTTAGTTTAACTGTCTTAGAGCTACTCGTGAGTAAATCTAAAGTACATGGCTATATAGTGACGACATACTTAGCTTACGCTTATACAATGACAACCTTAGCATACGCTCCGTTACACCAACCCCCCCTTTAAAAAAAATAGTTAAATTTCTCATAATATTATAATTTAGACATGTGCAATTTCCGTTATACAAACCAAAATAAAATAAAATTTAGAAAATATTTGCATTTTCTTACATTATTAAAATAAGTACCTACACAATAATATCATGGTACAATACAATACAACAATACACCATATTTTATAATATTCAGTATAACACTGGTTATAACATGTAAACACAGCAGGTGTTGATACATTACCTAAGGTAAGTACTTACGTTAACTTTCTTATCACACTAAACACAGTTAAACTAGGTAGATGCACACGAACAATAATTACGCTCTACATTTTTTCTAAAGCAAAATACACAAAAATACAGATTGAAAATTATATTTCGACATCCGGGGAATTCTCGTTTCCCTGACGTTTTCGTCTAAAGCTGTATCTAGCGGCTTCTAAAGCGGTCGTTTGCAGTGATTGCATCTGCTTGGACAACCACTTTCTGCTTCCAGAAAAACATTGCTTACATATCAGGTAAATCACAATGATGCCGATCAAAATAAACACGGTGGACCATTCGATCAACGTTACTTGTGCAGGTTCCTTGGCCTCGGCAGCGGCCGCGGCCACTACGATTTCGTCTTTGGCAACTGTGTTACCCATAATGAAACTGCAAATTTACTATAAATACACAATGTGCGTGCAAGACGTGCTTCCGCAATGATAACTTATAATTATAACATTATAAACTAATACTTACTCATAAATTGAATCGCACGGGCATTCTGCTGACTCGGCCGCTGCGCGTCGTGCGCGCGGCCGCGGTCTGCGTAGCGTCCGAAGAGCGATTATCGCTACTCGCTATGCTCGTGTCCACTCTATTTGAAATATCTCTACAAGACTTATTACTAGAATTACTTAACTTAGTATCTACGTGCTTAATGGGTAAATTATTTGTCTGTACCTGTTCCGTACTGGCAAAAGCGGGTTTTAACCGATCAATCGATATGTGAACTGTACGGTTGGGCAGCTGAATAAGATAAACCTTATCTTTTCTTTCTAACACTTTGAATGGACCGTCGTAAGGAGGTACTAATGATTTTTTAACGCTATCATTACGTATGAAAACATGTGAACATTTATCCAAATCCGCGTGTATAAACAATGTGCGCGCATCCCTATGTGTGGACGGCTTCGGTTTCAAATTACTTATATTGTGCCGCAAACTTTTAACATATTGACATGGATCTAAAATGCTATTACTGGAATCGCTAAAAAAATCACCTGGCAAACGTAATGTTGTACCGAAAGTCATTTCGGCGGCACTAATGCCGGTATCGTTCCTTGTAGAACTCCTAAGGCCGAGAAGAACTATGGGCAGTTCCTGGACCCAACTAGTGGAATCTAGTCTAGCCATGAGAGCGGCTTTCAGTGAGCGGTGCCATCTCTCGATCATCCCATTGGATTGCGGATGGTACGGAGTTGTCCGTTTCCTGTCAATGCCTAAAAGATTCATTAACTCTCTAAAAACACTACTTTCAAATTGTCTGCCCTGGTCGCTTGTCAGCTTAGCAGGGCAGCCAAAACGCGCTATCCATTGCTCAAGAATGACCTTTGCAACCGAATTTGCGCTTATGTCTCTTACTGGGTGGGCTTCCGGCCAACCAGTTTGGCGATCTATCATCGTTACCAGGTACCGGTATTCTTGTGGCGAAGTAGGAAGTGGCCCAACAATGTCAACATGTACATGGGAAAATCGCTCAGCTACCGCGAAAGTGCCTAATTCTGACTTATTATGCTTAGTCACTTTAACGCGCTGACATTTAACACACTCTCTGGCCCATTTACCTACATCACTATTCATATTGTCCCAAAAGAATCGGTCCTTTACTAGCTTACGCGAAGTACGGATTCCTGGGTGACTTAAGCTATGAACGGAATTAAAAGCTAACTTCCTAAATTGCTCAGGTATGTACGGTCTAATCTTATTTGTGGACGTTTCACACGTTACAGGTAGGTCGCATCCAGGCATTGTTATGTCTTTGAATATCAACTTACAATTATTATAACAACTACGAGTACGTAAGTGAACAAGTTGCTTATCGCTAGCCTGTGCTCGAGCGATTGCTGAATAATCTAAAACCGTGGGACTGGTAACTGTCTCTATGCGGGACAACGCGTCAGCTATTACGTTACGTTCACCATCAATGTGACGTATGTCAGTGGAAAATTCACTGATATATAATAATTGTCTTACGCGCCTCGGTAATTCGTTATCGCTATTAACCTTAGAAAAAGCAAACGTAAGAGGTTTATGGTCAGTAAAAATTATTAGTTCGCGACCTTCTATCATATTTCGAAAATACTTTATCGCGAGGTAAATTGCCAGAAGCTCCCGATCATAGGTACTGTAATTAACTTGAGTTGCAGACATTTTCTTTGAAAAGTAACCTAAAGGTATCCATTTAGAATCAACAAATTGTTGTAAGACTCCTGCGACGCACGTGCTGGACGCGTCACTCATGAGCGCAAACGGGGTATCGGGTAACGGGAACGATAACGTCGCCGCGCTCTGTAAGCTCGTCTTACACTGTGAGAAAGCATCGCTGGTTTTTTCCGTCCAAACTATCTTTGTTTTATCTTTTTTCTTTGAATTTTGCAAATATTGATTTAATTGTTCCTGATATTCTACTGCATGTGGCAAATGTAAGCGGTAAAAATTAATCATGCCTAGGAATCGTCTAAGCTGCTCAATAGTCTCGGGCTTAGGGTAATTAACTATGGCATCAACCTTGTCCTTGAGCGGTCGAATACCTTGTGTAGAAACTTCGAACCCTAAAAATTCAACCTTAGACTGACCGAATGTGCATTTTTCTAAGTTAATAGTGATACCGAACTCGTTCAGACGGCTGAAAACTTCTCGTAAGTGGTTTTCATGGTCGTCAGGGTCGCTAAATATTAAAATATCATCTATATAACAGTACACATAATCTAGACCTGCAAGGACGGTGTGATTCATAAACCGTTGAAAAGTCTGCGCGGCATTTCGTAAACCGAACGTCATGCGCGGAAACTCGAATAATCCGAACGGCGTTGTGATGGCGGTCTTCTCTACATCGTCGGGGTGTACACAAATACAATGATATGCTCGGCGAATATCTAACCTTGAAAATATTGTTTTGTTAGCCAATAAGTACGTAAAGTCATGCAACCTCGGTATAGGATAGCGGTCTGCCTTTGTAATTGCATTGAGTGCTCTGTAATCGCCACAGGGACGTATTTCACCGTTTTTTTTCATAACAACATGTAGAAGACTTGCCCACGCACTTTTCGACGGTCTACAAATCCCCATTTCTTGCATTAATTTAAATTCTTCCCTTACCTTAGCGTAGCGGTGAGGTGGCAACGGTCTGACCCTCGCATGCACCGGCGGGCCGCTGGTCTCTATAAAATGGAACACAGAATGCTTCGGCGGCTCCTTAAAAGAAAGCGGTTTAGTTATCTCTGGGTACTCTGCTAAAAGGGAATGATAAGGGTGACTTACATCTACGGTCGTGATTGACGGATCGTTACTGGCTACGATAGAAGCTAAAACATTTATGTTTGTCAGTTGGTCAATCAACCTATGCTTACTTAAATCTACTAATAGCTTATATTTGGCCAAGAAATCTGCACCTAGAATTGGTTGATGAACTTCCGCTATGACAAATGTCCATCGAAATGCTCGACGTAGGCCTAAATCTAGCACTAAACTTTTCGTACCGTATGTCTTTATTCTAGTCCCATTCGCTGCATATAATGTATATTCTTGGCACTCACTGTTCCGTAGGTTTTTCGCTAGCTTGTCACGCGGTAGCACCGAAATATTTGCGCCAGTATCGACGAGAAAACGTAGTCCATTATTACGGTCTGTGACCCGAAGGCGGTTGTAGGGCGATATAGTACAGACCTCTGCCGCAGTCCGTACTCCTGCTAGTTTTCCTGCTTGCTCTTCCATGCACATGGCTCAGTGCATTTCAATGCTCTTGCACGAAAGCGATGGTGGTAAAAACATAGCCAGTCAGGACTCTCTGGTGATCTACGTGGCCTCGAAGGATCGCGACTTCGATTGCGTGAAACAGAACGTGAACGATTACCTCCCTGATTCCATTGTTGTCTGGATCTGCCAACTTTTTCTATTTCAGCTATCTTCAAGCTTAGCTTCGTTATCTCCGCCATTATCATTTCTGTGTCCTTGGACGTGTTCGGCTGCTGCTGCGCTACTTCAGTGACGTGTACTGCACGCGTGGTCTCGAAGACATTGTCGGCTATGGTCGACAAGTTGTCAAGGTCCTTTGTGTCCGAAACTGCTAGTACTGCGCGTATCGGAGAAGGTAGGTGTCCTTGCCAAAGGATTTTCAGTGTGTCATCCGGTATCTTATCCTTGGCTAGCTCTCTCATGCGACGCAGAAGTTGCGATGGTTTTTGATCGCCTAAATCCATTTCGCTGATGAGTTTCTGTAGTTGCCGATTTTTGGTTTCCTCGTAAATGGTCAACAGGCGAGCCTTCAATGCTTCAAATTTTTTTGTAGACGGTGGATCGATCAGCAAATCCGTAACTTGTTGTATCGCCTCCTTGGATAGTTTGGAGACAACGATGTCGTATTTGGCCTCGTCCGCTAACTTCTGTGGCGCCAGCATTGCCTCAGTTCTTATAAACCACACGCGGGGTGAGTCTACCCAAAACTCCGGGATTTTGGAAGTTAGCGATATCGCTGCAAGGTCAACCGCGGACGACGGAGTAGTCATCTTCCTGATTTAACTGTTCGAACTATTCACTGCAAAATACTGTTTTAGAACGCGGGCGTCGGGGTCACCAAATATAGGAGGGACCTTGGGTTACGGCACTAATGTTCTAGATCAATTAAAGTCAGTGGGTTCATGTAGCACATCCGTATATTTCGATCTCACAATACTGTTCTTAGTTTAACTGTCTTAGAGCTACTCGTGAGTAAATCTAAAGTACATGGCTATATAGTGACGACATACTTAGCTTACGCTTATACAATGACAACCTTAGCATACGCTCCGTTACAAAGGTATATATGAAGTAGAAATTAGATATTATTCAGATTGATTTATTTATTTTATTTCATTATTTATATTATAGGTCTAACAGATTATTCTAATTGTACAAAATTATGAAGTAAGTAGCGGATAGCCAATTGCAGGGCCTCACGTATATCTTTAAATTATACATTACACTTTTTTTTAAATAGAAATGCAGTAAAACGAACTTTCCATAAGTTCTCAAAAATGTTTAAAGTCTATCGTCACGCAAAAGGTAACCGACATCGAAAAAGGAGAATGTTCTCAATTTGGCCGGTGTTTTTTGGTTGTATGTACACCGATTTCGAGGTTTCTGAACCGATTTTCGTGATTCTTATTTTATTTGATGCGGGATAGTTTCGAATTAGTCCCATAAAAATTTGATTCAGATAGACCCAGCAGTTTCTATTTTAATAGATAGCTATATTCCATGGTTCAGACTAATGTCAGTTTTAATTAGAGGTACTGACGCCCTTTAACGACTGTCAAAGATCATCATGACAACCGGGACCGACTGCTTAACGTGCTCTCCGAGGCACGGGATAAGCGACAATTAACAATTTAATACGCACATAATTCCGAAAATTTGCGCGCCGTGGATTCGAACCCGATACCCTCTGCGTAGCAGTCTATTGGTACTCCACTAGGCTATCGCTGCCTTTTTATGCTTACTCACTGAGCTTAGTAAGTAATTCCTTTTTATGTCTTTATCAATTTAGTCTTAAGGTATCAATTTGGCTTTAGCTATCGTAATTTTATGTTCTGTAATAATGAATTAAAAAAAATGTAAGTGGCTGCACTTGCCGTTTTTTGCTGCACGAAAAACACAAAGCTGATTTCTTGAAACACCTTTATACTGACCGTTACTTGGTTTCTAATCGTAGCTTGTGTGTATAATATATTTTGCGGTACAGCACTAAACCTGCTGACAAGTATATAGTCAAAGCCTGCTGGATAAAATCGTGGTGGGGTCTAAACCACACTAAATGAAAATTAGATCGTGTTGTTGCGTAGTGCGTACTACTAGAAAATTTATATAGAATATCGACTGTTTTATTGGACCGAACCTTGCCAACTCTACAGCGAGCATAGTGAAACTAGTGTCTTTTATGTAATTCTATGAAGTACGTTGCGTAGCGAGCGACACATTGTATGTCGCGCGTCGTCGCGACGTTTCGCCAGACTGCATATCAATTTCACCCGACTGCAAATTAGTATGGCTAGTGACGTCAAACGTCTTGTCTTATAGATCACTCAGAATCAATGAGATGCCGTTTGCAGGTGGGTACCTTCAAACGGCATCTGCGCTTAGGTTGGAAATTATGAGTACAAAGACATGTCGCCAAGACACGTCTGCTACTGCTATCTGCGGTCGGCCAGGAATTCGTAACTATATTGAGAATTTTCTTAGTAAGAGTACAAACTGACGCCACGATACAAATGAGACAGTTATGGATAAATTTGATACCCAAAACCCATTACCCTCAGATAACAGGCGATTTAATGTAGAAGATGTAAAAGAATTACACGTTTTACATTAGATTATCTGCATGTTCCATTTTTAGATTGTCCTTAATATTATATTTCATTGTAAAATTGTTCGAAAAATTCAATTTTTAAATTCCTCCGCTTTCATTTTATTTTCTCATATTTGAATGATACACGCGCGTCATATATTTATGCACGTATAATAATCAATTGGCAACGCCAAATGAAATTGTAATATGTCTTCGATATTTCCCCAACTATTTCCCAGTAAAAATGTAACTCTTTCACATTTTAATCCGAGCTCGAAAATGCGGCCGTATTTATCATGGTAGTATTAAATAATGGTAATAATGAAATAACAAACGTGCTACGACCAGGCGACACGACAATGCCTCGTATATATCTTCGTTGGCTTGACAAATATTTCTTGAAAGTTTTCATAGGTATTAGGTGCTTGGATGTACGGATGGTGAAGTAGTTTCCCTGTCAGTTTGAGTTGGTGCTAAACGTGTAAAGGTTTAGGAATTATCGTCAACTAAGATATAAAGTGTAAATCATATTATCATTTGTCTTAGGTTAGGTCACAATGTGACGCTTATGAGGGACAAATTTACCAATTAAGTACCTGCGTAATGATTCTATATTTACCAGGTATTTCCCATCAGGAATGTATTTTGTTACTTTGCTATGGATGCGTTTGATATCCACCAAACAACTTCTATGGTCCACAGAGGTTAGCACTGATGGAAACGGTTTAACTAATTTTCGTTGCGCTGCGCATCTTCCTCGCATAGCTATCTCGAGGCGGCGAAGCTTCAAGGTACGTCTTACTTGCATAGTTTGGCATCGGTGGAGACGGTCATATGGTTTCGTACCTTGACTTTCATATCCTTGCGGTTGCATTGCATACATCCGGTGCAAAAGCACCATCAGTCTGGGTGTCTGTTTTCATGTTTTTGTTGGTGTCAGTAGTAGAGTAGCTGGTGAACTGTGTGAAGACATGTTTCTTATTATTATGGCTATGCTAATGGCAAGTGTCTAAATAAGTATGATTGTAAGGGTATCATCGGAACTGCAGTGCTTTCACTTACTGCACGAAATGTAATCGTACAGCATGTTAGTGCAGAAGCATTGAGTCGCACGCATTTTGTTACAGCAACATTTTGTAGCCACGCCTAACATATACCGCCAGGTCAGACATTATTTTAACTGTCTTCCATACCATTAAGAATTTCACAATGTAACTTTATCAAGAAATAGTTGTTCTAATCAGTTGTTCTGATCGGTAATTTTTCAAAATTACACGAACAAGACTGACCCTTGCTGACCCAAGAGCATTAGCATTAGGAAAATGAGTTTGATCAACTGTTATTCGATTACGTAGACTTTTTCCAAAGTATATATTCCAAACGATAAGCGTTATAACAAAAGCGATATTTCATCTTATCATCCATTCTAGACCATATTGGTATAGGCCTCCTTCAACATCTAAAGCGAAATTTACCAAGGCCTATATATATATATACATATCTGTATCAGCGATAGCATAGTGGATATACAGACCAACAGACTTCCATGCAGAGGGTATCCGGTTCATTAAAGTTTATTGCCTTTTGCAATAGAATCCTCAAAAAAATTTACATAAGGTTGAGATTGATCATTGTGGTTATGTAGGTAGTCTAAGCTGCTGGTAACGTATTTGCGATGCAATGCTTCACTGTTGTGATTTCACCAAAATGCGTCTTGACATCAACCCATGTTTATTTTTTTTCGAGTGTCTCTGGTACAATAGTTTCTTATCTATTTTTAAACAACATGGTATAAAAGTAACAGAAATAAGCATACTCTGACTCCGTACAACAATTTATAGTTATCTCAAAAACGCCAAGCCAAGAATCAATCCGCAACACTTTCGTTTGCAGTTGCATGAATACTGTAAGTATCGTTTATACAACGTCGTAGTCGATTATATACTGGTCGCGACAGACATTAAAAACAGTGCTAGTGAATAGTGTATTCGAAACCGCGACTAAAAATCGTGTAAAAATAGTGCTATCCAATCGTGCGGTATACCGGGTTCGATGCCCGGACGCGTCAAAGTGCAAAAATAACGATAGAACAGTGACATTTCGCGAATCGATATTAAGAAGTGTCATGTAGTGCATAAACATTAAAAATTTACGTGTGCTAACTAAAGGGACTTAGTTATGGACCATATATATATAGTGCTATCAGTTGCCATAGATAAGAACTGATAGTTGATGAATAGCTGTTTTGCTTACATAGAATTTTTATAGTTTTATATGTGTTTTTTTTTCGTTTGGAATAGGGTTGAAATCATATCAAAATGCTTTCTTATTGCTAGTTATTGGTTTATATAGTCGAAACAAGAGCAATAATAAACATTTAATTTGGCATGTTTATCATAAACTTTGTTTATGTACGATAGTGTTTTTCTAAAATAGTTCGTAAATTTTACTTATGCATCGTAGGTTTTACTGTAATATCTTAGAATTGGATAAAGATATTTTCATAATTCTTGTTTCATTATATGCCCCATATAATTGCACACACGGCCCGGAGGGGCGGCTGTACTTTAAGTGCGCTCGTGCACTGTACTACCAGTTTTTAAAAGGTCTATCAAAAAACAAAATACATAGGTATTCATTCCATCCCCTTCGCTACTTGCCTCCGTTTAGGCGCGTCATGTGTCTCTCCGCATCGCTGTCACTGCGGAGAGGTTGTCGATAGCCTTGGTCACCATGGTCTGTCATGCAGCAGGAGCGCGGGTCGTATTTCACGACCGTGCCGTGCTCTTGTCACCGCTGGCGTTCCAGCCCAACTTGAACCTCAGGGCTTGGCACGCGACGATGGCAAGAGACCGGACGGGATGTCTTTACTGCCGTGGAAGCTGGGTAGGCCTTTGGTATGGGACGCGACATGCGCCATCCCATCTTTCCAGCACAGCAGGTTGTGCGGGCGCTGCTGCTGCTTCAGCAGAGACCCTCAAACGGCGCAAATACGTAAATCTTGTAGGAGATTATGTATTTGAGCCGTTTGGGGTCGAAACCTTGGGGCCATGGGGTCCAAGTGCGAGATCCCTTTTTAGGGATCTCGCAAAGAGACTGATCGACGCCTCGGGTGACCAGAGGGCTGGCACGTATTTAGCACAAAAGATCAGCATTGCTATACAACGAGGCAATGCCGCCAGTCTTCGCAGTGCACGCCGCATGCTCATACAACTTATATGAGATACGGGCGAAAAAACGCCTGGCGCGTGAGACAGAGATAGTTCAATACAAAATGTACCGAGAAATAACACCTTCCCGTGCGGAGCACGGGCGACCCGAAAACTCCCGAAAGCGGGCGAGGTTTGACGAAGTTCGCTTATTCAGCGGCGGCGGCGCCGGCTCAAGCTTCATTGGCTCAGCTGTTTGTTATATTTAAATATTGGCATTCTGAAAGGATTTTTGATATGCACCTATGTGTTTACTGAGTTTAGTGTTTTTAGTGTTTATAATGTTGTGATTTAGTAATTGTGAGTAAATAACTTTGAAAATTAGTAATCTTAATATATAAAATCCTTGCGTTACTGACTGACTGACAGACACGCTACAGCCGAAACTATTGGGCGCAGGAAGCTGAAATTTGGCATGTATGTTCCTTGGGGACCGTAGGGGTGCATTTAGAAGGGATTTCCCGAAATACCCACGGGAACGGTCAAAACAGATAAAAAAAAAATGTGCAGGCGTAGCTGTTGGCGTCCTCTAGTAAATTATAACGCTGACTCGATTCGATCGAATAAATATGTATTAAATAGGCAGTGTCAAGCGCGCCATTTTTATAATTTGAAACTAGACTGTAAATACTTAAATAGGTACATAACTATTACGCAAAGTTTTATGACTGAAATTAAATAGACTGAGAGCCAGTGTTCCGCAGACTTACGGTATAGTAGCAAACTCTATATTAAGGACGCGTTTACAAAATTAGTAGGTACAAAATCCCGTCACTACAGCGACACGGCGGCAACAGTACGTACTACGTACGGTAACTTGCGGAAATGTAGTTCAACTAAATAACTTTGAGACTTAGAATTTTTTGTGATATGTATCTATGTGTTATAGGCCTGGCTGTGCGAATTACGTACAAATAAGTTTCTTAGTTTTATATATCTAAATGGACATTATTACTTTATTTTTTCCATTATGTTGATTCAGGATATATTTCGGTATTTAGATATTATTTTGTTTCTTGCGTTGAAATCTAGTAAGATTATGTGGACTAATGGTATACCATCCCATTCAAGTTTTGCCAGGTAGGGGCTCATTTTATTTGTTTTAGTGAGACCCTACCACTGGTACTAGTGAAGTAACCTTCCAAGGTTATTCGATGAGTCTTACTGGTACTCTTATGTGAGTAAAGCTAGGCATGCCGAGTTTGGGCTCATTTTGTTTGTACATAAGAGACCCTACCACTGGAACTTATGAAGTAACCTTCTAGGGTTATTAGATGACTCTTGCTGGTACTCATATGTGAGTAGAGCTAGGCATGCCGAGTTTGGGCTCATTTTGTTTGTACATAAGAGACCCTACCACTGGAACTTATGAAGTAACCTTCCAGGGTTATTCAATGACTCTTGCTGGTACTCATATGTCAGTAGAGCTAGGCATGCCGAGTTTGGGTTCATTTTGTTTGTACATAAGTGACCCTACCACTGGAACTTATGAAGTAACCTTTCAGGGTTATTCGATGGCTCTTGCTGGTACTCATATGTGAGTAGAGCGAGGCATGCCGTGTTTGGGCTCATGTTGTTTGTACATAAGAGACCCTACCACTGGAACTTATGAAGTAACCTTCCAGGGTTATTCGATGACTCTTGCTGGTACTCATATGTGCGTAAAGCAAGGCATGCCGAGTTTGGCCCATTTTGATTGTACATAAAAGACCCTACCACTGGAACTTATGAAGTAACCTTCCAGGGTTATTCGATGACTCTTGCTTGTTCTTATATGTGAGTAGAGCTAGTCATGCCGAGTTTGGGCTCATTTTGTTTGAACATAAGAGACCCAACCACTGCAACTTATGAAGTAACCCCAGTGATAGGGTCACTTATGTACAAACAAAATGAGCCCAAACTCGGCATGCCTAGCTCTACTCACATATGATGAGAACCAGCAAGAGTCATCGAATAACCCTGGAAGGTTAATTCATAAGTTCCAGTGGTAGGGTCACTTATGTACAAACAAAATGAGCCCAAACACGGCATGCCTCGCTCTACTCACATATGAGTACCAGCAAGAGTCATCGAATAACCCTGAAAGGTTACTTCATAAGTTCCAGTGGTAGGGTCACTTATGTACAAACAAAATGAACCCAAACTCGGCATGCCTAGCTCTACTGACATATGAGTACCAGTAAGAGTCATTGCATAACCCTGGAAGGTTACTTCATAAAATGCAGTGGTAGGGTCACTTATGTACAAACAAAATGAGCCCAAACTCGGCATGCCTAGCTCTACTCACACATGAGTACCAGCAAGAGTCATTGAATAACCCTGGAAGGTTACTACATAAGTTCCAGTGGTAGGGTCTCTTATGTGCAAACAAAATGAGCCCAAACACGGCATGCCTCGCTCTACTCACATATGAGTACCAGCAAGAGTCATCGAATAACCCTGAAAGGTTACTTCATAAGTTCCAGTGGTAGGGTCACTTATGTACAAACAAAATGAACCCAAACTCGGCATGCCTAGCTCTACTGACATATGAGTACCAGTAAGAGTCATTGAATAACCCTGGAAGGTTACTTCATAAAATGCAATGGTAGGATCTCTTATGTACAAACAAAATGAGCCCAAACTTCGCATGCCTAGCTCTACTCACATATGAGTACCAGCAAGAGTCATCGAATAACCCTGGAAGGTTACTTCATAAGTTCCAGTGGTAGGGTCACTTATGTACAAACAACATGAGCCCAAACTCGGCATGCCTAGCTCTACTCACATATGAGTACCAGTAAGAGTCATTGAATAACCCTGGAAGGTTACTTCATAAAATGCAGTGGTAGGGTCTCTTATGTACAAACAAAATGAGCCCAAACTCGGCATGCCTAGCTCTACTCACATATGAGTACCAGCAAGAGTCATTGAATAACCCTGGAAGGTTACTTTGTAAGTTCCAGTGGTAGGGTCTCTTATGTACAAACAAAATGAGCCCAAACTCGGCATGCGTAGCTTTACTCACATATGAGTACCAGCAAGACTCATCGAATAACCTTGGAAGGTTACTTCACTAGTACCAGTGGTAGGGTCTCACCAAAACAAATAAAATGAGCCCCAACCTGGCATAACTAGGTCTACTCTTTTATGAGTTCCAGTCGCAACACTTGAACGGGATGGTTTACCATCAGTCCAGATAATGTTACCAGATTTCAACGCAAGAAACAAAATAATATCTAAATACCGAAATATATCCTGACTCAACATAACGGAGAAAATAAAGTAATAATGTCCATTTATACAAAAGAAATTTACTTGTACGTAATTCGCACAGAATACGAGAAGTATCAAATTGATTTTAGCGAATATTTTGTTTTCGTATATTGCTTTTTTCGTATTCGGGCTGCAGCGACAAGCGACATAGAGTCCACTCCCGACGGCGCTCAAGCGCAGACTGAGATCTCATTGCAGAATTTGGATATATAAATCAAGAAAGTGACTAAATAAAACGAACCTTATTGCCACTCATTAAGACACACGTATGCGAGCAAAATAGAAGAAAAATGTAAGATGATTTTTTGCTTTTTTGAGTCAATTTACAATATTTTGAAAAAATACATCTAATTGTTTTTGAGTTGACTATATTTACTACCCTATTCTATCTTTGAAAATCTAAATAAATGTACAAATAGAGAGAAAATTGTACCCAAAAATAGCAGTATATGCCTATTTTTGATTTAAGAGGCCGTTTCGAATCGATTTTACATTAATATTAATTGAATATTTTTTATTTATTTTCAAATTGATTTATAGATAAAAAAGTAATCAATTTATCGTAATCATTGGTTTTATTAGTTATTATCTAAAATTGTCGTAAAATGTACCGGAAATATGTGGTTTTTTGATACAAGCGTAAACGCGTCCTTAATGCTAGTTATACTAATTACGTTACGTAGTCCGTGTGGTGACGGATTAAGAATACGCAATGTCACCACCCCATATCATCTCATGGGTGTCGTAAGAGCCGACAGAGGGACCGTACTAAGCAGAGAACAGCACTGTAAGAGAAGGAAAACTTGATACAAACCCTATACCAACCCTATACCAACCCGTTTGGCCCGCGTGGTATAGTAGGCCAATTCCTCCTTTCATAGGAGAGGCCTAGTCCAGCAGTGGACTGTAAGGGGCTGATGATGATGATGAATACTAATTACGGTTCACTATTCAAAAAGAGGGTTTCTTTAGGCGTGCCTAGAAGTCGAAAAGCATGAAAATTGACTTTCAAAACGTGATCGCAGCATGTTTGCTAAAAGAAAAGAAATGTTTGTTATTGTTTACCAACATTACATTATTATTTTCTTTAGGCACAATTTTTGGTCAATTTTGCGTATAAATTGAATGTATTTAAAAAAGGTAAGTAAGTACTTAAGTAGGTTCCTAGTTTGTAACTAGTATACGTTATGATAGTACCTACAAAATTTTGTTTTACTTTATCTTAGAAATCGAATAGGTATTTATAACTTAGGCCCAGTTCCACCGCTGTCGTATAATATAAGTATGCCTATAAATTAGTTTCAACAAACTTCCAACGTTTATTTATCTGGAAGATAGTCCTATCCGGGCGGCTAAACAGGGCCTTAGTGCGCTGGTAAAGTGCACCACCACTTCTCTGACTCACGAGCCGCCACTGACGCCCCCACCAAGTTACATATTTATTTTTAGTATTTAATAGCTTTTTTATAGAAAATATATTGGGCGGACCCCTGTGTGAGAACAATTTTTGATAGTTTTTCGCTAATTACTTAATGATGCAAACAGAATGGTTTATGTATTGTATACCATAAGATAGAAAATTTCAAGCCCCATCTAGCTATGTATAGAACATATATGCATGTACTATAGTATATAAGATATTTACATGTATGTACTTATTTGAAAATAAACATACGTTGTGCAAATGTTCCGTGCGGTGGTCGTCGTTGTGGTAAAGTGCCGAGGTACCTAAGCTACACAATTTTCGGCCAGTTTGTTGGCGTCCCAACGACCATCTTTGTAACTGAGTAACCGTCAGTAACCGTACGTAACCATCCAGTACCGAACACCTGAACAGCATCGCTTCCCAAGTATGAAGATGTTTCATTTTTGAAGCCCCGATAGTTCGAAGCCATACAGTCCACGCACACATAGAACACAGTCGTCATAGGAACACTCTACAGTCTACCAGCTAAGGTTCGATTCCTGGCATCCGTCACAGATATAATACATCTTCTTCCATTACGTTGAACACGTGAGATTCAATTACCAGTTGAATAATGACCGTGATAATAATAACTTATGCATTAGTATTTTCATTCGCGTACGTTCCAGACTTGCAACTCAGCCGGCGTGACGTCTGCTACCTTGAAGTTTTGACAGCTAGCTACTGCGTTAAAAGGTTTCCTTGCTCGAACAAGTTAATAAACATATGTATAAAGTATATGTGACGGATGCCAGGAAACGAACCTTAGCTGGTCCGCCACAGTGCGTTGGTGGTGTGTGACTGTAGAGTGTTCCTACGACGACTGTGTTCTATGTGTGCGTGGACTATATGGCTTTGAACTATCGGGGCTTCAGAAATGTAACATCTTCATACGTGAGGAGCGATGCTGTTCAGGAGTTCGGTTTGGTCGGTTACTCAGTTACAAGATGGTGGTTAGGACGCCAACAAACTGCCCGAAAATGACACTACATGACACTTCTTATTATTGAATCGCGAAATTTCACTGTTCTATCGTTATTTTTGCACTTTGACGTGTCCGAGAATCGAAATCGGTATACCGCATGATTGGATAGCACTATTTTTCACGATTTTCACTCGCGGTTTCGAATACACTGTTCACTAGCATTGTTTTAATGTCTGTCGCGAACAATATCGTTATCAGAATTTTGTACCGATCTTATGGCGTAGGTAATAAGTGTTAAAATCGTACAGCAACAGCATAGCTTGACTTGTCGCTGTATGTACACTTACCTGACTGGTCTGCTGGGCATATACCTAGGGTATACCTAGGTAAATACTTAGGACCCGTCGATATACCTAGGTAAATTAGTGCTACTTCGGCGAATTTTCTAACAGAGAAATTTAATAGTATATTTTGCAAAAAGTCGTATTCAAAACCTCATGAGATCAATATCCACATAAGGCTACATTGGTTTGGTGTGGAACCAATGTAGCTTTTAGTTATAAAAATAATGTGGCTCAAAATACAAGTGTTCATTTGAACACGTGTTGTTGTACTTTGTTGTAACTATGTTATAGAATCTAAGAAGCTCAATTTTATTCTCACCCATGTTCTTGTATCATCATGAAAATTTAAAGTTATAATTATGTAGATTAGGAGACAATACAATTGTGAATTTTAGTAAAAGCATTGCTATCTAACTAGGCAATGCTGCCAGTCTTCTAGGCACGCTACCGGTCGACAGCGTGCCGGAGCAATTTTTGACGCATTTTAGGTGACGCATTTTTATTTCTTTTTATTCATACTTTAAGAATAGTTATTCCTTTTTGTCCCTTTTTGCCATTTTAGGGTTCCGTAGCCAAAAATGGCAAAAAACGGAATCCTTATATTAGATTCCCCTTGTGTGACTGACTGTCTGTTAGTCTGTCCGCCCGTTCGTATGCCATAACACCTTTATCTAGTGATAGTTTAAATATGTTCGTATCATAATCAACCTGCCATAATCGACCTGCCATAGTCCACTGCTAAATATGTGCCTCTCCAATGCTACTGAGCCCGATTTAGTTGCAATGTATAGTCATAATTATAAAGCTGAATATTTAAATAATGTAACACGTATCCTGCTGCTCATCTTCGAAGATAATCAACAGCTGTTCTTATGGTGGCACTTGGAGACAAGAGAAAATTCTGGAATGTCTGCAACACTAGTAAACCTCTTGTATTTGGGATCATTGGTATAGTATAGTTCTATCTAGTCATTGCTTCTGATGACGAGGTCGTGATGCTGAAACTGGATGGTGGCTGATCGATAGAAATATAAAAGCGTGTTTTTTAACTACTAGTTTGTATTATTAGATTACGTGGCTTGTCTGTGTCGTGGGACCTTTTTACACTTAGAGAGGAATTTCCAAAACTCTCCACTCCCCGAGGATCATACATGCTCAACAGTTTCTTACGCCCAGTAGTTTCGGATGTACGTTGTCTGCATATCAGCAGATTTTGTCTCCTATAAACCTTTAAAGTCAACTTAAATTAAAACGAATGGCTTATAATATAGACATTTGAAAATTAACTCCTTTGCCTTAGGAATCTATAAAAAGCCATTAGTATCGTATTAATATGCCAATATTGCGTAAACCGAGTATAAACATAAATTACCTATATTAAAATTAAATGAAAACATTTTTAATAGTTCATTATCAGCCTTTAACAGTCCACTGCTAGACTATGCCCCTCCTTTTAAAGCAGGAATTGGCCTACTATACCACGCTGGCTAAACTGTTTGGTATAGGGTATTACGTTTCCCTTCTCTTACAGTGTTGTTCTCTGCATAATATGCTCCCTCTGTCGGTTCTTACGACGTGGTATGATATGGATATGGTGACATTCCGTATTCTTAATCCGTCACCACACGGACAATTTAATAGTGTATCATAAAAAATATACAGAACACGTCATAACATACGCAAATCTGTCATGTGTAACACCCTGGGAACGGCCATAGGCCTCACACCCCGTGTCAAACGATCACCCTGTTTATTGTACACAATAAAATATTACAGTTTGCTTAATTTGTTGAAGTTTGAAATTTGTCTGAAGTTCTTTGCATATTGTAAGGGTACACATACTTATAGTATGCATACTCGTGGCGAACCTTGGGGGAGGCCTATGTCCAGCAGTGGACGTCTTTCGGCTGACATCATGATGATGATGATGATGATACATTCTCGTGTACTTTTTAGAAAGGGTAGGTACTTAGGTGCATATCTGAAACTATAAACTTCAAAAAGCGAGTAAACATTGGCAAACTCTTACATAGATAATTAACATGAGCGATATGTTCATTGTTCAACAAGTAGAGTAGTTAGACAGAGTAAGCAATAAATGCTCACTTAATTTAAAGTAGCTTCAATGATAAAACTAACAAAAATATTTTAGGTCGTTTTTCAACGCATACAGAACTCTCATTTGGATACATTCCAGAATTTGCACACGATTTATAGGCCATGTGAGAACTCGAAACGGGTTTTTCACTGCTTTAAATTGCTATATTGAGCAGCACATTACCCTAAAAAAACTTGAAGTAATTTAGAAACGCTCTCACTTAATTAATCAACAGGCTAAGTTTATACCTTCGTCGTAATTACAAAGAGCTGGTTCGTGATGAACACTTGCTATTTAAAAAAGTTTCTACATAAATTCATGCAATGTGAAATGAAAGTGAATAGTCCAGCTTTAATCAAGTCAACCTCTAACAAACCGAGTAAATCTAAAGTTAAAATTACAGAGTATAACGTTTTCCAACTTAGAGGAATACCTCTAAGTTGGAAAACGTATGAATATATTAACATTAGTAATTTAGTACAGTATTGTGTGCTTAAACTATTTTTTAAAC
Organism: Euclidia mi; assembly: GCA_944739405.2. Classification (NCBI taxonomy): domain Eukaryota; kingdom Metazoa; phylum Arthropoda; class Insecta; order Lepidoptera; family Erebidae; genus Euclidia; species Euclidia mi. The sequence goes on from OX123190.2 coordinate 36,652,115, forward strand.
TTTGACGGCTAGGGATTAGACCTCTTGTAGGTAACTAGGTTACAAACTAGGTTTTTAAAAGAACACAAACGAAATAAGAATAAATGTCTTCAGGACTATTTATTTTTCGTTCTTTAAAAGCGGTCGTAACAGTCGTTTAATAAATTCATTCAGTAGAAACTGTATCTATTTATAAAACGTTATCAAAATGGATGGCATGGCATTAGTTGAACTTGAATTTTGGATTAAAGTAACCATTAAGGGAGATGACCTGCTGGCTAAAGGATTTTCTGATGGCAAATGAGGTCTGCCTAATTGTGGTGTACCTCCTGCTCCATTTCTTATTTCTTTTTCTCCGATAAAGGGTTTATATCCAGTCAGATACTAAATAGGGCCAAAGAAAGTAAAAGTAGGATGGGGCTGCAATAGTTTAATTTTTCGGGATAACTCAATATCGTTTATTGAAATTTAAACTAAACATACATAATATGCTCACGCCTTTTTCCCGTCGGGGTAGGCAGAGACAACAGAACGCCACTTGCTTCTATCCTTACAAACCTCATGCGCTTCCTCTACATTTATTATTCATTCATTTAATTTAAACTATGTTCTCTATTATAGTAAATTAACGCCCTTAATATAGTAAATTACTTTGGAAAAACGTAAAATCAATTACCTACACAAACAAAACGAAAACCATAAATCCTGAAATATTAAATATTAAATCGTCCCCCAATGAATCGGTAAAATACATAAATTAATATTTTAGCAGTATTGGTAAACACCTGGCTCTTCAAACTAAAACTAATATCCATAGAGCCTCTAACAGATTCTTTAAACTACCTACACAGGTGAATTTTTTTGGTCTTCTTGACACTGACCCTGATGAAGTTTATGGTATACTGATGAGCCTAAAATCAGACAGCGCCGCTGGGTGGGACAACATCTCAACATCATTTTTAAAATATATTAGAGGGCTATTATCATTCCAACATACAAGGCTGGGGACAGGGATGATATTAATAACTATAGGCCTATCTCCATATTGCCGGCTATATCTAAAATAATAGAAAAAGTAATGAATAAAAGGTTGGTTAATTACCTAAGCCAACACAATATTTATCCGACTCGCAATATGGTTTTAGACGAGGTGTATGCACTGAAGATGCAGTCACTGCTCTAACCTCACTTATAAGTGAGCATCTTGAAAAGAGAGACAAATGTTCCACGGTCTTCATTGACCTCAAAAAAGCTTTTGAAACCGTCTCTGTCCCTATCCTTGTGAACAAATTGAAAAAAGTCGCCGTTAGGGATACAGACCTAAATCTCTTTAAATGTTACTTATCGAATGGCAAACAAAGGGTCAAAGTGGGACGATACACGAGTGACGACGCAGAAGTGTCATTCGGCGTGCCCCAAGGAAGCGTTCTAGGTCCTACACTGTTTTAAGTGTACATAAACGAGCTATGTAACATGAAAAACAATAACGCGAAAGTATTCTCCTACGTCAATGACACAGCTGTTGTGTTTTTTGGCACGACGTGGTTGTTCGATGGTTCGTATAGCAAAATGGTTAAATGACAACCTACTCACGCTTACACACACACACACGCACACACACACACACACACACACACACACACACACACACACACACACACACACACACACACACACCCACACACACGCACACGCACACGCACACACACGCACACGCGCGCGCGCACACACACACACACACACACACACACACACACACACACACACACACACACACTGGAATGCCTACTATACTAGTAAATCCCTTGATTTTCGGCTTATTAGTTTATTATACATCTATGTAGTCATTTCCCCTCGATAACGAGGGATTGATGCTGAAACTCGCATGTGGCTGATTGATATTTATATTACTAGATTTCGTGGCTTGTCTGCGTGGGACCTTTTTACCCATTAGGGGAATTTCCAAAACTCTCCACTCCACACAAACGGGGTTAAGAAACTGTTTTGTCATTTCAGCTGCAGGTACGTTGTCTGCATATCAGCAGTTTTTGTCTTCTATAGACTTTTAAAGTTAACTAAAATTAAAACGAGTGGCTTATATTACAAACATTTGAAAACAAACTCCTTTGCCTTAGGAATCTTTAATAAGCCATTCATTATCATCAGCCCTGTATATATACTATCCCACTGCTGGGCACGGATTTAGTCCATAGGCCATAGTCCAGCTCGCTGGCCAAGTGAGACTTCACATGTGTTTCGAGAACATTACGGTGAACTCTCAGAAATGCATGTAATAGAAGTGTTATTATACATATATTTATAGGTACAAGGTATATGGCTTATATGTAGTATTTTAGTTATATTAGTCAATGGTTTGAATAATAAAAGATACAACTATCAATTCTTACTTTCATTTATTCAGTTTGTCACAAGAATACATCTTAGATAAGGATACATTTACAGTTACCGCCACTCTTGGCTATTCTTTTAATAATCATTGTTTATAAAAACAAACTATAATATCATATTTATAATATTGGGTAGCCAGGTTGTAGGTAGTTCAATATATGAAATATAACATTAATACAATGGATTAGGAACAATATAATTAATTTAATAGTATTGACCACCGCTATATCTTTAATTATTATTCTAGGTATATTTACTATGGATACCTATATTCAATATTTACCACTGTAGGTAATATTCAACATAGGTACATGTAATTGATAAGGCTTGTTTCACAGCACATGAATCGATTCTATTATATGATATCTCAAGTTCTAAACTTATAACATCTCACCACTGACTAAACCACCCACAATATCAATTATACAATAGCTACACTATATTACATTGATTCTGCATCATTTCTATTGACAATACTCTAAATAGCACCACAGAAGCAATATAGAATTGTGAAACACAATAATATAATAGTCAGAATTATATCGTACCTTAGTTAGCCGTTGCCGGAGCGAAACTGAACATTGAACAGAGTCTGTTCACATTTTATATTCTATTTACCCGTTTGACAGTGTCAACTGTCAAACGTCAAACCAATTAGTCTATTTAGAATTGGCAACACTATAAATTCAAAACATACAATACATTTATGTTCATTTACAATATGTTTAGGCCATACATAGTAAATGATAATATATAAGGTTATATCTTGTTAAAGACGTAATTATGTGAATAATTGTAAAATCGGTCTTATTGTAACTTAACCTACGAGCTTTTGCTGGGATAATAAATATGTCCTTCAAACGGGACACACATACTTTAGGCCTTACAAGATGTTAAAAAATATATCAAAGTAAGTACTTTGATATATTTTTTAATATCTTGTAAGGCCTTTGGCGTGACCTAAAGAGATGCACTACACATGTATACCTTGTGGTAATGTACATTGTACCAAGATGATATAACACGTGTAAAGTAGTGCAGAAATACTGCATTGACTGAACTTGAATTGTGGATTAGCGTACATGCTGGCTAAAGGATCTTCTGTTAGCAAATGAGGCCTAACTGTTGTGCACTACTCTATTTCATATTTCTCTATCCCCGTTATAAGCTTTCTACCCAACCAGATACTTAATAGTGCCAAAAAAAGTAGAGGAATGGTGCTGCAAAAGTTTTAATTTTACTTTCTCGAGGTAACATTTTATAGTTTATTTTTAATTTAAACTATTTACTTTATTACACACCAATAAGCTAATTTGAAAACAACATTGGCATCCCTACATTAACAGTAAGAATTCAAACAAACATTATTTTAAAACAGTACAAGTGATTATAAGAATTATTCTAGAATGACAAAGTGATGTGAATAGCCTTTTGGCGAACGTAAATAAAATTATACTAAACGCAACGTTTACAGACGATAAATACTCCAGGCTGAAAAATAAGTCCTAGAATCTAATGTCGCTATTTCACTTGTTGATTTTTTCACTTCACCTCACATTTAAGATTACGTAGTACTTTCACAAAATGATATCACAAGTTTTATGTAATAATACTTCAGTGTAATGTGCAGTGTAAAGGCCGTTACACATTTGTTATCGTAATAGATTTATCGGTATCGCAATAACGGTAATCCTGGCGATAAGTTGCTCGTTACCGTGTCTTGCGAAACGAGAACTAAAAGGGAAAATGAAGCTCAATAGATTTTTTTTGCTGTCATCTTCTTCACGTTAGGGACGTGTAATTAATGCTCTCGAATTGTTAGACTTGAGCCTTTGTAAGTGAAATAATCCTATTAAATATTTATGTTATAAAAGTTTTCAAAATCTGATGTTTTTATTCAATCTAGAAAAATCGGTTGAATGCTTATCCATAAAATTTGATACAATGCATATGTGTAATTAAATTAAGAGTATTAGGTATTTACTACCACACAACCCCTCTAGTCTCTAACTGAGCAAAATTTTACTATGGGTACTAGACAACGGATAAACATACACATATAGACTTTTTTGTGAACTGATCCATACATATTATACGAAGAGTCACCTAAGCCAAGACAAACATCCTTTTTCACGCACACGATAGGCTTGTGTCCACTAAGAATAAATCAGTTTGATTGTAGTACACAATAAAATATTACAGGTAGCTTTATTTGTACTGAGTTCTTTGCATATTGTAAAGGTATACCTACTCACAGTATGCAGACTAGTGGAGCACCTTCGGGGAGGCCAGTGGACGTCTTTCGGCTGACATCATGATGATGATAATGATGCATACTTGTGTACTTTTTAGAAAGGCAAGGTACTTAGGCGCATATCTATAGATTCATTATTATTTGGAGATGTCAATGAAGTTTATTATCGTTATTTATAGGATTCTAAAACTAAAAATAATAATAATTATATATTTGTTCTTGTGACAGTGTACACCAATCAGAGAGCATTACGTCACACAGTGCATCCGCCATTGATGTTGTTGACGTTTTGGTAGTAAATATAACTAAAACGTCAAACTTTGCACCTACCTGTCAAACTGAATACAACAAAGTAAAAGTGCGTACACCAAACTAGACTTTATTCACGGTTTCTTTTGTTTTGCACTTTGTGACATCACTCAACCTCATCCATCCTCAATCCATAATGGTTTACAGCGTTTTCGCGTCAAAATCAAAAAGGTTTTTTAAAAACCGAAGTTAGTAATTTTGCTTTTCGATTTTTGAAGAAAATTCATTTATTTCGGTTTAACATCTAATAAACGAACGAATCAATCACTAATAATTACATTTTAGGACACAAGACTATTATTTTTTTGAGTGAATATCGAACCCGCGATCTTTAAATATTGGAATAACATCAAAGAACATAGTGTACCTACTAACATAAACCATATGGTGGATTAAGACATATTAGACTATCGTACCGCGGGTGAAGGCTGGTATTAGGATAAAACCTTCTTCCTTTCTTTCCTCCACACATCGCACCTTTAGAACGAAAACGACACAATTCAAAAATCACTAAATTAGAGTTATTGTCATAAAATGACTCAAAACTAAATTCTCTTTGTAACAATAGTTCAAACAAAGCCACATTCGAGCAGGAACAGGATAAAACCAATATATCAGTCTCTTTCTTACGCGGCGACATACGGGTCTGAGTCGGGGGGGAATCGACGCAGTTAGTGTTGTGTTCGCGTCGTTTAGTGTAGGACGTCGCGCATTCATTCGGGAAGTGACCCAAAGCGTAATAAGTCGTTTTCATTCCGAAACAATTGGTAAGTTCTCTTTCAATTTTTAGTATGGAAACGACCAATTTAGTATTGCGACTGTTTTCTTCTGATTCATAAGTTAATATTAGTGACTTACTCGGGATTGTGGCATTTTAATAATAAAGAAACTTTTAATTCCAATGACGAATTTAACTTTGTGTCGTGTTAATATTATATAACTATGCATGTTTTGTGATCAAATATGACCTATTAGAAATCAAGTCGTTTTTTTAATTATTAAAGTATTATTGTTTATGGCTCATTGATTATTAGGCCATTATTATTATTTTTTTCTAGATAAAAAGGAAGTTGAATTAGTTAATGTGTCACTACACAGTAACTGAACGATCAACTTTTGAAGAAAAGGTTACTTATAAGATTATAAAATGAAAAGAAGAAAGGAAATTATAATGGAAAATGCATTAAAAAATGTAAAAAATTACAAAGCAAACGGCCCAGAGGTATGACCATGAACACGATAATAAATTTAAAAAAAAAAATTCTATACTATGAACAATTTATTAATTTAAAAAAATGTTAATTATTACGGTGTTTTTCTTTCATCAGGAACAACCGGATAGCAAAATGAAGGAGAATTCGCCTGTAAATTCTACAGATATTGTAAAGACTGACAGTGGTAATTGTTTTGTCATGAAACAGATTGACTTGGTAAGCAATAATTTTAGTTTAGTGTAGTAGGTATAAAGTTACATGCTCGGTGGCGTAGTACAGATGACTGTAACTCATTGCGGTGTTAGTTTAGTTTAACCTTGAAAGCGCCTTTATTCTGTTATAATAAGAGCAACTCGTTGGTTAATTGTTACCACTGATTTGTTGCAGTTAATCGTAATGTTTTAGTCTAACTTCTCACTTATTTAGCCATAGTTAAAATGTACGTAAGTTTATACTGATAATATTATTACCATATTATTATTTCCCGCTAGGAATCACATGCTCCTAAAATGACAAACCAAAAAGAAAACTTAAATCCAAATTCCGCAGTTACTGAAAAATCACTAATTGAAATTAAAAACAGTGGCAATATCGGTGTCAGTAATAAGAGTGAACTTGCAAGTAAAATATTATACCAATTTTCAATCTAGCAAAACGACTTACAAACAAAAAGAACTAACGTGAATTTTATGATTTCAGAAATCTTCAATATGTAACGATGTAATAGAGATATCTTCAAATTCCTCATCCTTTATTGAAAACTCTCCACAGTATACACAGACTAATAGCAGTGACAATTTAAACTTCAGCCAGAATATAAAAAAGGTAAGTGTGACATGTATTTGATGCCCCGGCTGTTATTATAATACATAATAATTATTATAGTCTACTTGACTTACCTGGTGGTTCTTTTTTCAACAGAGGAATGACACTTCAGACAATGAGTCAATTCTTAATCGAGTCACCAAAAGACCTATTCAGGAAAAAAGAATATCTGCTTCATCTAGTTCAAGTCATCTCGATCAAGTTCGAGTTCTTCAAGTTCTAGGTCTTCCAGTTCTAGCTCTTCAATCCACATCTGGAGAGTTCATTGAAGAAGGCAGGACCGTAAGAGATCTTTGGAGGGACTTCTCAGAAGCAAGAGATCCAAGTAAACCCAAAGTAGGCTACTGGCTATACAATCAATTTTTTTATAATAACTTCAACTTGGGGTTCTTTCAGCCAAAAAAGGATAGATGTGATCTTTGTTTAGAATACAAAATGGCATCTGCAGATCACAAAGCAAAGCTGAAGGAAAAATTCGATACCCATTTGAAAGAGAAACACCTTTGTCGCCTTGAACAGAAAAACGACCGCAGAAACATTGGTCGAAACCTTATATATAAAAAACAACAGAACAAAGTACAGGAACTTGAAGAAAATGAGAGGGGAGACGATAGGATTGAAGAATTTGTAGGCGCCTATGGTGTATATAATTATTTTTGGGACGAGAAACAAGGTAAAAGGGGTGCAAGCGAAATAGGATCGTGCATATTTGAGTATTTAAAAAATCTGTGTGAAAGATATCCTGATAAACAACTGAATGTCATTTTCTATTCAGATAATTGTGCTGGACAAAATAAGAATAGGTATATTGCATGTCTCTACTCATATATTGTGTCAAAGTTTCCGAATATAATGAGTATAACTCATAAATTTCTTATACGCGGCCACACACAGAATGAGGGTGACAACGTTCAGAGCTTAATTGAAAAAGAAGTGAAAAAAAATCTGAAGTCTGGACCTATACATACTTCACATCAGTATGTTGCTCTAATAAAAAGTGCTAAGAAATCTGGAAAGCCTTTTAAAGTCCAAGAGCTAAATTATGATTTTTTATTGATTTGAAATCTCTACAAGATCAGTGGGGTTATAATTTTAATGAAGATGATGAGCGCAATCAGGTTTCTTGGAACGACATTAAGATTTTGAGATTTTTGAAAGACGAACCTTATACGATTTTCTTCAAAACATCATACGCGCAAGAACATTTTAAGCGTGTGAACATGAGAAACAAACGAAAACGAATGCCTAACGTTGAAGATGACTCAATCCCGAAAGCTTACCCAAATAAAATTAAATTAAGTGAAAATAAAAGGAAGGGTCTAAGCGAACTCCTGCGAAAAATTTAATACCCGATTTTTATATTGATTACTACAAATCTTTATTAGATGATTAAGATGAAAGACTGATGTAGGAAAGAAAGTTCCTAGTGAACGAAGGTTTCCTTTTTGGTTTGTTTACTATTGATTTTATTGACTTATTAGTCTATTAGATTATTTCAGAGAATTTATTTTTTGTTGCCAATTACTTAAAATTTAAAAAACAAAAAATGTTCATTGTGATTTATATTGCTTTTTTATGGACAGCAAGATTTTTTAAGATACTTTTTTAAAAGCTCCTGTTTATTTGTTTTTAAGTCTCAATTTATCTATTCTTCTTTCTCTTAGCGTTATCCCAGTTTCAATCTGGGGTCCGTTTTCTAGTCTAACCGGATTTGGCTGAATATTAGCTTTTCCACGGAGCGACTGCCTGTCTGACCTCCGCAACCCGAAGGGATAGCGATATTCCATGGTTTAGACAAGTGTCAGTTTAATTAGAAGGTACTGACGCCCTGTAACGACTGTCAAAGATCTTCATGACAACCGGGACCGACGGCTTAACGTGCTCTCCGAGGCATGGCATGACCGTCTGCATGGCAGTCTGTTGGTATATCCACTCGGCTATCGCTCAATTTATCTATTATATAACAGTATTTATGTCTGTTCACTAAGAAGAGTTCCTATGAATAAAGTTCTCAGTTATACATTATTAACCTTTACGTGTTGATTTTGATTTAATATTTTACTAAGCATTGCCATTAATAAAGAAATTCAATTAATTTTAGTTTTATTTTCCACTTTGGTATCGCATAATTTGCTATTTATTAGGAAAAAAACAGACTTAAGTTGGAAAATGTGAAAAAAATACATAGTGTTATAAAAACAAAAAGACGTTACTATTAATGTTTCACATTTATTTAATATTTTTTCGGTCGAAAAAAGACGCAACTCTTAAATAGTCAAATTTATATCATTTTTTTCGGTCCGATAATGACTGATAAAATTCTAAACCTTTTTTTTTAATATTGTTCTTTTCAATAGGTGTGTTTTTTATGACACTACAAGAGCTGAACAACTCCTTTATCATTTACAATACAAACATAGTCACTGACGTGAATAATCACAAAATAATAGACGAAAGATTGCGGAGGTGTCAGAATTTTAAAACTTGTTTTGCTATTTCCCTAAAAGTCGATTTTTTGAGTAACGTCGTTTTCATCCTAAAGGTGCGACATACACATACATACATATCGTCACGCCTTTTATCACCGAAGGGGTAGGCAGAGGTGTATTTCTACACCCACTTATCGCCAGATATACTTTAGTCCCACGTAATAAGGGGCGAGCCTATTGCCGTACCGGGCACATTTCCAGACTCCGTGCTGCTACTGAGAATTTCGTGACAGAAAAATCCAATAACACTGCCCGACCCAGGAATTGAACCCGGGATCCCACGCGCACATTTATGCCGCGAGACCAACGAGGCAGTCGTTTAGGGTTTGATGTCGAGTTTTCCGTCTCTACGCAAAGATGGTATTTGCATCGTGTTATCCCTTAGTCGCCTCTTACGACACCCACGGGAAGATAGGGGGTGGTGACACTTGTATTCTATGCCGTCAAGAACACGGCACTAGTCTAGTTATAACTAAAAATACAGGACCCATATAAGCTGTTATTTTCAAAGACATGTCATTCATAGGAGCAAGCGGTAGGTTAAATGCCACACTAAATTTTTAGCTTCTTTTGACTTGTAATCCTTTATAGTGTAATAATATAGTATCTATATATTAAAAGAATTTGTGTTTTATAATACGAGTCGGCCAGCCCGTTCTACGCAACCGATTCGCATGTTTTTTTTTTAAATGAAAGCTCTCGCTGCATAGATTTGTCCTCAAGCATTAGAAATTACCGAACTTGCACATTCATCAAGTTATATGCATAAACAATTTTCTCCCATACATTTTTTACGTTTTCGTAGCCGTAGTCAATGACTTTCTGTTTCTATATATCTGGTTCTCATTAAGGTAGGCGTTTCGTTATAGGCCTTAAACACGCGCTGAAAAGAGCTCTTTCATTTGATGGTATGCTCGTATGCTCTCTTAAATTGGGTAAGTTTGAAAGAAGATAAGTGTGGACATTGAACTTATTTTTCAATATTTTCCTATAAATTTCTTAAGATTCCATTGCTTTCTCTCTACATGGACGGTTCTAAATTCAAAAATATTTTTATGGCATCTAATAAGTTCCTTGCGGTAACTGCCAGGAAAAATCGTTATGCCTCCTTAAGCTGCGCGTCCACCGGATCGGAATCGGAGCGGACGGAGCGTCGTCATTTACAAAATGCCGATGGGGTGCGTCCACTGCATTCGGATTCAGCATCGGCAATTTAGGTATTTTTAAAGCAGGAGGATAGTGACGAGGATATTGTTGTAGATTAATTTTCGGAGAATATTATACATTTGATGAATATCATAAATAATGAATATCATAGATTTTTGGGTACATTCATATGACTCTACTAAAGTAATTAAAACATCGTCGTTCATCGTGAATACGTATTTTTGCCTACAGTTTAATGCCGCAAACACGTCAGAACTTGAAACGCTCGGAATCCGAATGATGTGTTCACTGCGGATGACGTCATCAGCACAAATACCGGTATCTGGCGCAGAAAAGTATATGGCAAAACTATAAACGTCATTATTACATTCACTACATCGTCATTATTACATCAGTCATTTCTAAATTATGATGGATTAATCACACCCATACACAAAACAAAATAAATCGTACTTCTCAAAGAAATATTTAGCTGTGTAACAGAAATAAAACCTATTTTCTTATTTATAAATAAAGTTGTTTATCTATATTTTTAATTTTGATAGAAAAATATTGACAGATAAAGAAAAAAGTGAAGTTAGCGTAAGTTAGTTACATAAGTTTCTGATTTTAATAACATTTTTTTTGTGAGTAGTTGTGTTTTCAATATTATAATGATGGTTCTTGGAAGGAAATTGAAAAATGCTCAGAGAAAGTTTGAACAAAGAATCTTGGTCAATGACGGCCCTGTTGGAGATTTGGTACCGGATGATCCTCCTACTGCTAAAAAAATACGGGTGGAAACGGGTTCAGATTTGATTAATTCTACCATCAACAATTTTCAAGTGATTTCCATACTTGGTGACGGTAATTGCTTATTCCGCGAAATTTCTTATTGTTTATATGGAAGTGAGAATAAACATTATGAAATTCGTTTGGCCACTGTTGATAAGATTGTCAATAAGTGGGATGTACCTATATAGTAACTTCATTGTTGGGGACGAAGCATATGGCCAGACCATTACAAATGCAACAGATTACAAACGTGTGATGGGTGCCAATGGACAGTATGCAGGGCATGCTGAACTTCAGAGTGTAAGTAAGCTATATCCCGAGTGTCAGAGTTCACCTGGAAGACAGTAATACGATTACTGACTATGGTACCTACTGGCGAAATTGTTCATAACTTGCTATTTTCTGGGCACCTGGACGAAGGACATTACAGTGTCTTAATGGAAAGAATGGTAGGGCAGCACAGTCATATTGAAGAACTTCTTTCGTCAATGTGCAGTTATACATATTATATATATATCCCTATTGCGCGGCAAACCATTCAGTAATGCCAAGGTGGAAATTTCACGATACCTAAGGTGCAACGGTGGTGTTAACGGGGAGGTGGGCCTCGTTAGCCTTGGTTGGCAACCTGTCTAGGAGAAGGAAATCTCCGAAATTAAACCAAACGTTCGGGAAGATCGGCCTCGTTAACCTTGGTTGGCAAACTGTCTAGGAGAAGGAAAACTCCGAATTTAAACCAACTTTCAGGGAGCATACCCGAAACAAAACACCGATCTAAGGTGTGAACCGACCCGTGCCAAGGGATTCGTGGCCAGAGGGCAAGCTGGTCGTAAACGGAGGGTGCCTGTGTTGGTGGTCACAGGGCACAGCTGATATTCCGCCTTACCCTCGTAAAGGGCTCTGCGGGGATGGACCGTCTAGATCCCTAAATCTCGTGGGAACGCTATGGGAACAAAAACTTATTCTTCTCCATACGGCGGCGACGCGGTTCGCAACCCGTCACGTCTCGTTTCCCGCGAGGGCGAAAAGCGGCCTACGGAAAGCAGGTTTGCAACATTGAATGTTGGTGGAGGAATGAACGGCAAATTGGATGAAGTATGTCAGATGATGGATGATAGAAAGATTGATGTTCTTTGTGTGAATGAAACAAAAAGAAAAGGGTGTGACACCACCAAGCATGGTGCATATACGGCGTATTGGTCTGGGGTAGATAGTACCACCAGAGCCTATAAGGGATTTGGTGTAGTACTGTCTGCGCGAATGAATGAGTGCGTAAAAGAGTTTGAATGTGTAAATGCTAGGCTACTGTGGATGAGAATGAAAGTAGGACTTACTCGTCTCTTTATTGTGGGGGTGTACGCCCCGGTCAATATAGTTACGGGTATGTCACAACATGAGCAAGACGAAAGGCAGGAGTTTTGGGAGAGTTTAAGAAAGATTTTGAGGAACTGCAAGGATAATGAAAGATTGATCTTGTTAGGGGATTGGTGATTGGATGGATGGGTGGGAGTAAAGCGAGATGGATATGACCCTTTCATATCCATCTCGCTTTACTCCCACCCATCCAGGTCCTGTTAGGTGCATTTGGTGATGAGAGTGTGAATGAAAATGGAAAAGCACTGCTTGAGATTTGTTTGGAGTGGAGTCTTTGTGTGACAAACACCATGTTTGATCATAAAAGGATACATATGTATACGCGAGAGGCGAAAAACGTTAGAAGAAGTATGATTGATTTTGTGATAGTAGATGAACGATTGAGAAAGAATGTGTTGGATACAAGAGTATATCGAGGGATCGGCATCCACACAGACCACTTCTTGGTGTTGAGCCGGATAAGTGGGCTCTTTAAAGGATGGCGACACCGAGAGCGTAATGAACATAGGGTCTTGGAAAGAATAAAAGTAGAAAATCTACAAGAGAAAGATGTGAAAAATGAGTATAAACGAAGATTGATAGCAAGATTTGAGATTCGATGGCATAAATGATATGGAAGAATTATGGCAGGCCTTTAAAGAAGAGGTAGTATGTGTAGCGTCTGAAGTATGTGGTATGATCAAGAGAAGGAAAATACGAAAGGTTAAGAATACATGGTGGGACAAGGATGTACAATCAGCAGTGTCAGAGAAGAAGAAAGCTTGGTCAGATTGGTTGGCTGCCAGAGCAAATGAAAGAATGGGAAAAGCAACGAGTGTAGACATAGATGAAGCAAAAAAGGAGTTTGTTAGGTCAAAAAGAATAGTGAAAGAAATGGTTAAAAGGAAAAAAGAGGAAAAGAAAGATGAGTTTGAAAGCAGATTATCTGACGATTTCCAGAGGAACATTAAGTTTTTCTGGAAATCCGTTCGTGCAGTTCGAGGAAGAACTCAATCCTCAGAACACACATCCATCAGAGACGAGAATGGAAGTAAAGTAAATGGTGAATTGTGCGTGCTGAAGAGATGGAAAGAGTATTTTGAAAGTTTATTCGAAAGAACGGCGATAGAGACACCGATAGCTGAAGTGAATTGTAATGATAGCAATGATGAAAGCGTTATTGGCGTGGATGAGATCGTGAAGGCACTGAGAAGTATGAAAGTAGGTAAGGCTGCAGGATATGATAGGATTACAGTCGAAATGCTGAAGGCTGGACAGGGCATCATAGTTGGTCAGTTGCAGCGGTTATATAACTTGTGTTGGAACACCGGCCGAGTACCTAATGACTGGGCCACAGCTGTAGTTGTGCCTCTTTATAAAGGAAAAGGCTCGCAACAAGACTGCAAAAACTATAGAGGCCTTAGCCTTCTCAGCATTGTTGGCAAATTGTATGCAAAGGTACTTATTGAAAGAGTTATGGAAGTAACCGACAAGAAAATATGGGATGTACAAGCGGGATTCTGAAAGGGTATGGGATGTACGGATCAGGTTTTTTCCTTGCGAAGCATAGCCGGAAAATTTTTGGCCAAAGGTCAAAAGGTCTATTGCGCATTCTTGGATTTGGAAAAGGCTTACGATAAAGTGGTGAGGAATGAAATGTGGTCGGTGCTGTCAATGAATGGGGTGGACAGCAGCCTCATTCGAGCTCTGAAATCCCTTTATGAGGATTCTAGAGCTTGTGTGAGGATAAACGGGGCATACACTGACTGGTTTACCATCGATAAAGGTGTTAGACAGGGATGTGTAGCGTCGCCGTGGCTGTTTAACCTCTTCATGGACAGTTGTTTGCAAGATTTAAAACATAGTGACTGCGGATTAAGGATGAATGGGTTACTCGTCAAATGCCTCCTTTATGCTGATGATCAGGTTATACTTGCATCTTCAGCGGAGGAGTTGCAGGAGATGGTAACAATCATGCATCGTGCGTTAGAAAGGAAAGGAATGAAAGTGAATGTAAGTAAAACGAAAGTTATGGTTTTTGAAAAGGAGGAATGCGTTATGGCTTGTAATGTTTTGATCGATGGACAGCGAGTGGAACAAGTAAATGAGTTTGTTTACTTAGGTACGTTGTTTACAAGAGATGGTAAGAATGAAGCAGATATTGAAAGGAGAGTTAATGCCGGTAATTGTGTGAATGGAGCTCTGAAGGCGTTTATGAACAGTCAAAACGTGTCCAAAAAGGCACGTTTGGCTGTACATAGAGGTGTGTTAGTGCCTACCCTTATGTATGGTAGTGAAAGTTGGGTATGGCAGAAGAGATTTGAAAGTAGAATAAATGCTGTAGAAATGAGAGCACTGAGAAGTATGTGTGGTGTGTCTTTGACCGACAGAGTAAAGAATTGTGTGATACGAGAGTGGTGTGGGGTAAAAGAAGATGTAGTGACAAGCATTGAGAAAGGCATGTTAAGATGGTTTGGGCACATGGAGAGGATGGATGACGATAGACTGACAAAGAAGATATATCAGGCTAGTGTGAATGGGACAGGACAAAGGGGAAGACCTAGGAGAACGTTCTCTGACCAGATTGGAGACATCCTGAAAAAGGACAAGTCAGAAGTACCCTTAACAGAAGAGCATGCATGAGAAACTTGATGGGAGTGAGTGAAGCAAGTGAGGTATGTCAGGATCGTTGCAAATGGCGTTCCGTAGTCTCTGCCTACCCCTCCGGGAAACAGGCGTGAGTCTATGTATGTATGTAAGGTGCAACGCAAAGCCAATGTTGTGAGAAAAGAAGTTTTGTGATCTATATTTTTTTGGTAAGAATATCATCTTTTTACTAATTAGATAAGGCTACAATGTACTCATCATACCTATATGTAAGAGCTTTTTTATAATATTTAAATATGCAGTGGAGCAGCACCGGTCCTCTAGTCTTATTGAAAAGACTAATTGCCTAAAAACTTAAAGAGATTGTTCTCGCCTTTTTTTTAATATATTAGTCAGAATATTGTGTGTCTAAAACATTTAATATTTTTAAACTACGTAAGTACGTAGGTGTTTTATAAATTTGCAAAATTGCTAGAAGTATACATTATGATAGTGACAAACCTTTAAACTCTTCATAATTTTCCCACATAGGTAGTCGTTCTAAAAACAGAATGGGCCTTGTATTACACGGACTTTGATATGCTTTATATAGATATATTTTAGTTTTTGTTTGATCAGTGGACAAGTTAGGGCCTAACCTTCGATAGCTCTTAAGTATAGCCCTAAGCTTGCACGTACCTAACCTAGACTTATCCTAATTTAAGCCTACTGGTTCCTATATCTAGCCTAACCTACCTACGATAATCCTATCCCTATTTTAGATCTAATCTAACACCTATCCTACGTATTATGTCGTAAACCTAGGTGTCCTATGAACTATTCCTACAACCTATCTAATTCCTACAAAGGCGTCGTTGTTGTGGTCCCTAAACCCTAATGTCCCTATCCCCCTAGCCCTACTATATCGTATTTTATAAATACTTATATATAATAGTCCAGGATATCTGCCACCGGGAGACCTAAGGCGACAGATGGAATTGGGTAGGATTTAGGGGTGGTGGAAATGGTTTTCTCACTGCCGGTCGAGCAGACTCACAAGACCGATCAGGGTGACGGCTAAAGGTGTCTTGGCCGCAGTGAGAGGTTTGGGAAGGGTAATGAGTCAAAGTCAGGAGTGAACAATGACTGGTTTATTTCTTAAAACTATAATCTTATATACTAAACTTATTCTATGTACACATATACACGTATTTAGTTGTGTGCCGTCGGTGTATTGTGCCGATGCAGCATGTCTGAGCCGACCGCCGTACGTGATAAATTACATGATCTTAAAATATCACGCATCTTCCTGGGTGATACGTTGGATGTGTGTTGGAATGCCAAGAATGTCATGTTCATGTTTGAACAATCAGCATTATGTTGAGTGATATACTTATAAATTTTAATATATGTATAAAGACTATATTTATTGTAACTTGCCACCCAAAATAACATATATGTATATTTTAATTATAACCTTTGCTAATGTAATCTATACTAATATAATATATAGCTGAAGAGTTTGTTTGTTGTTTAGTAGTACGCGCTAATCTCAGGAATATAATATCATGCTATGAGCAACTGGTGCAGAACAGTGGCCATAAAAAACGCGGTTGTATCCTCGGGCCCAACTAGTAGGTACGCTATAAAACAGATTTTCACCTTTAAAACGGAAATTACCAATAATATTTTTATAGAAAAGATTCAGCTATAGATAAAGATATAAACTAAATGGAAATAAACACTAACGAAATGGAAAATAAAAGCCGGTCAGTAATTGGATATTTTCGTAATATTGGCCCAGTTCTTTAAATCCACCATAAAATTTAAAGAAGGCAAAATTTCCAAATAGTATTTTATTCATCACATAGTTAAAATTGGAAATAATGAGTGATGATGAGGAATAAAACAGAATTGTTTCTAGATATCTTTATCCATTTACTTGGAAAGCTAAATTTATTTTGGCATCATTGCCGAGATGTAATTGCGATCACCGCATGTGGCATTATTACTTGTCGGTTGGTGAGCCAACAAATATATTTCCCTTCAATCCAAAATTAGATTGAGATCAATATCGTAAAACATCGTTATGTCTGCCACAGGATCGTCGAGAGTAATCCAAGGTTTAGGCGCTAAGAAACTCAAAAAGGATCCCAGTTGTCAAAATGACAAACATTTGCGATATATCTATACATATAAATAAAATTGAAGTGTCTGTCTGTGATTTCAAAATAACTATGGATTTTCAAGTGCATATAGTTAGTTACACGATTCTAAGTCCAAAACAACCCTTTTTAACATTTTTGTCTGTCTGTCTGTCTGTCTGTCTGTCTTTCTGTTTGTCCGGGGTAATCTCTGGAACGGCTGAACCGCGTCAAATGAGACTTTCACTACCAGGTAGAGGACTTTATAGCGCTGCATATAGGCTACAATTTGACCCGGTAGTTTGCGCTGTTATCGCGATAACAAGTCTTTACTTATTCAACTCATCTATACATATAAATAAAATTGAAGTGTCTGGTAGTTGGCGCTGTTATCGCGATTACAACTCTTTACTTATTCAACTCATCTATACATATAAATAAAATTAAAGTGTCTGTCTGTGATTTCAAAATAACTATGGATTTTCAAGTGCATATAGTTAGTTACACGATTCTAAGTCCAAAACAACCCTTTTTAACATTTTTGTCTGTCTGTCTGTCTGTCTGTCTGTCTGTCTTTCTGTTTGTCCGGGGTAATCTCTGGAACGGCTGAACCGCCTCAAATGAGACTTTCACTACCAGGTAGAGGACTTTATAGCGCTACATATAGGCTACAATTTGACCCGGTAGTTGGCGCTGTTATCGCGATAACAAGTCTTTACTTATTTAACTCATCTATACATATAAATAAAATTGAAGTGTCTGGTAGTTGGCGCTGTTATCGCGATAACAAGTCTTTACTTATTCAACTCATCTATACATATAAATAAAATTGAAGTGTCTGTCTGTGATTTCAAAATAACTATGGATTTTCAAGTGCATATAGTTAGTTACACGATTCTAAGTCCAAAACAACCCTTTTTAACATTTTTGTCCGTCTGTCTGTCTGCCTGTCTGTCTTTCTGTTTGTCCGGGGTAATCTCTGGAACGGCTGAACCGATTCAAATGAGACTTTCACTACCAGGTAGAGGACTTTATAGCGCTACATATAGGCTTCAATTTGACCCGGTAGTTGGCGCTGTTATCGCGATAACAAGTCTTTACTTATTCAACTCATCTATACATATAAATAAAATTGAAGTGTCTGTCTATGATTTCAAAATAACTATGGATTTTCAAGTGCATATAATTAGTTATACGATTCTTAGTCCAAAACAACCCTTTTTAACATTTTTGTCTGTCTGTCTGTCTGTTGGTCCGGGGTAATCTCTGGAATAGCTGAACCGATTCAAATGAGACTTTAACTGGAAGGTAGAGCACTTTATAGCGCTACATATAGGCGCCAATTTGACCCGGTATGTTGCGCTGTTGTCATGACACTTATTGTTGTATAATTATATATAAAAGCAAAGAGTCATTCATCTTGAAATCTGGAAAGTCACCGGCTGTATAAAGATTAGATTTGGCAGAGAACTTTTTAAAACGTAACTTTTTTCCGCGTGCGAAGCCGCGGGTACCAGCTAGTACTACAATAAATGACTCCAATACATCTCTGTGGGTTAGAATACAAAATTTAAGCAGACAGACTGTTTTCGGAAGTATATTCGTGAGTTAAAAAATATTTTTTCGTATTCCCAAAAGTAAAGCGTTTAGAATATCGCATGAAGATAAAAGCCTTTTAACTTATTTGACCGTTTTTTCGCAAGAACATTAGGACGTTCATTTTGGTTCTAAGGCTACAGCTGCGTCTTTTAAGCATTGGATACATTTTAGAAAGAATAAGAAATAAGCGTCGATTAACGTTGATGTACTAGAAATGGCTACTTTAGTGCGTTCATAGATGTTTATAGGCTTATTTTAGTATTTATAGACCTGGGCTGAATCGTTGTACGCTTTGAATAGTATTTTATTATACGGCAAGTGTAAAATATACTTGTGATACATAGACTTCGCACTAAGCGACTGTATCCCGTAACTATAAGGCGTATAGTATGACATACACCAAAATGTTGCCAGTGCTTCTTATGTAAGTAGATTTTCCGGGCCAAATAAAAGAAGTAAAAATTAGATATTGTTCAGATTGTTTTTTTTTTTCGATTTTTATGTTGTTCAGATTAATTTATTTATTTTATATTATAGGTCTAATAGATTATTCTAATTTGACAAAAGTATTAAGTAAGTAACGTACCTATAGCCAATTGCAGGGCCTCACGTATATCTTTAAATTATACATTACACATTTTTCAAATAGAAATGCAGTAAAACGAACTTTCCACAAGTCTTCAAAAATGTTTAAAGTCTATCGGCATGCATCAGGCAAGCGTATTTTAATGTTTCTAAAATACCTTACATTAACTTTTTTCTGTTGAGGGTAGTAAGATCGACAACACAAAAAATTTTTCGCTCTATATTTTTAATTGATTAAATATAGTAAATCAAATAAACTCTCAATAATTAATGTAAATATTTATATGCCAACTTAAATACCAACCAGTTTTAGTGTAATTCCTGAGTCACAATCTATTATACACATTGCACTAGCACTATATTATTATGGACAGCGTCGAGGCAATCAAGTCATCTTTTTCCACCACTATGGCGAGCATCGAGGAGCGCATGGCCAACTTTGAGGCTGAACTGCAGAAAAGTGCCAAACAGCCTAACAACACACCCAGCGTAACGAGTATAGCAGTCGATTTTTCATCCTTCCGGGCATTTGTGGTGGAAACCATTGGAGCTTTCCGACGTCAGATAGAGTTGCTGGCACGCGAAGTGGACAGCATCGAGATGCGCAGTCGCCGAAAAATGCTTCTGATACATGGTGTCACTGAACATAAAAATGAAGATCCTGTTCAGCTGGTCATTGATGTAATTAAAGATCTCCATCTTACTGATGTCAGTAAGGATAACATCAAGCGGAGTCACCGGATGGCTCGTCAGTCGGGTTCAAATAAGCCGAGACCAATTATAGTCAAATTCCAACAGGCAGCAGTTCGTGATAAGGTATGGTTCTCCAAGACCAAGCTGAAAGGTAGCAGCAAAACCCTGTCTGAATTTCTCACGAAGGTACGGCATGATACATTCATGGCAGCAAGGCACCGATTTGGAGTCACAAAGTGTTGGACACGAGAGGGCCATATTTTTGTATTGGACTCCGACGGGTTACAGCATCGTATTTCTTCTCTCGGCGAACTCAACCGGATTAAGGCGGGTACTCAAAAGACGCCGACTGTTGAGAAACCTGCGGCTGGGAAGACGAAACGAGCAGCGGCCACAAAGAAATAGGTAGCATGCATCACATAATTTCTAATTGGCAGTAGTTGCGGCATCCGTGGTTTGTTTACTTTATATGTTATGTATTTTACACTTGTACCCTATCTTCAATAGCACTAATCCTTAATACCTCCTAATTCGTTACTTTTGACTTCGACTTTCTTACTAACCAACTTCTCTAATAAATATTATTCCACCTTCTATCTATAATTTAATACTTTAGCTTTTCATTTCACTATTTTCAACTTCACGAGTTCATGACAATTTGACACTTGACATCTGTCAACCTCAAAACTGCGTTTCGTTTTCTATAGTTGGAAACGTTTAGAAAATGAGCCGTGAATTATATGTAAGTCTTAACTCTTCATTTAATATTCTTTCATAACCCATATAACTATTTAATTTCTATAAATATATATTTGAACTACTTTACTTATTTGGATATTTATCTAGTCATTTCTATATTTTTTAGCATAAATTTATTTATTGGTTCGTTAATTATTCATACTTAATAATATACTATTTATCTCTGAATATTTACGCTGTACTAAAGACAAAGCCCGGATGTTGCATTTTACAATTACCTATTTTTTTCGAAAGCGCATAATAATATTAGATGTTTAAACTTTAAATCCTATTTTTCTTTTGTTGTCAAGCATTGCAATTTGTTTATAAATATTTTTTTTTGTCCTGTAATATGTTAGCACTGAACTGGCAGGTGGATAAAATAAGACAGATTAAGTTATAATACTCAAATTGAATTTTATTATATTTTTTAGTTATTTATTTATTATTATATTTATTTTTTATATATTATGTCAGACCAGTTACAAAGTAGCGATAACGATAGTTTTTTTTCTATGAGTAGTCATAACAGTAGTTTTGAAAGCATTCCTTCTCTTGCTGAAACTTTGCAGTGCGAGTTTGCCGATGTACCTGGGAACTTTAATGTCGTTCATATAAATGCTCAGAGTATTCCGGCCCATTTCCAGGATATGCTGACCACTTTTGACTGTAAGAATATCCATGCTATTCTTGTTTCCGAATCTTGGTTAAAACCTTGCCTATCGTCTGTGTCTTACTCTCTTCCTAATTTCCGGCTCATAAGAAATGATCGAACCGGGAGTGGTGGTGGTGGTGTTGCCATTTATCTCCGTACTCACATTCCTTTCAATGTTGTTAATATGTCATTACAACCTCCACCGCTCAATGCCGGCGAACATCTCTTCGTGGAACTAGATCTGGCCTATACCAAGGTTCTGCTTGGTGTTTTTTATTCCCCTAACTGTCACATAAATTATTTCTCTTCTTTCGAACGTATCTTAGAAAATCTAGCTCCTACTTACAGTCATACCATAGTCATGGGTGATTTCAACACTTGTTTGTTGAAAAAGGATTCG
The DNA here is from genome assembly GCA_944739405.2 of Euclidia mi. NCBI lineage: Eukaryota > Metazoa > Arthropoda > Insecta > Lepidoptera > Erebidae > Euclidia > Euclidia mi. Next base: position 36,674,288 of record OX123190.2, read on the forward strand.
CGCTCATCTTCCTTGTGTAGTATTGTCGAATCTTGTAATCTATCTATCCTCCCTTTAAATGCTACACATAATTTTCCTAATTCCACTCCTTCTCTTCTTGATCTCATGTTTGTCTCCTCACCTTCTCTTGTCGCCAAGCATGGGCAGTTTCCAGTTGATGCTTTTTCCTACCACGACCTTATCTTTCTCTCCTATAAACTTCGTCTTCCCAAGACAAAGGCTAAAATTCTTCTGCAACGTAATTTTGGGGGCATGAATGTAGAAAATCTTCGCAGAGATGCAAGTATGATCGACTGGAGTCCTTTACATAGCGCAGAGACCATTGACGAGAAAGTTGAATTGTTCACTAACGCTATTATTCGTCTATACGATGTTCATGCACCAGTCCGTGCGATTAGAGTTAGACAATTACCATCACCTTGGCTAACCGCTGAAATTAAAGTTCTGTTGTCTAAGAAAGCTGTAGCTAAAACTAAATATAAATGTCGACCTACTTCTCGCAATTGGGACAACTACATTGCTATCAGAAATCACTGTAAAAAGGTGTGTAGGAAAGCACAACGCCAATACATCCATAGTTCTGTTGAGAATGAAGATCCAGCTAAGGTCTGGAAATTTCTAAAAACTTTGGGAGTTGGAAAATCTTCACATGATCCTGTCTCTGATAAAATAGATATTAATTCACTAAATCGTCATTTCACTACTTCGTCTAAATTTGATCAGACAACCAAAGCGAATACTTTGTATGATCTTTCATTGCTTCCAACCCCAAATTATCCATCTTTCGTTTTTAATCAACTATCTGAGTGTGATGTTAAAAAGAGCGTTTTATCCATTGCTTCTAACGCAGTCGGTAATGATTGTATCAGCCGGAAAATGATAAGTTCCATATTAGATGAAATCCTCACCATCCTTTGTCATATTTTTAATTTTTCCTTATCTAGGGGCGTTTTTCCCACCGTATGGAAAGACGCCCAAATTATTCCTTTACCTAAAAAACGTAATCCGTCTTTCTTTACTGAGTTCCGGCCAATCTCCGTCCTACCATTTCTATCTAAAGTGCTCGAGCGTCTTGTCCATGCCCAACTCAGCACATTCCTTAATAAAAACCTTCTTTTCAATCCACTCCAATCCGGTTTCCGTCCAGGTCACAGCACGGTTACGGCACTGATCAATATTACCGACGACATCAGGCTCGGTATGGAAAATGGCAACGTGACTGTCCTTTGCCTACTTGATTTTAGTAATGCCTTCAATACTATTGATTTCCATATTCTGCTTGGCATATTGCGCTCTATTAACATATCTCCACCAGTAATTGATTGGTTTCACAACTACCTGTTTGGGCGCCGACAGCGTATACGGATTGAAGACTCTTTGTCTTCTTGGTGTACGTCTACTGTCGGCGTTCCACAGGGTGGCGTTCTATCTCCTTTGCTTTTCTCAATTTTTATAAATTCTATCTCTTATCAACTTCGGTCATCCTACCACCTTTATGCAGATGATCTCCAAATTTACACTCAAGCTCCTGTCCATGAGCTGTCTGAAGCAATTCGTATCATAAATTCGGATTTAGATCGTATATCTGCATGGAGCCTCAGATTTGGCCTCCAAATCAATCCTACTAAAACACAAATTATTGTTATTGGTAGTCCCAGGTTGATTGCGCGTGTGGACCGGACTTGTTTACCCCAAGTTATCTTTAATGGTACTCCTTTACCCATAAGTGATTGCGTGAAGGATTTAGGAGTGTATATTGATAAAACTCTATCCTGGGTCCCTCAAATTAGGGAAGTAAGTAGAAAATTATTTTCTGCGGCTGGGACGTTGCGAAGATTGCAAAACTTTCTGCCGACTGCCACTAAAATTGCGCTTGCAAATTCTCTTCTTCTACCTATCCTTGACTATGCCGATGTCAGCTATCTAGATCTCACGGAGGAGCAACTTGATAAACTTGAGCGACTTCAAAATTTATGTATTAGATTCATATTTGGATTGCGCAAATATGATCATGTTTCCAAATTCCGCAACGTGCTCAAGTGGCTCCCAATTCGCCTTCGACGGAATACTCACATACTTTCTTTACTTTATAACATTCTCTTTAACCCTTCTGCTCCCCATTACTTAAAGGATCGCTTCGAGTTCCTTTCTGATACGCATTCTAGATCTCTAAGGTCATCGGTGAATTTGAGACTGGCAATGCCAATGCATTCCAGTAGTTTTTATGATAAATCATTTACTGTCCAAGCTGCACGCTTGTGGAATGCATTGCCGATGTCTATTAAACAAGCTCAAACACTAACTTCATTCAAGAAATTACTCAAAGAATACTACTTGACTCTTTAACCTTCCTACTCTTGTAATTATCATTTCTCTATTTCCTTTCATTTATATAGCACTAATTTATGTATCATTAATATTAATATCTATGTATTTTATTATTATTTATTTATGTACTAGGCTACTAAGTCCCTTGAATCTCTGCAATTACGCAGGGACGTAGCCTCAATGGCTGTCTTTTACCGATTGTATCACGGTGAGTGTTCAGAAGAACTCTTTCAACTCATCCCACCCTCTCCTTTCCTATCCCGAACAACACGTGCCGGGTTAAGGTGCCACCCTTATACGGTAGATCAGATACCGTCACGTACGAAAAGGTTCGGTACGTCTTACCTTTGCCGTACCATAAAAATGTGGAACTCACTGCCAGCTTACGTGTTTCCTTCCTCCCTTGATCCTGGGTCCTTTAAGCGGGGCGTGAAAAAGCATCTCTCAAGGCCGTCAAAGTGAGGGCCATCATGTCACATTGCTTAACCAGCAATTGGGGATGGTGGCCTTCCCAATAGGACTTCACTGTCAGCTTACCATCAGGCAGCGTGAAGTCAATCTGACAGGTTCTTTCTAATAAAAAAAAAAAAAAAAAAAAAAAATGTACATAGTCATTTATGTAAGTATATCGTTATTTATGTATGTTTATGGTTATTTATCTATGTAAAAATTTGTATTAATAATGTTTATCAATAATGATCGCCAAACTACCCCCTTTCTTCTGAATCCATGTTGTTTCTCAAAAGGTTGCCTGTAAGAGATTACTTAATAGTGATAAGGCCGCCAATTGAACTATCTATAATTTATGTTAAGGTTCATTATTGTAAATTTCTTTGGTGCAATAAAGATGATTATTATTATTATTATTATTCACTCCATTTATTATCAATCACATGATTTCTTTTATATTAATAAACTAAATTTCATTACAAAAACGAAAACGTATAGAAATATAAAAAGAACCACGGAGACCCACCAGTGTCGGGTACAGGGACCAAGCCACCGGTGGTTAGGGCCTCAGAGACAGGAACTTCCTCACGATGATTGCCGTGTCGAGAAGAACTGCCTTCTGAATCAAGGACTTGATCCAGCTGCCTAGTGCGAGCCTCTTTAGATGTTGGTCGAGGCTCTTGGCGATTAATCCATTCACCGACACGACTATCGGCACAATGATTGCCGAATCCACATCCCACATGTCGACAATCTCGTGAGCTAGGTCCAAATATTTGATCTCTTTCTCTTTTTCTGCTTTCACGAGATTGACGTCATGCGGTATGGTGATATCGACTATCATTGCGAATCGCTCTGCTCGGTCTATCACTACAATATCAGGCTTATTGGCTACAATAGTCCTGTCTGTAATGATAGACCGATCCCAGTACAATAGTGCACGACCATTTTCGAGAACTGGGTCGGGCGCATATCTGTAGTACGGTACCTCTGAACCAATGAGATTATATTTAAGGGCTAGCTGCTCATGGATTATCCTGGCCACTTGGTTATGTCTGTGCAAATATTGACCATTGGCAAGACTCGAACAACCGGAGACTATATGTCTGAGAGATTCCCCGGGCTGGTGACACGCCCGACATATGTCAACCGTATCGTCCCTCAGTATATACTTTCGGTAGTTGTTTGTCATGACAACTTCGTCCATAATTGCGCACACAAAACCTTCGATTTCTCCGAAGAGATCACCGAATTGTAGCCAGGAAATGGAGGCTTTAAAGTTGACTTCTGGGTCATGTAAAGCCTTATAAAACCGTCCATGCAGCTCCTTGCCCTTCCATATTTCTCTCCGGTCTTCAGTACTAATTACTGCAGGTTTGTGCCAGTTCTCTTTAGCCAGAGCGAGCGGGGTAAGTCCTGTATCAATGGCAACTACATCGCGGTGCACATCCACGCTCATGCCCAGAAAATATTCTCTGAGGTTGTACAGCTCGCGGTTGTGAAGGGTCTTAGCACATAAAAAGCCTCGACCCCCACATTTCCGCGGGATGTACAGCCTCATTACCGATGAGCGTGGATGATGCATGCGAGATGCAGTCAGAATTGAACGGACTTTTCTATCCAGGGATTCTAGTTCAGTCTGGGTCCACCTGAGTATGCCGAAGGAATACATTAGGACTGGCATGACCCACCCGTTGCAAGCCCGCACCTTGTTGCCACCTGATAAAAGACTGTTAAGTACTTTTCTCAGGCGGCCAAAGAAACGAGCCTGCAACGTTTGTTTCATGTCAGTCTCAGAAATATTCAAAGACTGCGACATACCCAGGTATTTGTAGGTCTCGGTTAGGGAGAGGGATCTAAATTGTATGGAATCTGAGAGTTGTATCCCTGCAGATTCCATAATCCTGCCTCTCTTCACATGCATGACCGCACATTTATCCACACCAAATTCCATCCTGATAGAATTACTAAAGGTTTCGGTTACCTTAAGTAATGCAGTCAGTTGGAATTTGTTGGGGGCAAATAATTTCAGGTCATCCATGAAAAGGAGGTGAGATGTAACATGACCTCCTCTCCTTAACTGATAGCCTAGCCCTGAAGCCTCTAATAAGGTACTTAGGGGGTTCAGAGCCAGGCAAAACCACAAAGGACTCAGGCTGTCGCCCTGGAATATACCTCGCTCGATCCTTATTGGAGCGCCGCAATCCAAGGTCGATCGACACCCTGGATAGCGCAATACGGTCCTCCATTGCCCCATACACGCCCTTAAGAAGGTGCATAGAGTTGTATCTACTTTGTACAACTCTAGCACCCTCAAAAGCCACGCATGAGGCACGGAGTCGTATGCCTTTTTGTAATCTATCCAGCATGTCGATAGATTCTTGCGGTTACGGCGCACCTGTTGGCTAATGGCCATGTCTATCAGAAGGAGCTCTTTAGCACCACGAGCCCCACTCCTACATCCATTTTGAGAAACAGATAAAATTGAATTTTCAAATATATGTTTAGATAATTACGTTCTCAAAATTGATGTAAGAAGTTTATATAAGGTTGGTAGGCATGTAATTGGCCTATTATTCTTGGGGTCCGTGGCACTTCCAGACTTATAAAGCAGGTGGGTAACGCCGGATGTTAAAAAATTAGGCAGCGACCCTGATTCCAATGATGATTGAAATTGAGATGCTAAGCAAGCATGCGAACTTCGGAGCCATTTAAGCCAAAAATTGTGCAGGCCGTCCGCTACCGCTGACTTCCAGTTCTGTAACGGACGGACTGCACTGGCTATGTCGTCGATTGTAATATTTATAGGCTCCATTATTGGAATTCGTTCACATGCTTGCTCAACATCCCCAATCCAATCACCCTCTGCATGGCTGACGGGCGTCGACCAAATGCTGCGCCAAAATCTAACAGTGGCTTCATCATTCGGTCGACACCCATCGCCATTACTAATCGAAGAATCAGGGTGCTCCCATCCCCTATACACCCGCTTTTCGTCTCTCTGGAATGTGCGATTAAGGCAATATCGATCCACTCTTTTTTTATATCGCCTAATACGGTTTGCCCATGCATAAAGTTTTTGTTTCAGAAAGTCGATGCGCTCTGTAACTCGAGATAAATAATCTTGGGAACTGATACCAGTTCCCACGAAGGCCCGAGTTACAAAGCGCATCACTCTCGGTCGCGTATTACCCGTCCTAAAAGAGCACAGCTTGCCAATGAGTGCCCTAGTCTCAGCGATACGACTCTCAATCCTGTGCTGCCAAGCTGGCATCGCAGCGGCCCGTCGAGTAGCGGTATTATTTACAGGAAATTTCACTCCCGCTACTCGACAAGCCGCAGCAGCCGCACAATACAGGATTGATTGTGTATCGCTGAGATTTTCACTATTCTCAAAATAGTTTGACAATAGTGAATCCAGGGCACTCACTAGCGCTATGTTTTTCTTATGCATGGGCAACCGAGGCAAAAGAGGCCGAATATTTGGGTTTATGGATCGGTATTCATCAATAGCACATTCCAAAGCGCTCCTTAACCGATCATTGTACTGGGTACTTACATGAGAAGTCTCATCATCTATCTCTTCATCGGCGACATTAACCTGTTGCGGTTGTGCAACCGCCCGCGCCGTCCTAGTTCGCGATGGAGGAGTGATGGGGAGACTTCTCTGCACGTCAGAGCGAAGTCTCTCAAGCACGGTATCATCCAACAGACGACACCGTTGGATGGCCCGCACTTGATCCGATAGCCGTTGTGTTGACACATTGACAGCTGGCTCAAGCGCCTGAAACAAAGGCAGCATACGATCACGGTAAGCACTGAGGTTAGTTCCTCCCTCTGTGGCCACAAAATATGCCCGCATGACGTTTACATTCATTGAACTCGTCCATCTCATGCGGTGCACATTACCACCGGTAGCGGGGGCCCTGTTCGAGACCGGTGGGTCTCGGGGTCCCAAGCGTGTCGGTGGCTGGCCTCTCCCTTGTCGACGTACAGGTGGTGGCGACGTCGGCGGAGAGAAATACTCGTCGCTCGACGCCTCAACACTCGCCGACGACGCTGGTGCGGGGGCTGGCGGCTGTGAGGCGGAGCTGAGCGACGAGTCCGGGGGTGTTATACGTGCTACTGCGGCTGCCCTGGCTCTAGTCAACATATTTATCTTCTTATTGTCTCTTCTTTAGATGTTATTTCATATTTTGTTGATATTTCTTTGACAGTTGTCATCTTTGTATTGTGTATATTTTCTATGGTTTTTATATGTTTTCTTTTCCGTAAATATGATACTTATTTGAATAAAATAGGTTATTGTTGTTGTTATTAAATATAATATACACAGAACTATGCAAGTAATATTAAAATTAAATTATAAATATTCAAGAAAAAATACATGTTGACTTTTTGCTGTGTTGCCAGATTCATATAATAATAATTATTATTATTATTATTAACACATAAAATGCTTGTTTATCAGTACGTCTGTTAGTACCTTCGCAGACCTACCTACTACTCGTAAACGGTAAATGTTTTTTTCTAGAATCCAGGTGCTTTCAAATAAACTTAATTAGGAATTCATAAAGGGGTTAAATTAGCACTGCTCTCGTTAGCGACAAGTGGCCTCCATTCGCTTACGCTATATTTTTTCCTGTGTTCGTGTTCCTATGTCTTCGATATGTCACGTGATCGACGAAGAACATGTACCTAGCTTATGTTATTATACCAATCAAACAAATTTCTTTGCTCCAGAAATCCTAGAATCAGTTGTAATTATTCGACTTTTTAATTTGTAAAATTATGCGTAGGGACAAACAGTTTACCTGTACCCTCACTACGCTCTCTTGTCTCCGCCTGATGAACTGTAATGATGATAATGGTAACTTAGTGTTATTCAATAATAACACTAACTTGTAGGTTCTTGTGGAACTATGATTAGTTCCTGTTATTTGATTGTTTTCTGAGACTGGTAATTACCACAATTAAAGACGGGGCTCCTTTTTGTAATCAGACGATAAAGTAATTACGTCACGTTAAAGTATGGGAATCAAATTGTAGTTGTTTCTCTTTGAGCTTTTGTAATTGTAAAGTTTCGTTAATTTTGATTGCTCTTAGTTATTTGAATAAAACGTAAATAATAAAAAATGATAATATTAGCTGTTTATTATTGCCAGATTTACCTACTTACTTATCCCTTTTGGAAATTTGTTCAAATGTTTTTTGTTCTCTGTAATAGCTATGTCACCATCGATCATTATTGAACTCCGTTTGGCTTAACTAAACATAATTAGAGCATTATGAATAAAAACTTAAAGACAATATTCTATACGAAAAAATAGATAACTGTTTGAACAAGACATAATAAATTCATAAACACTTCTTTTTTTAAATCCGGTTAGAAACAGGCATTAGCTTTTTCTAGAGTTCTATATTTAATTTGGTGTGGTGCTGTGCCATGCATACCCGCCAGTGAGGCAAATTGGTGGACCGTGTTTATTGCCAAAATGTTAATGGAGTAACACAAGGCTGGATCCGATGTTGTTGCTCCCAGCGCGTTTGATGCGATAGTGCCACTACTGCCACTATTCAAATGAAAAGTGAACTGAGCTGTATTGCGAAAACGGCTAGGTAAATGTTTTGTATTCTGACTTTAAAATGAAATAACTTTCTGCCGAAATAGCATCAGTTACACGTTACTTAGGTGATGGCAATGGATTATTGTTAAATAACAAGTTTAAGGAAAAGTCATATTTATGGAATGGGATAGAAAAGGCCTCGGGCCTATTCTTCAAATAACAACGGCATTGAGCTACTGTTGATATAATATAATATACGCAATAGGAAAACGTTAAAAATTACTTCTTTTCTTCTGAAAAACATGATTATTTTTATATTATTATTATATAGTTCTATTTAATTTAACATTTAACAAGATTAGCTTATATAAGGTATTATTTATACTTAAAAAATACTAGCTATTTGAAAATAATATGATATGTCTGGTTATTTAACATTTTCAGCTTTCGACGATGCGACGTTTGATCGACAGCAGCCTGCAGCATTCAAATTATACGTTATTTTCTAATATATAACTCCAAAAATCCTTTAAATAAACAGTTAGCACAAAACAAAATGCATTGTCAAGCGCATGAATTGCTACAAAAGCTACGCGGAACAAAGCTACAGTAACAGTCAGTACCAAAGTACATCTCTATTCAATTTGCAATGTTGTATCTGTACTCGCGGAATTTTTCATCGGTTTGTAATCCATTGCCATCGCGATGTGGACAATCTGTTCGGGTCGTTCCCTCAACAATAGCTCCTTACAGATGAAAATACTGGACAAGTTTGTATAAAATATTATGTAACCCTAATATTTAGGTCCATTTTCTCATAATAGTTGCGGGATTACTAGTTTGGGAATATAGGTTGTATGCTGACCATTTACAATTGTTGTGTTACGTAATGGGAATGGCAATCTGGGCAAAATATCAATGAGTATATTATCACGAAGGTACTTGATGAATAGGACAGCTTATAACTAAGTATATCAAGCGTTATTTTATATTACTGTTTCAAAGGAAAGGATACTTTCTCTTCGTTATATTGGCATTCTCTTAAGCTTATGTTTTATTATTTTGTGAATCACAATAAGTGACTAATCAGTTCGATTTGCGGTATTGGGTTAATCACTGGGTATGAATAAGATTAAGTATAACGAAGAGAGTACAACAATAAAATATTATTACTATGCAAACTTTTGATAGGATAACGGTCTCAATGGGGGAGGCTGGCGTTATAGGGCAGGCGTCAATGACCTATTGTTGCCTGGGCGGCGACCGTTGGCCAGGACCAGGCAAATCAAAACGAGGGTGCGGTCTGAAGTCGTCAAAGGCGCTGTGACCCGATCCGCGCGCGATCTGTGGGGGGTCATAATGACGCACACGCCCAAAACGAGGTGGGCGCGACTCAAGGCGGGGACGCTCCGCCAAAGGAGGGGAATACCTGGGGCAGCAGTCATGGTGCTGGTGACGCTGAGCTGTCACACAATCTGGTGAGCGAGAGAAAGAAGGCGTGCACACGCTACGGCTCTCCAAGCGGGGTGAGTGGCGATCACGTGAGCGAGGCGAATCTCGGCTGTGCACCGGTGAGCCTCGGTTGCCACCCCTTCAAAACACCCGCCCGTGCGCGGCGACGGCTGGTTGGACAAGCTGCCTACCTCTCTGGCTTTCATACACAGAATGTCCAAAGGCTGTCCTCTACAGTGAGGACAGGGGCGAGAGTTTGGGCAGTCTCGCTGGTAGTGGGATCCCAAACAAGAGAAGCAAAGGCGGCGGGCATTCGCGATGCGCCTACGAGAGGTGACATGAAGGGCCAAGAATGCCTTACAACTGGCCGTTCTGTGCTCCTTGACCTTGCAGTAAGAGAACTCCGCTGGGCTCTGCGTGACTGCAAATCGAAGAGCACGCCGATCAACATTTCCTCGGGTGTGAACGCGAGCCTGCTCCTTGACCTTGGGCGGCTGCGACTTAGCCGACGTGTCACCGTGCCACCGGAGTTGTCCAAAACCCGGCACTCGTCCTGCAAGAACTTCTCCAATTCTGCAAAAGGGGGCAGATGCATCGCACTATCCCCACCAAAGCGCTGCTCAAATTGCGCCCTCAGGTCGGCAGGCAGCTTTTTTGAGCAAAATGTGCAGCATCAGGTAGGACCATTGGTCCACGGGCAGATCCAAGTACTTAAGGGCGTTGGTTGCCACCAATAGTAGGTTCAAGAGTTGGGTGCGCAACCCAAAGACCCGGGTAAGCGTGGGCAAACTCAAAATCTGTTCAATGTGGGTATCTGCGAAGCCACGCTTGTTGTGGTACCTACGGGTATTTAAGTCCCGAGCCGTATGGCCTCGTCAGACACGGGCAGATGCTGGATGAGGCCATTGGCCTCCCCATCCAGAACCGACATCAAGTAGGCCAAATTTTGTGCCGGCCTACTGTTTACATTATGTTATATTTTATTAAGTAAGCTTACAACTAACATCTTACAATAAAAGGAAAATACATACAAGATCATTTGAAAGTTTCCATTGATAGAAATTAAAAATATTTGCAGGTTTTACATAGCACCTTGCTGATTTCAGCGTCTATGGGCCTGTTCGGCCGAGGAAGTACCACCATCTTATTTTTATTTTATTTATTTTGGATCTCCAACAAAGAATATACACAAACACAGACATATTATACAACCAAGAGTTTTGAACAGTGCACTCCTTCAGTTATAGGAGACCACAGCATGCACTATAACATAAAAGCTAACCTAATACAAATACAGTTAATGAGCAACATAATAATATTACAATAAAAAAGAAAAACTTACAAAAGCATATAATATAAAACTTAACCGTGCAAATTTTAATGAACAACTTAATGATAATAAATAAGAATAAATCAAACGGGACACAAAACAATATAAAACTTTTAAAATATTTTTCCAGTAGCCTCTTATATTTTGGTAATGATTCAGTAATATCAATATCATGAGCCTTTGATATAGTATTGTACAGTCTACAAATCCTTGGCAAAGCAGCGTAATGACCCAGGTTAGTTTTAGAGAGCGGAATATCAAATAAGTTATAATATTCCGCTATTTCCTTACAGAATATGGACTTAAAGTAACAGTACCTATACTGTTGCATCATTCAGTGAATAGGAAGTCTGGTGCCACCCTCAAAAGACCATAGATACACTACAATATGCCTGGCTCCTAAAAAAAATTAACAACACATAATTATGCTATAAAAGAATCCGGCGTCGTAAGGGATTTTACGAACAATCAACCAATGGATATAAAGAACGACTGGGCTCAGAATACCTTGTGGTATTCACAAAGTGTTGTGCGGTGTGGGGATCGAATCTGCAACATTCACCGCAGTGTCAAGCGGCAAGGCAGCCACTTAAACCATTACGGCGTACCTGTTACTATACAGATCATTTCCACCTCTTATCTTCGTGGTTCTACTTTCACATCCCATTGTCTCCGTATGTAGGTTTATGATTGCTAATTGCCATGGTTTAACCATAAAACTACCATTACTGTGATTTTAATCATAAACACAGTATGGTTTCAGCTGCGAAAAGACGTTTTAACTTCCCACGGGAGCTATCCGAATGTTCTAAGTGTTTATATCAAGAGTTTAGGCGGTCGTGAAACCGTTCTAGTACCACAGCGATTGTATATTATTATGATGAAGTTATTGTGATCCAGGGAGTTATTATATAAACGGTAGTCTAAAGCTGTAGAGTTATGTTTTGTGTAAGCATGATAGGGTGGCTGAACACGAAAATGCCATTGCGGAGGCCTATATACTGCAGTGGACTATGGCAGGCTGACGATGATGCACAAATTTAAAACATAGAAATTGGCCTCTCCTTTAGCATGAATGTTTATTGTTGTTTAATTATTCTAAACAGTTTTGTCATTCGTATCACTCTCATGTAGTCACGTAACGTTTTCTTTGTCTTTTTTTCTCGTGTGAGTCTCTCCGCCCGAAGGCCTTCAACATGGCCTAACGATTCTTGTCCTGAAACAAGAACCGGGACCGATACTTTACGTGCCCTCCGAGGTACGGTAGCGCTTTGATGTAAATGCCAGATTCGGTCATCCAACCAAGTGGCGACCTGTGTTAGCGTTGCTTGACTTCGTTGTTCACCTATACTTACAGTTTTTTGGCTCCAAGGCGAAGGCCATGTGTTGCATCAATGGTCCCATTCATATCTTCGACGAAATCTATTTAGTATATTTCGCATTAAGCTATGAGAGCTAAACTCAAAAAAGAACTTACATTTTTACAGGAGATTTTGTTTGCACTACTTGAATTACAAATAACATTGTAACTATATTGTACAAACCAAATATTTTGGTGCAGTTAGCAACCCTAATGATAATCTGGATAATGCTAGATGACATAGTGATACAATGACATAGTAGTAGGCACATAATGACTACATAAATGATGAACGTATAGCCTGAAAAATATAAAGTAGGTTATGAGAGAATATGGAACGGATATTAAGCTTCACCAGTATTTTTTCGTAATTTACTTACTTCTGCCCTTACATATTTAACGGATCGCACATTTTTATAACGGAAATATCTATTAAAAAGCCTTTAATCTCGTTAAGTAAAGAGTGATTGAATATATCTATATATCTTAACTATTAATTCACTCAGTAAATAAACTATATCTTATTGTGGTTATGATTCTTTTAGGTATGCATAATTATTTCGAGCTTTAGAATAGTATTTTTTACTGTTGTGCAATGTAATCAATTTAATATTACCCGTAGATTGACCAAATCCTTGTTATCATTTGCAAATGATTACGATCTCAAATTTGAACTTCTAAATTCCTGACCTGTATAAAAAGCATAGCTGAGCTAATAAATCAAAGCTATATTTACTTATCTTCATTCGGCAAGGTAACAAAAGTCAGAAAGACGATTAAATAAAAACGACAGCGATGCAGATTCGGAGAATGTTAATCTAATCTTATTTAAAATTAATCTGTAAGATGAAAAGCTCGCCCGAGACCCGACCGGCCTGCCTGAACAAAATTGAGATGTTTCGGTATCCTCGTAAATTTTATTTCATTAGGGACAACGTTACCACTGAGAGTATTTAAAAAGAAAGTAAGTACATACATTTATCTGACTGGCGACTACCCTTCCTAACGGATCGGCCCATTCTACCGTACGTTTAAATCCTGCTTCGTGTAAATTAATATCAACTTTTTTAATCAAGTGTTTTGATATCGGCTCAAATATTTGACGTTCCATTTATTAAATGAAGATGTAATGTCTGGATAATTAAATCGAAAACATGATCAGTGAAATATTTGATTGAATTGTTCAGTTTGCGTGTGATCTCTTGGGAGAGAGGTGTCCAATCCACCCGTGGGACAAACAGCGGCGCAGCTCTAACGAACTGTCGATAGTTTGATTGATTGATGAATTATATAGGTATACGTCATACGATATCAGCCACGAAGGGGCGTAGGCAGACCTTGTGTAGGTGCAAACCGTATCACGGCTTACATATTTAAAATTTCTTATAATAGTTGGTCGTAAAAGATTAGAAACTTACCAAATATTCACATACTTTGCATTACGTCGTTGAAAGCGATGATAAAGATTTATGACTCAATAATACTTTGATTATTTCACAGATTCGAGGAAGTTGAATTTTATGAGGCATACGGCTTCTTATTTAAGCAATAATATCTCGCTATTACCATCCCACAATCCCGTAAAAGGATGGATCAATACTTTATGTGCCGCTTTGGATAAGGGGAGATATTTTCCATTGCGGAATGAAAGAGCATAGAGTATCAACTGTTTATCATACTGTGCGGGTTTCCAAGGAAAATAGCAAGTATAGGAAGCTGATGTATTTTTCTTTCTTGATGTTGCAAAGTTACGAATTCGTAATGTCGGTATAATATTCAAGCGCTTTGTCCTAAAGTAGAAGACGTAGGTATAATATATGATGTTCTACACATTGTTCATCAATGTGTAGGGTGGAACTAACATCGGATATCGGGCTTAGTTCCAAATCTCATCTATGACAAATATTTTGTCCACGAGAAAATCTTTTGTCAGGCAATACCGACTAAGTAGTTTAGAAATATTGTAGTGTTTGTTGTTATTGAAATAATTGGATGTCTTATGGCTCTATATTTATTAAATTAAAGATAGAATCTAGATTTATTAGTAAGTAGGCAGTTCTACGTTACTAAGACTTAGTATGACTACTGTACGTACCTATGTATGAATTTACTATCACGGGAGGCATTCCATTTAGGAACACTTAATGGCTCATAGAATCGTTTTCTCCGTGCGAGTATTATTCTAGCGATGCCGAAGTGCCTGCGGAACAATGTCGTTTGTGCAGTTTATATAGGCAACATAAAATATATCTGTCACAGTAATAGTGGTCAATAGAACGGAAAAAAAACAGCTTCCTGTCGACGTATGTGCACCCAGTCTAAACCCTAACCGATAATAATTTTATTTAGTTACTCCTTGCATAAAATCATCATAATGCAAGGTACCGTTAAGTAAATCGGTAGTTTCAAGTTTATGTTGTTTCTAAACCAAGAATTCTCCCTGAGAAATCTTGTTTCCAATTTATTTGTTGTCCATAGAAAATCACTTAGCAATTCCTTACTAAGCTGGTGAGTTGTCTAGCTAAGCAGGCAACAATGTCTGCCTAACAAGGCCTCGTCAAACCAGCGGGTGGTCAACCAGTTTATTTAAATCTCACTACTTATTAGACCACGGTTCCGGAACGCAAACTATATGTAGCGAACCGGCTTGTGTAAGTCGCAAACTGGTATTCTGCTTATCCTAAGAAAACAGAACAATAACTTGATTTAATACGCAGTTATTGTGCCAATTTGCTTTCCAGTGTTTTAGTATTAAAGCCGGTCTTTTAGTTTCGTGACTGCAGATTATTATGTTTATTTTAGTCCGAATAAAATATTAATGTGATTTCTTCTGACTCTGAAATTTAATTTAGTTCTATTGTCTTTCTTAAGAAATCACATTTCATTTAGTAGCTATACCGTTTCTTTGCGTATGATAGACAGATCCTAGATCCCACAAAACATCTGATCGTCTACGATACGTTCATCATTTATTACTCGCTCTCACCTTCTTTATTTCGTGTTCGTGTTCAGCATGAATGTTAGTGAGCTCTCATAAGACTCACATTGTAAGACGTATCAATGTTTACGCTCTGTCAGAATTCAACACTTTTCATCAAGTTAAACTACGTTTAAACGAGAAACTGTATAAACGCAATTGAGTAGAAATCGTGTCCAGCAGAGTAACACGCACCTAGAGCCAGACTGAACTATGATGCAACCCGCACACATTCGTAAAATAGTTTGAGTTTAAACAAAATAATTACGCAAACTATTTGCCAAGTGAATCCAGAGCTTAAAATTAAACTACCGCTTATTTAACGAATAGCCGGTAGCGTGCTATGTTATCAAAGCATAAAAACCGCGCAATTACGGAAGCTTTTTAATTACTCTCGTAATAAAATGGATAGTTTTATTGTGCATGACGCGATCGGTAAATGTAATAGATATCATATTAAAAGTTTTATTTGTTTATAATTAAGACGTTTAGTGGTTTTAGTTATGGGTGGTAGCTCTTGAGGCAAGTCTCATAGGAATCCCGCAATAAACTTGTGATTTTAAAACGATAAAAGTTATACGGGATCATAAGAAAACTGTCTTTTATACTAATTTCAATCGAATAAGTTCTGTTGGTTTTAAATTATGAAACAGAATTTCCCATAAAATCCATATTTTTGTGATCATATGAGGGAGATCGATTGTGATCATATGAGGGAGCGCTGCATGCCTTTATGAACGGCCAGAATGTGCCAAAACAGGCGCGACTGGCGGTTTATAATGGAGTGCTTAATAATGGGTGTGGCAGAAAAAGCATGAAAGCAGAAATAACGCAGTTGAGATGCGTTCACTTCGTAGTATGTGTGGGGTAAGACTGATTGATAGAATTCCGAATGCAGTAATACGAGAGCGATGTGGCCTGAAAGAAGATGTCGTGACAAGAATTGAGAAAGGATTGCTGAAATAGTTTGGGCACGTGGAGCGAATGAGTGAAGAAAGAGTGACGCATCAAATTTATGAGGCTGACGTGTGTGGGCAAGTCCGTCGCTTCGCTCGAACTCGTCGGACATTCGTCAGTCAGATTGGGGACATCTTAAAAAATGGCAAGGTCCGAAGCACCCGGAACCGGCGAGCATGTATGAACAGAGTAATGAATGTAGAGGAAGCGCGTGAGGTTTGTAAGGATAGATGCAAGTGGCGTTCCGTTGTCTCTGCCTACCCCGACGGGAAAAAGGCGTGAGTATGTATGTATGTATGTCCATATTTTTGGTAAATTAGTTATTTATTATAGTCATCATTACCTATTTTATTAATAAGTAGAAGCTTTTAAGTTAGCTATATTACATCTGTATTGTTTTAATTGTATTAACTCTAATTAATTTGCGGAATTATTTAATAATTACGTATAAATTTCATATTTACGTATATCTCGGCTAACTATATCCAACGATGATGTATGTGAAAGCGAGATTCGGAGGAGAGGTTCGATAACAAGATCTGCCGTAAGCAAACTTGATAAAGTCTGGAGCAACCATAAAATCACGAAAAGAACAAAAGTCCGTCTCATGAAAGCCTAGTGTTTCCAGTCCTCCTTTATGCTTCCGAAACCTGGACAATCCGACTTCAGGAATGCCGAAAAATTGACGCCCTCGAAATGTGGTGCTGGAGATGGCTACTTAAAATACCCTGGACCGCACGCCGCACAAACGTTTCCATCCTTAAAGAACTAGAAATAAAAGAGAGATTGCCGTCCACTGTGCAACTACGAATCCTCAAATATTTCGGGCACATCATCCGCAACGAAAACTCCATCGAGCGTCTTGTCGTCCAGGGCCGCGCCGAGGGGAAACGGTCCCGAGGAAGGTCACCCACTCGTTGGACTAACCTAATAAAAACTGTGACGCATAAATCGATGGTAGAGTGCTCCCGGGATGCACGGAATAGAAGCCGATGGAGACATTTAGCGAAGTCTGCCTGCAAACAAAATCAAGAGACCACTACCACTCTGTCAAGAGTGAACGACTGAAAGAAGAAGAATTTGCGGAATGTAGATTTACTTCGTATTAAAGTATATAAATATTTACCTAAAGTGGTTCTAGAATCAATATGAGCTAGTTCTAGGTAGTAAAGAAAGCCTAGTACTAGAAGAGCTTCCTGGCGACAAACACTGTCATTTCGTATAGTAAAATCATTATTTGTCTTGTAAATTTAAGAAAGAAAACATCCCTAGTGCTCTGTGAATTAGGGGCTGGCAACATTGATTCAGTAGTGTGTACTACTATGTAATTATCTCCCCTTCCCGTGAACATATTTCCTCTGTTACGTGTCGAAGTACTTTTTCCGTTAATATAAAGGGTACTTTCTGTCATCAAAAGCAAAAATTTAATTTGACAAATTTTCGCGAGCATGTTTTCTCATAATCACGTCCTCCTTGACGCTTCGCACGTCTGTCTTAATCACTTTTCACTGTATTTAATAGCCCATTAGCAAATGATTCGTGCCTTAGTTAAACATCAAGAGCTTTCATATGCGTAACAATTAAAAATTTTAATTAGAACATTGATTAAAATTTAAAATTTTACGCCTAATTAAGTGGCACTTTTTGTGACAACGCAAGTGAACTTGTTGAAGAATAATGACGTAGTTATAGCAAGTTATTATGCTATTGTATTTGTTATCTACTATCAGTACAGTTCGTAGTAGACTCGAAATAAATGGGTGAACTTTTCTTAAATTGCCATTATTTAGGTGTTACTGAATACAACAGTCAGTTTGTCGCTAGTCTGCATTTTAAAAGGGAATTATTTATAAAAATGTTTATCACAACTACAGTAAAAAATAATTCCTTAGTGATTTAGTGTTCATATTGTATGCATTATCATGTTTGTATACGTCCGACGCTTGTATAACTGTCATTTGAAATAAACTTGAGATGATGGTCCGCAATTACATATATCTTTCTATTTTTAGCTGCACGTGTGGTTATAACCACTTTATTTAGGGCTACTGCTTCGCACCCGTTGCTCATAGTGTGATGTTATACCTATAGCTATTCTCGATAATTGGCTATCCAACACAAAAAGATATTCATATCAAACGAGTACGTTGACTGCCTCCGTGGTCCAGTGGATAGCGTATGTGACTGCTGATCGGAGGTCCCGGGTTCGATTCCCGGGTCGGGCAATGTCCCAATTTCCCAGGGAAATCCAACGGTGCTGATTGGATTTCCAGGTATAATATATTAGTCTATGGATGAGGCACATTTATTGTCTAAAAATCACCCAATATTTATAATAGCCGCGGTTAACAAACCATAGGTACCTTGAATTTAAACCGATGAGGGCCATCTATCGACACGAAATATAACTACAAAAATGCCCAAAACTATTTATAGTGTCATCGGTAACGAAACCTTATCTCGAATTTAAATCGATAAGCTCCCTCTATCGGTATCTATCCTCTATCGTCCCCTTTGAAATTAATAATTATATACATTAAAATAATAATATTCCAATTAAAACTAATCAAAATGTGTACAAAACGTTTTGCTAAATTCCCTGAACAGGCAAAAGTGTTACTGGGTTTTTCGGAATTCTCAGGAGGAGATTTTGGGCAACACTGAGGTTAACAGCTGATCCGACCTTGTCCCGTATTTTTTACAAATAAAAATATAAAATAATCAAATAATTAAAGCATATTACAAGTTAATTACTTAATAAATGTGTTATTTGTAATAATCTATAAAAGTATTAGTGTTTTCTGTGAAAATAAGGTGAGTTTAATGTGATTTCTTTTTTGACAACCAATCTACCGGCTAAATTTGCATTGTCATTTTACAAACAGGTATAACATTGTAACTACTATCTAAAATCGACTTATACGTATAAAATAGTTTTAATTAGTATATTTCCGAATAAAAAGTGCTATCAAGTTCTTAAATAACCACCTATAAATAGTAAAAATACATAAACATAACCTAAACCTTGTTAGTTGGTTGCACAACTTTCAACGAGATCAGCTGTTCTTTCTTACAATAATATTTAGCTTTAAACTCTACTATTACTACGTATTTCAATCTTCTCCTTTACTTTTGAACAAAACTTCCTTTGTACTTGTATTTCTCTCTTTTCACTATGATTATGACTCGTAAAGCTTTGGCTCGCCAGGAAGAGTCTAAACTCCAACTGGCTTTAATTGAATTAAAGACCTCTAAGGAGTTGTGTAACAAACTGATAGAGGAAAGAGAAGATAACGAGAAAGAAATGTTAAACTTACTGGAAAAAAATAAGATATTAAAATGTGAAATGGCTCAGCTACATACTCAATTCTCTGATGCCATGAGTGCTCGGGATGGACTCCAGCTCATTGTGGACGGGTTTGCCGAGTGTAGCTTGCAGTATGAACAAGCACTTGACCGTATACAGTTCTTAGACAAACAGTTACACGAGGCAAACAGTAGAATAACTCATCTAGAATTCACCCAAGATCAAATCACTACAACGGCAAATCAAAGTCTGTTCGATGAGCTGGTGGTTCATGCTCCAAGCATGATTACTGATATAAATCATTCTAAAGCATCATTTCCAAATAGTCTCTCAGTGTGCAAAGAATCAAATAATTCAATAAAATTGATTAGGGGTAGTAGGAATAGAATTAAGAAATATGTCAAAATAAACAAATTCATAAAAAAGACCCAAAAATTAGTTCACAGACAAAAATTTTTCATAAAAAATGTTAAGTTAAATAGGGAAAGGTTACTTGCTCTTGAAAAATTAAAAATATACACACAGAAATATCACCAAAATAATTTGAAACATAAATTAGAAATAAATAATTTGCAGGTAGACTTAAATAATCTTAGTGACAAATTAGCATCAATGACAAATAAATATAAAAGCTCTGAACTACAAATGAAAGAGTACATATTGGCAATGAATGAGTTGGTGGCATCAAATAGTAACAAATGCTCAATACCATTGAACAATGACATCCCGTTCAACCACTAACACTCGCCAGCTTGCTCATTGCCCACATGTGACCCGGTTTTGCCAAATAGTTCTTTAAACAATACAAATTCAAATATTAAACACACTCTAAATAAATTAAAAAATAACAAACTAGACAGTAAAACTATATTGCAAAATAAAAATAAAGTGATAATATTTAGTGACGAGATTGGAAAAGGTATGGGTCAGTTGTTGGCGAACACATATAGTGATGGGTTAGTGATGAACTACTGTTTGCCTGGGTTAAGTTCCATTGCTATTTTAGATAAAATTATAAACTTCAATTTTGACCAGGATACAACTTTATTGATCCTACTTGGTAAAAGAGGATCTTTAAATAAAAGACTTTTATTCTATTATTACAGTAAATTATGTGAATTAAATTTAAATCAAATTATTATGCTCACTTTACCTTTCAGTAAAGGGTTGCCACAGAAAGAAAATAATATTAGACATAGTCTTAATATAAATTTGTGTAGTTGGTCATACAATAACGATCAATTTCATGTTTTTGACTCTAACAATTATGTTAGTAAAGCTTTACATTTGACGCAAGATACTTGTTATCTGAATTCTTATTATAAAAGACAACTAGCTGAGTCGCTAGCATTTTGTATTGACATTTCAGCCAAGAATTTGGCTAATAAACGTGTTGCCCCTATACAGCAACAAAATGACATTTATAATGATTCAGCCAGTATTTTGGCTACACAGTCTGACATTTCTATTAATTTAAATTAAATAATTCGACAATAGAGAATACCTCTTGCAATTACACTTTCATTAATAATGGGCTGGTATGTACGAATAAGCCCAATCCAACTTTTAACCAAAATTCACAAGTATTAAAACTGGTACATCAAAATATACAAGGTATGTCAAAAAAAGATTTAGAAGTGGAGTTGTTTATGAACGGTGAATGCGTCGATATTTTGTGTATAACAGAACATTGGCTTAAAGATCACCAGTTCATGTGCAATTTTAATAACCATCTAGTTGGTAGTTCGTTCAGCAGACAAAATGCAATACATGGTGGATCGTTGATTTTAGTTAACAAGCTGCTTAAATTTAAGAATCGTAGTGACATTGTTAGTTTTTCTGTTGAACGGACAGTTGAAATAGCCTGTGTGGAGTTGGACCAACTTCTTGTTTTGAGTGTGTATAGGCCACCATCATCCTGCTATGATAACTTTGAAAGTGTCATGGATGATGTGTTACGGAAGCTATGCCAACAAAATAAATCTATAATAGTAGGTGGCGATTTTAATATTAATTTACTAGAAGATTCCCTGAATTGCCACAAAATTAAGAATTTGTTCAAGTCATATAATCTTGCATGCTTATTTTTGGAACCCACCAGGATAACTTTCACGACATCTACTTGTATAGACAATATATTTACAGATATTGTACCAGTTAGAAAGCAAATAATTAACAAATTAACATCAGATCATTGTGGACAATCTATAACATTTGCCATGCAGTCTAAAAAAGTAGGTAGAAAGGAATTGAGTGTGGTGCCAAAAACTTTGCGTCGTCTGGAGGGACTTAAGGATAAACTCACAAGTACATTACCATACTTATGCTATAATAACGATCCTAATAAGTTGTACAATTCTTTCTTTGACATGTACTGTACTATATTCAATTCTATCTTTGTCCCTAAGAGGATCTCAGTTGCTGGTACTACATCCTTCAGTGAATGGGCAACCACTGGAATTTATAAAAGTAGAAATAAGCTTTACGAATTATATGAACAGAAAGTAATTAATAAAAATGATGAACAATTTTGTCAATATGTAAGAAATTATTCCAAGTTATTTAAAAAGATTTGTCGTGAAGCTAAGACACTTTATTTAAAATCAAAAATTAAAAACAGTGACAATAAAATAAAAGCAACGTGGGATATTATAAACAATGAGACTGGAAGGGTCAAAATTAAAAGTAACGATTACACTCTTCAATTAAATAAAAAGATATTAAAGTCAGATTTTGAGGTTGCCACAGCATTTGAAAATTTCTTCACAGACATTCCAGTCTCAACCACTAAATCCCTGAACTCGTCCCCTAATGACGCCGAATCTCTATTGAAACAAAATGTCAATAGGTGTAACATTGAATTTAGTTTTAGTTATGTCACTGACAGAGATATTGTAAAAACTTTTAATACCCTTAATTTGAAGAAGACTAGTGATCTTTGGGGCAATTCTGTTGTGATTACAAAATCTATAATCAACACAGTAGCACCGGAACTGGCAATGATTTTCAATAGATGCATTGACTGTGGTGTGTTTCCTGATCAAATGAAAAGTAGTAAAGTAATTCCTTTATTTAAATCAGGTAGCACATCTGACCCCACAAATTATAGGCCAATATCTGTGCTACCCACGTTTAGTAAAATTTTTGAAAAATTAATTCTAGGTCAGCTTCAAATTCATTTTAATAACAATAAGCTGTTACATGAAAAACAATTTGGTTTTACTAGGGGTCGCTCAACTACCGATGCTGGAGTTGAGCTTTTAGATAGTATTTTTGATGCCTGGGAGGAGTCGCATGATGCTTTGGGAGTCTTTTGTGACTTATCTAAGGCTTTTGATTGCGTGTTTCATGAAACATTGATCAGGAAATTACATTACTATGGAGTTAAGAACACTGCTTTGGATCTCCTAACATCATATTTGAGTAATAGGATACAGAGAGTTGAGGTAAATGGAAAAGTTTCTATGGGTTCAGTGGTCACAATGGGAGTGCCGCAAGGTTCAATTCTTGGTCCATTCCTTTTCCTTGTATATATTAATGATTTGCCATACATTATGCGAAATAATGAAGAGATAGTGTTATTTGCTGATGATACATCACTTATTTTTAAACTAAGACGACAACAATCAAATAATGACGATGTAAATAACGCTCTTTTTAAAGTAGTTCAATGGTTTACAGCTAATAATTTACTGTTAAATGAAAGAAAAACAAAATGTATACGATTTTCAAGACCAAATGTAAAACAAGTTAAACCTAACATATGTTTGAATGGAGAAGAGTTGGATCTTATAGATAACACCGTATTCTTAGGCATAACCTTAGATTCTAAGCTACAGTGGGGCCCACATATAGTTCAGTTGTCGAATAGACTTAGCTCTGCAGCATACGCGGTTTACAAAATTCGTCAGTTAACTGATATAGATACGGCCAGATTAGTATATTTTAGTTATTTCCACAGCATAATGTCATATGGCATTTTATTATGGGGCAACGCAGCTGACATTCAAACTGTGTTTGTACTGCAGAAGCGGGCTATTTGTGCAATCTACAGTCTTGGTTCAAGGCATTCACTGAGGGAAAAATTTAAAGAAATTAAGATAATGACTGTCGCATCTCAATACATTTATGAGAACTTGTTATATGTCAGGAAAAATATAAATATGTTTTCTAAATTCAGCGACATTCATAATTTAAATACACGAAATAAAAACAAACTCGTTCTACCTTCAACTAGACTACAAAAAATAAGTAACTCATACAAGTGTCAAAGCATACGTTTTTACAACAAAATTCCAGGCAATATTCAGGAACTAAGTATTAATAAATTCAAAGTATTTATTAAACAGAGCTTGTGTTCAAAAGCTTATTACACAGTTAAAGATTATTTAGCAGACAAAAATGCCTGGAATTGAGTTTAAGAATTATGAATTTTGATATTTTGAAATTAGTGACATGATATTTTTATTTACATTTGTAATACTTATATTTTTACATTTTGACATTTTTAATTTGACATTTGTAATTTTATTTATTTTGTTTTGACATTGTTATTTTATTTATTTTCTTTTGACATTTATAATTACTTAAGTAATATATTATTATTCATAAATTGACATTCAATAATATTTTCTGACATTTAATAATATTTTCTGACATTTTAAATATATGACATTTTATTGTTTAAACTTTTATTACTTTTAACTTATTGTTTGCAACATGTATTTTACTGTGTATTAGCATGTAAAGTTGTGAGTACGATGTGGGCATTATTAAACATATAAACAAATAGTTGTGGCAACCTGTCTGATGGCTTAGGCTGACATGCTTATGCATACACCTTCTGATGGCGTGGAGGCATAGTGATACAGATCGTGCTGGCTCCCTCAATTAAGGTTGAGCCGTACGATTGCTGTTGAATGCGGGCCATCAGTGGGCCGAGTCAGTCAAAAGCGTCAGATAATTTCCTGCATTGTACTTGCATACTAAACCCTTTTTTGTCTGGACTTTAAAAGATGAAGAAAAGACTAAAGAAATTGAAGTGACAAAAAAAAACAATGACTCTGAGTTTGTTTCGGCCTTTCTTCTCAAGAAGTCATTTAGCTAGGAAAAGCCGGCATCACCTAGAATAGGGTTTTGACATGTATAAGTGTTGTAAACAACCAAAATGCAGAAATAAATATGTCTTTATGACTTTATGCCTTCAGCACGGAGTCTGCTGATGTGCCCGGTAACGGCAATATGCTCGCCCCTTATTACGTGAGACCTAAAAAATCATGACGAAATGTGGGTGTAATATTACCCATCATGCAAGTCTATAAAAATATCAGCAGCATTCAGGCACTACTCGTTAGTAGTGCCTGAATGCTTGCTCAACCAAACAGACAAACTATTCAGCTATAAAATATTAAGTATAGTTGTACACACAGGTCACACAACGACCAGTCAAGCTTAACAGTTGCAGTACGATTTTAGTCCTTATTTGCCACGCCATAAGAATGGTGCAAAGGTCAAAGTGTGTAGCTGGATAAGTAGCCGTCTGTACTTTTGCACGTATATATTGGGCAGGTGATAGGTACTGGGGATTAAAGAGGCGTGCCATTTGTATAAAAGCGAAGCATCAATCAAAGGGTCAAACCCAGATCTTGGGCTGTCATGCTTACTCCATTACACTGATACGCTTTTAATATATGTAAGCCATTCATGTGTATGTTATACGTAATATACCTATGGTATAGAATTTAAAGCATGGTAGGTACCTATTCCTTTTTCAAAACATAGAATTCTACCTAAAATACACATGAAATAAGAAATGCTTCAGTCTGAAACGTTTTTGGAGGACAGAGGTACAATTAGAGAAAGAATTCATTGTCCAGCCCAGGTGATCGTTCCTTGCTGGACCATAGCCCGATGTTTCGTATTGTCCTATATTGCCCATATCATCCCATGGGTGTCGTAAGAGCTGACAGAGGGAGCACATTATGCAGAGAACAACACTGTAAGAGAAGGAAAACTTGATACAAACCTTATGCCAACCCGTTTGGCTAGCGTGGTATAGTAGGCCAATTCCTCCTTTCAAAGGAGAGGCCTAGTCAAGTAGTGGAGTGTTAAAGGCTGATGATGATGTGCGAAACTGTATTCAAGATCTTCGTAGCTCTGTTGGATGTCACCACTGTCTCTGTTTCGCTACTGTACGATAGAGGTCTCCTATAACTGTACGTAGCTGTTTCATTTGTTTGACGCCGTCGTTCCGCTACCAAATATCTAAACCGTACCTTTAAATATTAATATTATATTTGTACAGAAATAGTTCAAGTTTATTCGACCGCACAGCCATAAGATTACCAGTCCAATTAAAAGAATCGTAAAGATATAATTTTAATATTTTTACGTCAAAAAGCCTGTTTGTTGAAGAATGTTTTCGGCAATAAAATATCACGCTGAGACTTAAAGGAAAAGAGCAATAACCACTAACGTAATTTAACGCGAATAAAACCACAGGGCCCAGCCTCCTAGTCGTACATAAAACCGAAAATTAAACCATTGGGTTTTGTGTGCTTGCGGGTTAGAACTTAACCATAAGAAACATAGCAGTTTTTATTGGAATCACTTAATGTCTCGTGGTTCCAATGGCAGATGCTGCTCAGCAAACAGTATAGACATTTGCGTTGGTAACAAAATGATACTAGGAGTGAGCATGTCTTTTCTAATTATGGAAAACCTAGTGGTGGCTGACGCTACACACCTGGAACTAAGGTTGGAGAGAGAGGTCGGTTACTCTTTTTCTGCCTCATCCACTCCACCGTCTTCTCACAGCATTACTGCCCTGCAGCAGGAGATGCCGGGGTTCCAGGCAGACCACGACTCCCACATCAGACCTCTTTTAGGTACAGGCTTTTAGGTACGAATGACAGAAGCGAGAGCGCATCCGAATCGAAAGAAAGCTTTGCGATACTGGCCTTATATATTCTAGTCGTCCTTAAAAACATACATTGATATAAATCATAGGTAAAGACACACTATATTATTAAACTCACAGGTTGTATTGAACAGCCAACATGTTCGTAACGCCGTATCGCGTCATAGGTGTATCGCACATAATACGGCTGGGCCAGGCATCCGTGTAATGAAAATTTTATTGCGATGAATTTGCACTTGAATTGATGTGATGAGTTCACGTTAGTGGGTTTTATGACTTTTGTGGGACTATTTATGGTACCTTCGCCATCGTAAGTCGCAATACGACCTTCTATTTCACTTAGTGACCTGGTTGGCACCCGCAGATTGTTATTACATGATATTAAAATGTTTGTGGCAAGTTTCGACTCGTAAAATTGTTATATTTGGAAATTCTTGAAAGTTCATTGTGCTGTAAAATATAAATGTATTTGCAATCACGTGGTTGACTTCTACTAATGGGTCGTAATTTTTTTATTGGATGGGAGCTTTCGTAATTTAATTTTTTTTTGTAATAAAGCCTATACGTAGGTAATTCAATTATTAAGTCGGTTTGTATTTTTTATAAATTAAATATTATTATGGTATTTGTTGACAAGACGTTATCGCGTAAATGAATATCAGTCATTTTTATAGGCTAATATAAAAAAAGCTTATTTGTATGACGAAAGACTGACCAAGCAGATATACCCATAAGGCAAGTGTGAATGAGACAGGATGAAGGGGAAGACCTAGGCGGACGTTCTCTGACCAGATTGGAGACATCCTAAAAACAGGACAGGTTAGAAGTACCCTGAACAGAAGAGCATGCATGAGGAATCTGATGGCAATGAATGAAGTAAGGGAGA
Source organism: Euclidia mi (assembly GCA_944739405.2). Lineage (NCBI taxonomy): Eukaryota > Metazoa > Arthropoda > Insecta > Lepidoptera > Erebidae > Euclidia > Euclidia mi. Next base: position 36,701,821 of record OX123190.2, read on the forward strand.
TATGTCAGGATCGGCGCAAAGGGCGTTCCGTAGTCTCTGCCTGCCCCTCCGTGAAACAGGCGTGAGTCTAGGTATGTATGTATTTATGCTTATTTGTGGGGTATAAAATAAATATAGACAGTGAGTAGACGTCGTTAGTACGTCGCGGCAAAGTACGAAAACAGTAAAAAATTATAAAATCTACGCTTGCCGAAAGCCGCTCTTCCGTCCACTTTCCGGCCACTTAGGACGTAAGTACTGTTTATTCTGTGACTCAGGTCCCTTTAGTCTTAAGGTCTTAGCCCACATAAACGACTCGCCTCACACCTAACCAAAAGAATATCAGTCAAATACACATCGCGCTGTGTGCTAAATGTTACCAATGTAAAAAATACCTAAAGCCCATCATCATCATCCTAGCGCTGTCCCGGTTGCGTTCCTACATCTTGGAGCCCAGGGTCCGCTACTTAAAGCCCATATTTGAATGATAATCTTTTGGTTGGGTGTGAGGCGAGTCGTTTATGTGTACCTTTACTGTGACTACCGCTGATATACACCTACACAGGGTACATTTTTATAAATAAAAATGTAAGCTTGTCAAACATTGGGCAAAGAGACATGTAGATATACCCTTCAAACAAGCATTTACGCCAGTCAAACCTATCTACAAATATCGTAGATATTGTAAGATCTTAACTTTAAGAAATCCGTATTGATAGTAAAAAAGAAATTGTCACCTGAAAATATTTGCTTATAAAGCGTGCGGCGAATGATAGCTGGAATTTTTGCGAAAGAATATTGATAGCAGTTTTCGTCTAATATTAGTCAAACTTCGAATAAACGGGTTTAAGATAAATATATTAAAAAGTTGTATGAAACGTGGGTAAAGATGAAACATGGCACGTTTTACAGTGCTTTGCAAATGTTAAACTATTAACGCGGCTTTTAAGTATTAATGCAAAATCAATCACTGCCTGCTTAAGGCGCTAGGCCTCGAAAATGTATGCCCTTTTTGATTACAGATTGCGAAGCAGTGAGACACACCAGCAAAGTGAAAATGTTATATATGATTTATCAGGTCTTTATCTAGGGACTGCTCGGACAGATACACGATTAGAAGATTTTCTCTCGATAGAATTATAATTTGAAAACATGCTTTCTCTAAATATTTTCACAGTTATTTAAAAACATAGTCAACTTTTCGCCTTGAAATTGCTACTCACCGAAAGAAGAGCTAGTTTATTAGGCACTGGTCGAACGATTTCTTTATTGTCCGTTCTCGTGTTTCTATCCCTCGTATTGTTGCATTGCGAACGTGGCTGTTAATGTAAATATAACCATTCAGTAATTAACTTCTATTTTGACGTTCATAAGCGTGACATCGTAACCTTCATAAATAAATAATTTTAATTTGACTTTACCAAATTACAGATATTAAATTTATGCTTTATAAAATTATTGTTTTATGGAGTGACCAATGTTCCGATAGACTTTAAACGAATTAATATGGCCCATTCCTTTGTGCGGTCGGTTTCGGACAGCCTGTTAAGGTGGGTGGTTCAATGACATTACGTTCCGTGGTATGAAGGCTGTCAAAAGCAAGCCCTCTGTAAATTGTGTCGACGTTTCACTATTTCCAATTTCATTTTACTAGATTACGCCTATCTATATATCAAGATCCATAGATCAATTTTGCATAAAAATATATATATTTTTCAGATATTTATTGCTAGATTGTAAATTAAGATTTAAGATTAAGTGATTGGTATTCGTTGCCTGGTAAACAATGTACTTTTTAGGTATTTTATTAATGGCGATCGAATTTCAGGTACGCCGATAATACTACTACTACTGGTAACCCCAACTGTCGGACTATGAGATTCGATTGACCATTTTATAAAAGACAACTCAATACACCTTTTTGCTCAACCCAGTAATCTAGACCTTACCAACGATCCCTAACACTACCGAAGTGAAAAATAAAACCTCGAAATAGGTAAGACGAGACACAAGGATTGATAACATGAATCAACGTTCTATAAATGATACGGACTTACATGGATTAGTGGTGTGCCGGGTGATCCGTAACCTTTGATAACCGAAGAAGAAAAATATCTGTATCCGTTACTTTTAGCGGAGCATGAACAGATTTTTTGCAATGATAAATTTAATTAGTTTTTGCACAGAATTAAAAAAAGAAACAGTATCTTTTTTCGATCTTTAACGTATTGTTAGCGCCATTATGTTCACGTGCACCTAAATAAGTCAGTAAAAGTGTTGAAATCCGTATTCTTAAATCTACGGTCTCAAATCGTTCTGATTCATATACGGCTATAGATTTTCAAACCACCGGGCACTTCACTAGTACGGACCGATCGGCCTTTTACCGTCTCGGAACAAGTAGCATAATTTAACATCAACGTATCACAAAATTGGCCCATTTACGTCAAATCAAAATAAAAAGCTAGACAAATAGGGAGCACTTGAGCGAAGGTCACGTTGCGATAAAATGAGATAGAAGGAAAGGGAGTTATATCGTATCTTTGAGTTCGTATATATACGGTATTTTATTTAAAGATGGCAATTGAAATTGGAATGGTTTATTTGCGATGACGTGAATGCACCTATATGCAAATGATTGACTATTCTTGGAAGTATAATCAATACTCAATACTTTATTGCATTCCATAATTACAATGAGGTGTTAAAAATAGGGGCAGTATCAATTATGGACCCTGTTGGGCACAGCAGTTTTTATTAGGAGAGAGGAGGAGGAGGATTTTAATAATGATATTTACTTACTAATTTGTCTATATCTTACAATATATGTATGCTAACTATTTTTAATATTATTATGTCCTCAAAATGCTGTTTTAAGATTAATTAAGCTTATTTATTATATTTACGAATTTATTCAATTATTTTTGGCATAATAAGTTAATATTATACTTTGTGTGTGTATAAATAGACTAAAGGGATTATTTTGGGTTATTTTATGTTACATGGTGTTTTGTCATTAAAATATTCATATTCATGTGTTAAGTGGTTATTGGAAGTAACGACGTATGAAACTGCTAACGATAAGCTTGGCAGATACTGTAGTAGCCAACGCGATGCTTGCAATTCTCGAGTGACGAGTGTTTATGACCCGCTTAAGAGATGGTTTCAGTATGAGCGGTAACATATTCTGGGTTATTATTATTACCTACTATTAAATAAAATACTGTCATAATTGGAGACATCCTAAAAAAGGACAGATCATAAGTACTTTAAATAGAAGACCATGCATGAGAAACTTCATGAGGGTGTAGGAGGTGCTAGGGAGATAATATTATGTCAAGAACGTTGCAAATGGCGTTCTTTAATTCTTTAATTCTTTATTGTACACAAAAAATAAAACAAAAAATACATGAAACGAGTAAAAAATAATAACTAATTAATTTTGTATACAAAGGCGAGCTTAACTCAACACTGAGTTTTCTACCAGCAAACCTTTGAGACTGGAGATTTGATTTTAGAGCTAAGAGTAATCTTAGTGTACAACAAAAATAATAATACTAATAAAAAATATATATATATAGGATACCAATAAATATATATATATATAAGTTAATAAATAAACTACATATAATATTATATATATGTAATATATATAATCTAAATATATATACATATACATATATATATATATATATTTAAATCGCGGAAGACTTCTTGCGTCATTTCAAAGTCGAAACTTATGGCGTCCACCACTGTCAATGAGATTTCAATTGTTATTTGTGTGAATATAGGTACACTTTAGTCATGTGAATTCAATTATCAACAAGAAATTTTGATTAAACACGAAATGAAGATATTCAATTTCAAATAATTCTCGCTGGTTTCTGGCGTCCGTTCATGATGGAAATAATGTGACGCCCTGTATATTTCTGAATATGTTCTATGTGTATTACAGATTATCCTACATCCATCTAAATTTAAGTTTATATCGGATCCGTATATTTTCCTGTATTTAATATAAGCATTCCATTAATAAAATGAGTTCCTACTACATTAGAGGTTATATTGATACCGAATATTTTTTCGGTATATAGTCCATATATTGTGTTGAGAATGCTGCTTCCTCCTAAACTGATATATTTGTCGATACCGTACACTCTCGTGTTCCATCCGTAATGAGCGTTTCGAATGGTACCTACCATTAGTTGCCATATTTGATCTCACAACTATATACTGAAGAACTGTTGCCCAAGTTGTTGTTCTTTTTACATGTAATGTTTTTGTTGAAATCTTTCTTCTTTTTGCTAGTGATGGTCTTTATCAAACATCTCTCCTCATGGGGTGTTATTCTACCCCGCACCCCACCGTGACCTCCATCCGTTAACCTCCATCCCTACCCCATCCGTGGCCCCATCCGTGAACCCCTACCCTTGCCCTCATCCGTGAACCCCTACCCGTGCCTACACCCGTGAACCCCCACCCGTACTCCCACCCATGAGTTTACACCTGCATCCCCACTTATGTACTCCACCCGTGAACCCCCCCGTGCCCTCACCAGTGAACCCCCACCCTTGTCCTCATCCGTGAACCCCCACCCATGTCCTCACCTGTGAACCCCAACCTATGCCCTCCACCCGTGAAACCCCACCTCCCGGGCCCCGACTTATGCACTTCCACCCGTGCTCCTCGCCGGTCCCTTCCCGGTGCTTGCCCAATCCCTACCCTGATCCTACCCTACGAGTACTTCTAGATAGCCAAAAATATTTGAATCTAGTAGGGACATAAACTGAATTCCGAATTCTAAACCGCAAAGTTATCTTGGTGGAGTAATTAATACCTAATCCACGTACTACAAAGGTTCACAAACTTATTTGTGTAGATTCTAAAATATGAAAACTAGACCAAAATTAAAAAGGTACATTTGTTTGAATTTTTCCTAAAGGTTTAAGGTTTTTTTTTAGTTTTTTAGGCTTAATGATAATGATCATCAAAATTACAAGCTTGTACCTATGTACATACATACAAACATACATAGACTCACGCCTGTTTCCCCGAAGGGGTAGGCAGAGGCATAATAAACGCCCACTTTTCGCCAGTGTTTTGATCCCACGTAATAGGTGGCGAGCCTATTGCCGCTTATCGGGATATTTTGTTTGCCAGAGCCTCGTCCGTTGATCGGCAGGTGCACCACTTGCAGGTGAGGTTGGCTTGGGACCCTAAGTTCTTGGTGGGAACCCTATGCACCTGTTGTACCTATGTCTGCTAGAAATACCTTAGAATTTTATGAAGACCGTTGAGTGAGTGTGACAATCAATAATTTTAAAGTACTAGTTCGATTTGGATGAAACTCTGTAATATATTTTTCATCCCTTCTATTCGAAAAGTGTCGCTTTGTCCTCTTTTAGTTGGAGCAAAATAGCTCTTTTCTGTTAAGCACTTTTTAGCGGACGGAAAAGTGATTTGAATTTGGAACGTATATCATTCATAGAAATCGAACGTAAATTGTATAAATAACTGGCTGGTACGTGTTGGCTGCACGGGCGTGACCCGCGCTAAGAAAAAAACAGCGCGCGAATTACGACTCTGTTCTAGTAATCAGTAGGTACATACTTTATTGAATTTTGCAAAAATAATGAGTTCTACGTCGGGTTGTGAAAGAGGAAAATATAAATTTGTAATTGTTTTAACTTATATTCACACGTCTAATTGTATTAAATATATTCATTAATTACATAACACCGTCTCTTATTTATTTTCTCATAGAAAGGGGATAGAAAGTAGAGTATATGACTCGAGAGCAAATTATTTTTCCCTCGGGCAATGTATTTTGAACCCCTCGCTGCGCTCAGGATTCTACGTTAGAATCCTGAGCTGCGCTCGGGATTCTATTCTAGAATCCTTCGCTTCGCTCGTGGTTCAAAGTAGCGCCCTCACCGTAAAAATACCATTTTGCTCCCTTGTCATACAATCTACTATTATTATAAAGATTTTCTCTTGATAATGAAATGTTCAGATGTCTAGCCTTATCCAGAACGAAGTTACAGAGACTTGAAAATGGCCTGAATGGCTTCGGTAAAAGTAAAATAACGACTAAGCTTTTTTACTCGACTTTTTTGGGTTCAATGCCGTGCACCCTGATTAAATACAAGCGTTATCCAGGACAAAAAAAGCTTATTATAGTCATAATTGAGTCGGCATTCTTGTTCTAACCATATCGATGTACTACGTACTGCCTGATGTTAAGCAAATATGCTGTCGAGGTTGTAGCACACTGACGCAGAAGATACCTGCCTACCTATTTACTCAAGATTGGATAACCTTCTTCTCGCGTCGGTTTCCTCAATGCTGAGGGTCGTGACCACCTCGTGGAAACAGTCTATTGCGGACCACTTCCTGCCATCTATTTCTATCTGCTGCTGAGTGGAGAGCGATCCGCACGACTCTTAACACCACGGTACACGATACCGTGGTGTTAAGAGTCGTGCGGATCTGGTCGATCCAACGTATCGGGCTTCTGCCCCTCGGTCTTTTTACTTCCACTTTGCCGGTGATTATTAACTTTTCCAAGTTATCACTGTCTTTCCTCGCAATGTGCCTGAAGTACTTTAGAACTCTGCGCAGGCAGATAGTGGAAAGCCTCGTCTGGATCTTGAGCTCCTGTATGATCGATACGTTGGTGCGGTGTGCTGTCCAGGGGATGTACAGCATCTTCCTCCAGCACCACATCTCGAAAGCATCAGTGCGATCACGGTTATCTTTCTTCAAGGTCCATGTCTCTGCACCATTCAAGAATATGGAGAACACCAGAGTGCATACAAGATTGATCTTGGTTTTCAGAGAGATATTCTTGACATATCTTTGACAGCAGTGCCATGGCTCCTTTTGCCATCCCGATCCTTCTTCGCACCTCAGATTCACAAAAACCATTATTACTATTGCTTGAACCCAGGTATATAAGGCTGTTAACCGTCTCTAAATTGAGTGACTCAGTGGGCTCAAGCTTGCCTGTGCGATCTATGACCATGATCTTCGCTTTGGACCTGTTTATAGAGAGACTAGTTCACTGCTGATGCGCTCCATCCTATCCAGTAAGGTGATCATCTCGGCGTCATCTGTCGCTAGCAAGGCGGTGTCGTCTGCATAACACAAATTACAGATTATGCGTCCACCAACGGTGATGCCTCCCTCCCAGCTATCGCAAGTGCGCCTCACTATATATTCACCGTTTATATTGAATAGGATGGGTGAAAGGACGCAGCCATGTCAAACTCCTTTTTCAAAACTGAATGGTTTAGATTTTGTACCGTCAATCCTCACCACACTTTGGTTCTTGTGATATAAAGATTGCAGAAGTGCAATCAAGTGATGTGGTACACCCAGTTCTGATAAGACCCACCATAGAAAAATTATGTATGTACGGATTTGGTGAACCAATCTACAAGTGGATAAAATCATACTTAAGCTATCGTGACTCCAAGGTTGTATTGAATGGCTTCAAATCATCCACACGCTCCATAACTTCAGGAGTGCCTCAAGGATCACACTTAGGGCCATTATTATTTAATATGTTTATCAATGACCTGCCGGACTGCTTTCACCCCTGCTCTGCTATTCGCATATTACCTTAAAATCTTTAAGCCTGTAGAGTCATTTAATGAGGCCCTACTTCTCCAGAAAGATCTGGATTCGTTGTCTATATGGTGTCATAACAATGGTATGCAATTGAATCCAAATAAATGTCAGTTTATGAAGTTTACTCGTGAGATTGACCAAATAACATCAAAATACTCGATCAACGGCGTAGAATTAAATGAATGTGATTGTGTTAGAGATTTAGGCGTTTTGTTAGACAAAAAGTTAACCTTTGTACCTCATTTGGAAATGATCATTAGGAAAGCATCTAGATCACTGGGCTTTATTGTAAGATATGGAAAGGATTTTCGCAAGCCTCATACAACATTTTTGTTATAAGTACAATAGTTTTGTGAGAAGTCATTTAGAATACTGTAGTGTAGTTTGGCGACCGCATTATGCTGTTCATATTTTAAGGCTAGAAAAAATTAAAAAAAGATTTCTGTGGCACTTGTCGGCTGTCGCCCACGCGTTTCCCAAGAATGATTTCTTATCAGGATAATCTTAAAAATACAGAATGGAAACACTTGAAAAGAGAAGAAAATATTTAGACCTGGTTTTCTTATATAAACTTGTCCGCAACAAAATTGACTGTATACAACTCCTTCATAGAATAAATTTTAGAGTGCCATACAAATATCCTAGAGTATAACATCAGTCTCCTTTATCCGCCACCCAGAAAAACTGTTTCAGGCTCTACCTCTCCTGTCCCTCGCATGTGCAAGCTACTTAACCTCTGCAATCACGATGTTGATATATTTGCTGATTCTCTTACTAAATATCGCAAAACTATAAAATGTAATACTTTCTTATAAAGGTATTTCTGTATGCTTGACAAATTTTTGTATCAGGAAAAGGTATGCTATGTAAATAAAAACAGAACTGTAATCCGTACTTTTTTTAACTTGTTATTAGTAATACTTACTTATGTTTTTTATTGTAAGTGTAAGTGGTGTTTGCTTATAATTGGATGTAACTGTTACTCTAAATCGTAAGATGTTTATAATATTTGCTTGTATTACTGTTACAATTGTTAGCAAACCTAAATAAATAAAAATAGACAGTCCCACTTGACACAGTCAAATGCCTTACTATAGTCGACGAAGCACATTATGACAGGTGTGTCGAACTCATAGCATTTTTCCACAATTTGCCTGACGTTTAATATTTGTACACGCGTGCCTTTTCCCTTGACAAAACCGGCCTGTTCTAGCGGGATCTGCCAGTCAAGATAATACCAGACCCGGTTGTTTATGATGTCTAACAGGATTTTGCTTGCGTGACAAATTAAAGCGAGTGTGCGATAATTATCACATTTTTTGGTTGAACATTTTTATGGGCCTTGGGCCAATTGCCGTTCCACTGTACGTGGTTGCAGATGTTGTGCAGTGTGTCAACACCTTTTTCACCCAGAGCCTTCAAACTTTAGCTGTAAATTTATCCAGACCTGGCGCTTTGTTAGTTTTTAACGATCCAATGGCCGTTACTATCTCCGATCGTAGGTTGTCGGGTTCCAGGTGCAATTAAGCCCATATGGATAACCTAGACGTCTGAATGTTTAATACCTAACTAAGAGAATATCGTATGACGAGATACATTCATTTAAATCATACTAGTAGTTTAAGAATTATATTGCAAGTCAAAGTTATTTGATTTATAATCCACTTAAAGAAGGAGGTTATCAATTCGACTGTATGTTTTTTTGTATATTTATTTCGCGGATTACTTTGCCAATAAGGAACCGTTTTCAATGGTTCTTTTTTTTATAGGTCATACTTCAATGTTGGTCCCTTTCAAATTTTACCGAAATGAGCTGAGCTGTTTTTGAAAAATTAAGAATAATTAAAAAAAATATATATATACTACTCAAAACAAAATAAGGGCCACTATGATTTTTTGCTGTACCATGAAAACGATAAAGACAATTGTTTAACTTATGTAATTACAAAATAATGTTATTGGTTATAATTTTATAGGCTATAGGTTATAATTTTATATTGTTTAAAATAATGATCAGGAATCGTTTTTAAGTCCATAATGAAATTGGCCATATTGAATGAAAAACATGAACAAAAGAAATCACCGAAAAAATACAAAATACTGTTCTTGTCACTTTTGTTTCTTCTCTTTAGTAACGAGTATGTATGTCCTCTTCTCTTAGCAATACACTCCAGAAGCCTTGTGTGCATACTCTGGATCAAATTCCTCACTTTTTCATCTGGAATCTCCTCCCAGGCACGTTTTAAAGCGTCAATCAGCTGCTGTTGATTGTAGACCCCTAGCTCATTCACTCTTAACCTTCGTTTCAATTAGTGCTACAATTGCTGGATTGGAATTAAATCCGGACTGTTAGCTGGCCATGGTAATTGGCCATGGTCTTGCTTCAGGATGAATCCAGGCCCCACTTGCTGTGCAAATGGGATCACTTGAGGCCTGATGACATCCTCGATGTATCGTTCAGCCGCTCGCCGCGTGGTCTCCACACCCTAACACGCCAATCATCATTGAAAAAAATTATTTTGCATTCGTCTGTAAAAAGCACCTTGCCCCACTGATTAATCCCCCGTTCAAATACTGACGCGAGAATCTTAAACGGTTTGCACGTTGAACCCTGGTCAGAGGAATCAGAACAACTCGTCGTCTTGACATTTGCTGGTCTTCGTGCAATCGATTACGTATAGTTTGATCACTGACACGGATACCCGTTGTCAGCCGTAGGAGGTGTTGTAACTTACGGCCCGTAACTGTACAATCACGACGAGCACTTAGTTGGATGTACCGATCCTCGTGCGCCGTTGTTACATGAACTCTAAATGAACCGGGTCTCCTGGCAGCACTGCCGGTCTCTTGGAAGCGATTCCATACATTTTGGACAGCTCTTCAAGAAAATCCCAACTGCAAACCCACGTAACGATGAGAACGGCCTTCTTGAATCATAGTAATGGCTCTGGTTGCCGTAATTGTATACATGTGCCTTCGTAATGGTGGCATGATTAACGCGAGATGATAAATGAATCAATTAAAATTGAAAAGTAAAACTTTTGTCCTAAAATAACCAAGACAAGTTAAGAAGACAATCGAAGAAAAACTTAAGAATAACATTTAATTATTTTTTCTTGAAATGACGACCAATACTTTTCAAATTAGGAACACGAACACCAGCATAAAAGAGATCAAACACCAAAGAGTTCGTAATATCAATAAAATGCTACTTATCAGTCACTTTCAGTTTACTAAAGTGGACCTAAATGTAAATAAACTAGTGGCCCTTATTTTGTTTTGAGTAGTATATATCAACTCGAGTGAACTATTCGAATTTTGTACACGATTAAAATCGGTGGTGTGCCATCTTTGGTGAAAAATAATTAGTCACCGACAACTGACCCTCTCCCTCACGATCATCATAACAGGTTAAACGAGTAAAAAAATATATAAAGACAACCAGTGGATATCGGGCGAGGCATCAAGGGAAGCAATCAGAAAATAATAAGGGACGTACAGGCCGCGCCACACAAGTTGGTGAATGTGAAGTTAGCTACAAGCTGCGCAATATCCAATCCTGACTGAACCTCACATAAAGCTGCGCGTTGATTGGATATTGCGCAGCTTGTAGCTTATTTAACATCCGCTAACTTGTGTGGCGCGGCCTATAACCAAGGTGGCATCAAGGGAAGTAACCAAGAGCCATCAAGGGGCCCAACTAAGGAAGCATCAAGAAGAAAGGAATTGTATCGGTAATACCATCAAGCTTTATTTTTGCCGAGTGAGCCGAGAGTATTAGTGCCGAGATTAAGTACAATATTAAGACCATAATCATAAAATTACAAATATTTTCACGATTCAATCAAGTCAATCAAGAACACTAGACATATTTTTGTTGTAAATTTGACCCAAACAAACAAATAAACTGGTCAAGCTAAAAAAACCGTAAAATATGCGTAAAAAAATTTGAGGTAAAAAGTAGGTTTTCTTACAAATGCACCCTTTTACTTAAAGAAGGAATGTTGTTACATCGTTTGACAGATATGTTTATTATTGTCGATTATATGTAAAGCTTTTGTTGATAGCTTTACCTAATCCAGCAAAAAATTGTTTTATTGAAGGAAGTACGAGTTACGTAAACAAAACATACTCTACATTTCTTGGTATTTTTTCAAGAAATATAATATTTACTCTCAGCTTACAATATGATTACAAGTTATTTACTTAATAAGTTATTTACTTAAAAATACTCATTTACCTATTACCTATTAATCAATTTAATTGAACTTTATGATAATAGTTACTTGCAAATGAAAGTAACCTGGCACTTCTTTTCATGTTGCTGGTTATTTTACTTCCACTTCACACCACAAGTGTTTTTGCATCCGCCCCGGCTGGCTAGTCAAAACGGTGTAAACAAAATTACGCTGCGGGCCTCTAACAGGTTGCAACCCGCGTGCTAACTCCGCCCCCTCACGCTAGCCATCTCCGTATTTGCGCCGTTTTGTTGGACGCAATTAAATCGCTAATTAGAATCGATAAAAACTTTTTATTATACTGAATAAGAATTACGGAAGCAATATTATCGGCATGATGTATGTAACCAAAATAATGAATATACGCCATTAATATACATCTCTCAGTAGCGGCCTCTAAAATTCGCGCGGCTCACTGCGGAACTAAAAAATACGCCGAAATTCACTCTCGTGACAAAACTACGTCCATGCCAATATTTCACCCATGCATTGTACTGATCTTTTGATGGCTCCTGGCTGAATTTGAGAGATGGTCAATCTTGCGTCCGTATACAGGAAGCAACAAGTCAGTTGGACGCAACATCATCGGTAAAACCCGCCATGTAGGACGCAACATCAACATGGGGATGTAATATATATATATATATATATATATATATATATATATATATATATATATATATATATATATATATATATACATATTATTCATATAATACTTCTAATACATATGTGTTATATTTATATCGATAGATAGTGCCTCCTAACATTCACCTTAAACACTGCCAAGGACGGGCTAGCGCGAATGTGATGCGGCAAAGCATTCCACAGGCGGACAGCATAGACGGAGAAAGAATGGTCGTACACAGTGGAGCTATGAGGAGGGGTGCGTAAAAGAAGAGAGGTGGCTAAACGACAGGGCTTCTCCCGCGGAATAAGAAATTCAAACCGGTCACGAAGGTATGAAGGTGAAGTAGTAGGATTGTGAAGAATAGTGTAAAGAAGAGAAAGAATGTGAGAATCCCGGCGCCGGCGAATGGGCAACCACTTCAACCTAGCTCGAAATTCCGACACATGATCATACTTTCGAAGGCCAAATATGAAGCGGATACACAGATTCTGCAGGCGCTCGAGTTTGTTTAAAAGTTCCTCCTTTATATCAAGAAAGGCGACATCTGCATAGTCTAGAGTTGGAAGTAGGAGAGATTGCGCAAGTGTTACCTTAGTATTGAAAGGCAGGAATTTTTCGAGACGCTTGAGAGAATGGAATGTGCAAAACACTTTTCTGCTTACTTCTGCAATATGTGCTTCCCAGGACAGATTCGAGTCAAGAAGCACACCGAGATTTTTCGCATAGTCTAATCTAAAATGTGTACATTGGTGTTGCGAGATATAAAGAAAACGAGCGGTATGCTTTTGTAATTACAGCATGTGTAGTAATAGAAAATTGGCTGATGTGGTGCCGCATACACAGCGACAATATTGATTGCACTAGAAACATGACTGTGATGCAATAGTAAAACAGATTAAGATTGTAAGATGACGCATATGCATTGGCTGCTAAACGTTTTGTATATAGGTATATCATCATCAATACGAATAAACGATTTCAAAGAGCTGCTAGTGATGGGATGGTAGTTGAGACTTTTCCGCCGGCTGTACACCAACTAGGTAATTTGGGAAGCGATGGTACCTACAGTAACTTGAACCGAAATATAGTTACCTAACCTAAAGGCGGAATGAAGTGTTTTCTATTTAGTGGCGCTCTGGAAAGTTCTTGCTTGTGCAGAAACGGCGTAGTGTGCAGTAGCAGACGGTAAAGGTAGAGGTGAAGTATTTCGCATTTTTTTCAGGCTATAGACAGAGAGACACACTATTATATCTAAGAATCACATTATACTCCTACTCACTCCATACTTCAGACCGTCTCACCACACATTCTACTCAGTCTAGTCAGAAAGTAATTAATACTCATATTAAAAATCTACAATATTTTGTCAGTGATATTTACGTTGCCACCTGAATTGGCACAGCCTCTTAAGAGTTATTCCACCTTATTCTTGTGTGTTGTTATGCCTTACACTCCTTACATACAGCAGCTGTGGGCCCTGGAGATAACGATTACATACAAAACCAGCTTTTCTGAAGAGTCCCATCGCAAAATGTATACACTCCCTTTTAGGCTTATCTATAAAAATATATTTAATCCATAAAAATAATACTTGCCATAAAAATATGACGAAGATCCGAACAGTTTCAGAAAAGTGTTAAACTGGTGCGTCAACGCCATGAAGTAGATATTGAGTTATGTTCAACATATTTTTGCCACCTTTATACTTACTTGTCAATATTACTGGCGGTACACGAGCATGTTTTAACGATGTGACACATTCCCAATATCACAAGGATACAAGTAACTAGATATTTTAGCGACAAAACTCTTTCCATAACCCTGAAAGTCGATATCCGATCAAATATTTATATGAAGTTCAATTAATTCTTTTCCCGATAATGTAAACAACTATTACGGTTTCTTTCCAAGAAGGAAAGAAAGGATATATGATCAAAGGCCGAGAGCACACCGAGCACACTACAGTGGGTAGTTGTGTGATGGTAATCTCATACAAAATAATTTAGCGGGTCTTAATCGCGTTAACTTAACTTATTTAAGGTATATATACCTATTTGTTTCCGACGTTTCGCTCGTCTTGCACCGAGCTTGGTCGCGGAGAGACTGATGAGAGCTCAGCGCCGTCTTGTGGAAGTGCGGGTTTCGGCACCTACCCTCACTTGGTCTTTATTTAAGTTCGCCATGTCGGTACTCCGACACACTACACTAATGACGTCTACACACTGTTGAGATTTATCACTGCGCGGCGATGTTTACATTTGCTGATGACTGGATTCCAAGTAGCCGATAATCTATATCCATCCTCCCGGTTGAAATTGTTATATTTCTTGATTTCTACCGCTTCACGTACTATCCTGGAGTAATAGTGACGATCGGTGGATAAGACTTGTGGTTGATGCAGTTCTATCCAGTGGTTCGGTCCAGACTCCAACAAATGCTCAGCTATCGCCGACTTATTAATATGTCGGTTTTTTTAACGAAGTGTCGTGACAACGAAGTGATACCCATAGGAGTGCGCATTAAACCGCGCAAGGACATTCCTTATTCCGAAGGCATTCTACAAAATGCCAGTGTTCGACTTTTAAGACAATTAATACGCAATTGTCGGTACAAGCTAGGTGTTGTAGAGTGTGACCTATTTAAAGTGCAAACAGAGTGTAGTGAAGTGCTTTCAAACAGTGACTTTAACTTGTGCGAGCGTATAACGTATAACTAATCGAGCCGCATTTATGATCTGCGTACAAAACGGCACAAGAAAAGTTTGATAAATTGATAAACCATCGTGAGAGGTTAACCGGCAGAAATGGACATCCCACCCAACAGCAAACGGTTATCAATTTATCAGATCAGGTTATTGATAGCGCTACACAAAGCGTGTTGGTGAAGGGATTAAATTATGCTTTGACACCTAAACGGATTCCATATGAAAACGTCATAAGTAGCATAGAAGAGGTTATAACGCGCAACAAGTTACCGTCTAACGATGCGGATACACTTAGACAGGATGTTGCCGTTATTTTACGTAAGTCTAAGCCACCTAAACCCAATACTACTGCAGAAGAGCGTCAAGCACTAAAAACGCTGCGTGACAACACGAATATTTTAGTGCTAAAGGCCGACAAGGGAAACGCCACTGTGGTAATGAATACTTGTGATTATGACAGTAAGATAAGGAATCTGTTAAGTGACACATTAGTATATAGGGCTGTGTCATATAACCCGACCGCCAGAGTGACAAAACGCATTCGAGCCTTAATTAGGGATCATAAAAGCTTATTTACGGAAGAGGTATTTGAACGGTTACATAAACCTCACATTGTGCAGCCGCCTAAGATGTACGGATTACCTAAAGTACATAAGACTAACGTACCTTTGCGACCGATTGTGAGTCAAATAAATTCACCTACATATGGTTTGGTGAAACACATAAGCAAGGTACTAAAACCGTTAGTAGGCAAGACGCACTCTTTCGTAAAGGACTCTCGCCACTTTATTGAAATCATCAAGAGCATGAAAAGGGAACCGGACGAGGTGATGGTGAGTTTTGATGTCGAGTCACTATTCACCAATGTTCCTATTCAAGATTGCCTTGACGTCGTAGAGAGAAAATTAAGGGAAAACGGTCTGTCTAACGAATACATCGTTCTACTTAGGAATTGCTTGGATGGAAACTACTTCCTATATCGTGGACAGCATTACCTCCAGATCGATGGAGTGGCTATGGGTAGCCCTATAGCACCGGTAATGGCCAACATCTGGATGGATTGACACTTTGAGGAATCCATAGACATGCAGGCGTCAAATGTGAAACTATGGAAAAGGTATGTCGACGATATCTTTTGCATCATGAAGGGTAACAAGCAGAACGTAGAACAATTCGCAGACAAATTGAACTCCATACATCCGAACATCCGATTCACTTTCGAAATAGAGGTAGACGGATCGTTACCCTTTCTCGACGTTAAAGTGACAGTGAGAGATAATGATACCCTTGGACACACTGTGTATAGGAAACCGACACACACCGACAGGTATCTCAACGCGAACTCGCACCACCATCGGCGGCACTTGCATTCCGTTGTGTCCTCGTTAGTGAACAGAGCATATGACCTATGTGACCCTGAACAATCAAATAGTGAGCTATTACATGTTCGGGAGATACTTAGGTGCAACGGATACAAGAAAAACATACTCCGTCGGAAGAGGAATGAGCGTAAACCTGAAGTAAGCAGAGTGCCCGCTTACATGCCGTTTCTAAAGGGAGTGACGGACAAATTTGGAACAGTACTCAAGAAATACTCCATCAAGACTGTATACAGTCCGCTCTCTAAGATAGCACACAATCTGCGTACCCCAAAGGTTGTCATTCCTCTCCAAACACCTGGCGTCTACAAAATCGATTGCAGCTGTGGAAGTTCATATATCGGGCAGACTAAGCGTACAATCGCTGAAAGAGTGAAAGAACATATCGCAGCTGTAAAAAACCGACATATTAATAAGTCGGCGATAGCTGAGCATTTGTTGGAGTCTGGACCGAACCACTGGATAGAACTGCATCAACCACAAGTCTTATCCACCGATCGTCACTATTACTCCAGGATTGTACGTGAAGCGGTAGAAATCAAGAAATATAACAATTTCAACCGGGAGGATGGATATAGATTATCGGCTACTTGGAATCCAGTCATCAGCAAATGTAAACACCGCCGCAGTGATAAATCTCAACAGTGTGTAGCCGTCATTAGTGTAGTGTGTCGGAGTACCGACATGGCGAACTTAAATAAAGACCAAGTGAGGGTAGGTGCCGAAACCCGCACTTCCACAAGACGGCGCTGAGCTCTCATCAGTCTGCGCGACCAAGCTCGGTGCAAGACGAGCGAAACGTCGGAAACAAATAGGTATTTATACCTTAAATAAGTTAAGTTAACGCGATTAAGACCCGCTAAATTATTTTGTATGATGTATACAAATCGCGAAAGTTTAAAATTGATGGTAATCTATCTCAGCCGATAGTCACCTTATTAATGACGTTGAAAGACAAACGTATTGGATGTCCAATAGCACAAACATTGCGTTGTTTGCGTGCCAAGCTGTTCAGGTTCTATAAAGCGGGATGATGTAAACACCCCTTTACAATAACACTCGTGGAAATGTGAATGACTAGATGTGCCTACTTTGCTTTTGTAACTAATTTTGTGCCATTAATTTTTTAGGACACGAATTTGATGTAATAAATTTCGTCATTGGTAGACTTTGTATTCAACTGTAAGGTTTACATATTATACATCTATATATGTCAATGTTTACTTGCCTAATCAACATCAGCAATCAAAAGTTGACGACATTGTATGACAGTATTTATATTACTAGTTACTTCTGCTGTTTTAGTGAAAATTATGTGGCAGCTGCTAGAAATAAAATATATGTCCTTTCTTTTTTCTTTTCTGCCTTCTGTGGGATTCTTCTTCAGGCGTTCGGGTCTTATCCACTAAAATCTCCGCGGTGTTCGTCGCAAATCCCGGTAGACATACTTTGCCGGTGCTTGCAGTACAAAAGTAATAGTTATGTAGATCTTATAATATAAATACCTACTGGGTACCAACTAACCTTTTGCAGTTAATATTTTGATTTTCATTATTGAGTCCTATTATTTGAACTAAACCATTGTGTATTATTTTACTACTGGCATAAAACTTTAAGCATTACTCGACTTAATATGTATGCGCGGGACTTGTACCTATCATCATCATCATCATCAACCTGTATCAGTCCACTGCTGGACGTAGGCCTCTCCTATGGCGCGCCAATGAGCACGGTCTTCACCTTAGCTCTTCCAATCCCTGCCCGATGCCCTTCGAATATCATCGCCCCACCTAGCTACAGGACACTCTACACTACGTTTGCCGTGTACCTATGACGTCTTATATCTACTCGTAACACTTCAACCAATGTGTTACCGCCACTTCTGGATTCTATTGGTACTTTGAACAACGATATTGCCAATTTGACAACAAACCAACGCCGAAAAACAATAACACAGGTCACACACGTCGCACATAAATATAAAACAATCACAGCACACATGTACATAGATAAATACAAATATATAGATAGATAGCGACAAACACAACATCGGTGTGAGTGGTGTCTGTCCAGTAATTGATGACACGCAATAATTAATCGTTTGTGTGGAGTCTCACGCTCTCCGGACGACGTGGACTCCGCACACTTAAGCCCAGACATACACCACATCACTGCTGATATTGCGCAGCTTCCAGAAATTTCACGTCAAATATTCTCTCAGAATAAACCTCTTTCTATCGAAAGCCACATTCATGCTGGCTGTTAATCAATCATGATACGGAAAATTTGAAAAGGGACATATTTTAAAGAAAATTTTTACTAAAATATGAGCGCATAGCAGCAGTGTGAATCTTTCCTTACGTTGCTCGCTTATGGAACAAACTTAAGATACAAGCTGAATACGCTACGTGGAAAGGGACCCGACAACACATATCTTTTTATTTAGAACAAAATAAGTTTCCTTTTTCTCTGCGACGGATTGATGCGGTCTAATGATCTGGATTTATCGCGCCCTATCTACTGTGTATAGAACCTTTTGTAACATGTCGTTACAAAGTTTTCGCGTATTTCCCGTCAGGTTCAATAGCAACCTACATTTCGAAGGTGTTAAGGGGATTTTAAAACTACTATTCCGGGTGTATTTGAACTTTACTCACTGGTGAACATGTAACATTTTCTTCTCAATTTAGATTAAACGAAAATATTAAAATTTAATATTAAACTAAGTAAGTTTAAACAAGCTTGAGCAATGACATGCAATAGATTCATCAAATATATCTGCTATAAAAATAAAATAATAGCTAGTCTGGCCGTTGCAGTTAGAAAAATAAACAGCAGCTGCCGGGAAGAAAGATGTTTCAATAGGAAAGTAGGATGTCGGCTACTCACTAGATGGACAGATGAACTAGTTAACATGGCGAAAAGCTGATAGCACCAGTATAATTATTTGTCACTGAGGCAAACTGAGAAAATAATTGCGATAAGTGTTATTATAAATCTCGAAAAGTAATATACATAATTTGATGCAGTAATTCTTAAAAAAAAAATTTGATGCCTTTGATCTCGGCTATGCTGTAGGTTAAAGCCACCGCACAGGAAAGATAATCGAAATGCTTTTTACGAATATCACTTAAGTAGTTAGGAAACGTAGGTACAAACAAGTTCATATTTGGCATTACTTAGGATAACGTGAGAAAAGATTTACGCTCCACCTGATCGTATGCGAATTCTATGACCTGTGGGAACTCGGATAACCCGGACGTTTTCAAACCAGTCATTTAACCGAGTTTTCACATTTCATGGAGCAAATGGCTGTTATTAGCGATGCAATTGCACAGTAACTTATATTTGCTATATACTGTAGTAACAATCTAAAGATTAATTACCACAACCTGATTTTGAGAGGAGCTAGTTATTTAAAACTGAGCAATTTAAAGCAGTCTGACTTACAATTCCATATGTCACAAATGTTTCAGGTCTCGATGAAATGGTAAGTACTTGTGTAGGTATACGTCAAACCAAACCTAATAAATATTACCCCTGACTGAAATCACATTCTAAAAATATCCATCCAGTCCCAGATATCGACAACACCTACAAATAATAAAGTCTAAAGCGAGTGCGACTGTCAACCTTAAATGTTTTCATGTCTAGTTTACTCATCAATTATTATAATTAGTTAAATGCCAGCGACTCTACATTTACTTTGATATTTATAGTTGGATTCGGCTAGACATGCCGACCCAATAACTTTGAGAATCAATGGCTATAATATTTTTATAAAGAGCCTACTTTATTAGGTAATTTCCTTTATAAAATCACGATCTATATAAAGTCAGTCTTAAAATGAGTGCGTAAAACATGTTCCAAATAAATGAAGCAACATTTCATTTATAGCTTCTCATTTTCGATCAAACCTTGAATTGACTGTCAAATGCAATTTCCATAAATAGATCACTTTTTATATTAGATCCGTCGGATGAAGACAGCCTTCATAAAAATGGAAAATCGATTTAATGGATGTGTTTGGCAGGTAAGTCTTAATAGAGTTGTCAAGCGACTCATTGGATAATGAATAGGTGTGTAGTAATCCATTACAGTAACAGTAGTCGTGTTGGTACGTTTATAGGATATAAGGAGTGTAATGGATAGTGTGAACACTCCATTATTGCACAGTGAGCGGTGTGCTGTTGACATTTCAACTACAGGGTGTACCAGCAGCTTGTCGCGCTTCACTTCATCGCATTCACAGAACGAAACGTACACGTAACCGAAATGTTTACGAAAACTGGGTCGTTATTTACTACAATTTGTTTTTTATTTTCGTTTCTGTGTTGTTTATGTCTGTGTGAATACTTATGATCTTATGTATCTCTTGGGGAAATATTTTAAATAAATAAATGATAATGCCTGTGATGTGAGACCATATTTAGGATCTACTGGCTGGTAAGGAAGTAGCCATAGTGTTGATGCTGAATACTGTACATCAAGCTATACATGGCGATTGCTGAAATAATAATTATACTAGATGTCTAGAGTTTGAGCTGAGATCGGGTAAGGTTTACAGAGATCAGTGGAAGCGATTAATTCATCCAGTCTCAGTCCAAGGCAAAAGTCCAACATACACTGCGGTAGCACAGCGAATGAATATAAATTCTAATATTAATAAAATGTCTTACCAAATATCTCCTGGTGATGTTCTTGAGTGGAGTCCTGGAGGCAAGCTAGACATACACGAGACTAAATTGGCCAATATTAGCAAGTGAATTATCTTTACTTTACCAGACTCCAACGCAGCGTCTTCAATGCACGATGCAAGTTCACAAGATTTTTCACAAATGTTCAATATGTCACAAACCGTACCGGGAGTCAAAAAAGCGGCAATTTAATAGATTTCACAACTATTCGCGTAGCTACAAGGATGTGCATTTCAAAAGGCGATCAATTATTTTACGTACGAGTCGACAACGTGGTAATTTTTCAACGGAAGACGGAAGTGACAGTTCAGTGTGACCATTGTCAGAAATTTTCAATAGACTAAACAAAATGTTACTCAATCGATCTAATCGATTTGACTTATAATAAAAACTAATTCTATTTCAAACATCCACCCGCCCCGGACCGGCCTACCGGTCCGCTAATCGGTTGGTAGACGTGACAATGTTGCATCCGCTCTCCTCAGAATCGAACCGTCCACCAAGACCTAAGCAAATCGGGGAACTCCATCAGCCCCAGTTACCAAATGAAGGATGCGCCCCCTGCGCCATCTGAGTGGCGGAAGGTTAGCCTCCTTGATCAAAACGAGGTCACCAATCTTGGGTGGATCGGTCTTGTCGGTCCACTTAACGCGTTGCTGGAGTATGTGCAAATATTCCAAGTTCCAGCGTTTCCAAAAGCTCTGAGTAATCCAGGTCCATAGGTCAGGTCTCGTATCAATATAGGGGTACTCAGGCAAGGCGACAAGTGGGCGACCAATCAAAAAATGGCCCGGCGTAAGGGCCTCCAAATCATTCGGATCTGAGGAGATCGGGCACAATGGCCGAGAGTTCAAAACGGCCTCAATCTTACAAAACACAGTTGCGAGTTCCTCAAATGTAAGGACAGATTCACCGATTGTCCTGCGCAAGTGTGTTTTGGCCGATTTTACGGCGGCCTCAAATATACCACCCCAGTGTGGACAATTTGGTGGGGAAAACAACCAATTTATCCCACGTCGGGCAAGCCTATCACCTATATCAGCTTTGTTGGTTTCAAGAAAATTAACAATATCATTCAGATAATTATAAGTGCCCTTGAAGTTAGTGCCGCAGTCAGAACGGATCAAGGAAGGCAGCCCTCTGCGGGATACAAATCTGTCAAATGTGGCTGCAAACGCCTCGGTCGTAAGCGAGGAGACCAGTTCCAAGTGTACGGCCTTTGTGGAGAGACAAACAAAAACGCACAAGTGGGCCTTGACAGTCTTGCTGTTTCAAAGTGTCGACGTTTTCACCAAAAAGGGACCTGCGAAGTCCGTGCCAACACCGTCAAACGTCCTGCTCTCAGTTACGCGATCTGCCGGTAAGTCTCCCATCAAGGGCTGCATGGTAGAAGCCTTGAGCTTATAGCAAGGGATGCAGCGAAAGACTACACTCCGAATAATTCTTCGGGCAGACAAAATCCAAAATTCGCGTTGCAAAATAGCCAACAAGGCATTACAACCAGCATGCGAATTTTTAAGGTGACGGTCAGTTACCAACAAGCGTACCAAATGACCGTCCTTAGGTAACAAAAGGGGGTGACGTGCCCCGTAAGGGAGGTTGGCGTTCTTGAGGCGCCCTCCAACGCGCAAGAGACCTGTATCGTCCAAAAAGGGGTTCAATTTAGAGACAGCTCCCGATAATTTCAATTTCCCTGACTTGAGGATAGCAATCTCCTTCTCAAAGTGCGCCAGTTGCACAGAACGAACCCAAAATGTGAGGGACTCCTGTCGTTCCTGTGGTGAGATAAACGGTGTCAGTCGTTTCTGTTGTGGGTGCCTAAAGTTAAAAACAAAACGCTTTATCCAAGCAGTAACACCTAACAACTTGTCGAGGGAGCTGTAACGATTCAACAGGAAATCGGGGTCGAAGGCGCATTCTACCTTCTCAAGAGCGAGTGTTCGTAGGCCCGGCAAATTAGAAGTATTCAAAACTGGCGTTCGAGGCCAATCAGTTTCTGGTCGACTCAACCATTCCGGACCCCACCACAGCAAATGACCTATCAAACTAGGCGTCAAGCATCCACGCGAGGCACAATCAGCGGGGTTGAGCTCACCTGGCACGTGTCTCCAAACAAGTTTGACTTCGGATTTCTGGATTTGGGAAACGCGATTAGCAACAAATACCTCCAAAGTGTGGACAGACGCCTTCAACCAACAAAGTACAATTTGGCTGTCTGTCCAGGCGTAGGTCCCATCAATACAAATGCTTTTACCCAAAGTACTGGACACGTGGTTCAACAAGCGTACAAGTAGGGCTGCTCCCGAGAGCTCCAATTTTGGAATGGTCAGAGATGTCCGAAGGGCTTGCTCTTTGCCATGATCAGGGAAACCCTCACCTGACCTGAGGCACTAACTGTGCGCAAGTACACCACGGCGGCGTGACCACGTTCCGAGGCGTCACAAAACCCGTGAAGGGTGGCCTTGTACTTCCCGGGAGGAAGGATGGGACGAAGCAAGGAGATCTCGTTGACGGCAGGAAGTGAGGATACAAAGGAGGTCCATTCCTCAACAAGAGCGCCGTGCAGAGGTTCGTCCCAGGTCAATCCTGCTGTCCAAAGCTTCTGCAAGAAGCATTTTGCCCAAAATATGATAGGACAAATCCAACCGTTCGGATCAAAGGTTCTGGCGACAGTAGACAATACGAGACGTTTAGTCCAAGAACACGGCAATTTCAAGTCTACGTTATATGTAAAGATGTCTTGGACTGGTCTGTACTGAACGCCGAGAACAGCCATCATGGCGGGGTTGTCAACAATCTCAAATAGATGTGGATCTTGCTGATGATCCTCTGGCAAGCCTTCCAAAAGCGCTGGTGAGTTGGAAATCCATTTGCGCAACTCATAACCAGCGGAGGCCAAAATACCTATCAATTCGTCCCGCAGGAGGATCGCCTCGTCCGCTGTGGAGGCACCCGAGCAAATGTCATCGACGTAAATATCGTCCTTCAAGATGGCGGAGGCTCGTGGGAAACGTAAGCCTTCGCGGTCTGCGAGCTCCCAAAGAGAACGTATTGCCAAGTAGGGGCTTGACCTTAACCCGTACGTATTAGTATTGAGCTCGTAGACGACCATGGGATCGCGACTCTCTCCAAAGGATCAGCTGGAAGCGACGGTCATCAGGGTGGATAATAGTCTGCCTGAACATCATTTTTATGTCGGCTACAAAGACAACCTGATGTCGTCGGAAGCTGGTGATGACGTCACAAAGGTCCTTGACCAACTTGGGACCAGAATGCAAGCACTGGTTCAAGGATACGCCTGTTGAAGTCTGCGCAGAACTATCAAACACTGTGCGCAGCTTGCCAGTCGATGGTTTCAATACCGCATGATGCGGGAGAAAGTAATGCTCCACCGAACGCCAATCCAAATTTGACACTGACATGTGTCCCAATTGTTCATATTCTCTCATGAACTCAATATACTTCTGTCTGAGCTCCGGATCACGACCCATGCGACGCTCCATAGCCAACAATCTCTTTTCGGCTAAAGGTCGTGACTCACCAAGCGGAGGCCGAACAGACAGGAAGGGTAGCCTCGTAATAATCCGACCAGAACGGAGTCGACCAGTGTTGTTCTGGAAGAACAGCTCGCACTCCTCATGTTCTGGATTCAAACGGGCAACTTGAGGGGGCTCCTCTACCTCCCAAAACCTCTGAACTGCATCAGAGAGAGCAGACCCTACAGCCAACAAATTATCAAGTTCGGGTGGAGGGGGGTCCCTAGGTACAGGTCCCATCAAAGCAAATCCAAATATGGTCGGGATGGCAGTCAAACCATTTGGCACCAAGACCCTTTTCCCACCAATCAAAATTCCACCGAGGACATCAGAGCCAATCAACAAGTCGATTTGTCCCGGTGTGTCAAATTTGGGGTCTGCCAGTTCCAATCCCGATGTCAAATTCACCACAGCAGCAGGGAGCTGTTTCTGTGGGTGCATACCCAAAATATTCTTCAACACAATAGCCGAGGTTCTAATCCTCGGGTGTGAAGATTCAACAGGGCCAAACAAAACCTTAACTTGCCCTTCAACATTAGAGGCTACGTCCCCTATGCCCCGTATACAATCTGGAAAAGAGCCCATATTTAATTTAACCTGCCCTACTAAACAAATGGAAACAATGCAACCTTGTGAACCTGTGTCCAATATAGCACGGACAACAACAGAGGTCCCCGTGGGTCCCCAGACCCTAACAGCAACCGTTGGTAGGATAACGGTCTCAATGGGGGAGGTTGGAGTTATAGGGCAGGGGTCAATGACCTATTGTTGCCTGGGCGGCGACCGTTGGCCAGGACCAGGCAAGTCAAAACGAGGGTGCGGCTTGAAGTCCTCAAAGGCGCGATGACTCGATCCGCGCGCCATCTGTGGGGGGTCATAATGACGCACCCGCCCAAAACGAGGTGGGCGCGAGTCAAGGCGGGGACGCTCCGCCAAAGGAGGGGAATACCTGGGGCAGCAGTCATGGTGCTGGTGAAGCTGGGCGGTCGCACATTCAGGTGCGCGAGAGAGAGGAGGCGTGCGCACGCTACGGTTCTCCAAGCGGGGTGAGCGGCGATCAATTAAGCGAGGCGACTCTCGGCTACGCGCCGGTGAGCCTCGGCTGCCACCTTCAAAACACCCGCCCGTGCGCGGCGTCGTCTGGTTGGTCTGGCATTCATGCAGAGAATGTCCAAATGCTGTCCTCCACAGTGAGGACAGGGGCGAGAGTTTGGGCAGTCTCGCTGGTAGTGGGACCCCAAGCAAGAGAAGCAAAGGCGGCGGGCATTCGCGATGCGCCTACGAGAGGCGACATGTAGGTCCAAGAATGCCCTACAACTGGCCGTTCTGTGCCCCGTGACCTTGCAGTAGGAGCACTCCGCTGGGCTCTGCGTGACCGCAAAGCGAGGAGGGCGCCGGTCAACATTGGCTCGGGTGTGAACGCGAGCCTGCTCCTTGACCTTGGGCGGCTGCGACTTAGCCGGCGTGTCACCACCGGAGTTGTCCAAGACCCGGCACTCATCCTCCAGGAACTTCTCCAGGTCAGCAAAGGGGGGCAGATGGGTCGCGCTATCCCCACCAAAGCGCTGTTCAAAACGCGACCTCAGGTCGGCAGGCAGCTTCTTCAGCACAATGTGCACCAATAGATAGGACCATTGGTCCACGGGCAGGTCAAGGCACTTAAGTGCGTTGATGGCCACCAAAAGCGGGTTCAAAAGTTGGGTGCGCAACCCAGAGACCCGGGTGAGCGTCGGCAAACCCAAAATCTGCTCGATGTGCGTGTCGGCGAGGCCACGCTTATTATGGTACCTACGGGTGATTAGGTCCCGAGCCGTCTGGTACGCCCCAGATGCTGGATGAGGCCCTTAGCCTCCCCATCCAGAACCGACATTAAATATGCCAACTTTTGTGCCGGCCGAAGGTCAGCCCTATCATGGACTAGGCTGTCGAACAAATTAACGAAGCCCAGGTAGCTTCCTAGGCAGCCATCAAAATGGGGGAGGTCCAAAGTAGGGAGCCTACTCACCAGCCCCGGTGCTGACCTAGGAAGCTCCTGCTTCAGGCCGGGCTGCCCTTCCCTATCGGCAACTAGTTGTCTCGCAGTATTGGAGACAGCATCATACAGGTCTAAGACCTGGGCATAGTCTTCGCTGACCTTATTTCGCTGGTCAGCGGTGAAATCATTGATTAACACTTCAAGACAGCAAGTGCTGAAAGTGCGGAATTGCTGTTCCACACTTGCCAGGCGCTCGTCAATCCGCTCGTACCTCTGAAGTAAGGCCTGCTGGCGATCAGGCCGGTTCACTAAGGCACTGGCCGAGGCAAACCAGCGCAAATCTGATGCAATGGCACCAGCAGCCGCACGCAAGTCCTTGATAGCTGACATAATCAAAATTCAAAAGAGCCCGGACAAGCGTTAAATACAATTAACAATCAAAACTTATTTTTTCTTAATTCTTTGAAACCAACAAAGTATTAGCCTGTTTACTGCAAGTGCAGGCAAGTGACAGGTATCTACTGTCCAACAAAATTAATAATTTCAATATATATTGACACAAAACAAAGTCAAAGTTATCAAAGTTGAACCTTCGATAAGTTAATTAAAGTTAAATATTCAAATAAATTAACTAATTACTTGCAACAGACAGACTGGCTGTATTATTTGAGATATATAATAGTAAGTAAGCACAGAATATGTGTTACCTAACAATATTATCTTTATATTATAACAAGGTTTAACAATGTAAGGTTCAAACTTAATATATCAATATATGCAATAAACTAAATCAATTGATACATATAACTGATATGTATCCAATCAAAGTGACTTATTAATGCAACAACAAATTTAAGTTAGATTTTTCAACAATACAAATCAACAATTACTGATTGAGGTTATGTGTGACAATGTGTTTCAAATTATCTAGGTCAACTTATACAATTAAATATTATGTATTTTAGACAATAACTGACCTGACAAACACTACAATACTGTCTACAAGGTGAGATATATAGCTCATACAACACCAATCTGACTTCAGATGCAATCAACGGCTAAGATACAAGTTTACAATATAGGCACAGTTAACCACGCTCTTGCTATCAAAAATTATGTCTAGAGTTTGAGCTGAGATCGGGTAAGGTTTACAGAGATCAGTGGAAGCGATTAATTCATCCAGTCTCAGCCCAAGGCAAAAGTCCAACATACACTGCGGTAGCACAGCGAATGAATATAAATTCTAATATTAATAAAATGTCTTACCAAATATCACCTGGTGATGTTCTTGAGTGGAGTCCTGGAGGCAAGCTAGACATACACGAGACTAAATTGGCCAATATTAGCAAGTGAATTATCTTTACTTTACCAGACTCCAACGCAGCGTCTTCAATGCACGATGCAAGTTCACAAGATTTTTCACAAATGTTCAATATGTCACAAACCGTGCCGGGAGTCAAAAAAGCGGCAATTTAATAGATTTCACAACTATTCGCGTAGCTACAAGGATGTGCTTTTCAAAAGGCGCTCAATTATTTTACGTACGAGTCGACAACGTGGTAATTTTTCTACGGAAGACGGAAGTGACAGTTCAGTGTGACCATTGTCAGAAATTTTCAATAGACTAAACAAAATGTTACTCAATCAATCTAATCAATTTGACTTATAATAAAAACTAATTCTATTTCAAACACTCGCCCAGTGGTCGAAATTCGACCATAATTTATTAAAATTTTAAGTTTCTAATTTATTAAGATTGTACTGGCAAAGACTGCAATCACAGACTTCGCCGCACAATAAAAATAAAGAAAACTTTTATAGAATTACTGGAACGGCTATTAAATACTCTACTTGGATATAAAACTCTAAAACAGATGTAAACATTATACCTTCTTGCCCTTGCGCAGTATGTCTTTTGCTTCTATACTTCTTGTTACCTCTCTAATTATTTACATAGGAGTAAATCTCTTTCATCCATATCCAATCCTCATACAGTCGATTAATGTTTTCCTTGGACTGATCATCATTTTCATGCCTCTACTTTCATATTCACACATCCATCGTAACATTCTCATCTTTGCTGCAATGTACCATTAATAACCCATCAGTCTTTGCTTCGGTTACATACATTAATTCCTTACAACACATCCTATATTTTTTCCATATCTACCTATTCCTCCTCCTTTATAACAATATCATTCTCAAGGCAAGGCAGGCGGATAGTAACACATGCCACAATCCTATTATAGTATGACCATTGCAAGTACTATAAGTATAAACAAAGTTTTAAATTAAGAGAAACACTGAAAAGTCTGAAAACTTACCAATACGATCTGATCCGATCCGATTGATACATAAAACTGATAGATGGCAAATGTACCTATTATTTCACTCTCATTCACAAATAGCTCAATTAGCTCAATACCATGTGCTTAATAGATTTTCAACTATAATACAACATAATCATCAAGATTAAGAAAGCAAAATTTCCCGCGCGCGGCGCACGGTGGTGCAGGTAGTACGGGAATGCGGAAAATATTATTTTTAATTCAAAATACGTTGCATATAACAATAAAACTTTATTAAAATGATAAAACGAATGTATTAGTGTATCAAGACAAAGATATAATAATAATAAATATATTTTTAACATGGTACAATTATGGTTTTACATGATACAATCAGATACAATACAATATAAATTCACTTGAAATTTATATTCCAATGAATCGCATTACGAAAAGCAGGATAAAGTATTTAAGCAGAATTATAAACAAATATTAACTAATCAATTAAAAAATACAGAAATAAAGGTTTATAGATGGGTGCTATCCACTAATAAAACTTTGGCATCATCATGAAGTGGATAGTTTATTTATAAGATACTGCACGTAAACTGTTGATAAGGGGATCTGAGGTAGCTAAGAGCATATTCAGTAGTTACCTACGTCTTCATTACAGGATAGACGAGATCATTTTCTTGAATGAACTAACCTATAATTGCGGTAGTCTTTGTTACGCGCTTCTTGAGCGTCCTCAGATAACATTCCAATAGGTAAGACAGCAGCACTTATTATTTGTTTGCCATACATTAATACTTTGTGCACTGTATTTGGCATATTATACCAGCTGTACAAAATAACATATAGCTCGGCAGTTTCATAACAATATGTTCCAAACTTCTCTGGATCAATTAATTTACCTCGTTAATGAGCGGCTTTAGATAATGACCTGGTATTTCCAGGATCGCAGATCTTTGCAGCTAAATTTGATATATATATATATGATCTATAGGGTCTAATGAATCTCGTTAAGTGTATCATTGTCTAACGGTCGGTAACGGAGATTAGCTATAGTCTCATAATTGAAAACAAATGGTTCCATATTACCTGCTTCATTAAAAGTGTAATGACAAGTAAATACTCATTATATCATATAATATGGTGCCGTGTGTTTGACGGCATAGAATACAAGTGTCACCACCCCCTATCTTCCCGTGGGTGTCATAAGAGGCGACTAAGGGATAACACGATGCAAATACCATCTTTGCGTAGAGACGGAGAACTCGACATCAAATCCTATACGACTGCCTCTTTGGTCTCGCGGCATAAATGTGCGCGTGGGATCGGGAGGTCCCGGGTTCGGTTCCCGGGTCGGGCAGTGTTATTGGGTTTTTTTGTCACGAAACTCTCAGTAGCAGCACGGAGTCTGGAAATGTGCCTGGTACGGCAATAGACTCGCCCCTTATTACGTGGGACTAAAGTATATCTGGCGAAAAGTGGGTGTAGAAATACACCTCTGCCTACCCCTTTGGGGATAAAAGGCGTGACGTTATGTATGTATGTATGTATCATATAATATTTTTACGTTTTATTTAATAACACACAATAGAGCTACGAATAAACAAAGAATAAAAGCTGAATATACTAATATTTCAGTTTCATTCATACTTGAAACAACACTATTTTTGCACGACATTTGTTAATTGTCGATCACCCTATTTCTTTACATCATAAAATTAAAAAGTCTGATAATAAAGTCGTATTTTTTGTATGACCTGTTTCTATTAAGATCCTAGTATACGTGTACCAAATTGTAGGCATTTTAAACAAAGTTAAAAAAATATACTTTTTGCCGCCCCTGAACAACTGTGCGGCGTTCTGAATTCAAACTTTATGACAACTGCAATTATGTTTTTGCCCACAGATATCAATAAACTTGTTTTGTTATTTTACACTTTATCAGAAACTTATAATAATCATTAAAAAATATCATACACTTAATACGTTGATATTTTATTGATTTATTTTAATTTACACGCCAAGATAAATTATATTGTGAAAATACAAAATCTATTAGGCAGAATAAAATAAACCTTCGACGAAAAAATACTTACTTGTACTTAATAATTATTTCATCTATTTTCAGTTTGAAACTCATATATAAATAATAAAAAAATAATACTGCCTCCGTGGTCCAGTGGATAGCGTATGCGACTGCTGACCGGAGGTCCCGGTTTTGATCGGATTCCCGGGACAGGCAAAAGTGTTACTGGGTTTTCCGAATTCTCAGTAGCAGCACGGAGTCTGGTGATGTGCCCGGTAACGGCAATAGGCTCGTCCCCTATTGCGTGAGACCTAAACATTCATGGCGAAATTTAATGTGGGAGTAATATTACACCTCTGCCTACCCCTTCGGGAATACAGGCGTGAGCCTATAATAAAAAATAAAAAATAATTATGGATTATACTTATAAAATCTTTCTATGTGCTTAATTAAAAAATTGCCAAGATAAATAATATATTGTAATATTTAAAAATATCTATTAGGCAGAATAGAACAAACCTTGAACAAAAAAGTATTGTTTTCCTTTTTTTAATTTTATATATTCTCCTTTTTATTTGTACTGTATATTAATATTTTACTTTATTGTAGTTGTAAGAAGATACGTACTGTTTTATTCTAAAACAATTTTAATACTGTAAAATGCTTTCATAAAAAAGTATAATATATACCTATACCTATACATTTTATAATTAAACTATTTTCAGTTTGCCGGTCTATCGGCCGGTTTCTGAATTGAGAATTTCAGCTTACATCAGTTGAAAATTTCTGAACTAGTTGAAGTCAACTTGAGTTTTTTCTGTTTCACAGGTCAGAGTGATATTTTTTCAAAGCACTTTCATTTGAGTTTTCTTCAAATCATGAATAAATTAAACCAAACAACACTAGTACGTTCCAATACAAGTAAAAAAACCGGTACTAACCATAAATTCGTATTAATTAACATTTCACAAAGAAGCACACTTGTCAGTTAATTATTTTTATACGGAAACAAATAAGAAGTCGAAATAAAGTTGTATTTAAAATTATTTCAACGTTTATTTTATTTTAATGAATAGTTTGTTGAATTTGTTCAATTCGGCATCTTAGTGAAAACGGAACGTGTATGTTATGTCAAAGTCAGTTTGTTTTATTTTTAATACAAAATATTTGTGGCCAGGTATATTTGAGGTATAATTCTATATACCTCCATGGTGGCCACCATGGAGGTATATAGAATTATACCTCCTTGGAGGCCACAGCGTAATTATTTGGATTAATTTAACATGGAAATCTTTTATTTATATTTTCTATCCCTTCGATTTGTTCCTAATAATGTTGTAATATATTTGTTCCAAATATTGAATAGGCTTTGAACCTTTTTTCTATAAATTCTGTTTAACGGCCTTCTTGTTGTGTAGACGTCAGTATGACGTAGCCGCTGCTTGGCACCGGTAGTGTGGACATTTTGACATACTGGCTGTCATATTACTCGTGATCACGGGTTAAAAGACCAAAGTAGTGTAATTATTTTTTTCTCAATTTATCAGTGCTAAGTGAGGTTTGACAAATGTCAAATGTTTTCAGAAACGCGAATATAGAGTAGATATGGAGTTGATCATGAATTGATCATATGTTGTGTCAAATTTAAGATTTTACAAGCACAAATACTCAAAAGGTGTCAAAACAATTTTTTGTGAAACAGAAAATTGATTAAGTGGTATATAATTAGTGTATAAATTGTTCTCAACGCGAAATTCTCAATTCAGAAACCGGCCGTTAGGGTCTGTATCAATATTATTGTGGTAAAAAGGGATAAAAAATGTTGCTTAACGTATTTATACTTAGATTAAAATTAATGGCCTATTCATATTCAATATTAAACGTATAAATAAATAATGCCAAGATTAATATATTGCAGAAAATACAAAATCTCTTATGCAGAATAGGACAAACCTTGAACAAAAAAGTATATACATGTATTATTAACCTCTTTTCAGTTTGAAATTCTGTGGGTCCATAACCGTAAATTAAAAAGTAATATTGTATATGTATACGATGTTATGCATGTGTGTGTGTGAAATCTAAGGTAGTAGTGGTATCGTTTATTTTCATTAAAATCATTTATTTCTAATGCATATTTATTAAAAATATTAGTATTCTGCACACCTTCTACATGTAAGCAATAAGTGTGCCAAATTTCATAATCCTCCGTTCGCGAATTTCTCGTAAAAAGGGATCACAAAATTTCGCTTCACGACGCTTAATATATAGATAATACGAGTTTCATTCAGCTCAATACCAATACTTTTAAATATAGATAAAAGCATTGTTTTGAAACTTACTTGACTGTTTGAATACACGTGCCATTGGAAACAAAATTACGGCATCCAATAAGACTCGTCTTACATAAAGTATATTTCTAGTTTTCTAAGTCATTAGGTCTCAAAGTTATCGGCTTACCTAAGTTTATTCCTTTGAAAAGTTCTTCAACAAGAGTTCTAAGCTTTGTTATATGTTTTTGTGTAACTTAATTTGTGGTGTCTACTTCAAGTGTTTGTAGGTGTATAATTATATAATTTGAATCAGTCCTGAGACATGGTCATCTAACCCTAAACAGGGCCGAGATTTTTCTAAGGCAGCCAGATAACTGATTAATATTATTATATACATCCAAAGTGCGGGTATTACACCCAGACATAGAGAAAGATCATGATGATAACACAAAGATCTCGATGGGAATCGAACCCACGAATCTTGTCTTAGCAGTCAGGGTCCCTGCAACCACTTTACCAACAGGCTAGCCAAATATTCTACTATGCGATTTTTTAGCATCTAGTTAGTAATGAAGCAAAATGGCTAGGATAAGACTAAGTCTATAAACAAAAGTTTGTAATGAGTGACTAGCTATTCTGTAGATAGATGCCAGTCATCTTCTGTTCACTGTTCAGACAGGTTCGCTTCTTGTTCATCCTGTAGATAAGTTGGTCGAAAAACGTTTTGTACACATCATGACGCTACTAATTCATTAGTATTTTGTTGTACCTTGTTACCCGACAACTCACCTATAGCATAATTCTGACGAAATATTTCTTTCTTTCGTATTTAGACAACACTAGCACACATCCTGTGTCGAGGAGGACTTTACAAAAATTCAAATTAAAAGTCACAAAGGACGACCAGATCCAAAACAACGTTTTATGGATAACATATATTACTGCACCGTCTAGAAATCAAACCCACAACACGTAACGCAGTGTTAAGCTCCGTGACGGCGGCATACACGACTATGCTATCCGCGCGTAATTAGTTATAGACTTGGTGTTATATTTTAAGAAACTATTAAAGGCCGGTTTCTATTTTCGTTTCGATACATTGATTCTAAGATTCGAGATACAATGTTTGACATACTTTGTATGGAGCTCTAGTCAAATATTGAATTCAGTGGTTAGCCTTTACCTATACCTGGTTATAACAACTTGTACAGGTTTCACCTAAAGAGGCACAAATAAAGCTACACTTTAGAGCCTCCACCGTTACGGGCAGGAACACGCGAACTTTAAGAAGTTTATTAATTAAAACTTTAGGTGGTCTCGTATTTTTTCCATATCCACAAAAATCTTCAAACTACATATTTTTTGTCAAGTTGGTTTCAAACCAGACCATTATCTAGATTATATATTGTGAAAATCAAACATTCAATTAGTTAAAGTTGAAATTACTTTGTTTATTTGAAACTAGTGTTTCCCTGCTAAAATTTGTTGGTAGCAGGTATTACTGATTATCCAGGGGATACGTAAATGTTTTCGGCCTTTACAGCAAACAATCCTTGTTGGCGGTAACAACAATGTCGGCCAATCTATCGGTAATTACAAACGAATTTAGGTTTAATTGCCTACCTACATCTATTTGAAAACTATATAAGTAAGTAACATAATACAATTGTTTTGATATAGGTATATAAACAATTCTATTTATAACTTTTCCATATTTTTGAAGACGTGCAATGTAATGTAATATGTAACAATTATATGACATATACCTACTCGTAGAGTTTCCTTTTCCTTTTGGAAATCGAGTCTTCTATGATGGAATATATATAATATTGATTTCACATGTATGAAATACGGCAAAAAGGAATTATTTATTTATACTGAGAATATTGAGGTAACTTATACTTTTTTTATTATATTGCTGTTGGTTACATACCAACAACCCAGTATACCGTTAACACCCAGTCACCGACAAGGTAGTTAACGGTATACTGGACCTCAGATCCTCATTGAGATTTGTCTTAGCTAAACCAAATTAGAGTAAATGTGGGGCTTTGGAATTAAAGCGGGAGATAAAATAGGAACACGACTATAGAGAGTAATTGAGACTCTGGTACATGTCACTACAGCTGACCAGAGCCTGCGAGTGAAAAGCACAGGTATCCGTCCGTTTTCCGTCCGTCCTTTTCATGCCGAGGAGATGATGGTATGACCATTTGCGCCTTTCAAAAGCAGTATTCTGGAATATATATTCCAAAACCCTAGAATTCATCATCCATACCTGAGTAAAGATTTCTGGATATTTTACGATGCTCTCAGTCGTTAACAAATCGACAGGGTTCGCCACGATCAAACGACGGGCCAGGTCGGTGGGTTCGTGGTAAAGCAATATATTCTGTAAGTTATTCAGCGATTCTACTAATCGACAAAACGCAAAAGTTCAGGTACAGTTAGCTGAATAAATCAGGTTTCAACCCACGGCGCACAGTACTAACTTTTTTTGAAGTTATGTGTGTATTAAGTTGTTATTTATCACTTGCTAAGCTGTAAAGAAAAACATCGCGAGGAAACCTGCATGTCTGAATGTTCTCCATAGCGTTCTCGGAATACATGTGAAGCGTGCCAAACTAATTGATCCTTTCTCATAAGGAGTAGAGGCATTTGTCCAGCAGTGAGACAGTAAAGGCTGATAATACTTTATTATATGTTCCGTTATTATTTTAAGTGCAGTGTTTATATTTAGGCAAAAAAGCAACAGGAGTTTGTTGTATTGATTTTTTCACAATTTCATATAGTTTTATACACCTCAGCAATTCGGCTGTAGACAACAGTTTTCAACTGAAGATGCAGTTACGTCTCTTAGCACTTTCTTAATAGAACATTTGGATAAAAAAGATAAATGCTTAACTGTATTCATTGACTTAAGAAAAGCATTTGATACCGTCTCTTTGCCCATCTTTATAAAAAAGTTAGAAAAAATAGGCATCAGAGATAATGAACTCGCTATTTTTAAGGACTACCTGGTCAATCGTAAACAGAAGGTTAAGCTGGATCAGTACTGCAGTGGGGACGTTGGCGTATCATACGGCGTCCCACAAGGTAGCGTCCTCGGGCCTACCTTGTTTTTAATTTATATTAATGACCTCTGCAACATGAGGGTAAATAATGCAAAAATTTTTACGTACGCCGATGATACTGCCATCGTCGTCACTGGTAGTACGTGGTATAGCATTAAGTTAGCAACAGAGGAAGGCCTCACTCATGTAGCTAAGTGGCTGAAAAATAACTTGCTTACTTTAAATACAGACAAAACAAATTATATCTGTTTTGCCATACAAAATAATAAACAGCCGTACACAGATCTAAATATACATATACATGAATGTGATAAAGACAAAATAAACACCACATGCAAATGTCCTAGAATAAATAAAGTAAGCAACACTAAATATCTTGGAGTCTACATTGATCAGAAATTGACTTGGTATACGCAAATTGAACAAATTTGTACGAGAATTAGAAAGCTTATGTGGATGTTCAAAAACTTAAGGCATATAACTCAGAGTGAAACTACAGGTGCCAATGTACTGCTTAACCAAATTTACATAGCACTTGTACAATCAATAATTGTATACTGTCTCCCGGTTTGGGGTGGATCATGTAAAACTCGTTTTTTGGAAATTGAAGGATCCCAAAGAGCTTTGATTAAGGTCATGTATTTTAATAAACGCAATTTTTCAACAGAAAATCTATATAACATTAGCAAACTATTATCAATTCGAAAACTATACATCTTGAACACGATTTTAAAAATGCATAAATCTTTACCGCGTGATAAAATAGATATAGGAACAAAAAGAAGAAAAGATATAGTTGCTAAGGTCCCAATGGTCAGCACAATAATTGCTAGTATGCAGTATAGAAAGCGTGCGGCAATCCTTTAAAATAAATTTAACAAAATCCTCACAATATATCCTAAAACTTATCATGATTGTAAAGCTACCATTACTGAGTGGTTTAGTAAATTATCGTTCGACGATACGGAAAACCTCCTAAAATACATTAAATAAAACAACAACATCCATTATTATTATTTTTATTATTTAAGTAAATATATAAACATATTAACAAGAATATATAGCGCGCGCTCGCACACACACACACACACACACACACAAAACACACAGACACACACACACACACACACACACACGTGACGTGAGTGCACGTGTGAGCTCGCACTCGAACACAAATAACACTAAAAACAAAAGCATATAATATATGGATTTATACTTACCTCGTAAACATAAGTTAATTTATGAAAGAGCGGAGTGCCCTGGTGCAAGTATTGTCATACTTAAAAGGATACTCCAACCACTAGTTTAAGAAAACTCCATGTTTGCGTAAATAAAGATTTTTTTTATTTTATTTTATTTTATATTTATACAAAATAAATGAGCGGGTCTAAGTCGCGTACAATTAACTTATTTAAGGTATAGATACCTATCCGTTTCTGACCTTAGGTATTTATACCTTAAATAAGTTAATTGTACGCGATTAAGACCCGCTAATTTATTTTGTATGATGTATACAAATCGCGAAAGTTTGAAATGGTTCATATAGTTTCACTAAAACACTTCTTTTGCAAGAGACTGGAATCTGCAATAGTCAGACCTATGTGACATTTACCAGGCACCCAATCTACGACAATAGCTACTGCTGTCATAAATTTTTGGTGATACTATTTAGAACATGTTGATAGGTCTGCTCTTGTTTTCACTGTAAAAGTCACTTGAGTTTACAAACTAGCTGGTAATCGTATCAGGACTTTAATTAGGTAGCTATATTAATTTATCGGTGACAACGTCGGAGTATTAGCATGATAGCTTTTAAAGTTTGACCTGAGTCTATGTAAATGTTCGTATTTAAAGACAGACTTTGAATTCATTAGCATACTTCTAACTCCAAGAGCTCTTTAAGTCTTTTGGTTGATAAAATCGAAATCAGTACGATGGTTAAATAACCATCTAGATATCATGCGACAAATGGATGGTTAAGTTTTTTGTAAGTACAATATTTCCAAATATACATATGGATATACTATTTAGGTTTAATAGTTGTCTTCCACCAAGAGACAGCAGCGGCTCTTTGCTTTTCACAATGTACGCATGAAGTCTGCATTGAGTTATAGCGGAGTAAATATTGTAAGAGCTCAAATCTGATTTGTGTGACAAATTTTAGGGCAGGTTAAAAGTTTCCAAGGAGGAACCGATTTGGTGCACCACTTATTTCTACGAATTCTCATTAACCAACGAAAACGCGATACCTTTAAACTTTTATTAATAAGTGCACGTAACTAACTTGGTTTATCTTATAGCTGGATACACCAACAGACGAGCCCGGCACTGCGTCAATTAAAAATCGTGTTCACCATTAAATGAGAACAAAACGTATGACCCATATTTGAAGTATGTGTAACATTTTCAAGAGGTAGAGCACACACGACACCTTGTTTTTCAACAGAACGACCAGCGATTTCGCAACATGGTATCGATCCTTCATCGCGATTTGGTGATTTCGCGTATGATCGCTGTACGCTAGGTAGGATTAGAAATCTGGGATTAAATTTAGTTTAGGAAGTACTTAATTTGTAGCCTTAGCAGCGTCAAAGTTTTGCATTGAACAATGATGATTGTTTTAGAAGTATTATTTTGGAATAAATATAAATTTGAAATCGGCAAAGCATTTTTATTCGAGTTTTAATTATCCCCTTTCTTTCTCTCTCATCTCACTCGTCCTATTTATTTTGGGTGGCAATGCAATTGTGACTTGTTTGGTATTGCTTGTGTCCATGAGCGATGATAATCACTTACCATCAGATGATCCATCTGACCGTTTGCGGCTTATTACACGAAAAGAAATGAGAAGTGTAGCATGTGTATTTCAGCCTTAATATGTGTGTCATGACGAGAGATTTACGTGATTTATATACGATATATTTTTTTATTTGTGCAGCGATAGCTGAGTGGAGAGACCGAGGGACTGCCACGCAGAGGGTCTTGGGTTCGAATCCATGGCTTGCACCAATGACTTTTCGAAGTTATGTTCGTATTAAATTGTCAATTATCGCTTGCTGAACGGTGAAGGAAAATATCGTGAGAAAACCTGCATGTCTGAGAGTTCTCCATAATGTTCTCGAAAGACATGTGAAGTCTATGGCCTTACCCTTCTCATAATGAGAAGAGGCCTGTGCCCAGCAGTGGGACAGTATAAAGGCCTGATGATGATGATCCTGATTTTTTTTTTGAGGTAGAGTTAATAATGTAAAACATACAAAATCGGGCAAACGTAAATTGGACATGGAAATAAAATCAGAGGTTTGCAGAAATATTTATTCTGAGATTAACTGAAGTATTAAAGTATGTAGATCTGTAGGTTGTGCTTTAGCATTATATAGCTCTCGCTATGAGTGGTATGGAGTTATGTTTTTTGGAATGAAATGAAAGAATAAACTATGACATCACTGTATCCAATTATACTAATAGTTGTCAGATTTACAATTCTTCTTGTTAGTTTTATAGTATTTTCGCTGTGTAATGATATGCATGACAGTTCATGACTGACAATTATAGTGATGTAACCTAAGGAAATTTAAGCGATTATTTATAAATATCGAATTAATTGGCAAACGACATGCAATCGTACGTAGTTACCGATTTTACATCTTCGAAATAAATTCATCTTAAAAGTGTTTTGGCAAATACATTCACAAATAAAACGCATCAATTTTTAAATTTATTGTTTTATTATTCGTCACTGTCACGCGAAATAAAACCTCATATCTGAATCGGAATCTTCTCCGACTAAGATAATTGATTGCTGATCTCAAATTCGGTCGAGGTGGACATACTTATCCCAAGTCTGTAAATATTGTCGATTATGTTATTTCTACGACTGATTAATTTTATCAATGTATGGATTTCGTATTGCCAACACATCGAAACTATCTACGTCAGTTATTGAAGCTTTACGCTCACGTTTCTTCGGAGTGGACAGCTTCTTGTCTTCAAAACTAGTTTCTTCAAATTTTTCTTTGGTTATTCGAGTAACTGAAGCCTTGCTTGCCGATGTCCAGAGCTGCCGCAACTCTGTACACAACAGTGTCGATCGGTATTACCGGGCCCCCGTTTGCACGCTCTCGTTCAAAGAAGGTCCTCAAA
The DNA here is from genome assembly GCA_944739405.2 of Euclidia mi. Taxonomy (NCBI): domain Eukaryota; kingdom Metazoa; phylum Arthropoda; class Insecta; order Lepidoptera; family Erebidae; genus Euclidia; species Euclidia mi. The sequence continues at coordinate 36,742,408 of OX123190.2, forward strand.
CGAAGCACTAACTCACGGCTTTGAGAGTTTAAAACTATCTTTTTTGTTGTTTTTGGCAAAACAAAAAAATAAAAAATAACACGCCAAACAGGCAGAATCACAAACCGCATACAAGGCGCTCGTACTGACGTATTCGATCACAAGATGGGCGCTCCTATTAATCGATTTCATGTCGATTCAATGGTGTCAATCTCTACTGACAGAGGGTTCGTTTCATGCATCTGACATTTTGAGGATTATATTTTATTATATTTAAATTATTTATTTACCGTTAATAATAATTATAAAAATAGAGAGAGACATACTAGTATCAATTTACTTTGTAATTTTTAATATATATTATTTACATATTTGTTTTTTTTGCCAATTTATTTTCATAAGTTGAAAGTAGTATGCGTAATATGTAAAATCAGAACTGTCATGCATTTCATCATACAGCGAAAATACTATAGTAACACTATTACATCCTACTCCAATAATACTTGCCATGCCATTGCCATTTTCAATATTCGATCCATATATGTATTTTGAGATTCGAAAGTCCTGTTTGACATATTTTGTATGGAGCTTATGTCAAAAACGAATCTAAAATGTACAGATCTATCTATAGTTCGAATATTGAATTTCGTAGTAAATAAATCAGACGAACTCTACACACTAAAAATAAATTTAATATGAACTTTAATGTTATGATTATTACATAAACAATTATTAAATAGTAAAAACGTTGTGCATAATATTGATATTTGTCGAAGGATAATAGCCTCTTAATTTGTCCAAGTTGTAGTGTTTTAATATTTGATATTGCACATTCAGATTTAATTAAAGTGTTAGTGAATAATTATAACAGTTTTCCCATTAAAATTAATGTTTATTAAAGTTAATGTAAAATGAGTTCGATAAATTTTAAACTTGATAGTTTCTTGATTATTTTATTCAGACCAATCCTTATATAATAACTAGGGGATGCCAGCAGCTACGCCTGCATTTTTTTTAATTTACCCGTTTTGGCTGATCCCGTGGGAATTTCGGGGAATCCCTTCTTAGTGCACATTTACGGTCCCCAAGGAACATACATGCCAAATTTCAGCTTCCTGCGCCCAATAGTTTCGGCTGTAGCGTGTCTGTCAGTCAGTCAGTAACGCAAGGATTTTATATATTAAGATTTCCAATAAGTAAATAGATAGCTAACCTATGTTTTTAAAAGATTTTAGTATGTATTGTCACAG